>CAMZMU010000101.1:21544663-22144663 GCA_947311845.1 Poa pratensis | reverse complement strand
TTTGCCCCTTGTGGCATCACTACTTGCAATGGTAGTCTCCTTTGCTTGTATGGGCTTGGCCTTCTTCTTGTTCTTGTTCTTGTTCTTCTTCTTGGCAACATAACCAAGGCCCTCTTTCCCTATGTGTGGCTTTTGCGCTTGCAAGAGCTCATAAAGAGGTTTCTCACCTTAAGGGCTAGAGGCCTTGGCAAGTTCAATCTTTAACCTAGCATTTTCCTCAATGACATTTGCATGATCACAAGAAGGAGTAGAGGAACTAGGTACATCAATTTTAGTAGGTTGAATTTGAAGTTGTTCAAAAGACTTGGTGAGAGTAGAGTGATCACTCTCCAAGGCCTTGTGAGTCTTGGTGAGCTTCTCTAGCTCATCGGTTAGTCTACTATGACCAACACCAAATTCGACCTTTTCTTTCTTTAAAACTTTGTATTTAGCAATAGCATGGTCACGTTCTTTAATGATTTGAGAAAGAATATCATTTTGAGATTCATCAATATTATCAAGCTTCTCTTCAAGAGAAACTCGAAGCTCATGCTCTTCCTCAAGAGCAATGGTGAGGGAAGCAATCTCATTAGCATTTTGTCTTTCAAGTCTCCCCTTTTCCTCAAGGAGATCTTGTGCCATGCCATATTGACTCATAAGAATCTCAAGCCGAATCTTGCATTCACCTTGCAAGTTAGTCATCAAGAAATCCAAAGCAACATTTTCTTCCTTAACTCTAAGACTCATAAGATCATGTATTTCATTCATAGTCTTAGAAGGAGGGGAAGATGATACCTCGGGGCCCTTGGCCATAAGACATGTAGCGGATTGGATGGGGACATTCTCATTGGGGGATTCAAAGAGGGAAGAGGGTGTCGATGAAGTAATGGCTAAGGCGGCCACTCCACTTGTGGTTGTTTCTTCTTCACTTTCATCTCCGGATGAATATTCTTCTCTTGTCACCAACACAATCTTTGGATGTGGCTTCTTGTTGGAGGTGGACTTCTTGAAGTAAGGCTTCTTGCTAGAAGGTCTTGGAGCCTCCTTGAGAATAAGCCTTCCTCCATGTTCTTCACGGTTCTCGTAAGGACAATCGACAACATAGTGAAATCTATCTTGGCAATTGAAGCAAGTCTTCATCTTTGGGTTGCCATCCTTGTGACCACTTGATTTGTACTTTTGATCCACTTAAGCTTTAACTTTGGATGGATTCTTCCAAAAGGTCTTTGCCGCAAGAGCAACATAATCTCTATGGGCATCCTTGAGTTCATTGGGTTCAAGTAGCTTCCTTCTTCATGCTCTTGGTCTTCATCTTGTTCCACCACCTTGGCCTTCAAAGCAAGTGAGGAACCTTGGGCCATTCCAAGAGCCCGGGCACGAGAGTCTTTAGAAATTTGGTCTTGGACTTTGTAGGATTGCATCTCTTGCATGACTTTATTTTAGGTCAATTTGTCGTAGTTGTGCTTTCCTTGGAGACTCTTCAAGTCGGCCTCTTCAAACGGCATGAGGGCATTCACATACTTCCTCTTGATGTAAGTATCATCCACATGTTTAACACCAAGGTCTCTATATGCGGTAGCAAGAGCCTTGAGCCTTTGATACATCTCCTCATGAGTTTCATCATCTTTCTTGAAGAAGCCTTCAATTTGATTGCTCATAGCTTCATATCTATTTCTCCTCATGCTTTCATTTCTAATGAACACCTCCGTGAGAGAATCCCATGCTTCCTTGGCGGTGGAGCAATCTTGAATGTGATGAATATCCTTCTATCCCACGGCAACACGGATCACATCAAGAGCGGTGGCATTAAGTTGACAATCAACTTCTTCTCGCCTTGTCAAGTTGGATTCATCCATCGCCTTGAATCCATCTATAATGATCCTCCAAAGCTCAATGCAACCACTTTTCAAATGAGATTTCATAGAAGATTGCCAATAGGTAAAAGAGGATGCATTAAGACTAGGTGGAGCTCCTCTTAGGTGAATAGGAGGATGAGGGATAGGTAGGTCGGGAGAATACGGAAAAGGAACTCTACCATATTCTCCTGACCCATTAGGTGGTTTATTTGGGAGTTCATTTTTACTATTGACCACCCCCGTTTTCCCACCACCCTCTTCCTCCAAGGGTTTCTTAGGAATTTCCGAAGAAAGAGGAGTGGGAGGAGATGAGCTTCCCTTTGCATCCATGAGTTGCTGAATCATCTCTTGCAACTTTTCCATTTTAGTTTCCATAGTGGCCTTCATGGAATTGAAGTCCTCAATGGAAACCGAAGTGGAAGCGATGGGGAGCTCGGTAATCTCATTTCCAAACTCGTCGACGGCCATACTTCTCTTATGCGGTTAAGCCCGAATAAAGACCCGAGGCTCTGATACCAATTGAAAGGATCATATGGCCACCTAGAGGGGGGGGGGTGAATAGGTGCTACTCCAAATTTTAATTCCTTTTCGATTAAGGCTTGACACAATGGTAAATTCTTTAGATATGCAACTACGGTGAATTTACCTATATGACAAGTTAAGCCTAAACAAGATAAGATACAAGTAGTAAATAACGAGTAAGGAATAACCGATCGGGAAGCACGCGGAGACAAGGATGTATTCCCGAGTTTCTCCTTTTTAGGGGAGTATGTCTCGTTGGAGGGGTATGAGTTTCAAACTCAAGACGCCACAAATGGCCTCACCCTATTCTCCGATGAACCTAGCCCAAAAGCTCGGTTCACCTTCCACTATCGGAATCCTTCAAGGCGGAATCCGGAGCCCTTACAACAAGCTTGGAGCATAACTCACAAAAGGATTGGGAGCTTCCAAGCACCACGAATCTGCTACACAAAAGTAGCAAGCAAGTAAGTACAACAAGATGCTTAGGTTTTCCTAGTGGAAACCCTAGGCTCGAATCCCTCAAGTGAATGAGGGGGAAATGAAGAACGCTTCGGTGGAGTTGTAGATCCGGGCCTTCTCCTTTAATCCTCCAAGTATGAGTGGGTTTGGGTGGAGGGATTGGGAGATCGGTGAGCTTTGGTCTTGCAACAATGGAGGGCAATGAATTCTGGACGAGCTAGGGAGCTGGAGGTAGGTGGAGGGGAATAAATACCCCTCCCAGTTTTCTGCCCGTTGGAGACGAAATTTGCCCGCAGCGGTAGTACCGGGGCTGACCCGGTAGTACCGAGCGGCGTTGACTCGCTTGTCGCTCGTGGCCTCCCTGCGCTGACCCGCATCGGTAGTACCAGACCGTATGGTCCGGTAGTACTCTCTTCGCGGTAGTACCGCGCCACTACCGCACTAGTACCGGGATGAAAAACGGCGACATCAGTAGGCCTCTTGGAGATGCGGTACTAGCCCCGGCACTACTCGCGGCAGTTCCGCACGGCAAAAACTGGGTTCACCCGGTAGTACCGGGACGGGCCCGGTAGTACCGGATGAAGCAGTGAAGCCAACACTTCTTCCTTTTTGAACCAAAACCTGTGTAACTATAGAAGATATATTCCTGCACACTTTTAGCACACACATTTGACATCTAATTGTGTTGTCAACAAACATCAAAACACCTTGGGGAAAGGATATGCTCTTTCAGGGGGCACACGCCACAATTTGGCCATCCCCGCTTAGCCAAACGGTTCGCCGTCCACGACCTATTTGAGTAGCAAGCCAAGCAAGTAATTTGATTTTCGGGGAGGGGGGATCTTCCATAACTTTCGGTTCGCATCGGTGGATGTAGCATCCAAAAATCACACCTTGTATGCGGAGGCCGTTGTATACTTGCCGCTTGCCATGAACTTCCAAATGATCTCATCATGAGCTTCCATATTGAGTTGCACATCCAAATGAACCCCTCTAATGAATTGAGAAACATGATCGAATGAGAAGTCTTCACAAATGATCTTTTGGACCCAATTATTGCTCTCCAAAGCTTTCTTGACGCTCCACTTTTTGGATTTTGAGACGCCAAAAATTAGAGGTGCGATATCTTTTGGCTTTCTACCATCAAGGCAAGGAGCTTCCCAAAAAGGAGTTTTGGCACTGTCCCCCGCCATGATGGAAGTGGCGCGTAGAAAAGATCCATGTCTTCTTTAGTGCAAGGGCTTCCCGTGCCAATCCAATTTTTACAAGCGTCCGTCACTCAAGCCATGGCCATCTCAACCGTAGAGCCCTTGCAAATTTATCGGTGTTAAGAACTCAAAGTACTCTAAGATTTTTGGGCCGACACACGAGTTTCAAATTTACTTTGTATTAACCACCCATAGTTTTGTCTTTGCCTGACCATCGGAAAGCTCGCTCATTGTTGTTGTGGAAGGTCAAGGTGCCGGAGGGCACGATGAGGGGAGTCAAATGATACATTGTTTGAGAGGTAAGCACAGACTTGATGAGCGAGGTGCGGCCGACCGTGGTGATGAGGTTCCCATTCCATGTTGGAATCTTTCCAGCTATCTTATCCTCAAGCACTTGGAATCAACCCTCTGAAGCCACCACACCGATAATGGCAGCCCAAGGTATCACAAAGGGAAGGTTGTGCGGGTGGCCGAAATGCTCTCAATGACGTCGTCAAGGTTGATGTTTCCACACTGAATTGGTACAACGGAACTTTTTTGGAAATTGGTGCACAAACTGGTGACTTCTCCAAACCCCTCAAGAATAGCGGAGAGGTAATGATATCATCTTTTATGGAGGCAGCAAAGATTGCCGCGTCATCCGCATAGAGGGATGTTCTCAAAATTGTGTCGCGCGCCCGGCCGGATCTTGTGTAGGAGGCCATTGCGAGGGACTATGTCAAGTATTTGTGTGAGGGGTCGATGGCGAGAACAAAGAGGAGCGGGGATAGAGGGTCTCCTTGTCGAAGTCCCCGTACATGATCAATAGGGTGGCCGACCACCGCATTGAGCAAGACACGGGAGGGTGAAGTTGAGAGAAGGGCGGCTATCCAATTGCGACACTTACTAGGGAGGCCAAGGCAAGAAGGTCGAGGATGTGGTCCCATATAATTGATTCAAAAGCTTTGCATATGTCAAGTTCGAATAGAAGCGTCAGGGTTTTGCTTTTGTGTAGTCGCTTGGCAAGGTTCTTGACATAGAGGAAGTTTTCATAAATACTTCTCTTTTTGTTGAATGCACCTTGGGCATTGGACACAAGATAATTCATGAAAGGTCCAAGTCGGAGAGCATGGAGCTTGGCAATGATTTTCGCAATGACATGGAAGAGACTAATGGGTCTAAAATCAGAGATATCTTCGGCTCCGTTTATTTTGTAATGAGGGCTATATTGACGGAGTTAAGCCAATGGAGATTCGCCACGTGAAGGTCTCCAAAGTGGTTAATGACATGCATAATGTTGCCCTTCATGGTGGTCCAACACCTCTTGAAAAAAGCACCCGTGATGCCATCGGACCGGGAGAATGTCCACCGGCATTTGGTTTATCACTTTTTTGACCTCTTATTCCGAGAAAGGTGCATCTATGCCATGGAAATCCATCTCTTGAAAGTTGAGCTCCTCCCAATTGAAATCTTGCTTTCTTGCAGTTCCTCTTCATGTAACCACTTGAAAGCAGGGGCGGAGCTACATGTGCTCACCTTGATACACATGCATCAGGGTAGAAAATATTTTCAGTAATATGTAAACTGTTGGCAGTGTGGCACCTAATATTTTCAGTAGTATGTAAACTGTTCGGGGAAGGGCGGAGTAGTTACGTACTTGCATACGAGCTGACGCGGTTTTAATTGTTTTATAGCTCGAGCTACATACCTTTGCCTGAAGAAATCAAACGAAACATTCCCGCGGGAAATCTATATCTGTATGTCACAAATTAATATCCGCAAAATTGAAAAAAAAAAGTAAACCCGTTCACTTCCATTCCATTGTAATGGGCCGGGTGTGTTTGGTTCAGGAACGAAGTAGAATGTAATGTAATGGTTCCGTTCCATTGTAATGGGCCGGTTCCATTCTTGTGTTTGGTTGGGCCAACAAATATACGACATCAAAGTCGTGGGTCTCATATATAAAATATATCGCAAGAACAATCATGAGTTTAGACAAATATTGTTTTTTTCCTCAAATTCGAGCTGGACATGCACATGGACATGCATATCGTCCGTACTCCTGCTACATGCTCAGATCGATCTCAAGCCCTTGCACAGATCGGTCACTGCGCCACCGTGCCACTGCTTGCCGCCGCCGCCGCGCCCTTCACCACCTCCATTTTCTCCTCTGCCGCCTACTTCTTTTCTCCCGGCCGCCGTGTGTATTTCCTGTTCCTTCGCCGCCGCCAAGCACAAATATGAGAGACCAGGGGAAGAGCGAAGGGGAACGGGGGTGAGCTGTGAGTTTGTCTGCCTTTTTCTGTATTCAGTGATTAGCGGGGCTGGAACATGCACATTCCGTTGATTTGGTGGAATGGGGACATTCCGCATCTAGCAGGAATATTCTCTTTTAGAGATCCACTACATTCCATACTACTATATATAAAGGGCGAAAGAATCCGCGCCCTCTCAGCCCTTCGCGTACTGTTCATCCGCGCGCGATTCCTGGCCGATCGTGAATCAATGGCCCACGATCCTACCGAAACCAGTGAACAGTATTCTGATCGATGAACAGTACCACTACGCACATAACCGGTCACCCTGCGTATGAACAGTACCCCCACATGAACAGTTCCGGTCACAAACAGTAAGCGAGTGAACAGTCATTGAGTGAACAGTACAGGTCGACAGCCTGTACAGTCCCGGTCATCTCCGTTATCCCGCACTTACTGTAGCTACTATAGTGCGAGTACTGGATTTTTTTTTTGCCCTTTCCGTGATAATATGTACATGAAATATATGCGTACTGACAAGTAGGTTCCATTCCCGTGATCGGTTTCGAGTTCCGTCGACTCTAACTGCTTAATTTTGGAACCAAACTCGCAAAAACATTTGACGAATTTTGTCAAATTCGTCGCACTCAGTCATCTGTTTAAATTTTCCTTTCACGAGTAGATAGATATCATCCTTCCGAACAACTTTCATGTTTTAACCTTTTGTTTTGAATTTTGTCAAATTCACCGCACTCAGTCATCCATTCCTTCCGAACAACTGTATTTTTTTTCTATTTTTTCCCTTTCCGCGATAATATGTATATGAAATATATGTGCGCCGACGAGTAGGTTCCATTCCCGTGATCGGTTTTGAATTTGTTCGACTCTAACTCCTTAATTTTGCAACCATATTCGCAAAAACATTTGATGAATTTTGTCAAATTCGTCGCACTCAGTCATCCGTTTGAATTTTCCTTTTACGAGCCGAACAACTTTTCATGTTTTAACATTTTTAGTATATTTTGACAGACATATACGTATTCCTCTCAAATCTTCAAATTCAACTCAAAGAGTCATCTGAATCCATCGGCTCATCCATGTTTACTAACCCTTACACTGAAAGGAAAACGTAGCTATTCCAGATGAATAGTGCTCCACCCGGTAAACAAGCCGGTTACACCGGTGAATAGCTATGCAATGACAGGTGTATCATCCGGTGAATAGCCGGCCAACTTTTTAAAGCTTTATCTTTTAATTTTTTTTAAAACATAGACTTTTCTTTCTGGCAGTAGTTTCCAGCGTATATTTCCTATCTAAAAATTTTCCAAGCGTATTTACATAGGTCTACCTTCTAAACGAGTTTAGACTTTCTGCCGGTATTTTTCTTTAGTTTTTATACAGTTTTTTAAACCTTCTTCGGACATTTCGATTGCTATTTTTGGTGTTTTTTTGTCTAAAAAATACAAAACGAATTTACACACATATATCTCTCGAACAAGTTTACATTTTTTGACTTACATGAGTTTAGACTTTTTGACGGTATTTTTTTTCGCTTTTCCAGTTTTTAAACCATTTCTTTCGTTTTTTTCATTTTTAAACCTTTTTCGACTTCTTGACAGAATTTTTTTGCCTTCTTTTTTTTTTGGAAAATTACCGCCCGCATTTACATACATGCATATACGTCACTCGGCTCCTCGGCTCACTTCGGTGGCACCTCTCGAACAACTTTAAACTTCTCGACCTAAATGAGTTTAAAATTTTTGATGATATTTTTCTTCAGCCTTTTTACAGTTTTTAGAACCTTTTTATGGACTTTCCGATAATAATTTTTGTCTTTTTTTGTGTATAACTTACCAACCACATTTACATACATACATGTACCTCTCGAACAAGGAATAAACCCACCGTACCTGCTAATATAAATTGAACTAACACTTCTAACTACAAATACTTTTCTTAATACATACAATCTTTCGCTTCGGTAGATCCATTTTACTCTTTGAAAAAAAAGCTACTTAACACTATTAAAAACACAAAATACGCTCATGTACACACAGGCGCGGCATGTCGCCGCGCCATCTTGCCTAGTTACACTTTCGAACCAAACACAAGGATGGATGCCAGGTGCAGAACCATTCCAAGTGACCCAAACCAAACGCACCCTTATCAAGTTCCATCAGACCGAAAATCGTGCGGATGGATAGGGGAGGTGCTGACGTGCGAGCTCACCAAGGAGGCCGGGCTTTTGGGCGTCAGGTTCAGTTCCGGCGACCGCATCACCATCCCGCCGTCGCCATCCTGTAGGTCCTGGCCCCGCTCGCTGCTGCTCTCGTTCTCCTCCAGCGACCTTCCCATCGTCTCCGGCGTGAACATATACGTGACGGCGAGCCCCAGCAGGCTGATGACGCCGAGAATGATCAGCGCGTTCATCATCCCAATCCCGGGCTCGTACCCGGCCTGCACCTGCCCCCTCTCACGCGCCTGCGACGCCCACAGGAACCCCACCGTGCCGACGAGCGCGCCGACCTTCCCCGCCGCGGCCGATATGCCGTGGCACGTCGACCGGAACCTCGCGGGAAAGAGCTCGGCCGGCAGGATGAACGTCGTGGTGTTGGGCCCGAGGTTCGCGGAGAAGAAGGTGAGCGCGTAGAGCACGATGTACCAGGCGTTCTTGGCGTTGCCCCGCCAGTAGTGGTCGTACGGACCCGCCAGCGCGAAGAGGAAGGCGGCCATGAGGAAGAATCCGGCCATCTGCAGCCGGCGCCGGCCGACCCGGTCGATCAGCATGACGGCGGCGAAGTAGCCCGGGATGGTGGAGGCCACGGCGATGATGGCCTGGAACCTCGCCACGTCGTACGCCTCCTGGAACACGTTCTGCCGGCTCGCGGGCGGGAACCACGGCCGGTAGATCTGGGACTGGAACAGCGTGCTGCTGTAGTAGGGGATGTCGAGCAGGAACCATGCCGACGCGCACCCGAACAGGTTCCGACCGTGCTGCCGGAGGAACGCGAGCGAGAAGAGGCCGTACTGAGACGCGTACCCGAACGGCGCCGGGGTCGACCGGGGGATCGCCGCCGCGTCCTCCTCCTCGGCTAAGGCGTTCAGGTCAAGGTCGATCAGGACACGGCCGATGTCGTTGGTCGCCTTGAGCACATCGTGCTGTACCAGCGCCGTAAACCTGCACGTACAAGTCGCCAGCCGGCAGAGTAGTTAGTTTAGTTAGTTACGTTTAGTTGGTCACTAGTCACTACACACTTTAGCTTTCTGAAACCCCTCCTTTAGCTTTTGGTGTAATCACAAAGACCTTACCTCATCACATGATTAAATATTTTATTGTCAAAAGATATTTACTAACAAAAGTGGCGCAGATTAAATGCCACTTCAACTTGCTAATTCGACAGCCTGACATGTTGTGTGCGAGTGACAAAGCCAATCCAATAAGATTCAGATCGATCCAGATACAGGTGTTTCAGTTGGCAAGTGGTTTAAGTACGCTTAACTTGACAGCAAGATGCCTGACTAGTTGTCTAGATGTTAGTCACAAACTCACAACTCACAAGTCAGAGCTAGGCAAGTTAACGATAAGATTTTTTTTGAAACTAACGATAAGAGAATATAATACTAACCTAGAAAGATATAAACCATTGATCGTGACCAGACACAGGTACTTGAGCCTCCAATATTAAACTGTTCGTTGTGCGGTACTATTGGGCGAAGAGAAAACAATTATGCAAATTGCCCAGGTCCGTGTCTGGGAACAAACTGAATTTCCTCTTTGGCCATCAGAGAGCAATTTCTTCTTCGGATCTCAAGTATCCCACCGCATATTCTTCTCCACGCTATTTGTTTGAGCTAAGTCAGTATAGTATACAGCAACCATCATCGAACTTTAATTTAATCTACCAATCAATGCGTGAGAGACAGAGAGTTGCAATGCCTTATTGACTCACGATCGCGTGTCTGACGGTGATGCTCTAATATAATCCAGATGTATTAATAGTAATCAAGGCAGAAAGAACAATTTATCCTACTACGAGCAATACCCTAACCCTTGCTCTCTCTCCTTTTACAAACTACAGGTCCTAGGCAATATGGTGACCTGAGAGATGCTTGCTCTGAGTCAGAGAAGTCTGCACTTTCAGTGAGTTTTCATCGAAATTCACTGAATTTCAGTGATTTTGGAAGGCACCAAAAATTACTACCCTTCGTTCAACATTTCAGAACTTCCAGTGCTACACAGATGATCAAAAAACATTTAAAATATTTTCTAGAATTGAATGCTTCAATGAATTTTAAGAGAAAATTTCGGTTTCTGGCCGAAAAGAAAAGGGAAGTTTTCGGAAACCGAAATCCAAAACCATATGCAAAGGTGGCATGACAATGCAATGAGTATGGTCTGTATGGCACGGAAGCATACACATAGAGAACGCCATGTATGTCACTTTGTACGTCGTACTACATTGGTGAAAATACGTACGGGGTCGAAAACTGGTAGTGCTAGTGCGTGCATCATTCAGACTGAGTTATAGGACGTACGGCGTACCTGGCTGTTTCCGGCATGGCCATCCTCCAGTAGAAGGTGAGCCCGGCGGGGACGGCGCCAGCCATGAGTATGACACGCCAGGCGATGTCTGCGGCCTCCGGAGTGTCATGCGGGGCAGGGTGGCCGGTGAACCGGTCGAACGCGGCGGCGACGACCATGGTGACCCCGGAGCTGGCGAGTATCCCGAACCCCTGCATGGAGAAGACGGCGGCGATGAACGCGCCCCGCGTGCGCTTGTTGGCGAACTCGGACATGATGGTTGCCGACAGCGGGTAGTCCCCTCCGACGCCGACCCCGAGGATGAAGCGGAAGAGGCAGAGGCTGGAGAGCACGCACCCACGCGTGCGGCAGATGGAGAAGCCGCTTGCCACGGAGCTGCACACCAGCAGCAGCAGGCACGAGCCGTACACGCGGCCCCGGCCGACACGGTCGCCGAGCACTCCGAACAGGAGGTTCCCGACGACTGCGCCGAGCAGGGCGACGCTGACGATGGCCGACACGACGGCGGGCGGCGTCACGCCCGGCCTGCCGTCGCCGGAAGAGGACGGGTAGTAGACCCGGCCGATGATCTTCATGACGGGCACGATGCAGAAGAGGTCGTAGGAGTCGGTGAAGAGCCCCATGCCGGCGATGATGATGGCCTTGAAGTGGTAGTACTGGGTGCGCGCGTGGTCCAGCGCCGTGAGCACCCGTATAGGCGCCATTTCCCGCTTCGCCGCAGCTACCGATCGACGGCCGGCCGGGTTCGATTGGGAGGGTCCTGACTAGAACCTAGCTAGATTTTGCTTTGTTTTATCAGGCGACAAGGCCGTACCGGTGATGTCTACGTGCAGGATTAAAGAAACGGCCGTGCGCGTTGACATGGGCGAGTATAATCCGGGCGGAGCTGAGATGCCGAGGAAGATGCCGCTGCCTCTGTATCTCTATTTGAACTCTCGGTCCCTAAATGGTTCAGGAGGGGCTCTCTGAAATTCTTTTACAGGCTTTGAAGTGCACTCCCGTACCAGACTTCCTAAACTACGGTCTCTATATTTGTTCCCTCATGTGGGGTCCACTTGTGAGTGTGTTATCGTTTTTTTATTTAGACTAGACACAATGAAAGTATCATAGGTAGTATCATGCATGCCATGTTGGCAAAAATCTGACGTGGCACTGCAATTAATGATGAGAGAGGTGATAGTAGTATCATAGGTAGATACCGTAGCATAACGGATTCCAATGCAAAATGAGTCTACAACCTAATAAATGTAGTATTGTATGATACCACAAACATGTTACTACCCATTGTGGAGATAGTAACATAGACTAGTATCATATGCATGATACTAGTATATGATACTCCCCATTGTGACTAGTCTTATGTTCTTCCTTTTCCTGCTCTTTCCCGTCCACCTCAGCCATGGCGACGGCGTGGGGGACAACCGGCATCTTTGATGGCGCCAACCACGCGTGAGCCCAGGCGGCGGCGGGTGCGCGCGGCAGGAGCTCAGTGGGCCGATTCCGTGGGTGCGCGGGCTGCAGCACGGAGCCTAGAATGGAATGACGGTGTGGGGAGCGTCTTGGCGGCAGCGGCGCAGAGGACAGAGGTGGCACAAAAAGGTCACCAAGGAGATTGTTGCTCTAAGCCAAAAAACAAAAAAACTGAGGGTAGATGATTGTTTTTAGAGAGCCATTCAATTTTTTAATGATGCAAGAGGCTTCGAGGAATACTCCCTCCGTTCATAAATAAGTATACATCCAGCTTTTGTACTTAGTTAACATTTTAATACTTTGATCAGCTTTATAGGAAAACGTAGCAACATTTATTACACTAAATTAGCATTACTAACTCTGTTTTGAAATATACTTTCATAACATACCAATTTGATGATATATATGTTACTACTATTTTGTATAAAATTGTTCAAAATATTTAAAGCTTGACTTAAAAGAAATCATAAAAGTACACTTATTGGTGCACAGAGCGAGTATGCAAGAGTGGTCTCTTGTATTTTGGTACCATATTTTTAGAGGATGGGAGGATTTATGGAATCTGATAGAGTTCCTCTAATACATCACCCAGTTGTCTAATATCATTATCATATTTGCTTTGTTTGGAAAAATGGTTTAACCAACAGGAATTCGACTACAAAAGTATTTGTGTTGCGATTTTTGCAGAGTCATCTGTTGTGTCAAATGGTCTTTATAAGGGTCCGACCGATGTTAGTCCACTATTAAAACATGGTTCGAGACAAGAAATATGGTGATATGTGACCCTCCATTATAGTAACTAAAAATAGTCACTATTTCCATTTTTGATGATTTGGTGTCCTGAAATGATGGATAAAAATACAATGTCACTAATGTAATTTAACGACATTCTTGGTATTTTCATGGTAAAATTATACGACAAAAAGTATCATCATAAAAGTTGTGACAGTTGTTTGTCACGGATTATCTAACCTAATCGTGGAAGGTTTGACGTGTCATCATCCATGTGGCGCGTAAGATGACGTGGCAAGCATGGTAAATTGGTAATGTGTATGCTGCGTAGGATCCTACTTTACAATTTATGACGAAACATAATAGTAGAAAGAATCAGTCGTCCACGCTGATCGGCTAAATAGTCCAAGCCCAATAGTTTGACAGATTTTTGCGGTGATATATTTCTTTTAGGTCATTGCCTTTTTACCACAGACAATTACTTAGCGCAATCTACATTTTAATATTTTAATTGTGTGGTGGCCATTTTTCTCTCTCTTTTTTATAAAATTTGTTTTTCTCATTCTGTGGGTTGACTTCTCCTTTTTTTTCTCTCTCCCATATTTGCATTCAATCAGAAACATTTCTCATAATATGGTGTACAAATCTAATGAACATATAAGAACCACCAGACCACCACACAAGAACCAACTGGATGTACGTAGTATTTTACTCACTCCGTTCACAAAAGGATGTCTCAACCTAGCCCAAATTTACATGTATCTATACACTAAATTATGTCTAGATACATGCAAATTTGGTCTAGGTTGAGGCATCCTTTTGTGGACGGAGGGAGTACATCATAACATCTATTACAACCATATCACACATCACAAGTTACAACATGAAAGGCAAGATTAATCTGAAGCATATAGCAAGTGCAAGAAGCGAGCAATCATCTTTTGAAATCTACTTATGGCTTTAGCACTACCAGTTCTATTTTTATTTCCATAGTTATGGGAATATATGGAAAAATATAAGTAAGAACATAGTAGATGGATCATGAAATGTTAGCAATTCAACAAGGTTCTCATCACAACTTACAGTTACAATCATGGAACTACAATAAAAAAAATTCTTAGTGTGTTCATGTGCACTAATTGCAGCAATAGCAACGGACAATTTAGAGAGATGAAGTTAAGAACCTAAATGCATTATAACTAAATAGGAACACCGAAAAATCTATTTATCTTCACATGCAAAGTTACCACCACATCAAGCCTGCTACATCAACAAATAACTAATTTCACTTCGTTTGGGTTTTGCATGATAATTATCTAGACTTCTCGCCTATCCCACCACACCGGCTTCTTCAGACCAACTTTTTGTTTCAGAATCTCAAGCTTCCCTTCCTCCGAAACCATGTACTCCCTCCGTTCACAAAAGGATGTCTCAACCTAGTCCAAATTTGAATGTATCTAGACATAATTTAGTGTGTAGATACATGCAAATTTGGACTAGGTTGAGACATCCTTTTGTGTACGGAGGGAGTAACTAGGAGCCAGGAAAGTAGGCGATGAGCAACATATTTTATTCTTCTATGTCAGTCTCATATATTCCCCTTCATCTCAGTTCCTCACTCCATCTTCCATGTGTTCTACTTGGTCACACGGACGCGTACTTTAGCCTCCACTTTGGCTTCTCTGTTCAAGAGTTCATGCTCCTAATCATCGACAACAAGCCATATATGCATCAATATCCTCACAGCCTTGGCACCCAGTTTAGTCTAATGAATATGGGTCCTAATTTATTTTCCAATTGCAGCATGAGGAAGTCTTGTGAATAAATATACCACACATGTGCAGCTTCGTGAGGGAGTTGAGATTCCTTGCAAGTCTGGGTTTGTCTTCTTTCATACAACAACAGTTTGTTGTACTATGCCATCTAGTTTCGGAGTTCAGACTCTATCATGATCGCAATGAGGAAACAATCAAATGTGCTTCGGTTAGTTTTTTCCTACTCAAGCAGGGTAGGTATTTGGAGTGATAAAAACTGATAAATTCAATGACTGGAAAGATTTTAAATGTTCCTTTGCTGCACTGATGGAACCTAGCTTTGCTACTTGTATTTTTACTGTAGTCCCTCAATGAGAAGAAGAAGAAGAAGCACATGTTGGGGCTTTCTTATTGAAATGATGTACGAAACACAGATGGGAACCTTCCTCTTCCATTTATATTGCTTTCCATCATGCACTAATTTGTCATGTGTAGTTTAAGAAGTGAAAATATGTAGATACCTCTTACATACTTTCTAGTGGTTCATGATTCCTAGTACTACACGCTTAATGAGTATCCTTGTTTCAGGAATAAGAGCAGTGGTATTAATGTTACCAAACAAAATTGAAGAATTCACCTATTTGGTTTTATATAGTGACATGACCCAACATGGGATTTATCCTGTGTATAGTGCTAGTCCTTGGATTGACTCGCTAACACACAGTTTCAAATGAATATAAAAAACAATGTATTTTATTACAACGTAGAAGGTCCAGAATTATATAATACATTACAACTTGCATATATAGCACCAGGCTAGCTCAAATAAAAAATAGTAGCAGCGGAACTTGCATTCATCTCGCACGGCTCCTAAGTGATAAAAGAAAGAAGAACTCTTTTTTTATTACCTTCCTCGCGTATGTATAAGACCGAATCCATTCTTGTTCAAAATCGATTTCGAAAAGGAACTACTAATCCTTGACTTTTCGAGGAATCCTTCATCAGTGGTTGTGAATGACTGACTTTTTCAATCCTTTCGACCTTGGTTCCGGAGGAGCAAGTCAGAAAGGTTGAGAAATAGAACCATCTGATTTGATTCGTTTCCAATAGCCATGAGCTGATCATCTTAGGGTGATCCTTTTGTCAACAGATGCTCCTATTACAGTTGTAGTCTCTGAAGGATGAGCACCCACTATGTAACATCTACATCGATAATTCAAACATTGTATATTGAGTGGAGTCTCGCGACCTATGTGTACAATCACTCAGAATCTGAATAAACAGCAACATGAAACGTTGCAGCCAAAATTTAGGTCAATAGTTTGTAATTATTGGCAAGTGTTGCTACAAATATTATAGGAAAACCTAGCAACTACATGCATATTTTGCTAGGTGGATTTTAGGCTCATTTTGCATAAAGTAATTAGTTTTATCCTATCATTTGATAAAAACTAATTTTCAATACATAAATAAAGATACTCATGTAAATCCCAAGGTGCTCCTATACCCATTGGTTCAACCATCAACTTTCAAGTATTTAAGAAAATTTGGATGAGCGAGAATTCTTCATAGGATCTAGCTTAACTGACTCAACCTGTTCATAACCGGGGACTCGGTTAAGCACTTAGATCTAACCTCTTGAGAATTTTGTACACTTTGCCCATGTTGCCAGTCAACTCCATTTACCATAAAACACCATCTATACAATGGAACGGAGAAGATCAAGCCGAAAGCTTTGGGAAATAGACCCTCAAACCACCTCCGTGTCATATCAAACTACTATATTCAATTACCGCCAAGGAAGTGGTACGCGTCCACCATGTGTCTCTGTGTACCGACTCCGTATGATTGTGTACCGCTTTGCTAACCCGCATGTGTGTACATGAGTCCGTAAAATGGTGCACAATATTGACCTCCACCATAATAATCTAGACCCTCCGTGATTGTGTGGTGCACATATATATTTTTAGCCCACATAGAAAAATGTGGAGCTTTACTCACTCTTGTTTTAGTAATCTTACTATTAAACCTGGATAAGTGATGTCACACCTCTCATGATGCCACACTTCTCTCCAATTACACAAAGAATGCCAGAGTATGATAAAAGTAACCGGAAAATATGGAGGAGGGGAGGAGGGCTTACCAGAGTAATTAGGGAAGAGAAACGGTTTGACGCTTTGATTGCTCCAAAATGGTGGTGTAGAGAAAAAAATACCTGAAGTACCCTCAACCCCCATTATTTTCCCAAGAAAATGAGAATATTACTATGGCTGATGCCATGAGGCTGGTCACAATGGGAGTAACTTAGACTAGTTAGTAACATGCATATGTTACTAGTCTATGTTACTACATTTACAATGGGGCGTAACTTATGTTTGGTGTCATGCATATGTTTGGAGTACATGCATGGGAGAGGATGAGGACACAACGAGCTTTAATTGAGAGAAAATAGAGGGGTACTCAACACAATTAAAGTACCGGACTTTTAGAAGGTGGCTAATCAACAGAATTAATGGAATTAATGGGTATTAACTACTTCCATATCCAAATTTATAGATATCTGAAAAATCTCTTAGGATTTATGAAAAACCGGGGGAATATATCATAATTTCATACAAATATATGCAGCGCCCCTCCGCCTACGACCCTAGCATCGCTATCTCCTCTCCTTGGTTCCAGGACACCCGTGACACCGGCGGGAGAACGACATGGCCATGTTCGCCACCATACCTGGGCAGACGTCCTTCTCCCCAAGCGTGGCCACATGCATCAACCTCGCTAATGTTATCGCCATCCAATCCTTGTCTTCCAATAAAAATCAGTGATGGCGGCAGAGGATACAATGCATCTTGAGCGAAATAAACCACTGACGCTGAATCAGGAAACTCGAGAACAACGACATTGAGGCATCAACCTTGGACGAGCACCACATGTCCACATACCACTCTCCTTGGAGGCAATTGAAGAGAGTGTCACCAAGAGTCTCAACGCAATGTTTCGCCCCACATGCTTAGATGAGGGACATGAAAGTCGAGGAAAGTTGATTCGTCACAGTCCCCCGAGCTCACCTCACGAGGAAGGCCTGCAACATGTCAAGATGAGACGGTGAAACCTAGCATGATCTAGTCACCATCGACTCAAACTTAAATTTTTTCCTTGAGTTGGACGCTCGAGAGGCCATCTTCCGCGGCACATCGCATCTTCATGGCGGTGGTGTTGCGTCTGCCATGGCGCATCAACCTATGAGAGTTTGCACAAGATGATCATCATCAGATCAGCGGGTGACCGGAATGAAATTTGCATGTGCCAGATGCACGGGGCGAGGACCAGAGTGCATGTGAGGTGTGGTTGTTTAATTGAGATTGAAACTCTTCTTCCATGGTGGAGTAAATGGCATGGGGGGTAGCAGAACTTGTCGTGCGTGTGCAGATAAGTCACTCAACTCGCAAAACGGACGAACCGGTCACTGAACTCGTGAACCGTGTGTAGATAGGTCACAAACTTGCCACGTCAGCCGGTTCTTCGTTTCGACCGGTCACACGCGACGCACATGAGCTTCATCTCCGTCAGAAAATTACAGAAAACCCCCTACTGAGAAAATAGAAAGGCCCTTTTGCATATATTTTACTAACTTGTTAAATCAAAGAAATCGTCGCGGCATCCGATTCTATTCCCCATTTCCACGAACCCTTTTGGGGTGTTCTAATCGAGCTCGGGCCAGGCGGCGATGGCGGCTGGCGGGGCGGCCGCGGGAAGCTCCTCGTCGACGCAACCAGCAGTGCGGACGAATCACGGCGTTGACCGTCCCCTACTCAGGCTCGAGGAGCTGGAGGCTCCAGTGCACGGTAAGCTAGCTGTCCCCCAAATTAGCTAAGGTTTCTGTCCGCCGTGTCCAAATTAGTTAGGGTTCGTGCTTGCCAACCTGAAATTAGTTGTGATTCCTGTTATCTGTAGTTTAGGTATGCTTGATTCCTTAGTTGTAGTAGAAGTTAGGTCTGAAATTGCAGTTTTTGAGCACGGTTATGTACTGAACATCGATTTTCATTTGCAATGTAGGTCTGGATTCAAGTAAATTCAGTATTGAAATACACCATGGAGGGTTCTTTGTGGGTACTGGGCTGAATGTAAGCTATTTGGATGGGAAGCTAGCTTGGTTTGACAATTTGGACATAAATTACTTCACTCTCCCCGTGGTTGACTACCTGGTGGTGCAGTAGTTAGGATATCCAGCTTCGGAACTAGTTGTTGTTTTCTGGTGTCCTCCAGGGAAAGCAATCAATGAGATGAAGGAAGTGTATTTAAAGAATGTGAGTTGATGTCAGCTGCATCTGTTGAGTGCAAAGTGCTAGTTTTGTTTGTTAATCATGTGGAGAGGAGTAAAAAACATCCGCAGGTGCAGGATGATCTTTGTTATGATGGATGCTCTGAGCTCCCTTCAGTTGTGCTATCCCCAAGCCCGAAGAAGACAGTTAAAACCGAAGATGGTGGAAATTCAGACAGTTCAGAAGATTCAGAAAATGAAGAATTTGAGTGTGATTCAGAAGGCGGTGCAGATTGGTATGACAGTGACTACGACATGAAAGAAGATGATGGGCTGTTTGCAGCAAATGTGGACAATTCTGAGGAGGATGAACTGGTGGACAAGGGCAAGAAAATTGCAGCACAACATGTATATCTGCCGGGCTCAGATGATTTGAAAGCCGAAGAGCTAGAGTTACCAGTAGAAGATGATAGTGAGAGGAGACACAAGAGTGATTCGGATGATGAGGAATATAAGAAGAAAAAAAGAAAAAACAAGTGATCTACAAGTACACATCTTTCAATTCAGCTGGTGACATGGAGGACCCTCAATTCAAATTGGGCCAGATTTTTTGCAACGTGGAGCAACTTTGGCAAGCAGTCACGCAATATGCAGTTAAAACAGAGTGCAGATTAACAAGACAAGGAACAACCAGAAGAGATACGAAGCCAATTGTGCGGAAGACGGTTGCCCATGGAGAATTGTTGCAGTTAAAGACAACAGGACAATGACTTTCCTTGTCAAAATATTTGTTGGAGAGCACACTTGTGAGAAGGTTGAGGAAGTGAAAGAGTTGTCAGCACCTTTCTTGGCACATAAATATATTGAGATGTTCAGAGATAATGATAGGATGACACTGAAAACATTTGCAAGAAAAGTGAGAAAGAAGTACAACATGGAACCAAGCAGGTACAAACTTGGGAGAGCTAGAAAAGCAGCATTGGCAGTGGTACATGGAGACGAGATCAAGCAGTTCTCCTTGCTTTGGCAGTATGGGACAGAGTTGTTAAAGAGGAATCCTGGGTCATCTTTCTATTTACACCTTGAGCATGGCCTGTTTAGTACTTGTTACATGAGTTTGGCTGCTTGTAAAATAGGTTGGCTCAAGGGTTGTAGACCTATCATTTGTCTTGATGGAACCTTCATAAAAACAAAGTATGGAGGTCAGTTGCTTACTGCTATAGGTGTTGATGGCAATGATGCCATTTATCCCATTGCAATGGCAGTGGTGGAAACAGAGTGTTATAGCTCTTGGTCTTGGTTCCTTGCGACACTGAAGCAGGATCTAAACATCGTCAACACATCTCCTTTTACTATCATGAGTGACAAACAAAAAGTGAGAATTTATTTCCATCTTTTTGTTGCTTATCTGAATTTATTTCCATCTTTTTGTTGCTTATCTGAATTTATTTCCATTTTTATATTTGTAGGGCCTTATAAAAGGAGTGCAGGAACAATTCCCTGACGCTGAGCACAGGTTTTGTGTTCGACACCTTTATCAGAACATACACCAGGTGCATAAGGGAGAAACGGTTAGGCAACACCTTTGGGCTTGTGCCAAATCAACCACGGTTCCAGCTTATGATAGGAATATGGAAAAATTTAAGGCTGACAATCCAGGAGCACACACATTTGTTGAGGAGATGGCTCCAAACACATGGTGCAGGGCTTTCTTTTCTGAATTCTCAAAGTGTGACATTCTACTAAACAACACTTGTGAAGTGTTTAACAGGTACAATTTACTTATATCATCTGTTTGCATAGATTATTCCCTAAAATGCCTATTCACTAACTAGCCTACATTGCATTGTAGATATATCTTAGATGCAAGAGAGCTGCCTGTCATGTCCATGTTTGAGAAGGTTAAATCACAAATTATGCATAGACATCACACAAAGAGGACTGAAGCTATTCAAAAATGGACAGGCCATATAACTCCAAAAATCAGGGACAAATTGAGGAAGATTGTTGAATTTTCAGGGAATTGTGAAGTTCTTTCCTCTGGAAAAGGAGTGTTTGGAGTTGCCTCATTTGGAAGAGATTATGTGGTGGAACTAAATCACAGGGCATGTAGCTGCAGAAGGTGGCAACTAACAGGTATCCCATGCAGCCACGCCATTGCTTGCATGAAATCGCAGAGAACAAAACCTGAAAGCATGGTCTCGAACTGCTACTCTCTCAAAACTTACATGCAAGCATATGGAGGCCAAATATTTCCTTTAGGAGACAAGGAGGACTGGGCACCTGTAGATGCTGCTCCAATTTTGCCACCATTGTATGAGAAGTCAGTTGGAAGGAGAAAGAAGAATAGAAGAAAACAGCCAGAAGAGAGTGAAGATGGAACTAGACTAAGCAAACATGGTGCTGTCATGCAATGTGGATATTGTAAAGCACCAGGACATAACAGAGGGGGCTGTGATAAGCTGAAAGCAGCAATAATTAGAGAAAATGAAGTGGCAGCCGAAGAGAATGATGCTGCGCATGACCAGCAGGAAAATGTAGCTGCGCAAGATCAGCAGGAAAATGTTGCTGCCCAAGAGCCATTGGTTCAAAGTAAAAAAAGAAAAGGCAAAGGTCCAGCTATTCAAGTGGAAGAAAGTGTAAGTGGTAGGGGAAGAAAAAGGAAACCTAGTGCAAATGCGAGAGAGCAGCTCGAGCAACAACTTGAGATAGCCAGGAGGAAGAAATCAAAACAAATTATTGATGAGAATGGTGATATTGATTTCCCTGTAATAAGAACTGTAAGTGTCCTTCACCTTTTTTATTACTTACGCATACCTTGTCATTCTTCTCATACTTGTGCATATGTTTCATGAATAGCACATCCATGAAAGAGAAGTCAGACCACACCTAGACCCTATGCATCAAAGAGATACCATGGTACACATTCTTGGTCATGAGGTAATGAAATGTAACTTCTTTTCTACATTACAACACATAACTATATTCATTGTAGCTGAACATCACCTTTTTCTTATCAGGGGCCGCCAAAAGGAATGCCTGAATTTGTAGAGCCAATACCTCAATAAAGTGCATTTGTAGCTGAACATAGAGCCAACATTCCTGAAGCAAGAGGGCCTCTAGTGAACACATCGGGTAGAGCTTTAGGAAGAGGTACAGGAACTGCGAGAGGAACAACTTCAGGAAGAGCTCGAGGAAGAGGTACAGGTCCAACAAGAGGAACAACTTTAGGACGAGCTCGAGGAACTGCGAGAGGAGCAGAGGCTACAAATGAAGGTACAAGTGAAGGTAGGGGAAGAGGTAATGGAAGAGGAGGCCGACTGAAATGGCTTCTGTTTGGGAACAAGAAAAAAAGGCAAAAGCTGCTGATGGTCAGGAAGAAGTTGAGACAACCCAAGAAGCACCTGATGAGTAGTTCTTGTTCATGATTCGATGTAATATTTTGCTACTGGTGTTTAAGCTGTAGTTCTAGTTCATTATTTTGCTATGTTGCTACCGAACCAAACTGCTACTGATGTTTCTATGTATGGTACTGATATTTCTATCTAAAATGGTACTGATGTTTCTGCTGTTAATTGATGGTACTGCTAAAATGCTGTCGAATTTTGACGCCGGCACCGCCACCAAATGGTCGCCGCCGCCACCTATTTCCTTCTTTATAAGTTCACAAACTGCACAGTTCATAAACCACAACTCACATTTTTGAATCACAAATAAGATTGAATTCCAAGTCACAGATTGGATGCACAAATAAGTTCCAGAATTCAACATAAACCACAGTACATCAACACACACATTCAAATCTCTCGATTCTCAGCTTACATAGTCAGACAAATAACTAAGCAACAACTGGCCCACAAATAAGACATTACATACTAATACATAGCCAAATCTTTCAACTATTACATCTGCAAAGCATACATAAATTCAGGCAAATCCATTGGCACCAGGCCCTGTTCCATCTATCTTGCCGCGCCAGGTCTTGAAAGTGTGCATGCGGCTAAGATCCACTCCTTCTTCACGGAGATACTTGGCTGGCAGGTCCTCGCTTAGCAAATCACCACGATCCACCACTTTCTTCACGTGCACGATAAGATCATAGTTCATATTGCTCTTGTGCCTTGGTGAGCCTGGAGGTGGTGGTGACTCGACGTCTTCGTCGGTATCAGGATCAATGCGAGGCTCTACCGGCGCCGGAATTGTCACATTGACCATCTTGGGTACATTGCAAGGATCACGCAGCCAGGCGGTCAGTGGCACCACCCACCGATCTGTCGCTGGCAGGATCTCGATGAGCTCACCGTCGAGAGCCGCAAGAACAAGGTTCACGGCCTGCGGCTCCTGCGCCTCCTCCGGGAGCCCCTCGATGCTGAGCATCACCTTGTACTCGAACTTCCCCGGAGTGCCACGAGCGCAGCGGCTCCAGCGGCGGAAACGGATGCGCGTGCCGCCGGAACGTAGGTCAGACAGCGCCACGGCAGAGCAATCCTTTTCAGAATCAAACTTCAGAAAGAAATGGTACGGCGGGCTTGTTACCTCCACCTTCACTGCCGACTGCTCGTCACCGCACTCCACCTCCATAGCAGCCAGCAATGCCGCGGTCGTCACGCGCATGTCCCCTTCAACCTTCGCGAGCAAGGCGCGCCCACGGAAGCTCTCCTCCAGCGCCGCCATCCCCGCCGTGCGCGCCAGCACGATGCGGCCGAAGTCCGGCCGCATATCGGGCTCGCCGCGCCGCCACACCTCCTCGATGAAGTAGCGCCCGTCTTTGACCGCGGGACAGCGGGATAGCGGAGGAGAATTGCCGCCACCGGCCGCGCCGCCTCTGCCGCCCACGGATGACTCGCTCCCAGCGCTCACACTCCCGCCGCAGTCGCCGCCGCCAGCCATGGTCGCGAGCTGTCTAGGGTTGGGGTTCGTGGAAATAGGGAATAGAATCGGATGCCGCGACGATTTCTTTGATTTAACAAGTTAGTAAAATATATGCAAAAGGTCCCTTCTATTTTCTCAGTAGGGGGTTTTCTGTAATTTTCTGACGGAGATGAAGCTCACGTGCGTCGCGTGTGACCGGTCGAAACGCAGAACCGGCTGACGTGGCAAGTTTGTGACCTATCTGCCCACGGTTCATGAGTTCAGTGACCGGTTCATCCGTTTTACGAGTTGAGTGACTTATCTGATCACGCGCGACAAGTTCTGATACCCCCCATGCCATTTACTCCACCATGGTGGGTAGATGTAACATGGTAGAAAAATCGGGGATGATTTTCTCGGATGAATCAGATAAGCATGATTTAAACTTAACTTGATGATACACCAAATATTCCTTCGAAACCCAATGCTCTCGACAGGCCATACATCACTGTCTATGTTATAGCTTTCTAGATATTTATTTTGTATTTCCTATAAGGAGGGGATACGATACAATGGTCTCACTGTCGTCTTGTCGTTCTCAGCCCCTTTGACCAGAACAACTGAGAGTGGGGAGGGTGGATAAGAGAGTGAACATGATGATGGGACAGACGTCGCAGGCCCTGGGGTCGATGGGGGTGGAGGCTACCTCGATCTCAACTGTGAGTTCCGTGACCGGGATGATGTGTAGCAAGAATATGCCAAGGAGTGAGGAGCATAGCAATTGCAAGACAGCTATTAACATGTTTAGGCGGAAGAGTAGGAAAATAAGATGACGTACGAAGGTGGATTTGGGGATTGACTAGGTGGGCTAGACGTCGTGGAGTTAAACTTGGGAAGGAATAGGTTGAGAATACGAGAAGACGATGATAGGGTAGAGTAGGTTTCAAGATTTTAATTTGTTGTTATGCTTGCACGGTGGCCATTTTATATGCTCGGTGCTACTTATTGCTACTTTTGCTGGAGTAAGAAGGCTGACATATAACAATAAAATTCGTAGTATCTTTAGAAAAGATTTTTGGTACCGCACGATGTAGGTATGTTGATGCAACAATGTTATGCTTAAATGCACGTCAAGAAAAAATTGAGATTCCGAAGAACCGCACGTGTATTATTCTTTTGGCGGAAAAGGAATAAGCCATATATTATCTGAAACCTGCCATAACAAGAACCTTCTTACAAGAGAAAGAAATAACACACACGTTTTTGAAAACTTCATCACCATCTTCCTTCTGCATCCCTCGACGTGCGTCGTGAGCAAAGCTCAATGCCGCCTCTGGGCTACCAACGTAGCAAAGCTCATGTCGGAGCAAGTTTGAAAACACCTAGCTAGGCGTAGAACCAGGGGCTGGAAAGTCGTCGACATAGACCAGAAGATGCCGGCGACCATGCATGATCTCGAGAGATCACCGTCCCAGAGAATCTAGTACCAAGCTAGGTAGGCCAGGAGATAATCCAACTCCGACCAAACAGAGACGGGGGACACAAAACACCTAAGTTCTCCGACGAAGTTGTATCTTGTAGAGCTTCACAACACGGACACCAAACTTGAGGACACCAATATGTTGCGACGTCATCCCCTCCGCAGAATGCCGCTGCCGTAGACAAACCATTATCATGCAAGACCTAATGCCCTGCAATCGACTCCAAATTTCAGCCTGTCGACGCTCCTCTGAGGAAGAGCATCGATTCTGAAGGACTTTTATTCTCATCGTCGCTGCTACCCTATCACCGGAGACGAAGAACTCGAATACCCTATGGGACCGTACACACCAATCCCTACCAGCCGCTATAGCGGCCGGCTGAGTACGGGGGAACCAGTGGAGGCCGCCGACAGCTGAGGGGAGCGATGCTCATTTTCTCATCGCCTCCTGCCAAAAGCCCTAGAAATACCGTTCGCATCAACGCACGTGTATTTAACTAGCATAATAATAGGTAGGTAGTTGTTACTATATAAATTTTGAGATCACCGGAATGTAAGAGGAGCCGGAATAAGATAACGGTAAATCTAATTGTAAGGCGCCCTCGTTTTGGCTTAACCGTACGCACGCACGCACACCGTCCGATCGCGGACGGACGACAGAGCTCGCGCGTCGCGCTTCCAGCTCGATCCCCTTTCCTCATCCTCCCGATTCGATCCCCCACTCTCTCGTTTTCCCACACCCGACGCCACCCGCATCCCTGCCCGTGCTCTCCTTCTTCCTCCAGCCGAGCTCCTCTGCCGTGGGCACCGAGCCGTCGCCGCCCCCTTCCTCTCCGGCCCGGCCCCAGCCGCCCCTCACCCGACGCCGTCGCCCGGCCCTTCTCCCTGCTCCCTGCTCCTTCCCTTCCTCCCTTCCTCCACTCGTTCCCCAGCGGCAGCCCCGGCCGCCGGACCGTGCTCTCCTCCTCCATGCTCCGGCCGCCGCCGCCTCTCCCCAGCCGCACCCCGCAGCGCCTCCTCCTCTCCCCGAGCCACCCCGTGCTCCCCTTCTTCTCACCTCGGCCTCTTTCCTCTGCTCGCTCCCGTGGCCACAGCGCCATGGCCGCCGGCCGCAGCTCCTCCTTGGCCGCCGCCCGGCGCTCTCCTGCTGCTGTCCTTGCTCGCCTCTGCCCCTGGCTCGTCGAGTTCGTCGCTTCCGCAGCGCCTCCGTTGACTTCCGACCCCGTTGTCCGCAATGTGTTTGTTGAAATGCCCGCAAGGCATCCGACGTTCTCCGGCTCCGTGTCCGTGTTGCCGTGCGCGTCCTTCCCGGTGTTCCCGTGCCCGTGTTGCCGTGCGCGCTTCTTCCCGGTGTCCGTGCCCGTGACCGTGTGCGCCGACAAGATCGACCGTGAACCCCGCCGCCCGTCGCCAAGACCGTCCATGACGATCGCTGACCGTTGCCAAGTCCGCCGATGCCGTGAACCTCGCCCGTACCCGATGTCCGACGGCGACCGCCACCGCCGACAAGATCCCCGACCGATGACAAGATCCGCCCGACCGATGACAGGATCCGCCACAACGACGAACCGGGAATGACTACGACCGTGACAAGTTCTACGTACCCGTGTCCGTGAACCCCGTCGCCGCCGAAGACCGAACCCGATTTAGCACTTGCTTGTTTCTATCATCTCAACTCGGAGAGAGAGTTACCCACCCTGTACTGGTAAAGTTACCCAACCAGTACTGATAAAGTTACCAACTCGTACTGATAAAGTTACCAACCTAATACTTATAAAGTTACCCACCCAATACTGATATAGTTACCTACCTAGTACTGATGGAGTTACCCACCCTGTACTGGTAAAGTTACCAACCTAGTACTAATAAATTTACCCACCATGTACTGATAAAGTTACCAACCAATACTGATAAAGTTACCAATCTAATACTTATAAAGTTACCCACCCAATACTGATGAAGTTACCCACCCAGTACATATGAAGTTATCCATGTGTTCGTGATATAGTTATCCACCAGGAAATCCATGTAGTTACCCATCTTTTTTATGTGTAGTTTCACTATGAAATCGACAGTTATCATCCTAATACTTATACACGATAAATTTACCATCTCAAAGTGATGTGGTACCTTTAAATCTCGTAAAAATCTAAAAGAACAACAAAAATGGTTCTATTTCGACCCGAAAACTAATCACTAATATGGTGGGTAACTTACGTATTCAAGGCAGGGTAACTTATATGTTACGGGGTGGTAACTTTTAGGCAAAAAAAAAAAGTCGTCGGAACATATCGACATGGGATCTAGTTTTGAAGATCTCGTCGCGACTAGTCCAACGGTGAAAACGGATCATAAATCGGATAAACGGTTTGAGCTATGAAACATTTAAATTTTTGGATTTCGCAATTAATGCGTGATGATGTCAGCAGTTTCGTCTTTTAGTGCATGCATGCAAAACATGATTGTTTCTCACACACGCACACACGCGAGATGACTTGAGAGTGTGTACATATTAGCTAAATGGAATTATCCTAACGCCTTACGGTTATGCCAAATATAAGGCGACTTACACATAGTCGTTCCCATACGATAATTAGAAACATATATAATGAATCTTGTTTCCGACCCTTGAGAGTATTAGTGAACCTAACCACATTATTCACGTCGAGCAGAAGAACTGTATGGCTTCAAATTCTTGAATCGTGAGTGGAAATGCATGTCATCCTTTGAACGGCCTGCTATATATATATATATATATATATATATATATATATATATATATATATATCTAAAAACAATCTCAAATTGGACATGGTCAATTGGCTACATTGCCTCGTTTCTTTTACTTTCCGTAGCTTAGCCATTTATTACATTGAATTAATTCTTGAGAAAGCTATCATAGGCAAGGATGTTCAATCCTTTAGAATTTATTTCCAGAGCGTGATTATTCGTGACTCCTAAGCTATTTTCTTGCCATATTTATCTTCTTCGCACGTTAGTTATTTTTGAATCCTAAATTGAATTAAAAATAAATGAACTTTAATGAGGTTCCATGTATTCCTAGCCATTAATAACTATCTGGAACTTCTTTAAAAGCATCCACCGGGCCTGTGTTGTACGCATAGCATTCAGATCTCCAACTCTCCTGTACTTAGAAACCCGCTTCCGTTTAGGCTCATAGCACAGCAAGATCATGGCCTCGGGCTCCAGCGGATCAAGACCATTCGGTGAGGTGCCAATGGTTCCTGCAGGCCGGATCTATAGCTGCTCCTACTGCCCCAGAACTTTCACAAACCTCCATGCTCGTGGCGGCCACATGACGATGCACCGTCGAGAGGTCGCGGAGTCTAGGAGGGAGTACGAGGAATACATGAGAAATATGGACAAAGACTTCCCCATGCATCTACTGCCGCCAAACAGGGCTTTCTGGAGAAGGTATCACATGGGTCAGGAGAGGCTCATACGTTTTCCAATACTTAAGTATAGTTTTTTGTCTGATGATAATGGTGAATCTAGCGATGGCCCCATGCCATCTGAGAGCATGGTGACCAGGGCCATGGAGAAAGGAGGGAAGCTATACACCCTGAGCGTTGATCTTACTTTGAAGCCGTGGTTTGCTTAGTCATTACGATTTGGCTGATATTTCAGTGAGGATCTATGTGTCCATTTTACTCTTATCATGAAGTATCTCATTATGTGCTAGTTCAATAATTTATTGTTGTTCTTTTTGTGCTTGTATTATCAGTGCTCGTGTTTAAGTTATATCAAACAAACCATATCATGTATGTTAATTTGTTCTCTAATTAGTTGTGGTGATCTTGAGCATTGATCTTGCCTTGAAGCTGTTATGGGTTTAGTCGTTACCATTTGGCTTTTTTAGTATAGATCTGATGTATTTTGTAGTTTAAACAACTTATGATTGCTCTTATAGTGTTAGTGTATTCAAGGGTTGCGTTTTAGCTATATGAAAGAATAATTTAGATAGTTCAACCACGTACAGTTTACAGCTACCCTAGGGAATGATGCATCGATTCCCATTGGTTGTTTTTCTCCCAGACATAGTTTATCCAGAGCCCCATTGATTTTCTTCCAACGAACAAATATAGTTTTTTTTATCGTGCACCAACCGTGTGGTTTACACAAATACAAGATACAAAGTAGATACTTACAGGAATACAAACAGTGTCCTGGGGCTCCAAGAGCCAAAAATGGCGCCAACTGCCATGTTAGTCGCCTTTGCAAAATTTGATTTTGAACTCGTGATTTAGCCATGCTGAGTAGTATATAAACATCACACAAAATGAGCACTGACCATCGAGGCGAAACCCCGTCTCCAGCCCCGAACCACGCTGCCGCAATCCAATATTGTCCCTGCCTCCACTTCCTCGCCCTATCTAGGTGGCTCCCATGTTGCTCGGGAGGGTGGACCGAGAAGCGATCCATCTTTAGCCGCCGTTACCCACGAGTGATTCCCGTGCCTACGCCACTGCTAGTGTTTCCCCAGTGGCGGCGGGTCTCCTTGGTGGATCATCAGACTTGATATTCCTTCTCAGTGGTGTTGCACCTTCCGTGTCGGTGCCACAATGAAGTGGTGGGCAATGTAGATAGGCGGCGACTGCCTATGTGTCGTGGTGGGATTCCCGGTCTCCTTCTATGGCAGCCTTTTGGTGGTAAAGTGGCACCAAACGCAACTGTGTTCGTGAGTGATCCAAGTAGAAGAATTCTCTCTGTGGATTGGTGTGGGTGACAGATTCTTGGCTAGGCTTCACGGTGGTAGCCGATGAATGTGGCCATGGACAGCCATTTATGTCTCTGTAAATATATTTTAAGGGAATCATTCAAAGCAACAAATTTTTCGTAAATATTTGAGGCGAGCATGTAGAGTAGGTGCAAATTGTTGGAGTTCAATGTTTTCAACTCATGTAAGTTTTCAAAAACTTTTTTCTCTTACTGACCAAGTGCTTCTTTTGTAGTACAACATACCTATATGACAAACTGAAATAGAATTTACATTCTTAATGCTAGACATATTTTTCTCTCAAGTTTTAGTGGTCATCAATTACTTAATCCAAGTAGAATCGGAACTAAAACCTGCAATAGTTAGTAAGATGGTTATTTCCTTAATTGTATTATCATTAATAATCCAAAAACCCATAGATCCTAGATGGGATTTCACTAGCCATTTGTCTAGATCGAGCAGGTATGTGCGTATGTCGTATCCTTGTTGAAGTTGTTAGTTCGAAGCTTTGTCTCGGTGGTGAGAACCCCGTGTTTGACATGTTTATTAGTGCCGGCAAGACATCGGGCGTACGAATGACGGTTACTCCTTTAATACTTTGTCCTCGAGTACCATGTTCTTTGGTAGGTTTTGTACTAATTGTAATGTATGTGGATTTTGTTGAGTGATGGGTTTGTGGTAGATTTTGTAGATATTAGTTTTCGCTAGACTTGGTCGCCAAGAAATGACTGAACGGTGCTAGGTATTTCTAGAAAAATACATGATAATTTTTTTAGGTAATTTAATCACGATTTGGGTAACAACCCACAAGATTCGAAGCCATCCCTCATTTTATCTTTTGGGCAAACGACTATGCTTTAGGCCAGCATGGCTCCAATTTGAGCCGGTGCACGGGAATGGTGGCCCAAGGCGCTTCCTCCCTGTCATGATTGGATCAACAACGGAAGAAGATAACGCCTAAGGAATAAACATAGAATGTGCTAAAAAGGAAATAAAGATAAAAATATCCAAAAAAAGGCCTTAAATGGTCGGCAGAGAGAAGGAATAAGGGAAGTGCGAGCCATCACACGATTTCAGACCGCAAAACGACAAGGTCGTCCGGAGATAGAAGATGACCTCAGCCACCCATGCATCCACCACCGGTCGAATCGTCGTTCACCCTGCCCCGATCTCCTCCTCTATCGGTCCGCCGTCACCCGGCCATCCCTCTAAACCCACCTCTTCTCTCCGGCGCCGGCGACCCCGTGCCCCCCAAGATAAGTTTCTGGCTAGCCTCCGCGGTGGCCAGCCGCGGAGGCTCGCTCCGCCATCGCCGACTCGGGGCTCCATTTCGGGGTGGCGGAGGGTAAAGTTTGCGGTTGGGGGAAGAAGAGAAAGGAGGAGACGCAACGTGCGAGCGCTCGCACGCGCGTAGAAGAGCGTTTCCGGGGAAGGAGGTGACGGATGTCGATTTGGCACATATATAGCAACAAAGTAATCCCATTTATATACGAAACTACTCATCAGGTGGATTTACTATATTTCCTCCAATTTGTGCCATAATGCAGCGCATGATTTAGCCTCATGTTGTGTTAGGTTAGTTTGATCACACTCGTGACCAATAAAGCTCGGTTTTGTCCCCCCAAAAAAGCGTATATGCGGTGCATACGTTACAGACTTACAGCTCACGCTTCACACGACGTGTACACGCACATAGGGGAGGCTCCCCTCATCCGGCTTGTCGCACTAGAGCACCATCGCCATTTGATATGACACGTACGTAGCCTTCAGAAATCACGAACCCCATGCGCTCCTTGCCCTAGCTAGTCCCTTCCTATAAGAAATGGCCATCGATGCCGCTCGATCCAACGCGGCCAAGCAAATCATCATCACCAGCCAGTTAGCCATGGGTTCGAAGGGTGGACTACCCAGCTTCCCCTGTGGCACTGGCGCGGCGGGGTCGTCCTCGAGCTCCTGCACAGTGTGGTCGGAAGCGAAGGAGGAGAAGAGACCAGCTGCTCGCGCTCGCAAGCCGAAGCGCACCTCCTTCGCGTGCCTGGAGTGCAGCAAGACGTTCCCGACCCAGCAGGCCATGGCCGGCCACTGCAGCGCCCACACCCGTGCCGGCGCCGGCGTCAGGACGAGGAGGGCCGCCGGGTACACCAACCATCTCCCGGTCGATGCTGCTCCCTTGTCTGTTGTCGCCGCCGCGCCTCCCAACCCGCTGCCACAGCCGCCCCAGCTTCATCATAACCTCAATGCCGTCCAGTGCTGGTATCCGCATGTGCAGGTCACACCAAGCTCCACCCCCATGCCGCCGCTCGCTGTCAGGTACGTGCCGTACGCTCGCCCTGCCAGCAACCAGATGATGGTGCGGCTGCCGTACCTCGACCAGCGTGGGCGCCGGAGTAGCAGGACGCTGGCGACGATTCATCCAAGAACGAATTACCCCGCGTTCCGGCCTGCGGCGCCTGGGCCGATGCCCAACGTGCCGGCGTCCGGCCGGCTTGGCTGGAGAGCCTTCGTTCCGACCTACGGCGTGCCACCGCCCTTCAGCATGAACTGTGCTCCGCCCAGCGACGCCGCGTCCTCGACGGATCGACCGGGGCGCACGCCGGCTGATCTCGCGCTCCGGTTGGGCCGCTCCGGTCGTGAGCACAGGCGGAAGAGGACGCTGCCTTTGCTCGGGTCACTAATGGTGTCTGACGGGCATCAACATCTTAAATGCAAGCTGGTAACTACTGATGGTGGTGATCAAGGTAGAAACAGGGGGAAAGATCAGAATCAGATGGGCGGCTTGGATCTGGAGTTGCGTCTGTATCGCTGAGTGCTAACTGAGCTGCATGGACTGGACGAGCTTCGTTAACAGGGACGCGCCTCTGAACCGTCTGAATGTGAGGCAAATATGCGATCAACCAGCTCGATTTCGTGGAAGTTATTTCTGCCGAATTACAGAATATGTTGTCCGTTTCTGCTCGAATAAAGGAAGTTCAACAAACTTGCACTCTCGACTATCGAACAATGGCGCCATGTTTTTCCAACTGATCCTTTCTTTGAAGATGAAATTAACTTGATCAGAGTTAGGCCATGTACAATGCAAGATGCTTAGTGAGGTGTTTACAAAAATAAACCAATCATTTCTCTAAGCACCAATGCTTATTCCTATGGGAGAAGTGCCTAGTTAAGCATTTGTCTTGTATAAATAAGCACCATTGCCTAACTAAAAACCGGTTTATTTTGCTAAGCACCTCTATCACTAGTAGAGAAATGGCCATTAGGACCGGTTTGTAAGGCCCTTTGGGACCAAATACACATCCGGTGCTAGCAAAGCGGGACTAAAGCCCCCCCCCCCCCTTTAGGACCGGTTTCTTACGAACCGGTCCTAAAGGCCTCCACGTGGGCATATTGTACATGCCCTTATAGGCCATTGGGCTTCCGTGTAAATAGAAGTGGTAAATATCTGGATTCGTTTTTACAAATACAAATACAGATGTGTATTGAATTTTGAAACAAATTTGATGTGGAAAATGGAAATATCTGTATTCGAAAAAAAATTGATATTGAAAATGGATATATCTGTATTCGAATAAAATTATGCTAGCCAATTTTGATAATTTTACCCTGATATGGCAACCAACCTAAAAGAGTAAGAAAGTGGTCGATCAAGTGTATTTTCTATGATTTAACTTTAAACTATTGCGTATTACATATCTATATTTATCATTGTTTCGTTTTATAGTTTCCTCATTATAAGACACGAGTTTATAATTGAGAAAAGCATCCAACACGCAACTGTATTTCGCGTAACATCCGATCCGCATTCGTATCCGACAGCATCCCTATTTATTTCCGTATTCATTTTGAAAATATGAAAATATATGTGAGAAGAGTACTATGCGATCCACGTCCAATCTATTTTCACTCCTAAGGAGGAGCCGAGAGCCAGCATTCGAAATTTTCACCATGGCCATGTATTGGATCGGCAGCCCAGCATAACGATGAAGAGTTAGCTCCTGTGACCCTGAAAGAGTTGGGCCGACCAGACAGGCGAGTCACTTGACGTGCTTCCGCACTTGGCGCTGGCCTCGAGATCCTCGAGCTAGCTAGCGACTTGAGAAGATCGATGTCCTTCATTCCTGTATCTTAATCTCGCTAAATATGGCCTCTTTTTAGAAGTTGGCAGACATATATGGTTAGGTACTCCCCATAATATTACCTGTAAACAATTTGTGTTGATTAATAAAGTGGCGATATTTTTCTAAAAGAAAAAGCTAGCGACTTGAGTAAACTCAAAAAAAAAAAAACTAGCCACTTGAGTGCTCTGAAAATAACCAGCGACTTGACTTCTGCTAAAAGGCCCTAGCGACATGATTCTCCTTAAATGAAAAATAAAGGCGTGACGCGAGTATGCCACATTCCCGATTCCTCCCCGCGAGGCGCCAGGGTAAACCGGGCAGTGACTTGGCGGCAAGGTAGTCACTGTTGCACCCAGCCAACCCAGCTTCGAATCCAGTTGGGGGATGAGATTGTACATGTAGGTGTGGAGTTCTGTCTATAAAAAAATCAGGTGCTAGCTTGAAATTGTACCCCTGCGACCTTATCCTTTCCCTCTGCTCTCGCGAAAAGGAAGGCGAAAAGAGGGCGTCTTCTCTTCTGCCCGCGTCCGCCGGCGAGGCCGTGGGTTCCTTCCCCCTCCGCCTGCTGCCTCGGCGGCGGGAGGGTGGGGGAACCCCGGTTCTCGACCTTGGCGTGTACATAGGGTAGGAGGTGTTAGGGTTCCGGCCGGCGGCACTGTGGAGGCGGTGGTGTTGCCGGAGTGGAGTAGGGTGTCGGCGCGCTTCCCCTCCTGCGACTATGGTCCTCGGAGCGTCGCCGTGGCGCGCGCGGCTTCAGGTGCTCGCGGATCTGCGGGTCCGGCGGGCTGTACAGGCTCTGGGTTTGGTCGCTGCGCCGGAGGCGGTGACCTTGCCGTGGAGCTTTTGTCTCCCGGCTCTTTCTCCGCGACGTTGAGGTGTGCTCCGACCTCTTCGTGGAGCATGGGAGTCCTGTGTTGCAGGTGGAGCTCTCGGGTCCTCTTCTCCATCCTTCCTCTGGCCGGCCGTGGCGGCGAGGCGAGGAGGTGCTGGTGGAGGGCGATTCCGTTTTGTTGCAGGTGTTGCGGCTGGTTTCCTCTGGTGGTTCTGCTCCGGCCGGCCGTGGTGGCGAGGGGGGCGGCCTCTGGAGGTGGTGCGGTGATGGCGGTGGTGATCCTGGACGCTGCCGTGACGGCTGGAAGATGGGTGGAGGCGGGGAGTCGGCGATGCGGCCGTGTTCGTTCAACGAGTCCAAATTCCGGTGCTGTGCGGCGGATGGCTCTTGCGGCTTTCTTCAACATGTGGGAGCGCCTTCTTCCTGGCGGACGGTGGTACGGCGTCGACGGCGACGGCTAGGAGCTTTGGGGTGCGACGAGGATCCAATCGAGCTTCTCTTCGGTGTTTCGGGGTGCTTCTTGCACTTTCCCGGGTTCCTTTTGTTATTTTCTGTTTCGTCGGGGACCTGTTTGTAAAGTGCTGTGTATCCTTTTATTTGTATTGGATCCTCCCTCAAAAAAAAAAAAATCAGGTGCTAATGGCTGGGATGGTCCATTTTTTCAAACCTGAGCTGCTAGGGCGCCATCCCTGCCGGTTCCAGATTTATCGCACGGTCTGCCAATTCCAAATTCTGGATCAAACATCTATTCTTGTCGTAGATCGAGCACTACAACAACCGGCAGGGATCAGTTCTAATCGATTCTCCCCTCTATTCTCCCCTCCTCGGTCGCCACTCGTCAGTGCAGCGGTTCACCCGGATCAGAACACAAGACGAGGTGAAGCTCCGCGGTCAGTCTAAATTACCAACCATGTTAATACTCCAATTTATAGATGATACCACATCCTTTAATATTTCTTTGTATCTACTGTTTTTTTGTAATTGTTCATTAATTTAATTTCCCACGACCGGTAACTAAAACGGATAGTCATATAGGATATTCTAGAGTTCTGCACACGGGCTCCGAATTTTTGCTAGGCTAGTCATATGGTCCATTTTTTTCAGCCGCGGGGCTGCTAGGGCGTTCTCTCCTCCTCGGTGCGATTTTAGTTCCAGTTTATCGCACAGTCTGCCAATTCCGAATTCTGGATCAAACCTCTATTCCTGTCGCCGATGGAGCAGTACAACAATCGGCAGGGATCAGTTCTAATCGATTCTCCCCTCCGGCCTCCTCGTTCGTCACTCGCAGCGGTTCACCCGGATCAGTTCTAAATTAGCAATCATGTTTAATACTCCAATTTAATGATGATACCACATCGCTTTTTTTTTGCGAATGATACCACATCGCTTTAATATTTCTTTGTATCTACTGTTCTTTATGGCATACATTTTTTGTAATTGTTCATTAAATTTAATTTTATACGGATCTATACTATATATAAAAGCTGACCGAGTAGGTTCCATGAACAGTATTCGCATTTCTCTTTTTTTTAAACAAATTTTTTTTTGTTTGATGCACGTCGACGGGTAGGTTCCATCCCCGTGATCGGTACCGAGTTTGGTCGACTCTATCTCCTTAATTTTGGATCCACAATCACAAAAACATTTGACGAAATTTGTCAAATTCGCCGCACTCGGTCATTCGTTCGAGTTTTCCTCTCACGAGTAGATGTATATCACCGTTCCAAACAAATTCCATGTTTTAACCTTTTTATTTTGACGAATCGGTCCCACGGAATAAAACATTTTTGCATACGAGTCCCCGCGTACCGTCTTTTTGAGAAGAGTCCTCACATTTCCAAAAAAAAAAATTTGTGAAACGGAGTCCTCGCATTTCCCAAAAAAATTGTTAAACGGTCTCCCGGAATAAAACATTTTTGCAGCAAAGTCGGTCATCATAATATTTTCGACTGCGCTATCGAATAGTCCCTAAATGTATCCTATATATCAAAGCCCACCCAGTTAGCCCTCCCCTCGCTACTCCACGTCACCAATACTGTTCACATGAACAGTACTCGCACTTCTACAGTACCTTCTTTTTTTTTTGAATTTTTTTCCAGAAAATTGAACTATTTCTATAAAATATCTATACCCGTCGGAAGAATATGAAAAATACAACAAAATACTCAGAAAAATAAATGCTAACTATTTATGGCACAAGAATAAACATGTTTAGATGTTTTGAATTGGTGAAACTTTCTCTAAATATGGAAATCACTTCAACAAATGTACATCAAACATGTAATATCCATACCCGTCGGAAAAATATGGAAAATACAACAAAATACTCAGAAAAATAAATGCTAACTATTTATATCAAAAAACAAACATGTTTAGATGTTTTGAATTGGTGATCAATATATCAAAGCGAACCCCGTAAGGGCTTCCCTCGCCGCGGCAACGTCACCCGCTTTTCTCCCTTTTTATTTTGACGAATCGGTCCCCCGGAATAAAACATTTTTGTATACGAGTCCCCGCGTACCGTCTTTTGAGAAGAGTCCTCACATTTCAAAAAAAAAAAAATTGTGAAACGGAGTTCTCGCATTTCCCAAAAAAATTGTTGAACGGTCTCCCGGAATAAAACATTTTTTGCAGCAAAGTCGGTCGTCATAATATTTTCGACTGTGCTATCGAATAGTCCCTAAATCTATCCTATATATCAAATCCCACCCAGTTAGCCCTCCCCTCGCTGCTCCACGTCACCAATATTGTTCACATGAAGTACCTTCTTTTTTTTTTTGAATTTTTTTCCAGAAAATTGAAGTGTTTCTATAAAATATCTATACCAGTCGGAAGAATATGGAAAATACAACAAAATACTCAGAAAAATAAATGGTAACTATTTATGGCACAAGAATAAACATGTTTAGATGTTTTGAATTGGTGAAACTTTCTCTAAATATGGAAATCACTTCAACAAATGTACATCAAACATGTAATATCCATACCCGTCGGAAAAATATGGAAAATACAACAAAATACTCAGAAAAATAAATGCTAACTATTTATATCAAAAAACAAACATGTTTAGATGTTTTGAATTGGTGATCAATATATCAAAGCGAACCCCGTAAGGGCTTCCCTCGCCGCGGCAACGTCACCCGCTTTTCTCCCTTTTTATTTTGACGAATCGGTCCCCCGGAATAAAACATTTTTGTATACGAGTCCCCGCGTACCGTCTTTTGAGAAGAGTCCTCACATTTCCAAAAAAAAAATTGTGAAACGGAGTCCTCGCATTTCCCAAAAAAATTGTTAAACGGTCTCACGGAATAAAACATTTTTTGCAGCAAAGTCGGTCGTCATAATATTTTCGACTGTGCTATCGAATAGTCCCTAAATCTATCCTATATATCAAATCCCACCCAGTTAGCCCTCCCCTCGCTGCTCCACGTCACCAATACTGTTCACATGAACAGTACTCGTACTTCTACAGTACCTTCTTTTTTTTTTGAATTTTTTTCCAGAAAATTGAAGTATTTCTATAAAATATCTATACCCGTCGGAAGAATATGGAAAATACAACAAAATACTCAGAAAAATAAATGCTAACTATTTATGGCACAAGAATAAACATGTGTAGATGTTTTGAATTGGTGAAACTTTCTCTAAATATGGAAATCACTTCAACAAATGTACATCAAACATGTAATATCCATACCCGTCGGAAAAATATGGAAAATACAACAAAATACTCAGAAAAATAAATGCTAACTATTTATAGCAAAAAACAAACATGTTTAGATGTTTTGAATTGGTGAATATTTAGACAAATCTATCAATATATCAAAGCGAGCCCCGTAAGGGCTTCCCTCGCCGCGGCAACGTCACCCGCTTTTCTAGGCCGTCCGATCGACGGAATGGACGGCCCAGATTAAGCCACGTCTCCCAGCACTGCTCCAGCAACAGTTTTGCACTTCTACAGTGCGCGACGCCCTCCGCGCCGTCGGATCTTGATCCAACAGCCTGCACAGCTCCTTCGTGATTCTTTTCTAAAAACAACCCTCGCAAATCCAGTGCGCACTCCGCGGTCCACAACATTACGAAGTGTTGGACCTATTTGTAAATGCTGCAAAACGTAAGGACCTCATCGCAAAACCGTCGCCACTTCCCCCCCTCCCCTCTCCCTCGCGCGCGCGGCCGAGGTCGCCGCCGACGGCAGGCGCCGCCGCCACAACCCTCCCCCTTCAAATCGGAGCACACGGATCGCTCCGCCGCCGCGCCCTCCACCTCCTCGACGCGTATCGGCCGCCGGCACGCCGCCCGCGCGCCGGAATCGCCGCCGACGCGCCCGCTGCCCTCCACGCCGTCCGCACGCCGTCGCGGCCGCTCCGGCGACCCATAATGGGCGGCGCCGCCGTCTGCGGGTTGCCCACGACCAGGCGCTTCCGTCGCGGCCACGCGCGCGTCCTAGCTCGCCGTGGCGCGCCGCCGGCGAGCTCGACGCCGCCGCGGGAGCCTGCGGCCAGTTCTGGCCACTGTGACGTCATCACGACGTCACAGTGGGCCCCACACGCTAGATTTTTCCTTTTTCCCATTTTTTTTTTAAAGGCAAAATGCTGGAAAAACAGTAAATTTAAATATACCCAAAAGTAAAACACAATAAAAATATCAAAGTGGCCACAAAAAAAATGCTGAATATTTATGTCGCCCGATAAAAATTCAAAATTAAATATTTGAAAATTTTAAGTGGCTTTAAAATTGGTCCATTTTCGTAAGCGTTTAATAATTCAAATCCAAATAATCTAATATGCATAGCTTCCAAATTTGACCAACTCTGAAATTTAAATAAATTTTAAGTGCAAACTTTCCTCGAATTTCAGTATATTCAAAAACTAGCAAAAAAATTTGCGTACATTTCCAAACCTGAACTTTTCAGACCACCGTGTTCGCACTGAAATTTAAACATAATTAAAATTACACAAAGTGTAAACATTTTCTAAATTCCAATACAATGAAACGTAAACAGGTTTTAATGCGGAGATTACCAAATTCGAATTTTTCACACGACGGTTCTCACAAATATTACAAATATATGAACTCACACTGAAATTTAAACGGAATTAAAATTACACAAAGTGTAAACATTTTCTAAATTCCAATACAATGAAACCCAAACAGGTTTTAAGGCAGATATTACGAAATTCGAATTTTTCACACAACGTTTTCCACAAATATTACAAATAAATTACAAATATATGAACATGCCTACAAAATCTGGGCATTTACTAAACGTGCAAACAATTCAAACATAAATGACTCCCCAATTTGACCACTTCAACAAATTCAAAAGACTTCTCAGCACACAAATTTCCTGAATTTCAAATTTTTTGCAATCTAAACAACTTCCGAAAGCACACAATTCAAATTTTAAATATTTCAAATTTCCAACTGCTTTTCAATCCTACCCATTTTACTAACGTGAAAATATTTCAAATCTACATAACTTTCCAATTCGACAAATTTTCGCAATCTAGACAATTTCCAAACACAAACACTCTTTGCATTCGAACGATTCTCAAATATACGTAATTTTTAAACGTTGCCGATTTCAAATTCGAATTCTACCACACGGGTGCGGCGGTGCCGCCGCACCAAATTTACCTAGTATAGGATCATTTTAAAGTTCTGCACACGGGCTCCGAATTTTTGGCACCGCCGCATCAAATTTACCTAGTATAGGATCATTTTAAAGTTCTGCACACGGGCTCCGAATTTTTGCTAGGCTAGTCACTACAACAGCGAGATGCCGCCCAAATCGTATCATACCACCTACACGCAAGCGAGCAGGCAGGCTACGACGTGCAGCAACACGCGTCCGGACACGGGAGCACGCAGGAGCAAGGTGCCACGATTGCTCGCACCTGGCGACGGTCGGGCATCGAATAGACCCATCTATATACCTCCCGTCTAGCTTGTCCATCCTGATCAAGTGTGCAGACAAGCAGCAGACCGAGCTACTGATTCGTGAAGGATAGACATGGCGACCATCAAGGCGAAGGTCCAGGACGCCGCCTCCTCCGCCAAGGCCGGCATCGACAAGGCCAGGGCCACCGCCGGCGAGAAGGTACCCAATTCGTCCGCCACCTCGCGCACGGCCGGTTACTGCTCACTTACTTACTAGCCGCACCATGTGTCTGTCGTCTGCTGCTTCTGATCTATCCTTGTGTGTCTTTGTGTATGTGTGTGCAGATGGAGAAGGCGACGACGACGGACCCGGCGAAGAAGCGTGAGGTGGAGGAGAACAAGGAGGACCGCAAGCTGAAGGTCGACTCCGACGAGCGCAAGGAGAAGGGGGACCACGCCGCCGAGAGGTCCGGGAGGCGGACCATCGTCACCGGCACCTAGCTAACTAGTTACGGAGTACTTGTAGCTAGGTATGCCCATTGAGAGCATATAATGTTCAAGCTCTGGATCGAGGAATAAAAATAAGCCAAGACACGTGTGGCAGTTCTTATTCGTATGGCGTTTCATGTCGCTCCAGGCTGATAAAATTGTTGTTTGGAAAATATTAAGTTATTCTCGATTGGACGCGTTATAAATACTAGCACAATACCCGTGGTTGCAACGGTGAAGTTCTTACGAAAACTAAAATAAATAAAAATTGGTCTTCGCTCAATTTTCCTAATAATCAGTGGCACATCACAGTTTAGCACGAGGCTTTTTTTATCTCCCTCTCACCCGGTGACATGATGTTAAAATGAGCTTTTCACTATCTCGATTTATCTGATTCGCAAAGATATATGAAGGTGGACACGACTCTTATGGATGCAGACGTGGTAAAAGTTGATTATGTGACTCGTATGGCTCCATGGTTTCTAGATAAATCCTAACCCATGTCCTAGTGTCCATTTGTATGCCTTATCATATGTCGCCACTTATCCACCCTCACCATCATTGATTATGTGACTCGTATGGCTCCATGATTTCTAGATAAATCCTAACCCATGTCCTAGTGTCCATTTGTATGCCTTATCATATGTCGCCACTTATCTACCCTCACCATCAGATTTCCTCACTTGTAAATGTTTTGTTTCTTGGCTCGCACGCCTCCACCTGACTCCTTGCTCAGATTCATGAGGGTTTGTTCATGAAATTCGCAGTGTCGCCGTTATGTTTTATACGGACATGAGCCTCATGGCTAACCCTAGCCAGAGAGAGGGCATCGTGCGCCGATGGACGCGAAGCCCACAACCGCGGTGTGCCTCTTCATATTTATTTTTTCATGGCAATCATCTCAACCTGACTCATACAAAAGTCTCGGATGTGTTTGGGCTTGGACGGAGGTATTTTTCTAGTATTTGTTATTGATCATGAGCAGAGTATTTGGGATATTCTTTTTTTCCATGGATCATCGGCATGTTGTTAAAATTAATTACAAATATTTGATATCTCATTATTATTATTTTGGTCTGATTTTGATTTACCGTTGTCTTTCTTATTCGATTCTATAAAAAAATCCAATTGGTAGTCGTGCATGTACACGTTCTTTTCTTTACACATGTAAATATCGATCTTTTTTAATGCTACCCAGCCGCATAAGCCCACCAACGCCCCAGCCTCAAGGCCCAGCCCAGCTAGCGAGCCTCGCTTCGCACGCACACGAGGACTCCGTGCTGCGCACAAGACTCTGACCGATTCCTGTTTGTTATCCTGGTTTTTTTACTGATCGTGGTGCATCTGGTTTTTTTAGCATGCGACGTACGACGTACCAGTCGTCAAGGACTCAAGGCGTACTCCAGAGTAGAGAAGAGACTTGTCTAGGCCGAGATTGCGGGTGGGCTTGGTTTGTGCTTTTAGCGAACACGCGCACAGGGCTGTTGGTTTTTTTAGCGAACATCTGGTTTTTTTAGCGGACAGGTGCGCCCGAGAGCCGAGCGCACACGGGTGTTGGTTTTTTTAGCGAACGTCTGGTTTTTTTAGCGAACGTCTGGTTTTTTTAGCGAACATGTGCGCCCGACGTACGATACGTATGGTCGTTAGCGCGCATTATATATTATAAATAAATAAATATAAATATAATTGTGTCTAGGAAAACAGGATTGAACCATGTACGCGTACAAACTTACTTTTTGAAAGAATGATCCATGTTCAGTTCCAAGTTCTTGCTAAAGAGCACTGCAAAAGGGGTCGGGGTCGGTAATTAAGCATCCATTGCAATATAAAAGAGGATACCCTCGAGCTCTTAATAAAAATAACGTTTCAATAGATTAGCTAGGGTTTCATTAGCCTTTTTTATCAATGAAGATGACATCGTCTTCAATGAGTAATTTTTGAACCTTCGTTTGATGGCAAGATCTCCATGGTGATTTTGCAAGATTAAGTTGTTATGATCCTTTATGTTGTTTTGCCAGATTAGTTTTGAATTTTTTCTCATGATTGTGGCGAAGAGGATTGTTCTTACAATATTTGTCCTGTCACCACAATAGTGATTCATAGGCTCCGACGTCGACAAGGTTGTTCGGTTTAAATTTTGGTGTTGATACTCTAGTCGATGTTGCTTAATTACTTTAATTTGCGTAAAATAAAGCCTGGATCGGCCTTTTGAGTAGCTTCGTCTTGCCATTTCACACAACTCTCGTATTGTAAATTTTTCGTTCGATGGTTATAGATGAATGGATCTTGTGCCGTATGTGCGCGTATTTAGATTGTTATTGTTGTACGTGTCTTTTTCAATCTCCGTATGGTTGTGATGACGTTTATAGTGTGCTTGTGATCCGCCGCCGTCATTGCACGATCAACCTCTGCCGCCGCCATGGCACATCGTCTCCGTCGAGCTACGCCGCCGCCATACCTCGTCATCGTCGCTCCATTGGGCGTATGTGCGCGTATTTAGATTGTTCTTTTTGTACGTGTCTTCTTCAATCTCCGTATGGTTATGATGACGTTTATAGTGTGCTTGTGATCCGCCGCCGTCATTGTACGATCAACCTCTGCCGCCGCCATGCCTCGTCATCGTCGCGCGTTAATTTCTAACCAACTGAACTTTCAAAATTTGAAAATTTGAGCTCATTTGAGTTGAAAGTGTCTTTCACTATCCGTACTTTTTATCCTGGGAATCATGATACTATAATGAAAGCTACCAAATGAACATGTATTTTAATACGTTCCCATAACAGAAAAGAGAAGAGGAAAAAGGGAAGAGTGAGAATATGGAGAGGCCCACGTGTTGGTTATACCAGGAAAAATGAAAGAGGAGAAAAAGTAAAAGAGAAAAGGAGAAAAAGGTAGAGAGAGGAAAAAAGGGAAAAGTTACACATTGGTGAATTCCACCCGTTGATCTGCCCGTTGTTAACAAGCATGGAGGACGGGCTCTACATAACCCGTTTCTAAAAAATGTTAAAAAGGACATTTCGATGGTTCAAAAATAGTCAATGATTATTTCTACTGTGTGCAAAATATCAATGCGAAATATTCTGTATTTTAGGCTGCGTAAAAATTGTCAATTTTCTGCCTTGAGATATGAACAGTGCAAAATTAGAACTTTTGGGTAGTATCAAGAAGTGTACAGAAGATCTGTGGATATTAGAGATATCACGGTTGGGTTAGCTTCTATTTTGCAAAAGGAATTAGTGCTCACTGCCAAGCAAATGGTTCAAATGATGCTCTAGAGCAGGAGCAAAGGGTGGTGGCAATCCATTTCAGATTTGTCAGGATTTGTCATTTGTATGTAGACCGAAATACAACAATTTCGGCTGAAAACTTGCAAGACCGCCGAATAAGTCGTTATAAACATCTATGTTTTTTTTCAGATTTTTGGAACTTTAAAATGTCCATTTAAAAGAAATTCAAAAAAGGGCTCTATATATCCCGTGCTCCAAAAGCACTTTCCGAGGCGACCTAATGTTCCGTTTCCCAGATATTTAGCTTGATGGGCGTGACCGGAGTTTGTCAAGACATGAGAGGGTTTGACGACGACGAGCAAGGTTTCGAGAAAAAAAAAATTTTTTCTTCGTCAAACATATGGATCAGTTCATTTCTTTTTACAGCAAGAAACATATGGGTGAGTTTTTTTCGATATGGGTGAGTTGGTGGGGGTGGTGTGCTTCCTTCCCCGGGAAAAGGGAAAGCGAGAGAAGGGAAAGCGGTAAGGATGTCTGCGCGTGCCAAGGAGGAGGCGACGGCGGCTGGGGCAGCGGCGGCGGTCCTGCCGGTGGGTTTCCGGTTCCGTCCGACGGACGAGGAGCTGGTGAGGCACTACCTCAAGGCCAAGATCGCCGGCCGGCCCCACCCGGACCTCCTGGTGATCCCCGACGTGGACCTGGCCACGGTGGAGCCCTGGGACCTCCCGGCCAGGTCCGTCATCAAGTCCGACGACCCGGAGTGGTTCTTCTTCGCCCACCGCGACACCCCCAAGTACCCCGGCAAGAGCCCCCGCTCCAACCGCTCCACCGCCGCAGGCTACTGGAAGGCCACCGGCAAGGACCGCCTCATCCGCTCCCCGAGGGGCGCCCTCATCGGCATCAAGAAGACCCTCGTCTTCCACCGCGGGAGGGCGCCGCGCGGCCACCGCACCGCCTGGATCATGCACGAGTACCGCACCACCGAGCCTAAATTCGAATCGGGCCAGAACGTAAGTCACTCCATCAAATCCCCTCTTCTTTTGCTCTGCTTCCATTTCATTCTACTAGTACTATTCTTTTGATAACATTCCATTTCGACACTTGTTGCTTAATTTTTCTTATTGCGGATGTGTTAGCTTAGAGGTACCATCTGCAGTCAGTGTAGCTAACTCAGTTTGTCAAATACAACATGCTATACTTGCAACAGAAACCATATATAAACCTTGATGAGGACCATCCAATTGTATTATTCTGTCTTTGTTTGTTCAGGGTAGCTTCGTTCTCTACCGCCTGTTTAACAAGCACGACGAAGAAACCCCAGGGTCCAATTCTGAGTCTGCATCCACATCGTCTCGAGGCAACCCGCTACATGGCGACGACACACCCACAACCTCCATGATAGAACACAAGACTTCACCATCTGATTTGAGCCAACTGACTCCAACTGAAATAACTAAGGATCACTCATCCACGGCCCATCTTCTTACAACCGTCGCTGAAACAGAGCAGACAACAGTTCAGGTGAATTTCTTATTTCTCGCATTCTGTATGCAGACAACCTCCAGTAATGTTGGTCCCATCGTTCGTCTAAATGAGAATTGTTTTTTTTTCATGAAATGTAGGAAGCTGCTTTTCTGGATGTGTTAACCCAGCTTCCAAACCTACAGGCCGAGCAAAGATATGATGGATTCCCAAACATCAGTTCTCCGATGCGACCTTACACCGATCATCCTTTTGTCGGCAACATGGATGATCAGGACTTCTCACAATATTTTGACAGTATCATAGCTCAGCAGGATCTGCAAGACATGTTGGTTAATCCAGCTTATGCCAAAACGAACAACTCAAACAAGGCATTGCTTGAGGATTGTTGGAGAAAAGGCAATTCTGATCAGATGCTCCTAGTTCAGGTTAGCATATGATGCTTTAGTATAAATATTATCAATGTTGACACTCTCATCTGAACTTTTACTCCCTTCCAATTTCCTTTTCTAAACAAAGCATGCAGATGGCGCAGATGCTACTTATTACCCATCTGGTATCAATACACTGCAAACAGATACGAGCGATCATAATCATGAAACAAGAGCCCAAACTAACACGGTGTACAGTGGAGCAGACCCGACATCCCACTATCACAACCAATGTCAACTACCACCCGCATATGATCATCAGACAGAATCAGGCAATAGTGAAGCCTTCTGCTCCTCTAGCTCATCCTCATGGACTCCGTATCCCCAACACTTGTTGGACTCTATGGTAGAACCGAGCAGGAATGACATGATAAATTCAAATGCCTCAAATGTGCAAGAGCGTTGGGCAGCAGCACCTTCGATGCAGCAATCCACAGTTCCAGAATTCATCCACCCACAACAAGGGACAGCGGCAAGAAGGATCCGCCTTGTGCACGATGTTCAGAGGGCATCCGCCCTCAGCCTATATTGACAACTCATTTGGAAAGCGAAGATGACGCTGGATCGTGTTGTAGCACAGGAAGTTCATCCAACGAGCATGACGAGGATCCTGTTGACGAAGGTTCTCTAACTATGGTATGGTTCTAGCTTATGGTCAGTCCATTTATAGTATTTACTCATAATAGTACTCAGTGGACTAATATGGTCTTGCTTAGGCTGGAGATCTGATGAATATTCAGGGCAGAGGGCATATCCCTACTCAAGTAGTTTCTGCGGTGGAAGTTACAGACAAGCTCCAACATTTATCATTTAATGGTAAGTTTTGAAACAGGCTACCTTAGAATCAATCCATATTCTGCCATCCTGAATTGTAGCTGAGCTTTTGGTATATTTGTCCCGCAGATAACATATTGGGACGGCTCGCCTTACAACCAGTGCGGGTCTCACTGCCGGATCAATGCGTAGGACGCACGATCTACAAACAACAGGGACATATTAAGCTGCCTCCTGGAGCCGGTCTCACGCAGAGGCTCAAACAGGATTCTGCTCAAAATGCGAACGAAGGACTCCTGCAGAACAGCAACCATGTGCATGGAGAGTCATCTTCAGAAACAAGAAAACCTACAGGTTCTGTGTTGCGGTTGCTATGGCTGGGTCTCCTGGTGATAGCCCCTTTGCTTGTATTGGTTGGTCTATGGAGATCTCTAAATTACTGGCTGCTGTAAATGGTTCCTCGTGTCTTAAGTTTAGGAACCTCAGATGTGTTTTTGTAATGTAGTCAATTCATATTCTAGCTACTTACGACTTTCCTATGTAAATGATTCACTTACAGTTCCATGACCATGTATTAGTGCAGTGCATCCAGAACACAACTTCGAAGAGTCTATTTGAACTATATTTTTCCAGACCCTCTATACATGGCATGTTTTGAATTTGTTGAAATCATTCCCATAATCAGAGGAAGAACTCGGTTTCAGCGACAACAAAACTAAAAGGATAAGGCCAACGTCAAAATTGATGACTGAGCAGAGCGAAGCTCTACTACCAGAATGAAAAATAAGGAAGATTTATCTACAGAACATTACATGTGTTGGAGGACAAACACACCGAAAGCGATCCCGAGGAAAGTCGCGATGGCGATTCCGAAGATGCCAGCTAGAATCCCAGGAACCATCAAAGAAGTCCAGCCCTTTGTGGTGGCCATCCCGCAGGCCGTGGTTGGTCCGCCTACGTTTGCGTTCGACGCTATAAGCAGCAATTTCTCCTCAAATCCCAACAGCTTTCCAGCACCCAGAATCACCAGCAGATGCACCGTGATCTGCACGAATGCAAATACAAATATGCCAGGAGTCGTGTTGATGACATTGCTGATGCTTCCATTAGCACCCACAACAGCAAAAAACACCTACACCATTATTAGGAGAGAGGGAAGTGAGATTGTAGTTTTTTTAGGGAAGGGGACTCGGGTAATTAAGCACCTCATTGCGGTTTTGCAAGCAAAAACTCAAGAGTAAGTACTTGCCTGCATCAGAATTACTGCCAAGGCCTCGCCTGAAGGGGCAAGCTTTCCGATGTGAGAGGGAAACAATGTTGCCAATGATACGACGATTGCCGTTATGCAGGGAAGGCTCCCCCCTTGTATGCCCAGCAAGCTCGTCATATATTTGCCTGCTTTGCATATCGCAAAGGACACAGCCAATGCCGTCGCACTTTGCAAAACAGGCAACTTATCACCAGCAGCTGTAGTAGGTTCACCATCTCCTGAATTGCAACAAAAAAATCTACTTAATTTAGCTAGATGGTATTTTAGCCAGGTCACTAACGTGCGAAGAGAAAACATACCGTTGTTATTCGATTTCTAAATCTAAAATGTCAGATTGTCAGATTACCAAAGTCTTGGGGGAAATTACAATAAAACATGAGAATGGGACTGACCTTTTGACTGCACCTTTTCTGCGGGGATTTTAGCAGCTAATGCGAAAAGAGTAGTAAAATAGAGTGCGCAGATAACATTGTCAGCAGCTAGTCCTGCAGCCAGCACTGATGGAGAAACCTGGAGAGCTTCTGAAACGGCAACGTAGTTGACAGCTGAAGGACCAAAACGAAGCTAGTTAACACAAGAGGAACATTACTACTACTTGCAATTTGAATTTAGTTAGTGCGAGCATTTATTCCCCTTATCAACATGTTGTGATGTGGAGCAATGGATGTTTGTTTAGAAAAAAAATGAAAATAATATCAGCAGACAGCTAACGAGTGAAGTGAAGACTGACCTCCTCCTATATGTCGGCTCATTAGAGCGGCAGCAATCTTCCAATTATCATTTCCCAGCGATCGCATGGGTACAAGCAGGAACGCCACAACCGTGCCGATCGTTGTCGCCACTGCCAGGCAAAGGTGGATCATTAGTTGAGTAGTTGACTGAACCTGCAGATCGAATCAGAGAAAAATAAAAACTAGGTACCGGATCCGAGGAGGAATGCGAGGAGGAGGGCGCCGGTGGACCGGAGAACGCGGCGGAGGTCGGCGGTGAAGAGGAGGAGGGGGACGGCGAGCGGGAGGAGGTAGTCGAACACGACGCGGTAGGCGGGGGCATCCGCGGCGACGAGGCCGGCGGTGCTGGCGGCGAGGCCGAGGAGCACGGTGACGAGCGCGCCGCTGAGGGCCTTCCCCGCGCGGGTGCTCTTCTCGGACCAGATGCCCAGGGCGGCGGTGGCGAGGAGGACGGTCCAGTTGCCCCAGTGGTCGGAGGCGGCAATGAGGGGGAGGCCACCGCCATTGGGCAGGACCCGGAGGGGCGAGGTCGGGCGGCGCCGTCGGGATGCGTGGCGAAGCGGAGTGGTGGAGCTGCAGCTTCTGCCGGCACCGGTGCCGGCGGTAGAAGGAGAATAGGAGAAGTGGCGAGGTGAGTTCAGTGGGAAGACGAAGTTCTGCGTCGCCGTCGCGGTGGCCATCGCGTCCGATGGTCAACACCTTCCTTCCGTTCGGTTCTTGGGACCAAAAATGGGCTTCTTGGTGATTTCTTAAAAACTTGTAAACATGGTTTTTACAGCGTGTTTGGCAATATTGGGGAAACGGATTGGGAGTTAAGAGGGGGGAGTTGGGTGGAGGATTAAACTTGGGAAATGGATTAGGGAATTTCTACTTTTAGAACGGTCTGAAGTTAATCTTACGCGGCGGACTGCTCCTGACCGAACGATTTCGCAACGCGTCTTACGTGTCACAGCTTTTGTGCATGTGAGAGGTCCCCACTTGAGTGCGTCGCGCACATGTTCGGCTGCTGCCTTCGTTGCCTAAGCTGAGCAAGATCAGACCACTCCGAGGCGGGCCTCCACGTGCAAGTATCCATCCACGCATGGCGTGCCATTTTGTTTTGTCGGTAGCTAGCAGCAGCAGATCAATTACCTCATGCAATCCATCCATTAACACGACACAGTCTGCTAGCTAGCTAGCTAGTTTGTTGGATACATGTACGTTGTATGTGCAACGTAGTTGTGTGCTGCCCGGCCGTGTGACGACATCTCGCTCGTCGATTGCCCCGCCGTCTCACAGACCACCTATGTGTCGTCACGCCGAGATGTCGACCGGTTGATTCGTTTGTGTCGTTGTATGGGCGTTGCCCATCCTAAGTCGTGTGGGTACCTGGCAGGCTCTCGTTGCCGAGCTATCTGACCACATTAATATATTTATGCCAGACTCGTCACGCCCCTCACTGACCCTTATAAGCACGGAGTTGTCCTCTCGGGACCTCGCCGGTGCGCCCAAACCTACGCCGGCCATCCTCGGTCCTCAACGAACCTCATTGACCTACGACAAGTCACGTTGGACCAACTCGACTCGAGCTCCAGCCGTCGGTGACGCTCTCAACTATGACGTTGAGCATGCTTCGTCATCACGAGCTCTCTGCCTAGTTCCACTCAGCCTCCTCTATTTTTGATGACCTCTCTCCGCCGGCTAGGTCATGCTCGTTTACCCGGCTCGGCCCTCTGGCTGGCGAGCTCTCCTGCTACCGGCGCCTCTCCACCTCTAACCGCTCCGGCGGTGCTACCCTCCTCAAGCTCCTTCTCTGGCGCTCACTTCAACACTAGCTCACTTCTCCGGTCTTTAGATGTTCTTATTATCACCATAATTTTCATGATATAGTTAGCCACCATGAAATCGTTGTATATGTCATAGTCTGTCGATAATAGTTACCCAGCATAACTAATTGAGTTATCCACGCTGTAATGATGGAGTTACCCATGCATTCACGATATAGTTATCCAACACGAAATCTATATAGTTACCATACTCTCTCGGTAATAGTACCCATCAAGTGCTAATGGAGTTACCCACGCAGAACTTATGGAGTTACCCATGTGTTCATGATATAGTTAGCCACCACGAATCCACGACGAAATCGATATAGTTACCTTATTATTTCAATAATAGTTACCCACACAGAACTGAAGGAGTTACCCACCCTAAACTGTTGGAGTTATCGATGCGTTCATGATATAATGATATAGTTATTCACCACGAAATCGATGTAGTTACCCTACTCTCTTGATAATAGTCACCCACACAGTACTAATGGAATTACCCACCCATAACTGACGGAGTTACCCATGTGTTTATCATATATTTATCCCTACGGAATGAATGTAGTTACCCTACTGTCTCGATAACAGTTACCCACCAAGAACTGATGGAGTTACCCATATATTCATGATGTAATTATCCACATTGAATCGATGTAGTTACCCTATAGTCTCGGTAATAGTTAACCATCCAGAACTTATGGAGTTATCCATGCGATCGTGATATAGTTATCCAGCAGAAATCGATGTAGTTATCGTACTTTCCCGGTAATAGTTACCCACCAATTACTGATGGAGTTACACATATGTTCATGATATAATTATTCACGGTGGAATCGATGTAGTTACCCTACTCTAGCGATAATAGTTACTAATACATAACATATTTAGTTACTCACCCTATACTGATGGAGTTACCTTATATTCATGATAGTGGTTACCCCATCCTCTAAATACTTGGAGTAATTGTTATCAACCTGGTACTTGGAGTTAACCATCTGTTACAGGGTGTAGTTGTTACCATGAAATCAGCATAGTTATCACCCTATAACTTATGGAATTGCACGAGGGTTTTAGCGTATAGTTACACACTTTGTCCACGATACATTTAACATCCCAAAATATTTACTCACTCATGGAACTAGATTTTAACTTTAAAATTCGAAAAAATCGAAAATAAAAACAAAAATTGGGATCCAATTCCAAGCCAAAACACTATTCGTTTATATGGTGGGTAACTTACATACAACATGTTGGATAACTCACGTGTTACTGGTGGATAACTTTGTCGTGCGAAAAAAAGTTGTCAGAACATATCAACATGGGATCTAGTTTCGAAGATCTCGTCGCGACTAGCCCCGTAGTGAAAACGGATTTCAAATCGGATAAACATTTTAAGCTATAAAGCTTTTTTAATTTTCAGATTTCTTCATTTAATGCTGATGACGTAACTAATTTTGGACGGACTCTGTACATGCACATGCGCGTTGGCTTTTTTATCATTTTGGGCTGCATGGACGCGGGAGTCGCTTTTTTCCGTCACGATTAAGACTAAACTGTGCATGTTCGGTCGGGCCGGACTGTCGGAATGATTCTTGTCGGAACGTTCTACAGTTAGCACTAATTTCAGACCGTTCTAAACATAGCACTGTCCATGGATTATTAGTCCCACTCCCGTGTTTGGTGAGATGAGAATTTACATTGGGAATTCAACGCGTACCGTTCAACGGCCTAACCAACAACACCCTCTCAACTTCGTGCTTTTCTGGCTGAGAGCCGCCGCCGGCGTCGTGGACATTGGCACCTTCTCGTACTCCCACCGGGCGCCGGCTTGCGCGTACAGGCGACGGGTACTTTCCGGCGAGCATGACGCGAAGAGCAGGCAGCTAGCGGAACGATCCTGCCCTTGCAAAGCTAGCCTTCGTTGAGATTCCTATGTAGCACACACACGAACAACACAATCAAGATAAATCGAGTGCTCATCTCTGCTTTGCTCGCGGAATCTGAATTTTTTTTTGACGCCTTAGCTCCGTCGGGGAATAGTGTGTTTCTTCGTCGTTAGAAGGTTAGCGATAAAACATGGGCGCTTTCCCTCATCTCACCCAATTACCAGGGTCCCCCCAGGGATGAAATGGGAGGGAGTTAGCACCTTAAACTCCCAATCCACTTCCCACTTAAATTCCCATGCCCTCTAATCAAACAACAGACTTTTAGTCTCGTATCCTCTCAACTCCCATTCCTCCTATCTAATTCCCCTCAACCAAACACGCTGTTAAAGTTTTATAAGATAAAGGGATCATTAGCTAGGAGCAAGGTACTCGGGAGCCAAACAGATATTTTGTTTCTTGAACGACTAGTAGTTATTACCTCCCTTCGATTCAAAACTGTGACACTTACTACTGGGTGTGGTGTTCCCGGGTGCATATGCACCCTTTATTTAAAATGCATTTTAGATCTATTTCGAAAGTTCAAAAAATTGAAAAAAAATGTTCGCGCATATATCTTAACATGCTATGTGTTCACAAAGTCGTTTCACGAAAAACCGACATTTTTTTGGCTTGTGTAAAAAAGACAAAATTTGGTGCTAAAATAAGCCTTTTCACGGGACTTCTTTTTGTCTTTTTTACACAGGGCACAAAATATATCGATTTTCGGTGAAATGACTTTGTAAACACATAAAATGTGAAGACGTATCCGCAAAATTTTATTTCAGATTTTTTTGACCTTTTGAAATATGCTTTTCAAATATCGGGTGCATATGCACCCGGGTGCTAAAGTGAATTTCCGCTGGAGTAGTAGTTTTTTTTAGCAATCCGTTAGATTTTATTACTCATCAAGAACATTTACAGCGATAATAATCCAGTGATGAGGAGGATGGAGCAACATATGACGACCAGAATAGAGATATAGATCATATCCAACTAGGGCCTATTTGATTTGTAGGATAAGAAAATCGTTGCAATAGGAAAATCGTAGGATTTCAATGCTATGTACACCTCAATTCTATAGGATTTTGCAGGCATCGAAGTTCGTTCGATTCCACCAAAGAAACTGTAAAATAAGCTTCGAGTAAATGTTAGATTTACTATGATAAGTAGTACAATGATTTTTATAGATTTTTTCCCCGTAGGATTCAATTCTACAAATCAAATGACTAAGATGGGAAAATTTCCTATAGAATTCATTCCTCCACAAATAATTTGCAACTCTTTTAAATCAAAGGAGCCCTAAGTTGTGGGCTTCCGGATTGAAGCCATGGTCTTCATGCATGAAGCTTTGTTCAGAAAAGCTTCTGCCCATGATGAATTTTTTCTTGTGATATCTGCATAGACCAATCATGTCTTCTCATGTATAACCTTTACCACTCCAAGCAGTCAGATGATACCTTAATTCCGATAGATCATCAGCAATAGCGAGTGCCATAATACCGAAGGAAGCTTCAGTTGTACCGAATGTCCTAGCAAGACTGAGTATGAACCATTAAAAATGCAGTGTACTAAACTAAAGCAGCAGCCTCTACTCTTAGGTAAGACTCTATTGTTGTTACATTTATATATGATAGACACGATAGAACAGAAAGCTTAAAAGACTTGATGCATGCAGGTATAATTATTGGGTTGTCATGTGGTTTCGGCGTTCTACTTCTGTGCTTCAGTGCAGTATGGAAAAGAAATGTTCAGAAGCAACTACGGAAGAATAATTTCCGGAAGAACCAAGGTCTTCTCCTAGAAAAGTTGGTATCCTGTGATGAAACTGCAAATGACAAAACAACGATTTTCTCATTAGAAGAGCTAGAGAAGGCAACAAACAGCTTTGATCCTACACGTGTCGTCGGCCGTGGGGGGACATGGCATAGTTTACAAAGGCATATTATCGGATCAACGTGTGGCTGCAATAAAAAAAGTCTAAGCTCATAGAGGAGTGTGAGATCAGCCAATTCATCAACGAGGTTGCAGTCCTCACTCAGATAAATCACAGAAATATTGTGAAGCTCTTTGGATGTTGTCTTGAAACCGAGGTTCCATTGCTGGTGTATGATTATGTATCTAGTGGCTCGCTGTCAGAAGTTCTTCATTCAGATCCAAGTAATGGTGTTTCTTTGTCCCGGGGTGATTACTTAAGAATTGCCTTGGAAGCAGCAGGAGCTCTATCTTCAGCTTCAATATCAATCTTCCATCGTGATGTGAAGTCCTCAAATATACTCTTGGTCTTGGATGTGAACTACACAGCTAAAGTTTCAGATTTTGGCGCGTCTAGATTGGTTCCTATCAACCAAACACACATTGTAACGAATGTGCAGGGTACATTTGGGTACTTAGATCCAGAGTATTTCCACACCAGACAGCTAAGCGAGAAGAGCGACGTGTATAGTTTTGGTGTGGTGCTGGTGGGGTTGCTTCTTAGAATGAAGCCTGTTTTTACAAGTGAATCAGGCACAGTCCAGAACTTGTCAAATTATTTTCTCCAGGAGTTCAAGGATGGGAGAATCACAAGTATTGTTAATTCTCAGGTCCTTGCGGAGGCAACTGAGGAAGAGATTCACTGTGTCGCCTCTCTTGCAGAGGTGTGCTTGAGGCTACATGGTGAACAAAGACCCACCATGAAACAAGTGGAGACAGAGCTGCGGAGTCAACGGACGAAATGGATGAAGAACAGATCCGAGAAATGAAGATGTGGCGACCATGGTCGGAGTATTATGATCCGCTTGCCAATCGTCTGTGACATTGGACGAGAGAGTCGACGTATGGTCAGAAGACAACCAATGATGCTATAGTTTGGATGGAGAGTTCATGTCATCTGCTAGCGCTCGTATTACTGCCTAGTTAGATTGTTACTGTAAATCTATTCATGTCCAGACAATTTTGGGCACCACGATTATATCAGTTTCTTGGGTTGGAATTATGCTTATTCATATATGTAAACTCATCTGTATTACCTCGAGATCTGGAGTGAATTACTGACAGGTATATTCATTGTGTTGATGAGGTGTTTATAACAGATGCAGTAGTGGATAATTTTTTGAAAATGGATTATATTAGCAATGATTTTGAGTATTCCTGTTGATTCTATTAGCCACTGTTGGTACGTTACTGGTTTCTTTCAGTACAAGTATATGTTTTGAGTTTTTTTATCTCTGAACACAAATATGACAGTTGACTGATAATATAATGTATGTAGTGTTTTTTTGGAGTGCTGTTTCTGAAATGGATTTCTATCCTTCTAAATACAGCTAGCTGTAAGGCGTTGGTCAATGGGGTTCCGACCAAGAAAATTTCCCAAGTGAGGGGCCTGCGACAAGGGGATCCGACATCCCCAATGCTGTTTGTGGCGGCTATGGAGGTGCTAACGAAGGCGATCGAGAAGGCTACCATGGATAACCTGTTTACTTCTCTGTCAGGGATCTCAGCGCTACAACGAGTGTCGGTGTACGCTGACGATGTGGTGATATTCGTCAGACCTCTGCAGCAAGACTTGGAAGCGATCAAGAGAATCCTGGATGTTTTTGGAGAAGCATCAGGTCTGCGTATAAACTACAACAAATCAACGGCGACTTTGATAAGAGGTGACGAGCTGCAGGCAGCTTTGGTTCAGAACACGCTAAATTGCACCTTGGCTTGCTTTCCAATCAAATACTTAGGCCTACAGCTCGCTCTCAGACCCCTGACAAAGGCCGAGTGGCAGCCTATGCTGGACAAGGCCACCTCCTTTATTCCAGCATGGCAGCAAGGGATGATTGCCAGGGAAGGACGTTTAATATTGGCTAAGTCTGTGATCGCTGCTAGACCAATTCATCACCTGATGGTCTCGGATGCGCCACTTTGGGCCTTAGAAGAGATCGAAAAATGGATGAGAGCATTTTTCTGGGCAGGGAAGAAGGAGGTGAGTGGTGGAGAATGTCCAGTGGCGTGGCACGCTGTCTGCAAACCTGAAAGCTTTGGTGGTCTAGGGATTAAGGATCTGCGAAGGCAAGGGCTTGCACTAAGAGTGAGGTGGCAGTGGCTTGCTAAAACTGACAAGGAACGGCCTACCCATGCTAGCAGATAAGGAAGCCTACGAGATTTTTCAGAGTCTTGTCAAAATCAAGGTAGGAAATGGTAAAGACACGTTTTTCTGGAAAGATAAGTGGCTGAATGGGCTGAGAGTGCTTGACATTGCGCCGGATCTGGTGGGTTCTGTCAATGCAAGGAAGAGGAACAAAAGATCAGTAGCAGAAGGAGTGGCAAATGATGGTTGGATGGCGGATATCGAGTCCATAGCTTCGGAGGAGGGATATCTTCAGTTCGTTAGGCTCTGGGCTCATATCCGTCAGTTTGTGCTTGATGACAGCAAGGAGGACGAATTCAGCTGGCCATGGTCTAAATCGGGAGGTTACACTGCTAGATCCACCTACAAAATGATTTGGCAGGGTCAGATTAGCTTTGAGCCGAGCAAATGTATTTGGAAATCAAGGGCGCCTCTGAAATGCTTCATTTTCATGTGGCTCGCGGCGAAGCACGAGTTTGGACTGCAGACAGGCGTTTCAAACATGGTTTGCAAGCGCAAACATCTCCATGCTTTACGTGCCTACAGGAGGAAGACACCATTGAACACATTCTTATTCAGTGTGTTTACGCGAGAGAGGTATGGCACGGCTGTTTCTCTGTTGCTGGTCTTCAGGGTCTTGAACCAGAGCAGCAGAATACAGTGGTGGAATGGTGGACTAGGGCGAGAGCGAGGACGCCAGCGAAGGAACGGAAGCACTTCGACATGTTTGTCATCCTAACCTGCTGGTCTTTGTGGAAGCAGCGGAATGCACGGGCTTTTAACAACCTAAGCAAACAGTGCTCGGTGGCTCAGCTGGTGCAAAACATTGTGGACACTTTCAAAGCTTGGATCACTACCAGAACTAGAGCTAGAGTAGGAGTTGGAGTAGAAGTCCAGAGTAGAGAGTAATTGCGTTGAGTCTTGGGTGGTTTCGTCAGAGCTTTGTTCGCAAGGCACTGATGATTCTTGTAAAAAATTGCTGTTCCTTCTATAAATCTAAGGTACGCTTAGGCGTACTCTCTAAAAAAAATGTATGTAGTGTTTGTCATTTTCGAACTCATTGATCAAACTACCAACGTTCAAAATTTCTAAGAGCTCGACAACAAAGATCTCAAAGTGTTCCAACAAAGGAAAATTCGCTACCCACATATTTAGATCGCAGACCTACAAGTAAAACTCAGCAAGATGCTAAAATCACATAAAAGCAAAAAACAGCACGAAGCAACAAGTGTCAGGATAGAACACAAACAGAAGAACATCACTGAACAAGCCGCAACACTATTTTACAAGGGGTGGCGCAACACTATTTTTGGTTTTCTCATAACTGAACAAGACGCAACACTATTTTTGGTGTTTTTTTTTTTGACAAATTTTTTTTGGTGTTTTTTTTATCAAGTTTTTTTTTTGGTGTTTTCGCACAAGAGCGTATTTTCCAGGACTCGAGATTAGGGTCGGTTGATTGTTGCCGTCGCAGATGATCGGCACCTCCGACAAGTTGAGCCACTAAAGAGGTGTTTGATAGCCCACTGAAACCCCAACCAACCTCTGGATGTAAAAATAGTCCTCTTAGTTGCCAAGGATGGGTCACCTATCTGGAGCGTTTGTCAAATCCTTTTACGAGCAGGTGCATCTCGATGTTTCAAACAACTTTTGTGTTGTAAATTTTCTGTTTCGGTGATCATATACAAGTAGAGCTTGTACTAAGCTATATATGTATTTAGACTGCACTAGTGTAGAGTGTGTTCTTCAACCTCTGTCACCGCCGCTCGCCGTACCCTAAACTTTGTCGTCGCTGCTGCTGCTACTAGGTTGTGCTTGGTGTAGGTGTATTTTTAACCTCTCCCTCGTCTCATAGCCGTGAACAATGTCGCCGCCGCATCGGCTACGTGCGTTTTTAACCTCCACCGCAACCGACGCTGTTGCACCGCCACCGCGCCGCCGTCAACTTCGTCGATGTCGGCGTAGTTCCTATCACGACCTCAGCTGTCGTAGCGCCACTTCGCCGCGCCGTTGTTCTTCTCGCCGCGCTTCTCTACCGTGGTGGTGTGAGGTAAGTTCACCATGTAGGCAAGAGGTTAAAGTACAGAAACACATATTTAAACCAAACGACCGGTGCTTCGAAATTTGTTTCGTGCCGAACAAGCCTGGCCAGCACTTTGTGGGCAAACAAACTAGATGCACAACGTGGCTCGACTCGTTTTTCCAGACCTGGCCCTGACGAGCTTGGCTCTGAAACTCATTCAAAGTTGCCAAAATTCATGCGGGAAATCAAACGGGTCCTAAGGCACCATAGGGACGGTGACATTGATCTCCGCATGCGGAGCTTTCGACTGCTCTTGTTGTCGGGCCCCTGGAAGATGTCAAGTGTTTCGAACTGGTTGTCACATATTAAAGACATGGGCCGGCGTTTGCCTTTTCATTATATAGATCAAAACCGTACAAGGTTAGGAGTCCCTCTGTATCAAGATATAAGATGTTTTAATATTTTTGGAACCACATGTATCTAGACATGTTCATGTGCAAGATTCCATGTGGGTCCAAAAATGATAAACCATATTACATTTTGACATAGAGGGAGTATAATATAAGCCTCAATACCTAGCACATGAACATGTCTAGATACATGTGGATCCAAAAATGATAAACCATATTACATTTCGACACAGAGGGAGTGATACATGTTCATGTGCAAGATTCCATGTGGGTCCAAAAATGATAAACCATATTACATTTTGACATAGAGGGAGTATAATATAAGCCTCAATACCTAGCACATGAACATGTCTAGATACATGTGGATCCAAAAATGATAAACCATATTACATTTCGACACAGAGGGAGTATAATATAAGCCTCAATACCTAAGGCGTCTAACTACGTATACAACAGGTATTCTATCAGTAGACATATTCAGATTGTATTACTCAGAGAAGATCACGGAATCGAAAATCAGGATTTGGTTACCAAGATTGTAGGCGAAATTAATGGGATATTTTTAGTGGGAATCATTTGGCCCCTTCAAATTCAGTGGCTAGATTTTAATTCATACTATTCAATTCTCACGGGTAGTAAAAGGTACCTTAAAATAGCCCTAGATATATTAGAGAGAATCAACTAGAATATCCATTTTGTGCTGGGTTTTAGGGTCAACACCCAAAATACACCGATTATAATACGTATAGAGATACTCCAAGATCATATATATATGTATGATTTGCTCAAGGCATTGAACATGCCACCATAAATGATGCAAGCGACCTCACATCCATTTTGAAGCAGCTGGCCACCATATATAACCACGTCGAAGAAAGCAAAGCAGAGAGTGCAACGATAACGAGCATATGGTGGCCGTCCGGATCGTGTCCCGGCGCACCGTCCGGCCGTCGCACGGTGCCATGCCGATGCCTTCCGATGACATCCAGCTCACACCCTGGGACATCAACGCCATCCGCATCGGGTACAACCATAAGGGGATATTCCTTCCCAAGCCTCCCGCCGGAGGTGAGATGCTCATCGACACCCTCGCATCCTCCCTTGAGCGCGCCCTGGGCCGGTACTACCACTTCGCCGGCCGTCTCGCCGTCGAGGAGCACGGCGACGACACGGTCACCATCTCGCTGCGCTGCACCGGGGAAGGCGCCGAGCTCGTCCACGTGGCTGCCCCCGGCGTGGCCATCGCAGATATCGTCGGCTCCGTGTATACCCCGTCGTCGCTGATCTCTGCATTTTTCCCACTGCGCGTGAACGGGCTGGTAGGCGCTGACGCGGCCATCGACTCTTCGATCCCTTTGCTCTCGGCGACGGTCACCGAGCTCGCCGACGGTGTCTTCATCGGCATGTCGATGAACCACATCGTTGGCGATGGCACCTCCTTCTGGGAGCTGTTCAACGCATGGTCCGCCATCAACCGAGGTGGGGATCAGCTCCTCGGACCGCCGCCGGTACTACTGCACCAGAGGTGGTTCGTCAACACGAGCCCCGTCCCGATCCACTTGCCGTCTAGCATGTTGCAGGACGTCGTCCGGCGGATCAAATCCCCGCCGGCGCGAGAAGGCTTTTTCACATTCTCCGCGGCGAGCGTCAAGAAGCTCAAGATGAGGGCGAACGACGAGATGGCTTGCAGCGGCATCTCGTCGCTCCAGGCCCTGTTGGCGCACCTATGGCGGGCAGTATCCCGAGCCCGACGCCTCCCGCCGGGGCAGGAGACGATCTTCATCCTGCTCATCGGGCTCCGGGGGCGCATCCGCAGCATCCCGTCCGCGGGCTACGTGGGAAACGCCATAACCCGCGGTGTGACGGGCTGCACAGTTGGAGAGATCCTGGACAAGGGGCTAGGTTGGACGGCGTGGCAGTTGAACCGTGCTGTGGCGTCCTTCGACGAGGCGGCCATGCGGGAGAAGCTGGATGGATGGGTTCGGAAGCCCACGTTCGTGTCGTCCTTGACTGGTTGCGGCACGAGGATGCTGACTTCGAGCTCGCCTCGGTTCGACGTATTTGGGAACGACTTCGGGTGGGGGAAGCCGGTGGCCGTGAGGAGCGGCCCCGTGGACAAGATGGACGGGTTAGTGACTGTGTTCGAGGGGCCAGAGCGGGGAGGGAGCATATCGCTGGAGGTGCGCTTGCCGCCCAAAGTGCTCGAGAGGCTCATAGCGGACCATGAGTTCATCATGGACGCCACACCATGACCGACCCGTGCGCCCGCGTGATCTATCATATAGTATTAGCCATGCACTCGAGTGGCATCCATTGTCGTGTTTAATCTCGTTGTACACGTCAATTTATCTCCCTATTGTATTTTTCACCGGTGTTTCGCATTTCAGAATGAAATCTCTGTCAAATCATTAATGTCTTAATAAAGCATTAAAAACACTTTTCCTATTAAAGAGCTAGTTGTATTGTACTCCCTCCGTTTTTTAATATAAGATGTTTTAGGTGTTGTACATGTTGTCTAGATACATACTAAAGTGAGTGAACATACACACTTAAACATATCTATATACATTTGTGTACACATGCATGTGGACAAATGCTAAAACATCTTATATTAAAAAACGGAGGGAGTAATTGGCAAACACTCCCTTCTTGGACCGTCCGATCTATTCATGACTCTCATCGCTCTCTCCCTCATTTCCTTTTTTTTTTTGCATGGCTGAGTCAACATGATCTTTTTTTAGTTGTTTTTTTTTTCATTTTGTGTCGAAAGCCACGGCTCTGTGTGTCGTTTGATTGGGAGAGAGAGGTACAAGCCATAACGGAGATAGGGGTGACGCGCAGCTGGCACTAGTGTTCATGCAGAGAGTTAGGGCTCGCGTCGCTCCTACGGCGAAAAGATCGGCGATTCGCTAGCCTGGAAGGTATGTGCGGCGTCGACGGGATGGGTATTCTTCCAACTTGCCCCTCTGCCCGCTCTGTTCTTTGATTCGCTCTAATTTAGCTCGTACTAGAAAGAGAGGGCGCTTTGCTGCTCCCGTTTTGACACCAAGGGATTGAAGCAAATTGGTCATTGAACACTACCATGGCTAGATGAGGACATGAAGCTTCAAAAGGGATTTGGTCCATAGAGGAGTCCAAAGAGCCAAACATGACATCAGCGTTTTGGGTGGAATTTTCTTGCACTTCTTGAAGATTACTCATTGAACTGGGTTTAAGGGCAGAAGGCGTCCTTTTCCTAGACTTGGTGCTGGCTTGCGAAGGTGTACGAAATCATTGCTAATTTTGTGAAGGCCAACACTCATCCGAACCGTTCTGCCAGTAAGGGAGACTTCGACAATTTTATATCCTTAAAATTTCTCGAAATAACCTTTCGTCCCGCTATATTAATATAGCAACCACCCAAAACAACTTTGAGTCCACAGCTGGGGCACACAGCACAGTCAATCCTAAAAGAAAGAAAGAGAAAGAAGCCAAGAAAACAAAGCCGACATCGGCGGATCAACGAAAACGAAAGTGACTCGCCACCGTTGCGTCCTCTCCGGTGTATTCCCACCACGATCCTAGCGCTCTGAATCGCCGCGTACCAAACAACACCGCTAGTAGAAAATAGGCCTTCCGTTCGGAGCTTTAGTCCCGGCCATGTTTGGAACCGGGACTAATTTAAGCATTAGTCCCGGTTCCAACGGCTAGGACGTCGCACGGCTCTAGTCCCGGGTCGAACGATACCAACCGGGACTAAAGGGGTTGCGGCAGGGTGGGACCACTGCGAGCCCCTTATTGACCTTTAGTCCCGGTTGGAGATACCAACCGGGACTAAAGGCTTTCTCCTACATATCACCTCCTGCCCGAGCCATCTCCATTTTTCCTGCCCCGAGTCATCTCCATTTTTCTCCTCTGTTTCCTCTCCCGAGTTCGAGTTCATCCCCATTTTTTTCCACGATTTGTCAAGATTGGCGGCGCCCCATCTATCCAAGGGTTCTAAAAGGTTAGCAAGTTCATCCTTTCATCCGTCATTGCTAGTTTAGCTCATTTCATTGTTAGTTTAGCTCATTTCATGTTGCTAGTGCTAGCTAGGTGTTTGATGAAATGCCTAAGTTAATTAGTTGCTTCTAATTGTAGGTTAGTTGTTATATGGGAGTTTATTTGATTTATATGCAATTTGAGCTCAAATTAAAGGATGATTTGTGGGTTGTAGTGTCGTCTCGTCCCCGTCCTCACCGTCGTCGATCGCCCGCGCCATCCCGTTGTCGGTACCACCTTGGTGAGCCTCTTGTTCTTATCTTTTTAAAAAAAAAATCTTACTTGTATGATTTAGATAGTTAATTGTATAATTTTCTTACTTGTATGATTGTTTGTTATATATAGTGTCATGGTTTTGATATCCGTCCCCGTCGGCCCTCGCCCGGTCTATGATTCGGATGTGGTATATTATCTTTTATAACTATTTGTTTCATTTCGTGTTTATGACAATTATGCCGACCAACTTGACATAGATATTTTTATTTATGACAATAATTGAATAAAAACACAAAAAACACAGCCCTTTAGTCCCGGTTGGTGTCTCCACGTCCACCATCCGCGTCGCACCAGGGAGGCCCCGCCGCCGCGCCGGAACCTTCGCCGCCGATCTGCACCTCCTGGGCCATGGTTGCCTCGCGCCAACGAAGTCCAGGAGGGGAGAAGCCTAGAGTCAGCCGCCACCGGCGCCGCCCGGCCAAGGGTCGACGCAGCCCACCGACGATGGCGGGAGGGAGGGGCTGGGACGAGCTGGTCGAAGGCGCGGCCCGGCCGCCGCGGGGGCGGCGCGGGTCGTGGGAGGGAAGGAGCGGTTCCGATGGGGTTTAGAAATGGGCCGGTCGTCTCCTTAAAATTTCCTCCTTGTGAAGTACGTGATGAGTCACCCATTAGCATTGGCTAACCTAGAAGCAGGTTTGTCAAGGATTTTAGACAATAGAACTTTGATCTCTTCTGGAGCGGAGTGAGAGAGGCCGAGAGAGGAGATTGCTGCAATTGGGTTGTGTCTGACCCTTTGAAAAAAGCCTTTTGGCAACCCTATTAAGACTTAAGAGAGGCATGCTGCTCAATGGAGGAACTCAGGAAGAAATTTTGAGGACAAATTAATTTGCCCTTACAGTCAAAAAAAATTAATTTGCCCACGCCATTTTAATGGAGTTGATCTTGTTGAGAGGGGCCTGCTGCTGTTGCATTTCTTTTGAAAGGCTATTCCAAAATCCTTGGCTTAAGGGGGTTAAATTAATCCGGTCGTAGCCATTTAACACCCCAAACCCAAGGATTAAATTGGCCACCCAAAAAGGTGGAATAAATTAAACCAGCACAAATAACTCTTTAAAATTTGTTTTTCATACTCCTGACCCCACTAGCCCGGCAGATAGTAATTTGAATTAACTTGGTTAGCTGCCAAACAATAAATTGTGATTAAGCTAACCTAGTTCGGTTAAGGTTGACGAGCCTAGTTATTTGAACATCACATTAATAAATCGTAAGGAGAAATTAGAAGGAAAGGCGAGCTGCGCAGTCAAAACTGTTACGAGCATCTATCATTATTGTCCCTAAGGAAAAATTTATTTTTTTATATTATAATTGCTACCAGAATCCAATGTTCTGTCATATAACAATAAAGTATTATGAAAGCAATAAACTTCATATATACCCCCACATGTTGCGACATGTAAACAATTTTTTTAATGTCCAAAACCATACTGTGACCAACAATAAGTCATAAGTCCATGACCCAAAGGGATAGTCAAGGGCATCATTTCACTTGAATACTTAACTAACTAATCACAAAATGGTGACAGAGTAATGGAAACTCCAAATGGAGGCCGAGCTACGTGTAGCTCGTTTTTTTAAAAAAAATGAATATATATTTTTCTGTTGTAAAAAAATCGGAAACAATTCTAGATGTAGATAAAGTAGAGATCTACCATTGTGTAAAGTTTCAACGAAAAAAGACAAATAAGCAGAATTGGATGCTGAATAGTGCAACAGTCCGAAAAATTCAAAATTTTATCAGATTTGTCATTTTTGTGTAGCCCAAAATAATAAAAAAATTACCTTGAAACTTTACACAGTAGTAATTTTCGACTTTATCTAAATCTAGGATTTTTGTTTGAACTTTTTGAAACACAAAAATATATATTTAATTTTTTCCGAGCTACCTCCAAAACGCCGCGCTCGACATACATAAACCATTTCCGTTTAAAATAACATCTTCTTAACATAGCAAAAATGACTTATTTATCACTAGTTTCGCTTCAATTCCAGCCATTCTCCGCTCTACACCATCACCAAAAGACATACACTAAAGCTAGTCAGCCATATGCAAGAATAAAATTTATAGATTATAGCGAGCATCACATACTACAAGAAATATGTCAACTTGTGACCTTCTGATAGTGACGTTGGGAAAACTGGTTATAAATCTATGACCACTTTGATTCGATTGGCCATGAGCCAGTTGGGAGGGTCTAAACCCCTAAATGTGTATGACCTTTTTTGTCAAAAACATCATAGACTTCTTTACACGAGATGGTCATAAGCAGGCATGACCTTTTTCTGGTTCGATTAAGACCAATTGAAAATGTCACAACATGCGGGACCCACTAACTGTGATCTCCTTGTATTACTTGGCAGCCAAGTCAGCAGGTGGGACCCTTTGACAGCAGGTTACGTTGGAAATGTTATCTACCACTACAGTTTCATACTTACTTCGAGATATCTCTGTTGGCTATTAAAAGTGATAGCTGTTGCTCGTAGTCGAAGTTTTTGATTGATAAGATACTTCATGTTTGATGATCTACAATTGCAGAGTGACATGGAAGGCATATTGGCTATGTTGGCACCAGAAAGTCTGATGTTGCGGAAGTGCTTACCAAGATATGCCCGTCAAGCACATTTCTGAGGGATGTTGGTCTGGAATCCAGTTCATCTAGGAGGAAGTTCAGCAATTCAGATCCCGCTATGGCTGCACAGGTCACTGAGCTTGAGGGCAAACTTGAGAGGGAGCAAGTGAAAATTAAGCAATGCAAGCAGAACTAGCTGAAATGAAGGGGAAGTTGAAGCCGTCCAAGCTGAACGCGATAAGGACCATCAAATGCTGCTCAAGAGGACAAAGCAAACTGAAGATAAGTTGGCTCACTTGTTGGCCTTGTTGGGAGTCAAAGTTGTCTGATACCTGATGGTAAGTTATGACTTGTGATCTTGTCTCGATGCAAAAAAATTTGGTTGTAATCCTAATGGTATCTTAACATAGCTAGATGTGTTTGTGATGGTGAACCAGGATGATTTTGGCTGTAAACCTGATGTGTATGTGATGGTGAACCTGGAATATGTGATGAGTTATGTGATTGTGTGTTTTGTGATGATTGAAATTCCTGGAACATGTGATATATTTAAATTTACTGGAATTCAATTGAATTTCGAATTCAATTAATTTCTGGATTTGAAATTTAGGCTAGCTCTGTGCAACTGGGCTTGGCCCATATGGATATAATTTTGGATTTTAAATTTGGGCTTGCTCTGGCAACTGGGCTTGGTCCATATAGATGATCACTGTGTTGAATGCATTTTCACAAAATAATTGGGCTGTAATATGAGGCCTCAGCCCAACTATCATTCGACTCTGTTCCGCAATAGAAAGAAATAAAATTTCGAAAATATGGACCAAAAAAGGCCATAACTAGGAAAATAAAGTGGATCTTTAAAAGGCCAAGGCCCAGGTATAAATAGACCGTAAAAAGGCCAAGGCCCAGAAAGTAAAGTCTGCTGGCCCATATAGAGGAGCTGTATGGACTGGGCTGATTCTGGTGTATGGCCTTCTCATTTTGTCACATTTTTTCCACGTAGGATGTGACGTGTCCACCACTGAGAGCGCATGACAAAAAAAATTCGTCATAAATTTATGACCCTCTAATTTGGTCATAAACTTTATGGCATTTCACTAAGAAAAGTCATGATTGATCAAATAAGTCGCTCAGTTTGTGACCATCGATTTTTTGGTCACAAAGGGGTCACGAATGAAACTTTGTGACCTTCTAGTGACCAAAATGGAGGGTCAAAAGGTAGCTTATTTGTTGTAGTGACATAATATACATAAACGAATTTGAAATGTGTATCAGAGTAAGAAGCAATACAAAATCCACAGAAAACACTTCCCAGTTGCAGTTTTCTGTTCCGAAGTACTATTTTATCTGCTCTACTTCTAGGTTTCGGCATGTTACCAGTTCCAGATTTTATCTGCTCTACTATTTTATGAGCATGGTAGGGAATCATATATGCTCACCAAAGGACCAACATTGCCATACTCGTTAGAGCGGTTGGGTGCAGATAGCTTAGCAAAGAATTGACATTCGTCCTACACCACCTGTGCATAGAGGATTTAGTACAGGAAAGCAATGTTAAATAGCGATAAATTCGCAAGGATAAGTATTCCACGGTAGAATAGATCCTGAATAGGTGGCCTAGATTCTTCAGTTATGTGTCTTATACAGTTATATCCATAAAACACCTGAAGTAAACCTATATAACTCGATTTGCATGCCACCTTTTTACCTGACGTAGAGAATATACACCACTGTAGTAAAGGAATATGAGCAGTCAGCCCGCATTAGAGGCAGCATAAATGATTATAAAGGTAAAATTATGTTAACAAGCTTCTTTTCACTGGAACCGAAGTACAAAACCTAAAGAAACTGTCTACTATATAAACTAAGAGGAGCTTTATACGATTTTATAGTGTCTAAGAATGTAAACCAATCTGCTTTGTCTTGTTGCTGAATTAGGTATGATTCTTGAGAGGATCAAATCAGTGTCCTATCTATCAGTCACCTCCCTATATAATAAACATGCTAAGATAGTCATACAAGGAAGGCTAGCATTTTGGAGGTGCGCAACAGAAAAGAAGGAGCCATCCCTGCACTTCCTGTTCTACATTATAATTTGTTGCATTTTCCGTGTCAACTAATCTGACGAACTAAAGCCTATAAGTGCAAGCAATGCACATTTTATAAGGTCATGACCAAAGCAAAGCTAGTCTGATGGGCTTCAGAAATCATATGAACCTCAATAACAGCACTCGTAGCTTAAACAAACAAAAAATCACAAACAGTGCATCTTCTTCTCGAACTAGAAAATATCCCGCGCGTTGCAGCTGGAATCTCTATAAAAAATTATTATGTAAATGAAATGGGTATAATACGCATCAAATATTCAATTGTCAAGATTTAGTTGATCACAATAGTCGAGACACTAAATTTAATTCGTGTGAAATTGTTGAATATTTGAGGACTAAATATTAGTGACATAGACAATTATATATATGGTTGAAAAAAGATGACATGGATAGATTGTATAAAAAATGTACTATTATTAATTATTGTTAGTGGAGATGACATGGACAATTGATTGGATAAAAGAGTGGGTGACGTGGATAGCTTGCATGTTGAGATAGAAAAATAATTAATGCACTTAGTGGGGTTTTGCTTTATAAGAGGTATAGATAAGTATAAAATTACTAAGGCCAAGCTATGAAGATGCTGCATACTCCAAAATATAATGATAGATCATAACATGGAAGTAAATATTGGTACGTCAATAAAGTAGAGAACCTGGAGTCAGACAATCTAGCTAGAAATAATAGGAGCAGCGTGCTACTTCATTTACTGTATAATCTGCAACCATATCCAGGGCATAACTAATGCCCTTTCAAATCCTCTCAAGAATCATGAGTGAATAGAAAAGATACGAAATGCAGGGAAGATATAGCTTAAACTATCTTTTTCATTCTGTTCCACAGAGAATTCGCGTGGGGAATCTGAAGCAGCCACTTTCGAAGTAACAGAAAGAAAAGCAATGACTGGAGACTCAATCGAGGTTTTTTCAAAAAAGACGTGTTTGTAGATTTAGATGGAATCTAGAAGTCGCCCCATTTTCTCAGAAGAGAAGTCAGAGCATGTGTTTTTCGCGGGGCTTTGGTCGCCGGCTTCCCTGTCATCAGTTCACCAACTTCTTATAACATGAAGTGCTAAATGATGAGTAGATCATACCCGAGGGCGTCTTTTCCTTCAAAAAAGAAACCATAAGATAATGCAACCATGGTAGAATAGATATGCTATTGTATGCTTTGCCATTAAACTATTAAGAGCATCATGAAGCCTCATGCTAGCACTTGTCATGGCAGATTGCAGTATAGTTCCTCCTTCTCCTTGCAATGTCTAAAAGTAAAAAAGGATGACACTAACTGCAGCATTCGAATTGTTAGAGAGATATTTGTATATTGTAGTTTCCCTATTAGATAGGGGGCTCCCTGCATATTTACACCTGTACATGTACTATATATTGTGGCATTTGGCCCCCGTGGAATACAAGTTGCATATTCCTAACATGGTATCAGAGCCCAGGTTTAGGGTTCTTTTTTTTCGCACGCGCAACTCGTGCTACCTATCCAATCTTGATCGCCTTTTTCGATCTCCCGTTTCCGGCCGCCGCCGTCCGTGCTGAGTCCTGTCTTGGGCTGCCGCTTGCTGCAGCTGCTAGGATCCGGCCACGTTCCTCGTCCTGTCGCTGCTCCCGTTCTCTCCCCGACCGGAGCATCAAAGTCTTCCCGCACCGGTCTCGTCCCCGACCGGAGCTCGTCCCCAACCGAAGCCCGCCACCGCCTCCGCCGTCCTCGTCTCCGGCCGCCCCGTCCTTGGCCGCCACCGCCCCGGCCGCTCCCGTCTCCGGCCGCCACGTCCCGGCCGTCCCCGTCACCGGCCGCCACCGCCCCGGCCGCCCCCGTATCCGGCCGCTCCCGTGTGGATCCCGTGCTCGATCTTGAAGGTGCAGCTCCGCCTCGTGCTCCAGTGCTCGATCTGGTGAGCTTCCGTGCTCGATCTGGTGAGCTCCCGTGAGCGTTGACTGCTCGTACGCAGTTTTGGGCCAGATTGGTTTGGCCCGTTAGTGGTAAAAAAAAAAAATCTGATCTCGTTCCACGATGTCGCTGTCTGCTGCTGATCCCGTTCTTGGCTGTCCCGAGCTTCCGTCTTTGCTCGGTGCTGCTCCGGGGTCCTTGTTGCCTATTTCGTCGTCTCCCTCGATGACGTATGCATGCCGCTCTACTCGACTCTCGCGGCTTCTGCCCGCAGTTATGGCGCTCTACGTCGACTCCGTCTATGTCGACTCGCCGCTCTACGTCGACTCTCGCTGCTTCTGTCCGTGGTTATGGCCGCTCTATGTCGACTCCGTCTATATCGACTCGCCGCTCTCCGTCGACTCTCGCGGCTTCTGCCCGCAGTTATGGCCGCTCTACGTCGACTTCGTCTATGTCGACTCGCGCTCTACGCCGACTATCGGGGCTTCTGCCCGCTGTTGTGGCCGCTCTACGTCGACTCCATCTATGTCGACTCGCCGCTCTACGTCGACTCTCGCGGCTTCTGCACATGGTTCTGGCTGCTTTTCTTCGACTCCTCGCGTGGCGTGTGCACGCACTTGTGACCGCTCTCCTTCGACTCCCCATGTGGCGACCACGTATTGTGATGATTGGTCCTCCTTGGCTGACGCATCTACCTCGACCTCTTCAGTGGCGTCTTTCACTGCGCGTGAGATCGCGCAACTCCGATGCCTGCTTGCTACTTGGGACTCTTCACCGACAGGTTCTGCTGGTTCTGCGACTGACTTTTCTGGCACCGAGAGACCACCTTCTTCTCATTCAGGTACATCCCCTTGGATTCTTGATACTGGAGCATCTTTTCATATGACTTACGATTCTTCCGCCTTGAGCTCTATTCGACCTGTCGAGTCTCCTGTCTCTGTTCGTACTGCCGATGGTACTCCCATCCCCGTTGCTAGTCGAGGCACTCTTAGCAGTCCCGCGTTTCATGTTCCTTCTGTCGCTCATATTCCTCGACTCACCATGCAGCTTTTCTCTGGTAGTCAGATTGTCGATTCTCGTTGTAGGGTCACTCTAGACTTTGATTCCTGTTCTGTTCAGGATCGTTGTACGGGCGCTTTGCTTGGTGCTGGTCCCCGACGCCATGATGGTCTATGGGAGCTTGACTGGCTTCGTCTTCCTTCCGCTGCCACCGCCGCCAGTCTCTCGACCCAGGTTGCCGCAGCCACCAGCTCTTTTCAGCAGTGGCATCATCGTCTTGGCCATTTATGTGGTTCTCGTCTCTCGTCTCTAGTTCATCGTGGTGTTCTAGGGTCTGTCTCCGGAAACGCTTCTTTGGATTGTCTGGGTTGTAGGCTTGGTAAGCAGATTCAGCTACCATATCCTCATAGTGACTCTGTGTCCGAGCGTCCTTTTGATCTCGTTCATTCAGATGTTTGGGGTCCGGCTCCCTTCGCTTCGAAAGGGGGTCATCGCTACTATATTATCTTTATAGATGATTACTCACGATACACTTGGATTTACTTTATGTCCTCTCGTAGTGAGGTTCTCTCTATCTATAAGCGTTTTGCTGCCATGGTTCACACTCAGTTCTCTACACCTATTCGTGTGTTCCGTGCTGATTCTGCTGGTGAGTATATCTCCAAGCATTTGCGTGGTGTTCTTGCTGAGCAGGGCACTCTCGCTCAGTTCTCTTGTCCCGGTGCACATGCTCAGAATGGCGTTGCTGAGCGTAAGCATCGTCATCTTCTAGAGACTGCTCGTGCGATGATGATCGCTTCTTCTCTCCCGCCACATTTCTGGGCTGAGGCTGTCTCTACCTCGGTCTATCTCATTAACATTCAGCCTTCTGCCGCCCTTCAGGGTGGTATTCCTCTCGAGCGACTATGTGATCGCTCTCCTGACTATTCCATGTTGCGTCTGTTTGGTTGTGTTTGCTATGTTCTCCTCGCTCCTCGTGAACGCACCAAACTAACCGCTCAGTCTGTTGAGTGTGTTTTTCTCGGATATAGTGATGAGCATAAGGGCTATCGATGTTGGGATCCCGTGGCTCGTCGGATGCGTATTTCCCGGGACGTGACGTTTGACGAGTCTCGTCCTTTCTTTCCACGCTCGACCTCCTCGACCTCTACTGTGGAGGATCTCTCTTTTCTTACTTTTCCTGATTCTCCTCCCGATGTCCCTCATATTCTCCTCCTCCCCCTGATCCGGTGCCGTCTACTCCGATGCCTTCTTCTCCTCCTTCATCGATGCCTTCTTCTCCTCCTTCGTCGATGCCTTCTTCTCCTCCTTCGTCGCCGCCTTCTTCACCCTCCCCGTCTCCGCTCCGTCTTCTCTGTTGCTCCTTCTCATCCTACTTTTCCTTTCTATTATACTCGTCGTCCACGTGTTGTGACCGAGTCATCTGATGCACCCTCTACTTCTGGTGCACCGTCTCAGCCGACTTATTCTCTTCGTACTCGGCCTTGTCCTTCACCTGATTTCTTGATCCCGCTACCTATAGTGTTTCGGCTGTCCAGAGCCGACTACGTATCGTGAGGCTGTTGTTCATCCTGAATGGCAGCTTGCCATGGCTGAGGAGATTGCTGCGCTTGAGCGCACTGGTACGTGGGAGATCGTTCCTCTTCCTCCTCGTGTTCGTCCTATCACCTGTAAGTGGGTCTATAAGGTTAAGACCGCTCTGATGGGACTCTTGAGCGTTACAAAGCTCGTCTGGTCGCTCGTGGCTTTCAGCAGGAGCATGGCCGTGATTATGATGAGACTTTTGCTCCAGTGGCTCACATGACCACTGTTCGGACTCTTCTTGCCGTGGCATCTGTTCGCCATTGGTCTGTGTCTCAGCTTGATGTTAAGAATGCCTTTCTTAATGGTGAGTTGCGTGAGGAGGTTTATATGCAACCACCACCGGGGTATTCTGTTACAGATGGCATGGTCTGCCGTCTTCGTCGCTCTCTCTATGGCCTTAAGCAAGCCCCTCGTGCATGGTTTGAGCGCTTTGCTTCTGTGGTCACAGCTGCTGGTTTCTCTTCCAGTGCTCATGACCCTGCGTTGTTTGTTCACTCTTCTCCTCGTGGTCGCACTCTTCTTCTTCTGTATGTTGATGACATGATCATCACTGGTGACGACCCGGAGTATATTGCCTTTGTCAAGGCACGTCTGAGTGAGCAGTTTCTTATGTCGGATCTTGGTCCGCTTCGTTACTTTCTTGGGATTGAGGTTTCGTCCACCTCTGATGGTTTCTTTATATCCCAAGAACGGTATATTCATGATCTTCTTTCTCGTGCCGCTCTTACTGATGACCGTACTGCTGAGACTCCCATGGAGCTCAATATTTCTCTTCGTGCTTCTGATGGCGATCCTCTCTCTGATCCGACTCGTTATCGACATCTTGTCGGGAGTCTCGTCTATCTGGCTGTTACTCGCCCTGATATTTCTTATCCTGTCCATATTCTGAGTCAGTTTGTTTCTGCTCCCACTTCGGTTCACTATAGTCACCTTCTTCGTGTTCTACGCTATCTTCGTGGAACGATCTCTCTTTGTCTTTCTTTCCTCGTTCCAGCTCGTTACAGCTTCAGTCCTACTCCGATGCCACTTGGGCTAGTGATCCTTTGGATCGCCGTTCACTTTCTGCTTACTGTGTTTTCTTGGTGGTTCTCTCATTGCCTGGAAGACGAAGAAACAGACCGCAGTTTCCGTTCGAGTGCAGAAGCTGAGTTGCGAGCTATGGCTCTTTTGACTGCGGAGGTGACTTGGTTACGGTGGTTACTTGCAGATTTTGGTGTCTCTGTTACGACACCCACGACTCTATTGTCAGACAGTACAGGTGCTATTAGCATTGCACGTGACCCGGTGAAGCATGAGCTTACTAAGCATATTGGCGTTGATGCTTCTTTTGTCCGTGCTAGTGTGCAGGATCAGATTATTGCGCTCCAGTATGTGCCTTCAGAGTTACAGTTGGCGGATTTTTTCACGAAGGCCCAGACTAGAGCACAGCATAGTTTTTCCTCTCCAAACTCAGTGTTGTGGATCCACCATGAGTTTGAGGGGGGGTGTTAGAGAGATATTTGTATATTGTAGTTTCCCTATTAGATAGGGGGCTCTCTGCATATTTACATGTACATGTACTATATATTGTGGCCTTTGGCCCCCGTGGAATACAAATTGCATATTCCTAACACGAATCAAGCATAAAAGTGAGTAAGAGGAAGTTCCAGGAGTGACATTTCCTAATCTACTTATGTACATACAGTAGATGCAGTATTGCACATCTTAATGGTATCTCTCCTGCATACACATATACAGGTAAAGTATAACTTATACTCAACACTATAATTCATGATAAAAAGGCCGTATGCATCTTTTCGATCTAGAGGCCGGAGCTCTCAACTTCCGTTTCGAAAAAAATTGAAACGACGCAACAGGTCAACGCCACCAGGAGAATGTATGAACAGTGAGGATATATAGTTTTCCCTTAAGGACTTGAACCGAGAGGGAAAAGCAATGAAGGCGCCTAAAAGACAATAGAAGAGATAAAATTAGAAAACTGACCACGCGCCGACAGACCAGCAGAACCCTCGTGCCACTGTTGACCAGACGCATCCAAATGCCCAAGAGAACCATCAAGCCCCCATCTGCTAACACATGGCGAAGTATCCTCATGAAACCGAACAACAGTGAGACAAAATTGACCCAAACAAGACGACAAACAACGTGAAAACCAGCACGCTACGACCACGAGTTACTTGCACAGCCTGGACATAAAGTGCAAACATCAACGGGAGTGAGTTCAAAGAGATAAAACCAACAGAAACGGCACCAACTGCACCAAATATTTCTACACAATACTAGCTATTAGCATAAAGAATCATTTGAAGCTAGTCCGCAGATTTCCATATTTGGTAAGAACACTGACCAGTGGAAACTAAACAAAAACTCTGGTTGTTTGTTCAAGTGAGTAATAAAATATGAATGATTGCTGTTTCTCACTGCAAAAGTGAATCTTTAGTGTCTTGATGTAGGGAAAGGGAAATACCCAAACGGAAGCAGCTTATTCCCTGCTTTTCCACACTTCGGTTTACTTCTTCCTTTTCTCTAGGCTCCCATATATGTGAGGTGATGCTCTGTTTTCATAGCAACGGTGTAGCCATATTGCTTATGAGCAACTAAATCCATAGTGGAACTGCAAGCCCTTAGAACTAAGATAAAACCAAACGTTGACATGAAAATAGAAGGCGGAAGATCCCAATAACAGAAGCGCATCCATCTAGCAAAACTTAGGCACTCACCAAGTCACCATAAGACTAATTAATTTCAGGTTAAGCCCGTACATCACCGTACAACTTTAGAAATGAATAAATCACACACCACACAACAATAAGATTGGATAGAGAAAAACAGAAGGTAAGTGAAACGACTCCAACAATACACAACCTTACCAAGAGATGCATCGTCTCAAGCTACAGTACAACATGGTGTTCTGAGCTTCTAAACCCAGTTAGTACGATATTTGTTGCCGTTCAATATATAATGCATATACCTTTCACCTGGATGCACCACTCGCAGTAAAAAGAAAAGACATGACAATTTTTTTGCTTGTATATTCAGAAGAAAGACAAGTGTGTCACTAGTAAACACACTATGATTTCTGGAGAAATTATGTGACGGACGGGAAGTGAATTTTGACACGAGAAGGGAAAGCACTCTATTATTTCTTTGTAAAGTAGATAATGGACAACAAGCAAATTTTTACCGATGAAGGGACCTGTCGAATATCTTACTGAACTATTTAAGATTACAATACATCTTGTTTCTCTCCAGTATAATTACACAAATAGGCATACATTAATCTTCAGCTGTTCGCCAAACAAAACCAAAGATATTGTGTTACTACATACCCTATTTCTAAACCAAAACCTTACGATGCTATCTATGCTACTGTTTATGATCAACACCAGTTATGAGGATCATTCGAAACTACACTTCCACTAAATCTGAAACTAACCACCGCTAAATATAATTTTAAGGCATCATCATAAGGGAACAAACGAACAAAAAGGAAATAATAACAGATTAACCACCTTGGCTGATACAGAACATATACTTAGCGGGCAACTCTTACAGATCCTACCTGATAAATTGTCGAAATAAGACAACTAATCTCTTTCAATAAAAAAATAATGTAATACAAAACAATCCATGAATGCGAGATGAGCCTTTTAAAATCCATTGCACCAAAACTAAATTCTGGCCATTTAAATGTTGATCTGTTCACAACTCTTGCATATATGCATTTCAGTTTGAAATTTCCATGTGCTATATATGTAATGATGACATCCAATGGATTTATTTCATTCAAAATATATGGCCTAAAATACTAAGGGCCGGATAGTTTTTTTGTTCTCTAAATAAAATAAGCTATTACCGTGAACAGAAAAGCACCAACAGATGAAACACATTGAGTAAATCACACTGAAATTTCGTTCTTTCTGTATCTGCATCTCGCTCTGACTCACTCCTCTGTAATTAACACTCAACAGCAACACCGAACACACTGTCCAGAATAACAAGCAGCACAAAACTCCTTTGATGCTACACGAGTCCCCGGGAGATCAGTTCTTGGAGGGGATGTCGTGTCGTCGTCATTCGTAGCAGACGACTTCTCGGTTGTGATGCGCTTGGAAAAGCTGCAGTCCCGAGTTATGTGGGTAGCCGACTTGTCGGCCTTGCTAGAAGTAGCAGGGTTGATTCATGATATCATCATAGCTCAGCTTCGGGCACGAGATTGCGCAGTGGCTACCTGATTTACACCTTAAGGAACATCTGGAAAGAGAGGATCCGGCCTGTTCTCAACAACACAAGGCAAACTTACAGAGAGGTCGTTGACCATGAAGTCGCGGATATTAGAATGCATCGGGTACGTCGTTTTTCACTTCACGATTGATCCGCACGCCACTCTTTTGGTTGCTTCTTCTATATCTCTCCATATGCACTTTGTAATCTCATGTATTCTTTTTTTTTTTTAACTTCTAATGATGTATTGAAAATTTGTTGCTGCTGAGGCGTGCTTAGCGCGTTCTGTACATTCTCCTTCTCTCCCTAACCACGAATTGAATGCCTATCATATTTTTATCGAGGAAAATAGCTCTAAACATATATTTGTATTTAAGACATCGTTCACAGTAATGTACTAATGGTCAAATCGACCAAACAACACCACAACACGAGTGCTCAGAACCACTGCCAATATAATCCACCACATCTCCTATAAAACTTCTCATCAACACGATGCATATGCCAGTAAATTCACTCAACATTCAACTTAATAAAAATCATTTTACATGTATAAACAGGCATAGTTCCAACCGTTAAAACTACATAATGATGATGCCTCGAATTATCTAGAAATAAATTGATTTATTACAATAGCAATCTAAGTACTCATTAGTATGAACTCAACAGACTCACCTAACGTGGCAGGCTAGCAGATGACATGAACTCTCCCTCCAGGCTGTAGCATCGTTGGCTGTCTCCTGACTGTATTCCAACTCTCCCGACCAATTCCGCCGCAGACAATTGCCTAGTAGGTCTAGTCCTTCGAGTTAACGGCCTTAGCTGCATCTGTTCGTCATTTCTCGGTTCTGCTTCACATGAGTTCACCCGTTTCGTTAGCAATGTCTGCAGTTCCATCTCCACCTGTTTCATGGTTGGTCTTTCTTCACGATGCAGTCTTAAGCACAACTCTGCAAGGGAGGCGATATTGTTTATCTCTTCCTCTGTTTCCTCCTCAAGGACCTGGGAATTAACAATGCACGTGATTCTCCCCTGCTTGAACTCCTGGAGAAAATAACTTGACAAGTTCTGGACTGTCCCTGATTCAGTTGTAAAAAGAGGCTTGACCCTAAGAAGTAACTCCACTAGTACCACACCCAAACTGTACACATCACTCTTCTCATTTAGCTGTCTGGTATGAAAATACTCTGGATCTTAGTACCCAAATGTACCTTGCACATTCGTAACAATGTGTGTTTGATCAATTGGAACCAATCTAGAAGCACCAAAGTCAGAAACTTTAGCTGTGTAATTTTCATCCAAGAGTATATTTGAGGACTTCACGTCGCGATGGAAAATTGATATTGAAACTGAAAAGTGGAAATAAGATAGAGCTCCTGCTGTTTCTAGCGCAATCCTTAAGTAATCACCCCAGGACAAAGAAATACCATTACTTGCATCTGCATGAAGAACTTCAGACAGTGAGCCACTGCATACATAATCATACACCAGCAATGGAACCTCAGCTTCGAGACAACATCCAAAGAGCTTCACAATATTTCTGTGATTTATCTGAGTGAGGACTGCGACCTCATTGATGAATTGACTGATCTCACACTCCTCTAAGACCTAGACTTTTTAACTGCAGCCACACGTTGATCAGATAATATGCCTTTGTAAACCATGCCATGGCCCCCATGACCAATGATTCGTGTAGCATCGAAGCTATTTGTTGCCTTCTCTAGCTCTTCTAACGAGAAAATCTTTGGTTTGTCCTTTGCAGTTCCATCAGAGGATACCAACTTTTGTAAGAGAAGACCTTGGTTCTTCCGGAAATATTTCTTCCGCAATTGCTTTTGAAGATTCTTTTTCCAACTACGAGTGAGAAGTACTGCACTGAAGCTCAGAAGTAGAACCCCAAAACCACAGGACAAACCAACAATTGTACCTGCAGGTATTAAGATCTTTTTTCTGTCATACCTTGTCTATCATTAATGTATCAATAATAGTCTTACCTAAGAATATAGGCTGTTGCTTTAGCTTAATACACTGCATTTTGAATGGATCATACTCAGTCTTGCGAGGACATTTAGTACAACTGAAGCTTCCTTTGGTATTATGGCAGATGCCAAAACATTTGTTCGGTTGAAGGCATTCATTAATATCTGAAATTAACAAGATCATGATAAGATGCATTGAAAAAATATATATTACCTTTGATTCGCAATTAGTTTCGGACATCGCCATGGTCTTCGTACTAACATTTTGATATACATTTTAGAAAAATATGTTGTTTCAAATAAAAAAAGTATACACAATGAAAATTTATTACATGACTAATCTGTAATATCAGTTAGATATTGTCCATGTTGATATATTTGTTGTTTCAAACAAAAATAATCATACATAACGAAAATATATTTCATGACTATTTTATACTACAAATATGTTGATAATTATTTTCTATATTGATGGTGAAACCGAAATTTCCTTAATGGCACAATTCTTCTAAAAATGCTTATATCATGAATCATAGGAGTAACATGGGAAACAGTACACCATTCAATTAACATGAAACAGTAAATTAGCTAATTAAGTGAAACCTACATGGATGATAAACATACTAAAAGTAGCGAAACAATCACTGGCTAATAGTTACATGCAGTTAGTGTAAGAACTAAGAACACATGACTTTAAATACATATGTACAACTTTCTTTTAGAGAGTTAAAAAAGAGCTACTGGTACATTTTTCTCCAGCGGTAGCAGATCATTCATTGGTGATCCCACAGAGAGGTAGGGAGTACCTCGACAACCACTTTCGATATATGGATTTCCCTGGAAGCCATCTGAGCATTTGCAACGGTAACCAGCATAGAACCTTCCATCAGCACTTACTTCCACACACTTGCTGTTGATACTCACACAAGCATATCCAGACCTATTCTGTTGGGCTACTTCACAGCTTAAATTAGCAGCAACCCACTTGACGGAGAGAAATAACCCAGATGCAGAAAAAAGACCGTTTCGTTGTGATACAGCAGATACGGGATCTCCCAATTTTTGGTCCGCGATGGTGACATTAAAAGTCCCTTCATCAACATTCATGTCGATTACCTCAAAATCTGGATCCAGCGAAACAGCCGATAATGCTGTATTTGTGCAGTTGAAGTGAAACTCTTTCCTGGCAAAGCAACCCTCTTCGAAGCCGAATGGGAATTGCACACTAATGTTACCACACCAACGGTTACAATCAGCCCTGCTCGGAATTGGATTATACCCTAAAATTGATCAGTAGAAGGTTTAGCATGTTTCAATGCCCAAAATGCCTAACAGCATATGTATGTTTAGTCGCTAGATTAGGGAAAAAAAGATGTTACCTTTGTCGCCCTTGTAGCAGCCATGTGGAATGTAGGGGTTGCCTGTATAGCCGTTGCTACATAAGCAGTTGTATTCATTTGTTGATGATATGAATAGTGAATCACGGTTATATTCGCACTTAGCATGGTCGCTGATACAGGCAACAGCACAGGCAGATTGATTCCTTATATCCCATGAGAGACGTAGGTCATCAGTAGCAAAGGCGAGTTTACCAGGCGGGCTTTAACAGGCTCGAGCCTGCCCTCCCGAAATGCAAATTTTTTTTTTACTACTAGTCATCAGGAGGCCCATTAGCAGCTGAGAGCAGGCCAGCTCGAGCCCAACACAAATGCATCGTATGGCAGCGCCAGCACGCCAGCACGGGCGCACGGCGCAGCACAGCCCTAATCTCTTCCATTCCCATTGGAGCACGGCGACGGCGCGACGGCGCACACCAGCAGAGCGACGAGGGGAGCCGGCGACGGAGGGGCTGGGGGGCCGGCGGAGCGCCGCACGCCGGCACGGCCGCACGCCCGTACCCCGCACTCCCGCAGGCCCGCACCAAGCCACCCCGCAGCCCGCAGGCACGCACTCTCCCCGGCGAACCCTAGCAGCCAAATCCGGCGACGGCGAGAAGTTTGGGCGCATCCAAATCGTGAGCATCCTTAGCTATCTCTCTGTAATTTATCTATGTGTGTGTACTAGCTGTCTAGCTCCAGCCTCTAGTTAATTTATCCATGTGTAATATATTTTCAGATTTGTTAAAATGAAGAGAAAGTGTAACGTCCCAAATTTTGGAAGCTTGAAAAACTTGATTTTAAAAGACCCAAAATTTAGGGCCGTCAAAAACTTTTTGAAATGTCTTGTTTGTGGGTGTGTCTTTCCTCTGATTTCTATGTTTGACTTGTTGTGGGTTGTGTTTGTGTTGGTGAGCTCTCTATTTATCAACAGTGGAAACCCACCTAGTTATAATATGACCTCTGTGATCAATGTCTTGGCAAGTAAAATAGTCCGTATATCTTCTCCTATCTTATTTTTCAACCAACTTCTTATAGCATGATGTTTTGCTTTTAGCAACTATCCAAAGACCCACTATTTGAGAAAATAAAAGTATTTTCCAAAAGTTACATGTTTGCAGAACTATAAAGGACCATGTAATGATTCCTAATATATTTTGAGTTTAATATGTTGCTAGTGTTAGCAACCCTTATTTACATAAAATATATAAAAAAAACCTCTTTATTTAAACTTCTTTTGAAAAGATTACCAAGGATGGATTTACCCACTTGTCCTTAAAACTTGTCATGCCCTTATTGACCACCACCTCACCAACTTTACAATACACTTTTGTGAGTTGGTGGTTTCTCCAAATGCTTGTTGTTTTCCCTATTGGGTTTGTGTTTGAATTTCTTGACTTGAGTGTGTTATTTTATGAGTGTTTATGTGGTGATTTGTTGTAGCATCATTTGATGCACATGATTTGATTTGGTATCTAAATGTTTGTTTTGCTTGTCTGGCTTGAGTGGAATGTATTACCTCTTGTAGAATTGTTTGGTGTTGATATTTACAAAATTTCTATTTTATATAGATAGAAAATATATCTTCACTCCTGTTAACTTTTAGCTTTTCTAGAGGCTTAGCATTGGTGTTTCTTTTATTAATTTTGGGCATGCAACCCATCTTACCTCTTCTTCAACATCCCTAGTATCCAACCATAGCCTTCTTTAAAATTTACAAAAATGTTTGATCACTAATTCTTGCTGGTTTTGATGCCACCATAATAACAGTTTTCTGAACCTGTTATTTTACTCTCTTTTTGTCTTCTTGCAAATCCATCTAAACTCACCTTTTTATGAGAGTGTTGTTGATCCTTGTGATCATCATAGTTAGTAACTCACTCTTATGCCTTTATCCTTGATCTTTTAGGCATTTTGATCACTCAACCATGATGGTTTTCTTGCCCTCGTGATAACAGTTTTCTGGGACTTGGCCCTTTTTCACTGAATTTTCTGAAAACTGCAACTTTCGGCCAAATTGGTTTTTGCTCAAATTCTTGGTTCAAAACAACTCCAAAACCTCACCTAGACCTACACCGTACCTAGCCTATCCATCCCAGTGCATATTGTGCACTCGTTGGCGTGCCAGGAGTTGTGCACAAGCGTGCCAGCCCGGTGTCCGTTGTGTGCACCTCACACACTACCCACGCACACAACGCACCACAGACACAGCCACCGCGCCACCGTGCACTCTCACAGAACCACGACAGCCTCCCCAAAACCCGGGCACGCGCGATGACCGCTCTGTCCAAACGAACCACGTCCACCTCGGGAACCCGTGGGAGAGATCATCTCTATCTCCCTCTTCACTCTGTCTCAGGAAACCATCCAGTGGCTCTCCTCGAAGGCCTGCACCACTGCCCACCTCCCAGACACCGCCCAGCATGCCCAATCATCCTTCCTCGACCACCCCACGCGCGCCCGTGCTCGAAGACCACCATGGACCGGCACCCTCATGGATAAAAGGCCACAGCCCCTCCCCCGTCCCATTTCCTTGTCCAAACCGCTCCCCCACCTCCACTCTCCCACCTCGAGTGAGAGCTCCTGCTCTCTCTTCCTCTGCGGGCGAGGAACGCGCGAAGTCCATCTCAGCCCCGTGGTCTTGACGGGACGATTTCGAGCCGCTCCGTCCATCATCCTCAGTCATTGTTGCATCTCCGTGATACCCTTGCCCCTCTATTCCTCATGCACTCTTTCTTTTTGTTCAGGAAACTCCGGAGCTCCGTGGCCATCATGTGCCCGTCGCGGACAACCTCGGCGCCGCCATCGACCTGGAGCATGCCGGGAAGTTCCAAGCCCATCCCCGACCTTCCCGCGACCTCCTCGTTCCTCTCCAACCCTCTGTCTCGTCGTTAGAGCACCTAGGTGAGCTAGCCACGACCGAGCACCTTCTGCCCGTGCCCTCCGTCTTGCTCTGGTCGTTCCCAGGGAAGGAGATGAGCCAGCTCCGTCTTGGGCCAGCCCAGCTCGTTGACTCGGCCCAGCTCCAGATCTGGCCCGTGTAGTATTTTTTTTCTGTAGTTTTATTCTTTTCCGAGTAGAGCTGTTTCTGTGCTGTAACTTTAATTCATTTGTGGTAGATCTGTGCATGCAAATGTTGTGATGTAAATTTTGTTAGCTTGCTGTGTGTTTTCTTAATCACGTGGAATTGGCCGTTTGCAAAAATATAATTTTATGTGTGTGCTAGATCTAATCTTGCAAAAAGTATCTTTTTCACCATTTGTTCAGTTGTGGGAGTTCTGTAGGTCCAAAACTTGCAAACTTTAGTTCTCTGGAAAGCTAGAGAGAATACTTACCCATATCTTTAAGCCTTGCATGCAGGAGTTTTGTGAAACCAAAGTTCTTTTAAATGTAAGATTGACACCAGTAGCATTTTGGTGATTTTTAGTTCTTTATTAGAATTACTTTTTGGAGTAAATCCAATTGCTTCTGTTAGGTTTGGGTAGTAGACATCTTATCCTAGCTTGGTAAAATTTTCCAACTTGTATTTTGCCCAGAGTGGTTTATTTTCAAAAACAGTGGGTTTTTTACACTTAAAGTTTGATACTTTCATTTTCTGTTATTTGTATGTGTCTAGTTTTAATTGTTTGTGCTAGATCTGTTCATGCTTTGAACTTAGGAGTATTTTTAGTGGGTGCTGTGATGTTTTCTTAAACATGCAGAAGTGAGTTTGCTCAAAAATATTTATTATATTTTGCATGGCATTAAATCATGTGGAAAATGTATTTTCTAGTGTTTTATTTTTAGCAGGAGCTAGGAGTGTCCAAATTGAGGGAATCCAATTTCTACATAAAGCTAAAATCAATACTTTTCCATAGGATTTAACCTTGCATGCAGGGGATTCCCATAACTGGAGTTCTACTCCTTTTAGTTTTGAGACCAGTAGCATTTCTAGGATTTTTAACTCTTGTTTAGTGATGCCTTTTGAAGCAAATCCAATTCCTATAGCTTGATATGACTACTAGGAGTACTGTGGTAGAAGGATTTAATTTGTGGAGCATTATTCTAGGATTTGTGCCTTTTTCTCCAAAACAGCAACTTTGTCTCTATTAAAAAGGCCGTATTGCAATTGAATTGTTTTTAATTGCTTGTGTTTATGATTGTTTTATATCTATGACCAGAGGGTGTTTGTGGAATGAAATGCTTACTGTTTTGTTTAAACACTTTAGATTGTTGTCAACCCGCTACTTAGATTTGACGGTAGTCCGTTTTATTTTTCCGGTACATTAGATCCGCAAGAGGAGGAGCAGTACGTGGAAACAGAACAGGTCTACGAAGCTGAGCAAGATCAGGGACACTTTGCTGAGCAAGGCAAGCCACCTCACCATACCCTACTGAAATCCTATTATTTCATTAAAGCATGTTTTGTTTTCAAAATAAAATAATGCATGTTTTATTTCTTCTGTGGCACTTTGCCACCCAAAACTATTTTATAAAATATTGTTTGGCCAAAGCTATCTACTAGAATATAATAGGTGTTATAAAAATTAAGTCTTCACTTGAGAAGCCTTCTACTGAAGGCGCTATCAAGAAAATTATATTTTCTAGTAGTATATCCTTACATCCTTATCTCAAAACTATAGGATGGGAGCCTGGACTTTGGAAAAATGTTTCCCGAGGAAAACCCGAGTTGCTGGGAGCGATCGGCGAGAAAGTATTTTACAAAACCCATGTTGCTGGGAGCAAATGGAGGTGTTTATTGAAAACCTGAAGTGCTGGGAGCATTCGGAGAGTTTATGAAAACCCGAAGTGCTGGGAGCATTCGGAGAGTTTGTGAAAACCCGAGCTGCTGGGAGCAGTCGGAGGTGGAGATGTTTTGAAAAACAAAGTACTGCCCTAGCGGCCGCACTGAACAATTAACCCGTACAACCACATTACCTCAAAATGGGCACGGGGCTTAGCGGAAGCTTGTTGGTGTTAGTATTCGAATACTCCTCAATTGGCTAGAAGGGGTTAGAGTCCCCGGAACCGAATGCTGGATATGGGCATACAAAGTGTGGACTGCGTGTGCCACCGGGAAGCAACGGTGGGTCTCCTGTCATGGCGGTGTGAGACTAGGGGAAACCGGATCGATACGGCTAGCTCACTCGGTGCCGGGGAGAACAAACCCACTCGAAGAGGATATTCTTATACTAGCACTGACATAGTGGAAGTTAGGATCGGCCGTCTGATGTGTGCATGCTGTCTCTGTACAGTCCGTGGTTGATCCACGACAGACCATCCGAATCTTGTGGTGAAAGTGTACCACCTCTGCAGAGTGTAAATCTATTCGAATAGCCGAGTCCTCGGTCATGGACGGTTGGAAAGGCCACCGATCTAGGCGTACGGGCATTTTATGTTTTAAAAAGAAACTGATTTCGGCAAAGGAGAAAGGAGGCATCAAGGAGGTACCTGGGAGGTACGGAATTTGGGAGAAGATGGTTGGTCTCGGGGAGTCAACCAGTCGGAACCCAGAAAAGAAAAAGGGGCATCCCTATCCTAGTGTTTTGAAAACGTATTACAAGAGTGTTTTCAAACGTGGAAATGGTTTCTGCCATTTCTAAAAGAAGGAAAATTATATCTCCAAGTGCCTTTATCAACAAAGATATAGAGATGTTGTATTCTCCATGGCTAAAAGCATCGTTTGCGAAAATTAAGCCCTATAGTCATATCTAGCAGCTATCCCAGTTTTCGAAAACGCTTTTATTGCATTACCATGAAAACTTAAGCCTGGTGGTGGTCTTGCGAGTACGTAATTGTACTCATGGTTGTGTCCCTGGATATTCCAATGTCCAGATTACAATGAGGAGATGTACGACGAGGAGGAGAAGTACACCGACGACTACGCCAACTGAGTGTCACCGGTCAACTGCTCTGTGGGAATGCGTCCGGTTGTGACGAGGGCCGGCGCTAGCCGAAAGCTTCCGCTTTATCGTAGTTAATTCCGTCCTGCGTGACGATGGTTGCAGGCCTGGTCGTGTGACCTCCATTTATGTAAGTCTTGTACTAATCGAGTTGGATGATGTAACTCTGTATACCATGTTGGTTATGTGATCGCGATGCACTGATCATTGGGATCGTGATCTGTTTACATAACGTGGGCACCTCGGACTGGTAAATCTGAGGGGTCCTTACAGAAAGCATGGCAGCATCCTTAGCTATTATACACCTAGTTCTGTTGGTAGCACTGAACCTGAACCTGAGCATGAAGAAGCTGAACCTGAACTTCAACCTCAACCTGAACAACATGAAGAAGCTGAACCTGAACTTCAACCTCAACCTGAACATGAAGAAGCTGAAGCTGAACCTGAACATGAAGAAGCTGAAACTCAACCTGATGAGAGCAATGCCACCACATTTGATGAGAGTACAAACCAACCTAGTCAGCTTATCCTAGAATTTCATCCTAGTCAAATTATTCATGATCCAGGACTTAGAATACCAATAAATGATTATGCTCCCGAAATTAGAAGTGATGTGAGAAGAGCTTATTTGTTGAATGGGTGAAACAAGGCTGTAGGGCATAAATTCAAGAAGACACTAGATGGCACTACTACAAGATCATTTCAGGCACACTGATTGGATAAGTTTGATTGGTTGGAATACAGTGTGGAAAAGGAGGCTGCTTTCTGCTTCTATTGCTATCTTTTCAAGAAACCATCACATGCCTGCAGATTGGGAAATGATGTGTTTACAAAAGATGGTCTCACTAGCTTTGCAAAGGAAGAATCAGAATATTGTTGAAGCCATGCGTCTGGTCTTGGATGTGAAAGAAAGTTTGCAAGGGATGAGGGACAATGGGTTGGATTCTTTATTCAGCCAAGCCAAGAGTTTTTGTGAGACACATGAGATTGAAGTGCCAAATATGGATGATCATGTTGGAGCTTTGGGTCAAACTGTTCGCACCACCAAGAACACAACGACTCGACTCCACTATTACAAGGTTAGCATATTCAATGTTGCCATTGATGCAACTCTTGCTGAAATGAATCATCGATTCAATGAAGTTTCCACCGAGTTACTTGATTGTATGGCTTGTCTTAGTCCAGCAAACAACTTCTCAAAGTTCAATGTTGACAAACTTATTCGGCTTGCTGAAATTTATGCTGAGGACTTCACAGAAGCTGACAGGTTGTTGCTAAGAATTGACCTACCAAGATTTCTTATGAACATTAGGAGAAGTGAAGAATTTAATGGATGTCAAAATCTGTCCAAACTTGCTGAGTTGATGGTTCAAACAACAAAACACACAACTTTCCCATTGGTGTATCTTCTCATTGAGTTGGCTCTCATTCTTCCTGTGGCAACGGCACAAGTTGAACGCATATTTTCAGCAATGAAAGATTATTAAAACAGATATGCGCAATAAGATGTCCGATGAATGGCTAAATGATCTAATGGTGTGCTACTGTGAGAAAGAGATATTCAGAAGCATTCATGATGATCAGATCATTATACAGTTCCAGAAATTGAGGGATCGTAGAGGACATCTGCCGCGCGAGTATGATGTGATTTCTTAGAGGTACATGTCTATTTACTAGTTTTATTAGATTGTATGAATATTGGCCTATTTTGTGGTATTGTGTGCTTTTAACTTGAATATTAGTGGTATTTTATCTTACATAATTTTATATCTTGTATATTGGCTTATTTTCATCGTTTAGTAGTAGTTTAGTTAGACATCGTCAAGTTTGAGCCCGCCCTGGAAAAAATTCCTGGACTCGCCGTTGGCTATGCTGATTTTATCCCACAATGGAGAGATATGTTTAGAGCCTATGGTGGTTTGTTTTGTGTTGTGGACAAATTTCAACTGATAAATGCTCTCGTAGCTTTCCAGTTGTACACGACAACATGCAAAGCCATTACAGTTGTGCATAGCTATCACCTATCAGCTCTGTGATGTCTGGGTCCGGGCACACAGTTGCGCAGATCGACTGGATGGCATTCTCTTTGACGGAGTAAACCTCCAGTTCGCAGCCAGTGATATTAAGACCAATAGAATAAAGATGGAAGGACCTCCCAGGCGGTTTCAGAGAGAAGTTGTAGACACTGATACCGGATTTCATGGGGATGGTATGCGAGAAGGAGGCCCGTATGAAGTATGAGTTCCAACCAGGATCGCCAAAGTCGGTCACCTCGGTGATGCCGTCGTGCAAGAAGAGCCTGGGGGGCTGAGTGGCGTTGTTGCAGGTGAGGTTGAAGTCAGGCCCGAGGGAGCACCTGGATCCGATGCCGAAGGGATAGCTGAAGCCCACACTGCCGCAGCTTGTCAGGCAGCCATTGGCACGTGATGGTTGCGCCCCGTTCCCCTCGGGGCTCTGCTGGCTCGTTAGGACTCCGGGTGCCAGAGCTGTTAGCTCTCCTAGTGAGCTGAGTGCCAACAGAGAGAAAATCATGGACATGATGCCCATGATCAATATAGAGTTGTTCACAGCGCCTTGCACTAGAGAAATTCAGGTCAGGCAGCAGTGCCTTCTCTTCATCTCTTGTAGCTAGTTTCCACTTGATTTCATGGCTGCCTCCCTATTGCATATATATTTGTGGTTACAAAGACTTACAGTTGACTCAAGGAAGACTTGAAGAGGACTTGGGTGGCTGTGGCGTGTATTGGATGCCATGTGACCTCGTACATGGTCCTTTGGCTCAGTGGCAGTGATGCATTTGATGCTACGTTAAGGAGATGACCATGACCTTGACCATGGTGTATTCTGGAAGACCATGACCGTTGACCATGCATGATCTTGACCTTCGACACGAAGACTTGGGCGGGTCAGTCAATACCTTCTTGTGCAGATGATTCCAGCCCATGAGAGGCCACCAGTTTATGTCTGCTAAAATGATGCCAAGAAGAAAGGAAATCAATTTTAGCTGATGGGAACACATGAGCACGAAAAGTTACTGCATGAAAATGGCAATATACTGAGAAACTTACGAGCAGGGAGGCATCAGGAGAATGGAGGACCGTACCACGCAAACAATTGTGAATGCCATCCTGCTCATCAACAGCGAAGGAGGACCAGCAATATTCAGACGAACCTAGGTACTGAGGATAAATTGACCTGACTGATGGCTTCCAACCGGGCTAGCTGACAGAGTAACAGTAACTGAACTGAACTCCACCCCCAATATTCGCTATTGTTTGCCTAAGCTGCACCCAAAGAAAGAATATGAATGCTAGGCAGGATTATGTAGAACAATGACAAGAAACGTTCACCTGTACAAATCTAGCCGCTGCATGAACAATCTGATTGCTGAATATTGCACCGCTTTGTCTCTGGATAAATCCAGTTATTCGAGACCTCCGCTGTAGGATCCAAGGACATGAACTGGAGGTACAAGTTGGAGGAGAGAGAAACGGCGTGAGTGACCACCTTGGAGCCCGCGCGTCGTGTTCGACGGCTGGAGGAAGGTGGCGCTCTCTTCACTGGCTCGCTCGCTTCGGCGGGAGCGGACTGAGGAATGAGGCGGCAGTTTTTCTCGATGGCATTTGTTTGGGTTTTAGGTCTGGTGGGGTAGGACGGCAGTGGAAGTGGCGAGACGGCGGGGGCGCCGGAAAGGGAGGAGAAAGCCATGGACCGGAGAGATGCCTGCGGCGGATTTTGGGCCCTTCATTCCTCCTAGGCCCGCAATGCAGCCCGTCGTTATTCTGCTGCTCGGTCCAGCGCAACCTGATTTTCTTTTGAAAACAAAAAATCGACTTGCTTCTCCTCACTCACTGGCCTAATTCTCACAGGCATTGAAACCATCCGGGGTAATGTCACAAAGATACAATTAACAAGATAAGATACACTATAGAGTACGCTAGCAACACATATGTAAGGGATAAAAATAACCATAAGGTGGAGCCGATGCTGTAATTTCTAAAATTCTTTCTTTGGGGGAAGTGCATCTTCATTAGAGAGGTGTGACGACACAAATCTCATCAATGGCATAAAGGGCCACCTTATTCTCTGTGTGTCCCTCGCACAATGAAATGTGCCACAATCCACTAAGCGATGCTTTTGAAGATCCACTAAGCGGTGCTCTTGAAGGAGGCAGCACAACCTTTACAAAGCTAGGACAATCTCCACAACCCAGTTGGAGCCTCCCAACAACACCACGAAGATTCATACACCAAGATTAAGCTATAGGGCAACCTCTTCCGTCTAGGATGGCCAAACACTAAAGAGTAACAAATTCCACAATGAAATATACGGGGATACATTTTCCTTTCGTGTAGTGGTAGATCTAGTTCTTCTCACTCAATCCCTAGAAAGGCATCAAGTTGTGGGCTACGATGAGAGATCTAAAGGGGGGGTCTGGAGTTAAGGGGCCAAAAGTTCCTGTGTTTACACACCGGAAGTTTGCTCTAAAAACAGCTCAAAAAACAGGAAACTGAATCTCTCTCACACCAAAGATATGAAGGAAAATTAAGTCCATACGTATACTGTTTGTGTGCGTAAATTTGACTCCACTCATACCTACCAATATGCAACACGGCCCCTTGATTGTACAGTTTTCCTACGATTCAATAAATAGAAGAACACTAGAAAGCCATCTTCATTCCTTTCACTTTTGGGTCGTCGACAACCATCTTGTGAAATTCATCGAATAAGGCTAAAACATTTGAACACACGGTTAGTCTTCTAATTATGTTGTCATCCCCACCAAAAACATTTATGGAGGAAAATGCTCTTTCAATGGCGATATCATTGTCGGTGATATCTCGTATCTCCATATGTAGCGTTTCAGGGTCCAGAGGCCTCATTTCCCTAGACTTAAAATGGATAGTCGGAGGGGAATGATGAGCTGCTTTTGTAGTTACAATGCGGCAGAAGACGGTCTCAGTGATATCGTTCAAGGACGAGGAACACAACTCAGGGGCAAAGCTCAATAGTCGGTTGTCACGATGAAGTTCTTTTCCCCCTCAAGATCGACTTCCACTATCCACAATAATGGAATAAAGCACACAAAATAAGAAGGGTGGAAGAAGCCTTTCTTGGAGTAGGAAGAGAGCACGGTAACTGGTATAGGCCTGCAGCGCGGACACCCACCAAGTGGTAGGGGAAGCTCGGCTTCGTCAAGTCCCAACCATAGCATATTGCTACGTCTCACTCCGTTTGCCACTAATTTAGTATAAGTTCCGATTTTTCTATTATTTGTGTTCAATTCACAAATGAAAGATCGTGAGGCCTTTCAGGAAGATTGGAAGGGGAAAAGGAGCACAAGAAGAAGTGTTGCTACTTGGTACAGTTTTACAATATCTTCTCATATGACTTATTGTGTAGTATATCTTATGGTAAGTACTGTACACGAAAAAAAAACTCCATTTTTATAACGGCGATCACAGTTGAAAAAATGTGGCATGTCTACTTTCTTTGCGGAACAAAAGTAGATTGATAAGAATTGTTACCACTTGGTACATTTTTAGGGCAACATCTGCCCCGATGTAGTACTATGCAAATCGCGGGATAAATTGTGTGCAAAACAAAAAAAAAATTCCTTACATTGGCGACCAAAGTTGGGAAAGATGAATGTTTAGGTTGACATATATATATGCAGAACAGGAGGATGCAAATATCCACCCAACCTCTGAAGCAGGAGCAACTGAGATGATATGTCCAGCCCGAGTGGATAGATGTACGTACGTTGCAGTTGCAGACAACACGAGAACGAGATGATGCGTATGTGGACCATAACACGAGAGGCACATATAGTCGAAGGATCATCTTTTATCATCTCCTCCGGCCAATGGGGCGCCGGCATTCAGATTTTGGTTGCATCCCTGGCCACCCAAACCCCTGCCCCCGCCGATAAAACCCACGCCGCCTCCGCACGCCCAACCTAGCTGCGCCACTCACTCGCTCACTCGCTCTAACAACAGACGAGAGCCATGGCCGCCCTTTCCTCTACAGCCGTGACCGTCCCTTCCTTCTCGAAGGCCGCCGTTGCTCCCCGGAGCTCCAGCAGCAGGCTAGTGGTGCGCGCGTCCGCGTCGTCCGCGTTCAGCAAGGCCTGCGGCGCCGCCGCCGTGGCCGTGGCCGCGAGCGCGATGCTCGCCGGCGGCGCCATGGCGCAGGACGTGCTCCTCGGCGCCAACGGCGGCGTGCTGGTGTTCGAGCCCAACGACTTCAGCGTCAAGTCCGGCGAGACCATCACCTTCAAGAACAACGCCGGGTTCCCGCACAACATCGTGTTCGACGAGGACGCCGTGCCGTCGGGCGTCGACGTGGCCAAGATCTCGCAGGAGGAGTACCTCAACGCCCCCGGCGAGACCTTCTCCGTCACCCTCACCGTCCCCGGCACCTACGGCTTCTACTGCGAGCCCCACGCCGGGGCCGGCATGGTCGGCAAGGTCACCGTCAACTAAGCTAGCTGCTACGAAAACTATTCTTCTTGAATTTGGACGTGCCAATCAATTGTACGAGATCGATCGATGAGGCTGCTGTTTATAAGTACTCGCTCTTGGTGACTTGGTATAATAATCTGTGTATGTGTGTCTGTTTTGGCAACAACTTTTGCTTTGGTTTGCCTACTTGCAAATTGAAACGACCCTGCAAGGCCTCAACTAACAATTTCTCCTTTCACCGTATAGTAATTTGCACTCCCAACCACCAACTCACTATCTTCAAGCCAAGCATAGCAAAGATAACATGTCTACACTTGGCAATTTACGATTCAACTTCCATCCGGACAACATTTGGGGAAAAAATAAACAGAAAATTATATTTATTCTCTCAAGTATCCTTTCAAATTGTATGCTTGTACCAATTTGGGTACTCAAACTAGAGTTGTTTGTGCGTAACAGTTGATACAGTGTTGTCCTTCTTTATAACATCTTCTACAGTTTTAAACCCACAAACATAATCATCTCCAAGGCTTCACGTGCTTGGCCTGCTTGGATCATTACGTGTAACAAAAGCAAGGAAGAGCTTTACAAGTAACAAACCCAAGCAACAGTGCAATACTAGAACATGATGATGAATTAGCCATAAAGCACGCTTCCAACGAAGCTCTTGCGCTCTTGTAAAATGGTCCACTCACCTTCATGGACGCTAAGGTTTGCCGAGTTATCACCATCCATGGATCCCTGATGCAGTTAGGCATGGTTAGCTCACCGGTCGATCATGCAACCATTCATTTATCGGAGGAAAATTCTCGAAAACATATCTCTCAAAGGGAAAAAAAGGAAATGAAAGGTACCTGAAGAACCCAAGAAATCATGAACATTGTCGAGCCATCCTGCCTCACCGCGTAGTAGTTGGCTAGTTGCACATAAGCTGCACAAAACCACACAATAACTTCAACTTTTTGGCTCACATAAAGCAAAATAACTTCTTCTTTTCTTTCTTTAGATAAACAACCTGGTGGTCTTGCCCAATGTCTACCATCCACCAAGAACACTTCTTTCCATCTTCATCATGAGGCCCAAGAAAGCAAGTCCCTGATGCCATGTATCAACATGTTAATTTCATCCCAGACGAAGTAAAAAAAAGTATACTACTCCCTTCGTTCCTTATTATAAGATGTTTTGAATATTTCAATTTGGACCACATATGCACTAAACTGAGTGAACATAAACACTAAAACGCGTCTAAATAGCCGTGAATCAGAAAATAAACCAAACCATCCTATATTTAGGAACGGACAGAGTAAAAAACATATGTTTACGAAGCATTCCCAACAATATCAATACTGATAATTTTTGAAACCAGAGCCTTTTGATCCGCGTACCTCAAATTTGGGCTGCTTGCCATCACACTGATATTCTAGTCATGGATAAAGGAGTGAAGCTTTTGTGCTCCCGGGCACCAGTGAGATTTTTTTTCAAACATATGTGAGTAGATTTGAATTTTTGTTACCATGGAAAAAGGTTTCGAAAAATAATGTTGATATATATTTGCAGGCTGTACAAAAATAACAAGCATCAGGGGTCAACAAAGCAAATTCAAAAACATAGAAGCATGCTCAGACTTTCTTATTATTTCACAGGTCAATTTCTTTCGAATTATTTTGTGCAAATTTATCAGTTAAACACACATGTATACCACTACGTGTTTGATTTTTTTTTTTTCAAAAGAATAAAGTTTAAAAGTTTATTTTTGGCACAAGGTGCACTAGTGCCCGAGATCCAAAATGACTATTCATGGACAAAGCCACTAAAAGTCACGGTTCTAAAAAAAACTAAAAACTTGAGTAACTATGTTGAATAGTGAGGAACACAAATAAAGCTTCTCCTTTTCCTACCTTGGCCACAACAGGGATTGATCCATTGGTGCTTTCCAAATGACATCCGATCATAGTAGATTACACCATTGTTATCACCATCAAAATATATTGAAGCAATTTTGGGGAGTCATATATTAAACATGGATATGTGTTAATTGTTGATTTTTCTGAGAACTTTTTGCCGGGTTTTATTTTTCAGAAAAAAGCTTTACTCGAGTTGCTCCCCTCGTTGTGGATCAGTTTGGTGTTGGGTGATCAGAGCTCGGAGTCCCAAGTGTTAGACAGATATGTCACTAGGGTTAGGAGAGGAGGCGGAAGCAAATTAGGGTTGAGGATTTTTAGGCTGATACCATGTGAGAGAATTGACCACACTTGGGGCTTTCCATTGCATTAATATATATAGTCAAAATACAATCCTAACCATAAATGGGAGATCACACAAATAAGGACTCTACACGATTTAGGGAATCAGGAGGATATGTCACGCTACGTGACATATCTGTCTAACACCAAGGCATATAGACTAAGCTCATCTTTAGGAGGTTGTATATTTTGCATGAACTTACTGAAGTATTTGAATGCTTAGAGATTTCCTATAAATGTTCTTCTGATTATTATAGGATAAAAGCTGTCGAGTTTCAATAGGAGGAGCCCATGTAAACAGGGTAAGGCTGTTCAGGTCCAAACTAGATCTCGCGGGTTCACTTGCTCGTACTGCCTTCTTTCTTTTGCGTGCGAATTGTTTCCTGGGAGAAAGAACATGAAAGCGTCACCCAGAAAGCGATGTAGAAAAAAGTTGGAGGTGCGGGGAATCGAACCCCGTGCCTCTCGCATGCGAAGCGAGCGCTCTACCATATGAGCTACACCCCCGTTGCTGTTTCAATCGTAATCATAGGTTTTATCACAAGCACTGCGAACAACGCACTGCAAAACCGTCTTAAATTTGAAGACGATAACATCCGATCAAATTTGGAAGACGATAATGGCTATCCTCGAAAGTCAGATCTTTTTCTATCACAGAGGCCAACCCTGTTGTCCACATTGTACAGTCGCGACGATGGATCGGATCGGAGAGAGTATCACAATATCCATCTATCTACCCAAACAAAAAAACATCGATCCATCCACTACAGATTCTGTTTGCATTTGCAATCGCTAAAAGCAACCAGTATAATATTTTCATATGCAGCGATACATTCATTCAGACCCCAGTGCATGTATATATATATAGCCATAATAGGGTTTAGGGTTGCCACTTCCTTGGCAACAACACAAATGAGCTTCCAGTACAGTCATCAGCCCACCAAAGCAGGAAGGAACTCAAGGAAGACGCAACAAAAGAATATATCTCTGGTTCTTCTCTACACACACAACACAGGAGGGGAACAGACGACAGCGCCATCAAAAAAAGCATCCATTCAACAAAGTCTTGTCTTCCTTCCTTCCTTTCAGGTCAGCTCATGTCTTCTTCCAGCTCAACCCTGTTACACACACAGCAAACACCACTCGTCAGCTTCTATGCCTCCTATCTGGTGTGCAATGCAAGATATATATAAATGCAGCGATACAAAAGAACAGACGGCAATGCATAACACGGTCGTTTATAGGCAGCTACATCACAACATTGAAACCATATGTTGGCCTTTCTGTAAGGAGATGAAATGGCACAGCACTGTGCCGATTGTACTCAGTACGCGTGTTGCTGGATTAGCTAAGTTTGCTACTTCTCCTTCATAGTCACACCCCTGCCTCCTTTGGTGCCAACAACCTGGCCCTTGTGAGAGCATGGACAAATTAACAAGAGAATTAATCAAGAAAGGACAAACAAGAGCATGGACGGCGAAGTGCAAACTTAAAATTGGGTGAGATCAACTTATATCTATGTTCAGACATTGTATCATACAACTATAACACATCATAGCCACCTAATAACCTCTAAACTTCTTATTGCACAACACATGTTATCTTTGTTCTTTTGGATGAATAGTTTCTTGTGTGGAGACTGTAAAAACCTATTGCATCATAGTTTCATATTATTTGTGTTTACCTTGAAACTAAAGTTAGTCAAATAGCATCCGATATAATTATAGTAGATGCAGTATAACTACTGATAGATGTTACTGTGGCCCTTGACAGCAACTCTTCCTAATCAAGCAATGCATTCCTTTCAAACAGAGTACAGTGCTGTCTACCCAAAGAGAGCATGTAATCTTGAACCAAACAATCGAGAAGAGAAAAAACAACCAAATATCCCGATCAACCAATGCATCGGTACACGTCTCCACAGTCCACGCTATGAAAATTTTGCTCTTACCTACTTCTATAACAGCGAGATAAAAACAGCATAATCATACAGCTAGACATTTTGCACATGGCATTGGCCAACCCAGACAATTAAACGAAAATTTTCAACTGCAGGCTACGTGCTTAATAGACCATTTTCCCAAGGTCTAACGAATAGCAATTATCATAGAAAAATGGATTGACAGCTCCCATCGACAATCGTGACTCTCCAGCTCATCGCAAGACAAAAAAGGTAAATACTAGAATCTAAATCGAGACGCTGAACTCAAGCTTGATTAAACTAATTGCTAACAATGGAAAGCCATACAAGGTATTTCTCAATCGAATTGGGGACACATGTGATGGCAATCATCTTACAATCATCCCTAATAATAAATATCGTAATAGTGGAATTGCGCAAGGTTATACCTCCTCATCCCTCTGTTCCCCTCTTTCTTGCAAGCGCTTCAGTCGAGATCGTCATAGGAGCGATGTGCATTGTTGTTGTCTCCAGAACCATCAGCATCCTGGTTGCCTGGATCACTGCTCTCGGCCAGTGCACCAAACGCGGCCCTGAGAGGCCACGGCAGCGATATCCTGAACCTTCTCGGCGAAGGGTTGCCAGGGGATGCTGGGTCCGCGGCAGCAGGAGCGGCAGAGGCAGCGGCCTGGCGGTTGTCGTAGTCGGGGTCGTCGGTGGGCATCTCGTGGCGGCAGACGGGGCAGGAGCTGTGCAGTTCGAGCCAGGGGAGGATGCAGTCCTTGTGGAAGACGTGCTTGCAGGGCAGCTGCTTGGCCGCGGCGCCGAGCTGGAAGTCGTCCATGCAGACGGCGCACTGGGCGCCCCCGTCGGCGGCCATCATGTCGGCGGAGACGGCGACGTCGGGGAGCGCGGCGACGGCGGCCTTGGCGGCGGGCGGGGTGCCGTAGCGGTTGGGGTCGTTCTCGGCGAGCTGCTGGATGAGCTGCTCGAGGCCGGATCCCATGAAGTAGTCGCCGAGGTTGAGCCCCCCGGGGCCGCCAGCGCCGAAGGCGAAGCCGGGGATGGAGGAGCCCTCGAGGACGATCTGGATGGTGGCCCCGCCGGACAGGATGTTGCCGAGGTGGCCGTGGAGGAAGTCGGTGGCGTCGAACTGGCCGGCGGCGGCGGAAGCGCGGGGCGCGGACGGGGAGGGAGGGCCGAGGAAGCCGGCGAGGTCGCTGGGGTGGCGGAGGTCGAGGAGGCTGGACAAGGGGTTGTGCGGCGGGGGGCTAGGGTTTGGCGGCTCGTCGAGGAGCTCCTCGACAAAGCCCCCGGCGCAGAGGGGGCAGAAGACTTCGTCGTCGCGGGAGGCCGGCGGCGGGATGGAGACGTTGCAGTCGCACTGATGGCAATAGTAGGGGCGCGCCGGCGGCGGCGGAGCAGACGACGAGGACATGGCGATCGGTCGAGACCTAGCCGAAGGAGAGATGGGGAATTCCAAACGGAAGGAAGAGGCGTTTCGATTCTTGATTTCTTGCGATTTTTCTCCGCGATTTTGTTTCGGGTTTTGTTTTTATACGTGTATAAGAGTATGGAAGGCGTGCCACGGTATGACTGACTTGTGGGCCATGTTTGCCGCGTCTGACTAGGAGGCTACCGGAAGGATCTAGAATGCACCTCGACCGAGCAAGCAGTTTCGCCGAAGCCACCTTGCATATGGTTAAGAGTTTTGTTTCTTTTGCTAAGAAATTTCAACTTGCGTCTGCAATTCTTCTCTCGTTCCTTAACATGTCAAAACGATGGAATATATGGCATTTGACATAGATGGCATCAACTTGGTATTTTATTTTGGTTTGCATGGAATTTCTGGGTACGCAAGCTCTTTGTATGAAGCTCTTGTTGATTTTTTATTTGAACATGAGTGGGCACGTACGTGCCCTAAATTCCATTTAGCCCAGAAGCAAAGTCCATTGAGAATTACATAGCCCAAAGATTACAAATAAGAAGCAGCTGCAAGTATTGGGCAAGCAGAAGGGCTATGAGCTGTGTTCCTGCATGAACTAGTAGGCTCTGATCTTCGAGACCGTTTAGCCTGATGAGCACAATTATGGGCCACCCCTAGAAATATGAAACAGCTTATGGTGCAAAGGGGTGACAGTATGCTGAAGCTCTAAAACCGGCTGCCAAATCTCCCAAAGAACTGATGAATGAGCAGCAGAAGGAGCAGCCGTAGAACACACCAGGTTGAGGGAGTCCGAGAAGAAGATAGGCTCAGAGATAGAAATTTGAGCAGCAAGTCGACCCGCCAAGAGCAGGGCCTGAGTCTCCGCAGCCAGTGCGGAGCTGATCCCTCGAGCAAGCTCTTGTTGATGACGCCACGCATTTGTACAAGCTCATGTTGGCGCAAAAAGTGGCCCGGGGAACAAAATAGGGAGGGAGCACAACTAAACATATTCAAATCGGAGGCTGCTATAGTTATTTCAGTCAAATAAAGAATTCTATGTTGACAACCAATCTGACTTGAACCGGAACGTCTCTAAGATGGCCTCAAATGATCAAGTGTTCAATATATAATGCAAATTTTCCCAGTGTAAATACCATATTACTATATAAAACAGAATAAGGTATGCTCTCTCCTTGTGACTGCGTTAGGCTGGACAGTTGGATATGGAAGCAAACGGTATATCCAATGGTTGGATGCATGTGCGTAGGCATCATCCTTGTTAGCCCACTATTTCTCTATTACTCACTCCATTCGATTTTAGTCTACATTCTAGAAAAATTCAGACAAATTAGGATGCTTTTATTAGTACTACTTTTGCACCCTACCATGCAACACAATTATGCTCTCACAAGAAATAAAGCACCCCATTGGTTAACCCAATCTTAATTAATGCAATCCCTGCTTGGGAAAAGCAAATCGGTGCATGCATTGGGTGTGGACTCTCTCCCATATTAATTATCGAGGTGGGGGCCACTCAGGATGTAGACTAATTCCGAACCAATTTGGAGCCAGAATGTAGACTAAATCTGAACGGAGGGTGTAAGTTATAAGTGTCTATTGCCTTATGTTATTGGATCCCCGTACAAAAAATCTTATCACAATTCCAATATTTGGGAATTACTTTTTCTGTCATCTCCAGGTTTCCCTTCTATCTTCTTTACTATAATGTGCAACCCTATGATCCCAAAAAGGCGAAGTAAAAATACAGCCGATGTTTATAAAATACCATCATAGAATCACAAGTAAAGAATAAAAGTTGGCCACATGGAAATAATGGACAAGGTTTCATATTCCCTTGGGAACGTTGAAAGCTACTTGGCGATGAAACATTATGAACCGAACACCATATTCTCAAGAATCAACAGTATAGCCCACAACCACAAGAATGACTTTTGTGATTACGGACCAAGGGAATTGTGTTGTGGGAATAACTTCTACCCGAGGTAAGTCCTATGCATCAACCAATGGCAATTAAACAAAGTCAAGTGAAGTCACCAAAAGTCCAAAAAACTCATCATGGTCAATAACCGAAGAACGAAAAAAAGACAAAAGAAGAAGTTTAGACTTGAATGCCCAAGCAAAGAATCTCATTAGGTGGAGGAATGTATGTGGGTTAGTCTACCATAGACCATGCACAACACCCCCTCCCCTAGTCCACCAACAACCCATAGACAAAAGATTACCTCCACTATCCCTCACACCTACCATCTTAAAGGGTAGACTTGGTCATCTATCAAAGACTCTAGGCCATAAAAGGGTCAGATATGAGAAGTCGAGTATGAGAACATTCAACGCATTCAATGGCAAATTTCGGTCGTTCAATCACCAAAATGGATGGCCCAAGATACGGGTTGTGCGCCATATGAGTTGGAGAAAATCCGCGTTCTCAGACGGGTGTTGATCAACAATGTCTAGGTGTCGATTCCTGAAAGTGGTGTACAACCCATACCTTCTACCAAGGCTTCCTTGACACCTTTCTAACATAGGATCACGTTGAAATGAGGTGACCAGACCTATTAAAGGATCATGGTTGTGTCAATGTTTGTTACTATTCCAGAACCTTCGCTATAAGACCTTCATATGTGTCTCTATACATTATGTCGTGATTGTGTGTGAAGAGATGCCCCTACTCTGTTATTGTTTGTACATCAATAACAGGGTGCCCTCAGCCCTCGGGGTACTCAGGTCTAAAGCCATTGATCAAACTTCCTCACATACTTCAGGGTTGTGTCTTCTCCAATGCAAAGGTGCTTATCTAGGTAATCAACTAGAGTATCATATGCAATCACTTTCACATTGTTGTGGATACCATATGGAAAGCACTTAACCCAAGGTGGTCGGTTGCATTCCTCCGATATGTATAGTACTCGCTCCGATTGCTTTTGGTTGTCGCAGACATATAGCTAGCTTAGTATAAACTGGTGTACAACCCGCGACAAATAATTCCGATCGGCGGTAGTACCTTTTAATCAGCCTCATCTTTCAATAGCGTCGCCGAAAGAAATGAGCAGAGTATTTCGTCAAGCACCATACTGCTCAATCAGCTATCGTAACTTTCGAGTATTTCGTCAAACACCATACTGGTCAGTCAGCTGTAGCGAGCTCCACTCTGTTGGATCGATCTGTCAGTTTTAACGGATAAAAGACAGAGTCAAATAACGAAAAAGGAGAGGCCCACGAACCAACGTTCGAGACCTCTTCGTACGTAACAGAAACGCCCTGATCGGGGGTACCCTAACCAACTCATGGTTCTGGCTCCCCTGTTGCGTGCGCACATTATATAAGGGGGGAGTCCGGCGGCTGGTCATCTACGCCTCGTTAGTTTCCAGTCGTGCTACTCCCCTAAATCTCTAGCCCACTCCGATCGTGGCCTGCGCATAGCGACGGGAAGAGCTGGAATCTCGGCAAGCCGTTCCGGGGCAGTGCCGGTGGAGACCGGAAGGGATCCGCACCTTCCCGCGATCGTCATCGACCTCTGCGACGACTACTTCCTCTACACCGACCCTCAACCTCGCCTGCACCGAGCAGGCGACGATGGCTTCAAGTGCTGGAGGATGTAATGATCCCTAATCCCTTCTGTTATGATTCAATTTTGTGTTCTAGTCTCGCTGTCACAATTAATCTAGTTCATCTAGATGTTTATAGTTCTAACATTGGTATCAGTCGCCTCTGTGATAGCACTAGAACCCTAACTAGGATCTGTTGATCAAGTTTTGGTTATTAAAGTTCATGTTTTAGGCAAGTAAGTTCATGTTTTAGTCTCGGATTAGTCTAATTGCCCCTAAACATGCACTGTTAATGATGTTGGTCACGTTTAATTAACTTATTACGTTTCAGTTAAGCAAATTATGTTTCGGTTAATTAATTGATCAATTGTTAGCCATGTTTAAGCAATTAGAAGGAGGGAGTACGAATTGGCAAGCAAAAGAAAAATCCCCTTCTGCCCAATAAGAACCCTAACCCTAGAAAAATTCCATTTCGGAAGACCCAAAAATTGCAAGAAATTGCTCAAGTTTGCGATCGGGAACTTACCGAGAACGACGCCGGACCGTCGCCTCCACCTTCGGGTCCGTGCAGCATCACCGCTGCACGAGGGCGGCGGCCCCGCGACGCCGTTCCTCTCCCATCGGAGAGGGCGTGCGGAAGGACGCGCCTCGCGCGGAATGGACGTAGACGTCGGCCGCCTGCCGGTCGTCGCCGTCGTCGATACAGGCACCACCTCCTCGCCGCCCCATATGCACACGACGCCGGCAGCCATGCTCAACGGAAGAGCGCGCGGGCTCTCGCCCAACGCACGCTCCTCCGCTGAGCACAGCCACCGCGTCGGGAAGGAACAGGGGGAGGGAGATGCGCCGCCGTCGCCATCTCTCTCTCACGGGCGCGCTTCGGCCGCCGGAAAGCTGCGGAGCAGCGCGGTCGCATTTGGCGCCGCCTCTCCTGCGAGAGGATGAATCGGGGAGACGAGTGGGCAAATGGCTAGGGTTAGGGTACCGTTGACCGACGCCGCTTTTGTTCAACCGCGGAGCACGGGCAGCCGTTGGATTTCATCCAACGGTTCCGGCTCGCCGCGGGATGTTAATGGGCCTCGGTCGCAAGCTGGGCCGAATCCGAGGATGGGCTGTGGCCCAAGTTGGGGCAGACCAGTAGTAGTACTGGGCTGCCGAAACGTTTTCGTTTTTCTTTAAGTTTCTGTTTTTTATTTCAGTGCTATATTTAAGTTATTTCATTTAAGTTTTACGCACTGTTTTATATACAGAAAATATTGCCTAAAATATGAGTTGAAATATGTTATTGTTCTGAACGAAAATGAACCAACGAGAATTTTTGTTTAGAATATTTAGCATGTTTAAATGTTGAAATATCAAGTTTGACATCAATTAATAAAGTTCCTTTTTTAAGTTAAATTCTTGATGTCAAATTTGAGAATGATGTGACAGTAAAATTAATTCTGACCAACGTTGTTTTAATTTCACATGTCACCCCCCTAAAGTGTTTCTAATTTTATGTCATTACTGCCCAACGGTGTTTTGGCGTAGAGTTAGAATTTTAAGATTTTGGCATGTTTATTTATTTTTACCAACGTAATGTTTATATTCATGCCATACTTATGAGCGTCCATTTAAAATTTCAGCTTCCGCTCCGTTTAGACCAGACACTGTCGAGCATTTGACAGGTAGCAACTTCCCTCGTTGGAAGAATTCTATGGAACTCTGCTTGGCTTTCAGTGAGTTTGATTATGCCTTGCGGGAGGACAAACCTGTGGCACCCACTGTTGGTGCCACAGGGTATGATGAGGCAAAGAAATCCTATGATTCCAAGATGGAAAAATGGGAGAAGGCTAATCATGTAGCAATGCTGCTGATGAAGTCCTCAATATCTCCAGATATTATTGGGGCTCTCCCCAAGAAAGACAATGCAAAGGAGTTCATGGTAGCCTTGGAGGAGCAGTTTAAGGGCTCCGACAAGGTCTATGCCCAAGAGCTGTTTCAGAAGCTCCTTGCAAAGTATAATAATGATGGAGATGTAAGATCTCATGTTCTGAGGATGGTTAATGCTTCCAATAAGTTGAAAGTTTTAGATTGTGAGCTTAGCGATAACCTCCTTGTGATTATGATCTTAGAGTCCCTCCCTTCAGAGTTCGAACAATTTAAGATAAACTATAATTCTCTCAAAGAAAAATGGTCACTCAACGAACTATCCCCAAGGCTCGTTGAGGAAGATGAGAGGATTAAGAGGCAAGGAAAGGACCAGGTTTTTCATGTTGGATCCGCCAAGAGAAAACATGATGGGCCAAGTTCTTCCAACCCTCAAAAGAAGCCTTTTAAGAACCATGCGCCAAAGTCGTTTAAGGGAAAGGAGAAGGCTGATCAGTCTTCAAACAACAAGTGTCTATTCTGTGAGAAAGAAGGGCACTATAAAAAGGACTGTCCAGAGTTCCTGAAATGGCTGTTAAAGAAAGGTACAGATGAAATTACTTTTGTTGATGAAAGTTTTTATGTTAATTTCTCTAGTACCACATGGTGGATTGATTCAGGTGCAACTGCTCATGTTGCTAATTCCATGCAGGGATTAAGTATGATCCAAAGAGAGGGGGCAAGAAGACTTAAAGTCGCCAATGGAGTTGAAGTCGATGTCGAAGCTGTAGGGTCACTCACCTTGGAGCTCCACACCGGCTTTCGTCTTCATTTGAATAATGTTCTTTATGTACCTACTTTAAGTAGGAATTTGATTTCAGTCTCTTGCCTAGATGATAACATGTTTGAGTGTAAGTTTGGCAACAAACAATTTGAGTTGAATTATTGTAATAAGAATGTTGGCCTCGGTGTCAGACGAGGCAAATTATATATGTTATCAATGAATGATTCAGTTCTGCATGTGAGTGATGTTTCTAATGTTGAGAAGAAATGGAAGGGTGCTAGTACTTCTTCGAAATTGTGGCACTGTCGTTTGGGCCACATTTCGAGGGGGAGAATAGAAAGACTTATTAAAAATGACGTACTCCTTCCATTAGACTTTTCCGATGCAGACAAATGTGTCGACTGCATAAAAGGAAAATACGCAAAAACGATTAAGAAAGGAGCAGTAAGATCTGCGGGTGTCCTAGAACTTATTCATACTGACATATGTGGACCCCTTAATGTTAAGTCTATAGATGGTTTTGAATATTTCATCACCTTTACAGACGACTTTTCCCGATACGGGTATATTTACCCTATACGTGATCGTTCGGAAGCTTTGGAGAAATTCAAAATATTCAAAGCTGAAGTTGAGAACCAACTGAATGTTAAAATAAAAGTCGTACGATCTGATCGCGGGGGAGAGTATTATGGTAGACATGCTCCTTATGGGCAAATTCCAGGACCTTTTGCCAAGTTCCTAGCTGAGAATGGAATTGTCGCCCAATATTCAATGCCTGGTGAACCTCAGCAAAATGGCGTGGCTGAGCGTCGAAATCGCACACTTCTGGACATGGTGCGAAGTATGCTTAGTCATGCAAGTTTGCCAGTAAGCCTATGGATGGAGGCATTAAAGACAGCCGCACATATTTTAAATCTTGCTCCCACTAAGTCAGCACCGAACACACCTTATGAGATGTGGACGGGAAGAAAGCCGAGCTTGAATTATTTGCGTGTGTGGGGTTGTCGCGCTGAAGCTAGAATATTCAATCCACAACTTAAGAAATTAGATCCAAAAACAGTTAGCTGTTTCTTTATTGGATACCCTCATAGGGGAAAGGGATATCGCTTTTATTGTCCAAATCATACCACAAAGTTTGTGGAGACTCGGCAAGCGGTATTTTTTGAGATAATGAAGTCACTGAATTAAGAAAGATCGACCTTGAGGAGAAGCGGGTATGTGTTGCATTCCCGCTTATCCAAGAGCTCGTTCTGCCAATACGAAGAAAAGTGACTCGTAATGTTGGTTCTGAACCTCACGTTTCAGGTCCTGAACCCAATGGTGATCCCGAAAATAATAATGAAAATCCAGAAGGTGAAGAGGATCACCATACAGATAATGAAGAAGATCATCAAAATGATGATGTTCCTCCACCACCACCTCCTGTGAGAAGATCACAGCGAGATAGAAAGAAAGCCATTTCAGAAGATTATGTCACTTACATGAGTGAGGATGTAAATGATATAGGAAAGGTGGAGGATCCAACCTCATATAAACAAGCCATTAAAAGTATGAATTCGTCCAAATGGCAAGTTGCCATGGAAGACGAGTTAAAATCTATGAGCTCAAATGATGTTTGGGACTTAGTAGAAATTCCCAGTGGTGCTAAAAGAGTAGGCTGCAAATGGGTCTACAAAACCAAGTTTGACTCCAAAGGGAATGTCGAAAGGTTCAAAGCAAGACTTGTGGCGAAAGGCTTTACACAGAGAGAAGGAATCGATTACAATGAGACCTTTTCTCCTGTGTCATCTAAAGATTCTTTTAGGATCGTCATGGCTCTAGTAGCTCATTTCGACCTAGAATTACACCAAATGGACGTTAAGACGACATTTCTAAATGGTGATCTTAATGAAGATGTTTACATGACTCAGCCGGAAGGTTTTGTCGTGGAAGGAAAGGAACATTTAGCGTGTCGTTTAAAGAAATCCATCTATGGCTTGAAGCAAGCTTCAAGACAGTGGTACCTCAAGTTCGACAAGATTATTCGAGCTTTTGGTTTTACAGAGAATGTGAAGGACAACTGCATTTATGTTAAATTTAAAGGCAGTAGGTTCACGATTTTAGTCCTATATGTGGATGACATATTGTTGGCCTGCAGCGATAAGGATATGCTGCACGAGACCAAGAATTTCTGTCATCCAATTTTGATATGAAGGATCTCGGTGAAGCCTCGTATGTCCTTGGCATTGAGATTTACCGAGATAGGTCAAAGGGGATGTTAGGACTATCCCAAAAGCATACTTTGAGCGAGTGTTAAAGAAATACAATTTGCATAAGTGCGCTCCCTCACCTGCTCCTATAGTCAAGGGCGATAAGTTTGGGACATTTCAATGTCCGAGGAACCAAATAGAAATTGATCAAATGAAGTCGGTTCCTTATGCTTCAGCTGTCGGAAGCATCATGTATGCACAAGTCTGTACGCGCCCTGACTTGGCTTTTGTAACGGGAATGCTTGGCAGATTCCAATCAAATCCAGGACCGGACCACTGGAAGGCCGCAAAGAAAGTCTTGCGTTATATGCAAGGTACGAAAGATTACATGCTTACGTATAAAAGGTCGGATAATCTGCAAGTTGTAGGTTATTCAGACGCTGATTATGCCGGTTGTGTGGATACTAGGAAATCCACGTCAGGTTATATATTCACACTTGCCGGAGGAGCCATATCGTGGAAAAGCTCCAAACAAACGATAACTGCTTCGTCTACATGCAGGCAGAATTTATAGCATGTTTTGAGGCCACTGGGCAGGCTGTATGGCTAAAGAATTTCATTCCCGGGCTCAAAGTGGTTGACAGCATTTCAAGACCACTTGTGCTATACTGCGACAATGAACCCGCAGTTTTCTATACGAGTAACAACAAGTCAAGTGCTGCTGCCAAGCACATTGACATTAAGTTTAATGTTGTGAAAGATAGAATCCAGGATCAAACAATTGAGGTTAAGCATATAAGTACGACTCGTATGCTTGCGGATCCGCTAACGAAAGGCTTACCACCCAGTACTTTTAGCAAGCATGTTGCCGGCATGGGATTACTGGAAGCCTTATGATTCTGGAATAAAAGGACCACAATAAAGAACCACTCCCCATTAAGAAGAATGTTTTCCATTTCAAATAGGCTGGTATACCATAAGTGTTGAGGTTCAACGACATTTCATTAGCTGTTGTAACACCTCACTTTGGTATGTTATTCCTATGGAGAATGGGCGTAAGAAGTTAAACCTAACGATCTAGGGGGAGAATGTTGGATCGATCTGTCAGTTTTAACGGATAAAAGACAGAGTCAAATAACGAAAAAGGAGAGGCCCACGAACCAACGTTCGAGACCTCTTCGTACGTAACAGAAACGCCCTGATCGGGGGTACCCTAACCAACTCATGGTTCTGGCTCCCCTGTTGCGTGCGCACATTATAAGGGGGGAGTCCGGCGGCTGTCATCTACGCCTCGTTAGTTTCCAGTCGTGCTACTCCCCTAAATCTCTAGCCCACTCCGATCGTGGCCTGCGCATAGCGACGGGAAGAGCTGGAATCTCGGCAAGCCGTTCCGGGGCAGTGCCGGTGGAGACCGGAAGGGATCCGCACCTTCCCGCGATCGTCATCGACCTCTGCGACGACTACTTCCTCTACACCGACCCTCAACCTCGCCTGCACCGAGCAGGCGACGATGGCTTCAAGTGCTGGAGGATGTAATGATCCCTAATCCCTTCTGTTATGATTCTATTTTGTGTTCTATTCTCGCTGTCACAATTAATCTAGTTCATCTAGATGTTTTTAGTTCTAACACACTCCACCCGAAATCGGCGGCGGCTGGTGAGACCCGCAAGCTTGAGGAGGCATCGCAGCGCGAGGAGACGGTGGCAAGGCGCGGCGGACGGCCACCCTACTCAGGTGCACGAGGCGTGGCGAATTGGGGACGCTAGGGCCCTCGGGAGCTCAGTTGGGACCACTGCAAGCTCCGGCAAGGATCACACCGACGGTGGGGTCGGCCAGAATCGACAAATGCCTCATGCCAACCCAAGATTTCACGTTTTGCCATACGGGATGGCACTTTTTCAGTACACTAATCATGTCACAAAACACTCGACTGCAATCGGATTCATGGAAGCAGCAGCTATGGCGATGATTCGGGTGTTGGTGGTTTCTTCTTGACGAGGATGAAGATGGCGACGCGGTTGGTGCGGAAGTCGGGGTGCCACTGCTCCTGCTCGATGCAGCCGATCATGAAGTCCTCCATTGCCGCCTCCAGGAAGCACTCCAGCACCACGTCTGTCGTCAGTTACCCGCTCGTTCAATTCATCCATTGATCACCGCGAGATCGATCAAATCGAATCAAGGAGTACATGTACGGGCGAATTGCTCACCGTTGCGGAGTTCTCCGGCGAGCAGTATGGTGGTGTTGTGGCCGGAGAGGCGGTTGAGGGTGGCGAGCAGGTCGTCCACGGCCTCCTCGCTGTAGACTACGTCGGAGCCCAGCACGAACTCCGGGTGGAGCAGCTCCGGGTCGGGATCGTCGTCCTCGCCCCACACGAGCTCAGCCACCGTCGCCGAGCCCCAAGCATCGCCGGAGCCCAGGTTCTGCTCCAGGTTCTTCCTGAGCAGCTTCAGGCGGTCGGGGAGGTCGGTGGCCACCACCCGCGCCCCCAGCAGCGCCGCCACGAGGCCGACGAGGCCGCACCTGGCGCCGAGGTCGACGGCGCGCGTGCCCCGCAGCGCGAGGAGGCCGGAGTCGGCGGCGTGCTCGAGGAACTTGGCGAGCACCACGCCGCTGTCCCAGACCACGGCGCCGGTCACCCCGGAGGCGCCCATGAAGTTGGAAGGGGACTGGTGCAGCGTCAGGCGGCGGCCGCAGGCGTCGATGGCGAGGGCGGCCGCGGCGTGGCGCACGAAGGCGTTGGGGCGGTGCGCCGTCGGCTGGCCGAGAGACCAAAGAAGCATGGTCTCCCCCGACGCGGTCTCAACGGGGCGGGCCGGGCCTCCGTACGCGCCCATCACCACCGCCTCCTCCGGCTCCGGATCCATCGTCGCTCGGCGCGGCGGCGGCGAAGGGGAGAAGACGCTCTCTGTTTCTAGTGGGCCGGGCCGGGCCGAGCTAAACGGCCCACTAGAAGGCAATCTGAACACGCTCCATCTTCTCCACTACGAAACACCGCCTCCGCTCCCAGCCATAACCATTTCGAATCTCTCTCCTTTCCTCCCCTCAACGGCTCTCTCTCTCTCTCTACAAAATTCTCCATCGATTTCATTCGATTCGATTCCGAGCTCACTCCGCAGGCTCTCCTGAGGCAGCTGGTAGTGTGGTGGTGGTGGTAGATCGTGAGGGAATTCCATGGAGAAGGAATCGGTACCGGCGGCGGCGGGGGTCATCGGAGGCGCCAGGGTCGTCGCCAGGATCTGCCCCCCTTCTGCCGATCCTGCCGCTCCCACATCAGCGAAAGCGGCGGCTTCTGCTACTAATTTGTTCCAGGTCACTGCTACGCGTGGTAGCAGCCACCCTCGTTCCCCCGGCGCCGCCGCGCTCCTCTCCTTCACCGCCGCCGGAACTCCCTCGTCCTCCTCTTCTTCCCAAGGGTAAACTATCGCATCCACTCTTCCTCCAAAATTGTATTCTTATAATTCTTCCTCCAAAACTTACTGAGCCTGTCAGCCTGCAATGCAATCCCTTCGTAATCCGTCTCTACTGAATTAATGCTTCAAAGATTGATTCTTGACTTCCTCGCGCGTGCCTTCCTGCAGAAGAGCCCCCACCCAGCGCAAGGAAGAGCACAGACTCGATTGGTGCTACCTCAAAGACGAGACCAATCACCACGTCTTTCTCAACGAGGTCAAGCCCCTTGTCAGTCATCTGCTTGGGGGTAGTACCACCAGCTGCAGCAACGCCTGTGTCGTCACCTGCGGCGGCGCCACCGCCAAGGATCAATTATTCGTGGTAAAGCGCCTCCGTCAATTATTTATTGTTACAGTTTCATTTTTATATATAAGGTACAACATCGGATGCATCTCATTCGGATCTCAATTCCTACTCTCAGGGGTCACAGGATCAGCCAAGCTTGGTCGCCATGGCGATGGAGCAAATCCTCGAATTCTCCAAAACTGTTGCCGGTGCTGTCAGGGTCTCAGCTTATCAGGTGCTGCAGGATACCCACGTCTTTGATTTGTTGGAGCCCAAGGACCAAGAGGTCCTCATACTCGAAGATTCCGACCGAAGGACTCATCTCAAGGGCCTCTCCATGGTACAATTTCCGTACTCTGCTAAAAAAAAGTAGACTTATTAAAACAGAGAATACCAAACTAGACTTAGAATAGTTTTGTTGATGCCTGAGTTATACTGATTGGTTTACACCCAAGCAATTTGACCATCTCGACAATTTAACCGAGTGGTGATTTTACGCAGGTTCACGTGAAGTCAGTTGAGGATTTTACCCAGTTGATCTGCTTCGACACCAATCAGAATATGCAGACCACAAATGCTAGTACCCAGTTACACACTAGGGGGCACCAAGGGCTGATTATTCACATCTCTAGCTTTGATCAGGAAGGCAGAGAATGTCTTGTATCTAAGATGAATTTTCTCAACCTGACAGGTTTGTTCTTTTCATGCGTGTAACTCAAGCAACAACTCATATGGGACATTGACTTATGTTTTGCTTCTTGCATTAGGCTATGTAGATCCCAAGAAGAAGAATAATGGTGGAGCGTCTGCTGTATCAAACAGTAACAAGTCCATGTATGCCTTGATGAACGTCGTGCAAGCACTGAACAGCAATCAGAGCTTCATACCTTATAGGCAGAGCAAAGTTACACGTATTTTGCAAGATTCTTTATGCAAGACGAGTGGCGCTGTGCTGATCACCTATTTGGTAAGCTACTTAACATATTTATATCATGTGACTTTATTTTCTTATGAGAGACACCAAACAAAATAAATAGTGTTTTCAGTAGTGTCAAGTCTATATGTCAACTTAGTCCTAAAATGCATATTCTAGTTGTTTGGAAGTACACCTTGAAGCTAGCATGAATTAGATAAATGTTAATTGAAACATTAGGTCGCAATTCTTGTAGACCATTACTCTGATGTATGCATGGATAAGTATTGGTGTTCCTAAAATAATAAGCTTGGCATGATAATTTATAACAGTTGTGTTCCTCAAATAGTGCAATATACGTACCCATTATATTGAGAAGACACGTGACCGTGCCATAATACAGCTCTGATCAATTCTTAGTTGTTTGCACTAAGAATAACATGTAGTACTCGTACAACATATGTGCAGCTACAGTTAATCTTAATTTTTTGAATTAATACATCGCAGCTATAACTACTGAATTTAGTCTGCTTTATCTCGTCATGTCCATGCAGGATGAATTTTCCTGCCAAGATACAGTCTCTACTCTTAACTTGGTTGCTCGCTCGAGTAAAGTGGCCAATGAACAATTGTGCAGATCCATGAGTATTCCAAGTTCCAAAACGACAAATGTTAACTTATCTGGAAATGCCAAAAACTCTTCAAGGACATTCCTTCCTTCTGTACACAAACCAAATCCCGCTGTAGAGAAGCATGATCGACCCCAATGGAATAACAGCGCAGTAAAAGCATGTCCAACTCCCATTGCCAATAAAAGGTTGCATTCTAATCTCGCTCGTAATGAATTTGAGCTTGTCACTTGACTAACATTGTGTTAATAATGTTGTTTTTAATTTCTTATAAGGTCTCAACCAATCATGCATTCAGTAAGAAAATCAGGAAGCTTACTCTCTACTTCTATCAAAATGAAGAACAAGGATGCTAAACCCACAATGAATGGAAGGTACTACACCATTTGTTAAACTACGAAAGGCTGGTGGAGTACTGTAGCTTGACACTTTCCAAAAAAATCTAATAAAGTTTTTTATTTCATAATAAGGTCTCAGCCAATCTTGCATTCAGCAAAAAACTCTGAAAGATCGCTCTCTACTATGAAAATAAAGCAAAAGGATGCTAAACCTACATCAAGTGGAAGGTACCAAACAATTCATTTACTCCACAAGATTTCCTGTCCACCTTCTTTTCTTGTACACCAACTTAAATTGGGTTTCTATTATGCAGTAGCTTGTTATGCCCGAGCAGCAATTCATCCAAGGTAAATATATGAACGATCTAATTAATTACTTGTTACAATGTTGCACGCAAGAAATTACAGGTGTTAAGTTTCTTGATCATGTTTCTAACTAACCAAATCCAATTTATGAACTTTGTAGGAAGATGAAATAGTTGCTGCAGTAAAGGAAGTCAAGGTTTGTATATGGATGCACTTGTGCGTGATTTATTATCAGTTACTTTATTTAGATTGTTTCGACAACATCATTTTGCAGGAGGTACAATCATCAAGAGACATGGAAATCCATGCTCCATCAACATATAAGGTACTTTGGCTTCTTTCCAGTTGTATAGTGTCACTATGTATATCATAACCTTGTTAATAATGATCACCATATGTTGGACACAATATGCAGGGATTTGATAAAACAAATGATACTTTAGATAATGTATCATCTAAAACAAAAAATGTTGTCTCAAGTATTATGGAGGAAGAGGTACATATCCCTGTACAGAAAAAAGAAGAGTTGTATTTTGCTTTTACTAGTTACGTTTATCATAAACAAATATCTTTCGTATCTCTCTATTCAGGATTATTCGTCTTCAGATTTGCATGCAGTGAGTTCATGTACTGACTTTGACGAGACCTGCTCTTCTAATGTATCTGGTAAAACACAGCTCATACTATCTTTTGGCAAGTTTTTAGGTGTATACACTTGGTTGACAATTGACCATCACTTGCAGATGAATTTGTCGAGAAAACTCCAGCCAATGCTAATAAACACTCTCCAAAGATTAGTGACCGGCTGAGAGAGATATCAAACTCATTGAAGCTTCTTAGTGCTCGTCCATTGAGAATAACGACACAAAAGGTAGGCATGGAAATGACACAAAAGGTAGGCATGGAAGAGACACATACAGTAATCATGGAAGATATCCAGCCGGTTAACACAGATGTACCCGAACCAAAAACTCCTGTGATGCACCTGAAATATGAGCAAGCAGAAACTCCAAGTAACTCATTTAATGCTCGCAACACGGGCATCAAGGTTAGTGGTTTATCACTTGCTTTGCACATCCTTAGCATATATGGACATTGTGTTTCTTGATGAACTCTGTTTTTATTTTGATACAGAAATCCCTAGTTCAAGAGAACATAGATGTACTTGAACTAAAAACTCCTGTGATGCACCTGAAATATGAGCAAGGGGAAAATCCAATTAACTCATTTAAGGCTCGCAGCGCGGGCATCAAGGTTACTTGTTTATCACTTGCTTTGCACATCCTTAACATATATGTACTTTGTCTTCTTAATGAACTCTATTTTTCTTTTGACACAGAAATCACTAGTTCAAGAGTGCTTGACTTTTTGAATAGTGCTAATAAGTGAGTACAATCCTAACTAATCAATTATCTGGCACTATTTCTGCTTAACTAACTCATGTTTATGTATCCATTTGCAGGGAGGAATTAAAAAGCTTAAAGGTTTGCTCTGGATCTTAATAATGGTTAGCCTCGGATTCTTTTTGTCTTACTAACTGGATGTGACTGTGTAGGGGATTGGAGAAAGAAGAGCAGATTGCATAATTGAGCTCCGTGAGAACTCACCAGAGTTGTTTAAAAAGGTAGATGCTTTAGCTCGATAGAAAGTTTTAGACACAAGTAATCAGAAATTATTAGCCAACAATATGATCTAACTTCTGACACTCTATGTTTCTTTCGCAGATGGATGATCTCAAGGATATTATTGGAATGAATCAAATAGAGGTAATGGAGAATCAGACTTTATAGTTTATATATTGTTATCTCAATACTGATAATACATGATTTGTCTTGTCCCAATTTTACTAGTACTTACCAAATGAGCATTTTGCCAAATATTTCATCACGCTGTCATTGTTTCATCGAAGAACTTGCATCTAGTCTGTTATAATACATGTAGTTTAGTTTAAAAAAACATATATGTAGTTCATTCACTACTTTAGAAAGACACCATGATACAGCAAGTGTACATGTATTTAGCTGATACTTATACAGCAAGTGTACGTGTATTTAGCTGATACTTTTGTGAAAAAACAAGTGATTTTACTGATCGGTAATACGTTGTTGTTTTCTCCAGATAAAGAAGATGATGTCGGCAATCATCGACTCGTAGATCTGGAGTGGAGAACTGCTTTGTTCTACAGAGGAAGTTAAGGAGACGACGGGCCCATAACAACGGTTGTTGTTGAGACTGCTACTGCCCTTAATACATCTATATATCATCTTTTCTCTCTGTTTTTTGAGTGGAGCTTGGGAGAACTAGGCAAAGTGTGCTTCTGCGGTATATTTCCTGTATAATAATCGTTGTATCATGCGTTGTTGAAACTTTGTCACTCACGTAAATTAATGAGAATCACAATTGTTTGTGCGTGCTAGGCCTCTTTCCTCTGAGAAGATGCTCACGTAGGTGTATCGGTTTTGAGATAAGTTTATGCTTTGGTTTGCTGTGTTCCTAGAAAAAAATGTATTATATGATGCTACTATGGCATAAATCAAATGTACCAACTTATTTTGAATTCCCTTTTTTCTTTTGAATTGTACCAGTTGTTCTGAGACTAAAAAGATGAGAATCGTGAGATTTGACGACAGTGCTTATGATGCATAATGAACCACAAATTTACTAGTATTGTTTGATTTGACAGGTCTTAGTAAATAGAATGCAACAGAATTAAGTACACATCACACGACTTCAATACAGGACGACCAAGTTCTTATTGGAATAAACTAAGGCTTCTAAATTTTCCTTTTTACTTTGTTTCTCTTTGTACAATCCTCCTGTACACTTGTAAAAAAAAACAGAAAATACAAGTACATGCAGTAGAATGCTCCCTTTAAACACAAAGTTACATCAATTTCTCCCTATATGTCATGTCTAGCTTTATTATATGCATTCCTCGAAACACCCGACCAAGAAGACCTCATAGGATAAGGTAACACAAGTTTTTTTTTAAACGGGAGCAAAAGATTTGCCCCAATGTATTAATTAAGGAGAAGAGAATTGTCCAGTTAATTTACGGAAAACCGGGCGAAAACCGATACAACACACCGACCCAATCGAACTACTCACCAAGCAAGACCACACCGGTCACTACCCGTCAAACTCTCCAAACACCCAACACTCCTACCACTCGATGATAACACCTCAAGAGAAAACATAGGGCAACACCAAAGCCACAAAGCCATCCATCAAGCAGCCACGAGCGTCTTTCCTACTGCGTCACTCTTCTTGTCTTTGCATTTGAGTGACTTCTCCTTCTGAATGCCGGTGCAAGAACAATCACCCACCTTACTTTTGCGCTTGGTTGTTGTCCCCGTTAGGAGGCAAGCAATTGCCCTTCCACAACCAGGAATAGCAGCCTCCAAACCACTGAGCAAATCGCAAACCTCTTTTGCAAGGAGAGCATCGGATTTATGTGTCGGCGGGGGTGGAATGGGCGTCGAAACCACATCTGATCGCTCGGGAGAGGTCAAGGTCACCGGCTACTGCACTGACAGAGGCAAAACAAGGCTCTCACAGAGCTCCATAAGATCAGGCATGAGCTGCAGCACCGGTGTGACAACTGTGGCACTGACCTCAACCTCAGCGGTAGTCGGGACAGAGAACAAGGTGGACAACGGCGACGAACTTTCCCTCACACGAGGAGAGAAACAATCATAGAGCTCCGCTTCCCCATCATTCTGAGCAACCTTTGCCCGCTCCAGAAAGCTCTCAACCCATGCCAGACAGTCCTGCAGCTCAAAACGAAGCAGCCCGGCTTGCTCAACCATGATGAACGACACCTACACATCAGTCGGCTGGCGAGGTGGCTCCTGCTTTTGCTGCGGATGGGGACGGGATCGCTGCCAAGGACGAGGATGGGTAGCAGCAGGCACCTGCGATGTGCGCCGATCTTGGACTGGAGGAGGGCGCGGAGCAGTTCTCCCTGTGCAGAACTTTGCTTTGTGGCCAGAATGGCGACAATTGTTGCATCTCAGTGGCTCAAGGCACACAGATGCCCAGTGCCCAGCTTCATGGCAACGGTGGTGGCCTCCCCCTCACTTGCCTCCACATCTTCTAACGTGACCACCTTGTAGGATTCATATTTTCCCATGAGGCAGACAACCATGTAGGCGCGAGTGTGACTCGTTCTACTAGCTGTTAGTATCTGTTAGCTCTGTACCTAGTCTTACGGCTCCGCCTTCTTCTCCTGTGTACGAAACACCGCCTCCACTCCCATCCATAAACAATTTTGAATCTCTCTGCATTCCTCACCTCTCTCAACGGCTCTCTCTCTCTACAAAGTTCTCCATCGATCCCATTCGATTCGATCCCGAGCTCACTCCGCAGGCGCTCGTGGGGCAGCTGGTAGTAGTTGTGGTGGTAGATCGTGAGGGAATTCCATGGAGAAGGAATCGGAATCGGTACCGGCGGCGGCGGGTTTCGTCCGAGGCGTCAGGGTGGTCGCCAGGATCTGCGCCGATCCTGCCACTCCCACATCAGCGACAGAGGCAGCAGCTGCTAATTCGTTCCTGGTCGCTGCTGCGCGTGTTGGCAGCCACCACCCTCGTTCCCCATACGCCGCCGCGCTCCTCTCCTTCATCGCCGCAGCAACTCCCACGTCGTCCTCTTCTTCGCAAGGGAAATCTATCGAATTCTCTTCCTCCCCAACTTAATGAGGCGTGCTTCCGTACATTCCCCTCCCCCAAACTCAAAAGATTGGTTTCCATTTAATTAATTAAAGTAATTGAGCACACCCCGCATCGATGATCGTCATATGAGCTGGTGGCCGTCGAGACCTGCATGCACGGCCGGCCCCGGGGCCATGAGCGGGCACGAGCACCACGGCGCTGTCGACGTGTACATGCACTGCCGTTTCCTCGCACGGCCACCGGCTTCGTGGGCAGTAGCGTCGCGCGCTGCTGCTGGTGCGTGGCCAGCTCCTTCCGTGCATGCTAACTGAGTGCGGTTGTACGGAGCAATCACAGCCGTTGTTGTATTTAGGCCCCCTTCTTTTCAGCTTATTTTCCAGATTCTCCCAGAAGTTACCCTCCATCAGCTTCTCCCAGAATCTCGTTTTTTAAATTTGTTTAAACTTCTAAATAAGTATTGGGAAGACAAATTTAGAAGTTTAAACAAATTTAAAAAACGAGATTTTGGGAGAATCTGATGGAGGGTAGCTTCTGGGAGAATCTGGAAAATAAGCTGAAAAGAAGGGGGCCCTAAGTTTGTACCCAAGCAGAAGCCGAACTTAACTAGCTTGCAGTTCCTTCGTAAGCCTAGCCGTCTCCACTGAATTACTGTTTCAAAGACTGATCTTGATTTCCACCTCGCGCGTGCCTTCCTGCAGAAGAGCCCCGGGCCAGCGCAAGGAAGAGCACAGGCTCGACTGGTGCTACCTCAAAGACGAGACCAATCACCACGTACCAGCTGAAATGTGCCATATTTATTTCTCCTGAAACCGTACCAGCTGCAGCTGTTATAAGACCACAAAAACGACTAGAATCGTGAGATTTGACGACAGTGCTTGAGAGGATACTGTGATGCATCTTAAGTTCAGCCGATTGGTCCTCTGAAAGTTTTACTGAACGCAGTTGTTCGAAGCGAATCAAAGCTAAGTGGACAGGCCGACCATCAAATAAAGCTTGATCAGCTCGACTCCATCTCGGTGAAGGTGACCTGGGTGGCGTTGCCGTATGAATAAATTCCATGATCCTTTAGCTTTTTATTGTTTAACTCTATATATGGATAATCTCTTCAGTTCCAAAAAGCAAATGTGCACACTGGTCATCGGCGTTTAATTTTCCGTATTCTTCTTGCACATTATTTACAGTAGTACATGAAATTTATGTACGTTTCTTTGGTGCTTAGGTTTCGCTTCTTCGGGCCAACGGATGTTACACCATTCGCGTCGTTTGTGTCTGCGGTCGATTCTGCTTCTTTCTTAATCTGTTAATCATCATGAATTCATGATCACATGCCATGTTATAAGACAACCAGCAGATCAATATGCATGCATGGTGCATCCGCCACATCATTTGCACACGGTTGAGAGGTGATGAAGGTAGGATGGCCAACCCATCTCGTAGAGCACACGGCGGTAAGATGTAATAAGGCTATAGCAAGGATCATACCGCTGCCGGATGAATGAACTGCAAATTCTTGCATACCCCGACCAGTGGCCATTCTCTCCCTTTACCGGCTCCATCTGCGTGCTCTGGAGGTCAAGAGTGAACAAGCGAGTACTATTTGCACACTGGACTAGCATGGCACCTTTGCTCTCCTCAAAGGCATGGATGCTGGTTCCCTTGGGCACCATCTCGGGACGTTGGACCCATCCTAGATCAACTTGGCGCTGCTGAACGTTGTCTTGCTCTCCCATTGTCCAAAACTATGGCGTGCGGACCCGTAATGCACTGTTAACAATCGACAGCTTTCCTCCTGCAACGTATGCAATCACTGTTCCTAGCTCCACGCCACGATCGTCGAGTTGGACTTGGATCGGAGTCTTCATTAACGAGACGTGCGTTGTGTCAGTGCTGATATTCAGGGTACACAATAAGCACCCCTGATCCCTATAGACCCAATATGCACCATACCACGGATGACGACGCCATCGCGCTGCCCACAACTGGTGAGGCTGGAAGTCGGAGGGCACTTGATAGGCGGGCTCCAGCTGCCCGTGGCGGAGGAGTACGAGTAGACGAACATGAGTTGGTCATCGGGGTGGACGACAGTTAAGAGAACTCTGAAAGTCGGCTTTCCTGGTCGTCGCTCGTCGTGGTCTAGATCGCCGCTCTTGGGAAGGTCGGTGGGCGTAAGAAGCGCGTAGCCTGTCACCTCACACCCGAAGAGTTTGGGATTGAGGTCAAGCGGAGGCAGTGGAAGGAGACGTGTGGCCGTCTCGCCGATGAGCGGGTGGCACGAGCTTCCGGGTGTCGATGGGTCTAGGCATGATGCGCAGGAGGAGAAGGCCGCGCCGCAACGTCAAGGGCTCGGCGTAGTCGAAGACCCCGTCCGTATTGGGGAGGAACGAGGCGAATGCAAGAGGTGCAACCCCTCTTGCCCTCGGCCCATGGAGGAGCCTGGCGAACCGCGGCAGTTTGTCGGGTTTAAACACTTTTGTGGCTTGCACGGGCAGATGAGATTGGCTCCTTGGTAGAACGCCCCGATCAGGGCCGGGCCGACTAAATCCGGGGCCCTGTGCAAAAATCTAAAACGGGCCCTATCTTACACAAAAAATTTGAACTGATAAATAATTCTATTGTATATGAAAGAAATTTTACGTAACAATTGAATATATTGAGAATCATACGTATATAACTCGAAGTTACATAAAATTTAAGTGACGATGCGATCATGCAAGAAGAAATTGAGGAATCAACAACAATAAACTTGACTGCGCGTGCCTCGGTGTGTTACGTGCGTCGGCCGGTCGGCGAGGCCGCGAGGTGCCTGGGATTGGCCGCAAACGCCGTCAGCAGGGGAGAAGATTGAGCAAGGCGTCGGCGAGGGGGCGGGAGCCTGGAATCGAGACGAATCCGTTCGTGGCGGCATGGCGTTCCGCCTTTCCGTATACGCTTCGTCAGATTTTTTTTTTATAGGGAAATTCGCTTCGTCAGCTAGGAATCAATGGATGGAAATCTGTACTCGTTTTTTTTTTAGATACTCGTAGGAGGAAAGGAAACGATCGCACGCCAGCCGTCCAGGCCCAGCCCACGCGAGGGACTAGGGAGATGGAACGCCAGGAGCCAGGAGGCCTGCTTGGCTGATACATGGGCCAGTTACTGCTATATAATATATAAAGGTATAAAAAAATTGGGGCCCCTAAAAATCATGGGCCCTGTGCGGGCCGCACCACTTGGAACCACTGTGGGCCCGGCCCTGGCCCCGATGAGGAAGGAGGCGCATCGTGCCTTCTCCGGCAAGACTCCGGTGCGTTGGAGGAAGGTTGGGTCGGCGATTAGGCGGAACCACCGCACGCACGTGCCCGCGCAGCGTAGCAGGTCGAGGATTTCTGGCGCCACGCGCGCGAAGATGTCGAGGAGGAGATCGTCCGGGAGCTCGGCGGCGGCGGCGGCTAGTCGCTTTGCCCATCAATCGATCCTTGCTGCCCCTGTCTAGGCCGTCTCTATGCATCGCTTTCAATATGTGCGATCGCTATGAAGCGCGCGTCTACGTAGACACCACGGACACGTACGTACATAATATATATTAGACGGAAGGCTCGCTAGAGCCCAGCTTTAAATTAACAAAGCCAACAACCGGCCAAAGTTACAACTCTCAGGTTACAACACACACACAACACACTCACACCCCAAAGCAACAGAGATCCACAAAGTGGAACAAGCTAAACCCAACACTAGGCGACTTGTCTTCTATTGCGCGGAGACGACGACGGAGAAGTCCACACCAACCGACCTCCACCACACCTTCAACGCCACCACCGAGAAACGCCATCAGGGAAAGGAACCTAACATGTATTGAGAATCCAAAAGCTGGGGGCTTGCAGCAACGCCTCCAAGAAGGTGCACGGCGTGCAGAGACGTCGTCGTTGCCGGCATGACCTGCATAGCTTTCGCCAAAGCCCCAAAGTACTACTCCTAAAGAAGGGTGATTCACAAGCCGAATGAAGGAAGAAACACCGGATGAACACATCGGGGGGCAATATGGCACGGAGAGACGAGATCTAGCAAGCCAGGGAAGGGGGGAACATCAAGACGATGCCTTCAACAAGGGAAACAACACTAGCAAGTGTTGTCATCGTCGCCAATGGACACATCCATTACCCGATTTTCATCGAGTCCCATCCAAAACCAGCAGCCAGCCACCGTCATGAGGATGCGGGGAAGAAGATCCGGTCGCAGCCACCGGCCTACAACCTCGGAAGAGCTCGGAGCGTCAACCCCAACTCGGTACACCAGCACACACCACCTGCAGAAACTCCTCGCCCAGGCCCGGCCGAGCACAGATCGAGCCCAATGGCTCAAGATCCGGAAGCACGGGCAAGGGGGGAAGGCACCACCAGCAGTACCACACTGCCCATCCACCGGGAGATCCCAAGCACCCAAGCTAGGGAGAGCTCCCAGGAGCAGCACGGCACACCGTGGGAGCAGGGAAAACAAAGGGCAACTCCGGCAAGCACACAGGCCCGAACTCGGAGAGAGGCACCAAGGCGTGCTAGGGCCGGCCCGACCCAGCCCAGATCCGGCCCAATGGGCTCGGATCTGGCACCTCATGGCAGCCACCATGGTGGGCGCGCACACCGGCCGCACCGCGCCAGGGCAACGCTGGAGCCGGCCAGGCGACGACAGGGAGACGCCCGCCCTCAGCCGGCCACCCGTCAGATCGAAGATCTGGAGGTTCCCCGAGCGGGGAGAGCCTCACGGGGGCGCGGGCCGAGCCTCATGGTGCAGGCGCACCACGGCGAGCGCATCTCGCGGCGCCGGAGCACCACGGCAAGCTCCAGATCTCGCCTCACCGGCCGCCACCAGGATCTGAGCGCTCCGCCCGACGAGCGAGGGAGGGCTCCATGGGGCTGCGCGGCACGACGGCGAGGTCTGGCGAGCAGACTGGCCGGCCACAGGGCCGGCGAGCTCGAGGAGAGGCAGGAGGAGGCCGTGCCCAACCGTGGACGCGGCCACACACACACACGCACGCACACCACACCTACACGCACGCGAGGGAAAACTCCCCGCTGCCACCGTCAGCCGCCGAGATGGCAGCGTCCTCCGGCGACGGCGGGGGGGGAGGGGGGAGGGAGGAGGCGAGCTCGGCGGCGCTAGGGTTTCGCCGCCCGAGCCGCCCTCTGGAGAGCGGCGCAGGGGAGGGGGGGGGGGATTTCTAAGCTTCTTAATTGGTACATAATATATATAGAGCCCAGTACCGGGAGATCTGATTGGGAGACCTTGTTGCTGTTTACTACCCAGTTCAGTTCGGACTCGTAATATCATGAGATTGCCGGGCACGAATTTAAACAGCACATAGACACAGCTAAAGACTACTCCGTAGGTGTCTAGCTCACTTGGTTTGGGTGGGGGGAGTGGATGTACAAACCGAAATCATCACATATACGAAGTTGGACTTTATTTAATACTACACTTTTCTGGTACTCATGCAAGGGGAAGCGAAATTTTCCCACAATTTTTAAAGAAAGATGAAATATGCAAGGGGAAGCGAAGGGGTGTTCTGCCCGACCCCACATCAACGAGATAAAAACTACGCCTAGACAACGTCCTAGGCGTAGGGGAGATCAAAACAAGAAGTCACGCCTAGACGGCGATGCCCGTCCTGGGCCGCAGTAAGTAGAACGAGAGGTCGGATAGCTCGAGCTCGCGCCCGCCCTTGCCCTAGATCGGCGAGACGATGACCCAGCTCCCGCGACGCACCGGCGGTGGCCGTGCTGCCCCCGGCTTCCAGCTCCCGCTACATTGCAGGGTCAGTGCCACCTCCGCCATTAAGCCATTAGAGACGCGCCATTGCCCCTCAGCTCTCTTGTCGGTGGAACACAGCCACGTAGGACCAGCACTTGTACGTGTCATCAAACAATAGGGCGAAAATAGGCAAAAAAAATATGTCAGAATTAGAATCCTTCCTCTCTTATTATAGTACTAGGTAAATGTGGTGCGGCGACACGCCGCACCCGTGGTGACAAAAAGATTTATCTAAGTGTATGGTAAGATTAGATGTATATAGTAATAGTGCAATGTTGGGAAGGGATAGAAGTATAGAACATAAAAACATGAATCTTTGCGAAATAAACAAAAACAAATGATCATATGAATGTAGTAAGATTAGATGTATATAGTAATAGGGTAATTGAGAACTAAATTTATGTGTGCTCTGACGATACAATATAAAGTGACATGAAATCTAAACATTTGTAGTTGTTATAAAAAAAATTTTGAAAAGAAAATTGCATTTCCACAAGCTACATAGTTAATAGTAAAAATGTTATATTAGTTCTTCTAATTGAAATTATTTAAAGTTGTTTAATCATGCATAGAAATGTGTTAGTTGTAAAGATTTCATTTTTGTGCAAATTTTGGTATATTATTTGTAGTTTTGTTATATATATTTATTGTAAAAATATCCAACAAATCTTGTATGGAAATTATTTTAAACCAATAGAAATCATCGAATATTTTATGGGAAGAAAAATTATTTGGAAGAACAATTGTTGAACAGAATGAAATTTCTTAGTTTATGTGGAAAGTTTGGTAATTTCTTAAATTCGAAAAAATTTAAACCAATTTTGTACACAATGCATATTTGGTCCAACTGTGTTAAATCTTTATTGGTTTTGAGATTATTGTGATTTTTTGAATGTACTGTTAATTCATATTTTGTTGGATGTTTTGTCATTTATATGGAAAAGAAAATTGATGAAAATTGTGATTTGTGAGTAGAGAGGGAAAAAAAGTAGGAACTTCTAAAATATTGGGAAGGTAAGGTGCGATGTACTGTTAATTCATATTTTGTTGGATGTTTTGTCATTTATATGGAAAAGAAAATTGATGAAAATTGTGATTTATGAGTAGAGAGGGAAAAAAAGTAGGAACTTCTAAAATGGTGGAAAGGTAAGGAGCATTTTGTAGGAAATACGAGGTCTTTTCCGCAAAAAGCGACGTGCGGGGACTTTTGATGCAAAAAATTATTCCGGAGGGCCAATTTATGATTTTTGGAAAACGTGAGGGCTTTGCTGCGAAAAAAGGCAAGCACTGTAGAAGTGCATATCTATATGTCCGTCAAAATAAAAAGGCTAAAACATGAAAGTTGTTTGGAAGGGTGATATGCATCTACTCGTGAAAGGAAAATTCAAACGGGTGACTGAGCGCGACGAATTTGACAAAATTCGTCGAACGTTTTTGCGAATTTGGATCACAAATTAAGAAACTAGAGTGAACAAAACTTGAAACCGATCACGGGAATGGAACCTGTTCGTCGACGCGCATATGTTTCATGTATACAATTTTTGGAAAACGCGGAGTTATTTTTTGCAAAAAAAAACGCACCGTAGTGCTACAGTGCGGTGTGGGTACTGTTCAACACTGTAGCGGGGGATAGTACCGCAGGCTCTCAGGCCGCCGATTCCAGCGTCCTTAATATACAAATTTTTGGAAAACGCGGGGTTATTTTTTGCAAAAAAAACGCACCGTAGCTGCTACAGTGTGCTGCAGCTACTGTTCCACACTGTAGCGGCTACAGTACTCGCTCTCAGGCCGCCGATTCCAGCGTCCTTAATATATAAACTAGGCAATTTAGCGCGGCGACACGCCGCGCCTGTGTGGTTGTACTGGATGTCATAAATTGTCCATGGCCATGTTAAGCAAAGGTGGTTATTTTTTAGATGAAAGAAAATATTAGAGAGCAAATAGTTGAGTGTTGGTTGCTTCATTGATTGATGTACATAATTAAGTAATAGGAATTGATAAGACAGTGAACATCAGATACTTGATAGGAATTGATAAGATTGTTATGAAGAGCTTTGGTTTCGCGGGTTCTTGATGTTTGACCGCATCAATGATATATGAACTTATCCATAACAATATTGTGTTGCAACTCTCAAGGTGCTGGCAACATGTGAAGACGACCTGCAGGCAAAAACAAATTTCTGGCAATGAGCTAAAACTTACAACTTCTCCAACAAAGAAAATGAGTTATCAGATATTTATATATAATGCCCTAATGCCTTGACGTTCTGTAGGAGCAATGGCAAGTTCAAGAAATGCTCTAGAATTCAGCCTCACATGTCCCATGCTGATGTAGACCTAATGCCATAACTAAAATCAAAGGAGAAATAAAATTGCTGTGCTGCATCAACATGTCAAAAAGTAATTAAGAGAACCCCTTTTCGTAAGGTTGTTTCCTTGCAATGGGTTCGTCTGGTATGAGAAGTTTTGAGAAATAAAATTAAAGAGAACTGAAAATGATGGCCAAGAATATTCTTTACTGGTCTTTGCACAGATATGATTTGCTTAGGTTCAGGGTCACTATAATCCCACTGTTTCGAAATCTATATATAGAAAAGGCGATGCTAAACCAGATATTAAGGCTGTCTACTAAGGTCTACTTACATATCATCTTGCATATTGTTAGTCAACGTTGAAGCGGAAAATTTTCCAACGGAGCAGATGCATGGTTTTTGAGTCGAGCGACTAGTCGCGACTAGTCGACGACTAGTCGATGAGTCGCAATATGAAGTCCGACTCAACATCTCGACTCGACTAATTGGTTGAGTCGAACGACTCAATCGACTAGCCTCGACTAGTCCAGATTTTTGAGTCGAAGAGCGACTTAAAGTTGGCCCCGCCCATCATATTTTTTCCAATATTGCTTGCCCAGCCCCCGTGAAACCTAGATCGCCTCAATTTTTTCCAATGTTGAACTTATTTACTTGCATTTGGATATGATTGCACGTAACTTAACGTTGGATCTGACCTGTTCTGTCTTAATTTCATTGTTGAACTTCTTTATTTGCTACCATATAATATGGAGATGCCCAGGTTTGTACTATAGACTATTAATAAGTATATAATTATATACAATTATACATATAATATGGTAATTTATAGTACCAATTGCTAAACTACTCATGGTCGACTAGTCGACCATGAGTCTTGACTAGTCACGACTAGTCAAGAGTCTCTACCCCTAAACGACTCGGCGACTCGTCGACTCAAAAACCTTGAGCAGATGGCATGACATGTAGGTCAGTTTGACAGTATATATTAGCAATGTAGTGACAGGAAGCATTTTGGTGTCTCAGGTTCATCTCACACAGACAAAAAAAATTTACGCAACGCATCAAAAAAATTCAAAAGAAGACGATGATGCACATACCATGAACACCAAAAGAGAACAAAAGAGCAAATGATTTAACCTGTAGGATCACAAATGGAGAAGTAGCAGCCGTGGAAACATATAGGTCCAAGATATAAGATGAACAACCGGTAAGAAACATCTTGGGACCAAAACTAAAGAGGGAATCATTACAAAAGAATATAGGAGACAAATGCAAGGGAGAAAAAAGGGAATCACCACGAACCATAGCTGTAGTAAAGATGATTGGCCGACCTGATGTCAGCTACCCAGGCGGCGGCGTGATGCTTCCCGCGCCTGTTTCTTCTCACCATCATCGGCGACGGCTCTCGGCGCCCTTGTATGGTGCATTCGAATCCTGCGGTGAACACCTCGTTCTTCCTGCCGCCGCCTAGCACGCCCTGCTCCAGCAAGGCGGCCAAGCTAGGCAGCGAGTCGGTGAGCTTATCTTCTTCTATAGTAGACAACCCTGAACCTAAACATGCAACATCATGAGGTAAAACCGTCGATTATCTAGAAAGACGGCTGATGCAAGATGAGAATAAGGAATATTATTGGATGTAGATTTAAGCAAATTTGGCTCATTTGAGATATTTTAGTACATCAAGATCATGCATTCAACACTTAACTACAGCTTTCGTAGGTGCATATTAATACCAGCTCTGATTGTTTGCATAACTATAAATCTTAGGAACCTACAGTTGTAAATGAGACTAATAAATTTTTGTCACCTTTCCTGCATCAAGAACACGATCGAATGAGCTATTAGCAAGATGAAGAAGCTACCTTGCGTCAACTCCCAGTCAAACGCCATATCAACACTGAAATCTTCTCTTGTTCAACGGTAATTTGTGATTTGATCTTCAAGTTACTGGTTGAGATTGAGGGCCTGAGATGGCAAGTTACCATTGTCGACATTGTCCGTCCTGAATATACAGATTAACCCAAATTGTTAGCTGAAACTTCAGAAGTAATAGAACACAGAAGTCAGTGAACAGCTTGGGAGTAATAATGGAGGTACAAATAAGGTGGTGTCACATAGAATTTATGAGGGATACATGCAATAGGTACACACACGTGTAATCCGACTGAGTATCTAACCAACATAAAAAAAGAACTGACCAAGAATTATTCATTTTCAAGGAGGAAGGCTAAGAATACCATCATGCTCTGGTGCTTGCAATGATATTGTAAACCCAATATTCTTGCAATTATGTTGTAAACCAAATATTAATTTAACGGAGTTTACCTTTACCCTCACTTCCGGTATGATCTCTTCTACAGAAAGCAAGCTTATTTGTATTTAAAGCTTATTTCTTGACTGCTGATGCAGTATGTACATGATATGAACATTTCTTTTCAGGTGACTTTCTTTAAAATTTGTTGATCAAAAGCAAACCGTATCAAACGGATTAGAGGCTTAGCAGGGACTTCACCGATACTTGAGGAGATGAATTTGACATACAAAACAATGTTTGATATACACATACGCAACTTAAGTAATCTGACAGTGCAATGTGAATGTTTATATGAAAAGAGTTAATCTACTGGATATTGATTGACATGTCCTTAACAAATATATGTGAGATGTGGGAGGAGTTTAAAGAAGCGAGGAAGTATAATTAAATTAATAAGAGAAGAAGTAGGGCCGGTAATAAAACCTGAAGAAGATTGATCAGGCCGCTTTCCCTGACGAATTTCGCGGCGGCGAGCAACCGTTCAGTCGGCATGAGCTGAGCCAACATAGCACTATAAACGACCAGGACAAAGCAAACTGTCGAGAAACAGAATGGGGCACACGAACAAACAGAAGTAAATAAAGGAACTAAAATTGCTGTCATTTCACAATCACAGTGGTGTATTTAAGTATACTGTAAAAAATTATGATTTAAGAAATGGGAGTTTAGTCATGCTTGACAGTGATTTTAGAGCAAGGGTAAACACTTAAACTGCAGAACCGCAACAACGGGCAGACTGCATTATCAGTACACAAGCTAAATATAATTTTGCAGGTAACCTCGCCTATACACATGGTGAGCAGCAAAACTAAATACGTACTAAAAAACAAACAAAAGTGTATTTGGCTTTAATCCACTTGGAGCAATACAGTGTTTTATTGGCTTACATACAGACAGCTCAATGTTTGTGCAGTGTAAGAAGACACTAAACATGCTGTTAAGCCTGCTGTATAGAGCTTACCATATGAATTCAAATTTAAGTGCATATGCGTACACAGTAAGTTAATACAGGCAGAAATCATGCTAATATTTTTGTATATACCTGATGGTCGAAGAATAGCAAACCTAACTTATACATTTCTTGCCTGGCTCCAATTTTCCCAAACTTGTATAAGCGTAACCGACGACATGTGGCACTCTTTTCTAAGGAGATAAATCTTTCACTCATATTCTCTGCATTGCTGAAGATATCTGCAAAAAGAAAAAAATAAAAGAAATTAGACAGAGGGGGAAAAGGGCTAGATTTGTGCATCCAATAAAATTCGAACTTGGGTCTGATTGATGAAGCAACAGGAGCGTAGGCACTAACTGAATTTTTAACTGCATATGTTCAGACTTGCAGGTGCAGAATGACAACGACGAAGTAATTCGTTCAACTTTCAAACACAAAGATGCAAGTAAGAAAAACTGAGGAGCTGGTGTTTTCTAAAATATTTTCTTTAAAACTTGCTTGATTACCAGGTCGTAGGTGGCGGGCTCGACGTAGCCGGGGGACCCCTCCTTCCCGGTGTGCAGCGGCGCGCCGCATCCGTAGCAGCAGGAGACGCCGGAGGGGGTCTTCTTGGCCAGGGCCTTCCGCTTCTCCTTGCGGCGGCGGCGCTTCTCGGCGTCCTCCTCGGAAGCGCGAGGCCGCGCGCCGGCGCCGGCCTGAGGTAGACGTCTCCCCGCGACGGAGCCGAGGGGCCTACGCCGTCCGGAGGGGCAGGAGGCGGGGATGGGGATGGTTGTGATGCGGGAACGCTGGAGGAGGCGGAGACGGCGCGGGCGCGGGAGGAGAGGGAGAGGGAGGCCGTGGAGGCGGGGTGGTGCTTGGCGGGGACGGCGAGCGGCGGCGCCGGGGAGTTGGGGAAGGAAAGGAAGAGGGGGCACGCCTCTGGAGCTCGCTCGCAGGGAGACAATGGCGGGAGCGGCGGCCGGCGGCTAACCCTAGCGTGGGGTGGGGAAAATGAGGTGAAGGACCGGCTGGTAAATTACAGAAAACAAAAGGGGGTTTGTGCAAAAGGGTGGGTAACCGGGTGACCGGGTGGGTGCGGAGAGGTTACCGAGAGACGTGGCGTTCCGCGATTGGATAAAAATAGAGGATGAACAGTGGCTGCGCGATAACTGAAGACGTGGTCGAATCTAGGCCGTCCGTCGCGCGGATCGGACGGCTGAAGGGCGCTGGCGACGTGGATAGCCTGAAACGCAGCGGTTTCTTCCATCCTTTACCTATAGTACATATACCTATATATATATAGTAGTGTATGTGTATCTCTTCAGTTCCAAAAGGCAAATCAACCAAATTGCTCACTGGGAAACCTTGCATGCTACTCCCTCCGTTCCCAAATATATGATGTTTTAGGTGTTACACATGTTGTCTACATACACACTAAAATGAGTGCATACACACTAAACATGTCTAGATACATCTGTGTACATGTGTATGTAGACAAAGTCTAAAACATCTTATATTATGAAACGGAGGGAGTATTTTCTAGTCGAAATTAGGTGTAATCGATCATTTGTAATGTTAAAATTATTAGAAAATTACTTATTTTACCACTTCAGAAGGAAAACCCAAAATGGCAATATATTTACAATAGGTGCCAAAGGAGCTCTACAAACTTCGAAAATAGCAAAATATCTTAAGGCCACGTAATGAACAGAGAAGATATGTATGCCACTCGAAAAAACAGAGAAGATAGGTATGGAAGTGGCATGCTGAACAAATAGTCCTCGCGCTCGAATCAGCAAGCTATTATGTACAAGATGGTACAAGATGAAGTAGCACTACGCCATGAAACACAAATCACCAAGTCAAGATACGATAAAACCTCGCATGTACCAAGAACACATTTATACTAGTAAACCACAAAGTTCTTACGGAACAGCGATAATATGAGTAACAGCAAAACCTATACAGCAGCAAACGGCTGGAAGGAAAAAATCAGGGCCCAAGTGGTATTGCCGCCAATCTAAATACAAAAGTTCTCATATGGATGAGTTAACCAATAGATCGGACAGTCTTAGCAGGTTAGTAGGGCTGATGTCGGCTTTTGATCCTCTTTTCCACTCGTGACACAAGTGTACTAGAGATCCAAGACTTCTTTGTTTCTAATACATCATCGGAGCGCCAGCAACATAGACGACCATCTTCACCACCTGTCCACCCAAAGATGCCCCTGTTTTGGCCAAGGCTCTGAAGACTGCTTCCAGCTGGGTATATGGTCCTGACGACTCCTGTGTGGCCTCCTTCCAGGACAGCCTCCGCTGAACCAATTGCTCCTGCAGGACCATTTCTTACAGGGAAGTAACCCAATGTCCCCGCGCTTGTGCCACCAATCGCCCATAACCGGTCATCAGGAAGAGAGTAGTGACAGTCGACAAAATAGTCCACCTGTCGTAGATTAAAAAATAAATACAGGAATTTCTGGATGCTTTTGTGCCATGAACTATCGAGAGAAAACAAGATCATGGCATGTAACATCAAGAATGATATCGAACTGAATGCAAAGCTGAACAGCATGGAATGTACAAGACAGGTTAAGCAGTCTTGGATACTCACATGGTCAAGGTTCCACTTATCAGTGGCCAATGAACGAGCATCCTCTATATTCAATTCCCTAGTCCCCTCATTCCAGTCCCAAGTGCTGTGATAATTAAATAGAAAACAGCATAATGATAAACTTGTGTTATAAGAAACAAGTAGGAATGCCATAACGTTAGGGGCCAAAACGAAGAAGAACCGGACAGACGTAATTTCTACCATTTTTTCATTTTTTACTTATCAACAGAAACATATGTGAATTCAGAAGGTCTAGCTAAGAAAACAAATAGGAACAGTATCAGAAACGGATGCTAAACAAATAAGGAGTGGACACAGAACATAACCGAATATTTGCCGGAACAAAAGAACACAGTATAAGTATATATATCATGCACTTCCCCTCATTGCTGGACAGGTCAAATTCCTACGGCCATTTATTTGTCTATTCTCCTGTAACACAGCCTGGGACAAAGCCCATATCTTCCTTCTCCATCCTTCCTAATTCTGTTTCATGGGTGTAGGCCTAGTGCGTTCCTTAAGCCCTAGCCTCTACAGTACTTTAATTAAAAATCACGGAGTTTTACCGTTGCAAAAAAAAAGGAATTTTGGCAATTCGAATTTCGTTTGTGCCGGAAACAAAACTTATGTTTTCATTTCCTTTACCCATAACAAGTATTCGTTTCCGTTACCTTTTCCAGTACTTTTTAAATCTCTTTTCCAATTAGGAAAGGCTAAAAAGGTATACTTGATTATTATTATTCTGTAAATTGAACAATCTAAGAGAATTATTTACAACATCATGGACAAAAAATTACCTTAGTGTTTCAATATGGGTCAAACACCAAAGCTTCTGATACATATTTCCATAAAAACCCACCTTAGCAACAGAAGTCTCCACATTCATAACCTAGAGAACATCAAATAGAGAAGGCCCGTCACCAAAAAAAATGATGCATGATGTAATAACTATAGGGAAACCAAAAACAGCTTTAAGGGCATACTGTTGTAAGCAGACCTGATAATAAATACTAGAACTCAAGTAACAGCATATCAGACTCATAACCTTCAGCTATCAGAAAACAAATGATCCCTAAGCATTTAAAGCATAACAGAGACAACTACCACGTACAGATAGCAAATTATTGTCCTCGTCAATATCACCATCGGTGTCAAAGAGGCATACTAATCCATCGACTGCCGCAGAAATGAGTTTACTCTGTTGATTTGGTGCAAATCGAACCTGTCAAATAAAGAGTGACAAACAAATCATCAGTCATCACAACAATGACTATTACCCAATCCAAAAATTGTAATGGATAAATATCATGTGGCTGATATGAAGTCAACAAAAAGGTATGAATATTTAGGACCTTGATATCATCAACTAGCTAAGAAAACAAAAGTATGTGAGAGCAACTAACTGCCATCATATTTATTGTAAAAGGATATCCACATGCACGGAAATTTTGACAACTTGCTTTGTACACAAATAATTTACCAAATAGGTGCCAGGAGTCATATAATATCAAACCAAAGTACAAGACTGGAAGTAACGTTGGCACCAATTTTATGCGTAAACTTTATACAGAAGAGTATTTCTAAGACAACTTATTCTGTTAATGAAGACATCGGGTGTTTGTCAAATTGCTTGAGCTGGAGTCAAAGCTTTTCGGAGTATGGTCAGGTAATAGAGGTTCCATAAACAAAGGTTGAACGGGGCTCACTCCACCAACTAGCGGTGCCACAGAAATTGGGCGTACAGTTTCTTGAGATGAACCAAAAATTTCCTGGAAAACAGCATTATTCCATACAAGCGCATATGCAAGGGCCCAGCAAATTACAGTACTAACAAAAATGTGATGGAAAATAAAATAAAGTTCATCATCAAATGATGGGAATTTTTTGTCCATTTGCCACTAAAGTGAAGCCAAATTGCATTAATATGAGAAGAAGAGTGGCAAATGTATAGATCGCAAATAAGTAAGGGCAGGATGCGAGTTAGGCTTCCTCTTAGTGGAGAACATGTAGAACTCCATACAATAATGCATACCTGTGTTACATCATCCATGTGGGAATCCTCTAAGCAGGCTAGCTGTTTTGAACTTCTCCAATCCCACAACAGAACCTACAATCAAGTAACTTGAATGAGGCTCAACATGCATAACCTCATAAAATCTTTGTCTTTTTTGCTCTAACAAGCATGTAAATGAACTAAAATAATCATAGTCCGTGAGCTAGAATATTGTGCAAAATGGAATGTCGTGACAGCCAAATATTTGCTAAACCCAACCCCCATTGGCAGGAATGTAACCATTCTGCGCAGCAATAAGGTGGACAGAGCCGGTGCATGTACGAGGTGGATATGAGAAGAATCTAAGCTGTTATAGTTTTACAGATACAACTCTATCTGTGAAAAAAAATACCTGGGAATTAGAACCAGCAGCAACTAGGTTACCACTTGACCCCCCAAAGGAAAAGCTGAACATTTCATGCGAGGCGCCACCATTTAGCAAAGATATCTGGCAGATACTCAGAGAGCAGTAAAATGTTGCAATTTAGAAAATAGAAATATATTAAATCCAACCATAGTAATTCGCAAATAGCTGAAAGACAAGTCATATTGTACACTGAATGTAATACATACCAAAAACATGCCAGTAAATGAAGTATTAAAAATCATTAACTGAGATAAGACCTAGTCAATGGCTGATTGATTATGTCCAGTAGCAGAAGGACACAAAAAACTAAAATCACAACAAGAAATCAACACTCAGCATTGCGGATATGTCTGTGTTAACGCGGAAAAAGCTTGTATTTGGCTAGAATTGAACAATGTCTTCTAAACTTTATAGATTTACTATTCCAGTGTTAAGAACAAAGACACCATACAGGTTGTAATTTACATCATGTCGGCTCAGTTGCATGTTAAAACAGATTGTAGTCAACAGAACAGACAAAACACAAAGGATATAATAGCTCATATTCCAATTTCATTGAATTGTGAGGCAAACTCGATCAAACCCAAGCATCCCAAGATTAATGTCAGACAACTTAATGAGAATACAAAAATGTACAATACAGAAACTGGGAACATATTATGACTTGGAATATGCTACAGAAGGAACTATATAGATGTGAATCTGGTGTTCAATTTTTTTTTTGCAATCATGCACATTCGCATAGTATTGATATACAACTGACATGAACATTCAACAATCAGGAGGTACCAGAAAAAAAACCTGCTTAAAGCTCCTTGTGTCCCAAGCTCTGATGGTTCCATCACCAGAACAAGAGCATATTACTTGTGGTGATGACGGTGCTGAAAAACAAATCTCATGGATAGTCCCAGTATGTCCTGTGCATTCCCCCAAATACTGTCCAGTTGCTGGAGAATAAAACTTTAGTGCGTTTGTTGACAAACAAACCGCGAGCTTTGAGATCTCCTGGCTTGTCACAAGATAAATGCAATAAGACGCAGAGAACATAAATCGTAACACCAGATCTATTATATTTTTCAAATGTATTGGCATATACAGTACCAACAGATTTAGGTATGAACAATGGGGAAAGAAAAACGATAGAAGCTCCATTCTAATATAATCAGGGATCAAAACATGGCATGTCAATCCTCCGTTCAGAAACTATCTACTTCATTTTCAACCGCAGCAGGATTTTTGCAGCCTAAAGCTAAGTCAATTGAACTGGGGAAAGGGAACCATGTACCAAGAAGCGATCTGGAAGACGTAGTCGTCGCCAAAGTTGGTCTGGATGCTGTTCCTGAGGCCGAGCTGCCGCGTCGTCGAGGAGGCGATGCTAGAAGCAGGGATAGGGGCTTCCGCGAACGGGCTCGCCTCCGCTTCCACCTCCATCGCCGTCCCCGCCGCCGTACCTCCTCTTCCCTCCATCGTTCTCTTCCGCACGCACTGCCTAGAATAATCCGCACATAGTATTTCAGTGTCTGAAAATCTCACATTTGTAGAAAATCTCACTGCCCCGTTCACATGGATATACTAGATACGATTTTGTCTTTGCACATACAACGTCCCGTACGCATGTTCGGATACAGAATATGCATATGCACCGTGTACAGCAACGGAAAATTACCTTGATTGGCTAGGAGCGAGCAGCGGAAGCAAGGGAGGCGGATGAGGGGGGGCGGAGCGCGGGATGTCGCTTCTGATCACGGGGCGTTGGCGGCGGACGGCGGGAGAGCGCGGGGGGAGGAGTGGCGGCGGCGCTGTGCGAGGAAGCCCTAGACGACGGTCAGGGGAAATTACGAGCGGTAGTGGAGCCGAGCCACGTCATCGCGCCACGCTGGCTTTTCTCCGGCCAGCTGGTTTAGTTGAACGATTTTAGGGTCTCAACTTCTCAACACCAAGCTAAATAATGGGCAACCCAAATTTGATCAAGAATAATCTTCACGAGGATAACATGGCCATTCTCAAAGACACATCCGACGCTTCACTTCATCAATAAGTGGTCATAGCGGTCAATCAACAATTTCCGGCGATATCTACCAATCTCCACAATTTAAAGTCACAACCAGGGCCCATCCCTCGTGTCGCCCTGCCCAGGGCGACCCGAGGGCTCCCCACTCCGCGCCGCCGGGACCTCACCCACACCCCGTCCTCCTTGCCGCCGCTGCCGCCGGCCGTGCCACGGTGGCGGCGGGCCCCTCACTGCCACAAAGGTGGTGCGGGGAGGGCCGGATCGACGACCTCGCGTCGTCTCAAGCGCGGTACAGCGCGGCAAGCTAGGGCGGCGGCCCTGGACTCCGGTGGTGGCCGGCAGGCCGAGGTGCGGCGAGGGCCGGGCGACCTACGGAGGATGAGGCGGTCATGGCCTCGAGGCGATGCGGGCAAGGCGAGTTGGGCCCGCGCGGGCCGGATCTGGGTGCTGGCGGGCCTGCGGACGGTGAGCTGTGTTCTTGGCGTTGTAGCTCACGGCCGCGACTGAGGAGGCCGGGGTGGCGGCCCCGGGTCGAGGGCGGTGGCGTGCGCCGTCACGGTGACCGGGAGTTTGTTCGGCCCTGGGTAGGTGTGGATTCGGTCGTCGTGTGAGGTTGCTTGGCGGTTGACGGCAGAGAAGTTGACTTGGTGCAGCGTGCAGTGCTCTAGCGATTTGGGTGTGCTTGTCACCTCAGATCTGCTGGAATCGTTTGCCCCTGTCTACTCGAAGGCATGGAGTTGCTCCGGGTGAAAATCTGGAACCGGCTTCGGTTGGTGCCGACGATGGCGGCGCATTGGCGTCGTTACCCTCTCACTAGTACAGAAAAAGGCTATCAGTGGCGCACCCTTTTTTGATTCTGTGGCGCACCCAGCACCCCTGGGTGCGCCACAGAATTCTCGCCACTAATTTTTTTCTGTGGCGCACCTGGCTTGGTGCGCCACAGAATTCTCACATTTCTGTGACGCACCTGGCGTGGTGCGCCACAGAATTCTCAAAAATTTGAAAAAATTCAAAAAATGCAAAAAAAAAATATATAAAGTTTCAAAAAAAATCAGAAAAATCAAAATATGAAAAATCCTAATTATTGGAATTATTTTCATATTTTTTGAATTTTTTGAACTGATACCTTCCCGCTAGGTCACCCATCCTCAAATTGCTCCAACCATAGCACGCTTAACTTCTAAGTTCCACCCAGTTCACCTACCCTTGTGCTACTCAAGTTCTTATTGATATATATCATATGAACCCTCTTAAGTCTTGTATGTGTATATGTGAGGTATGTGTTATAAATGTGTGTTTTTAAATTTCAGATTTCTCAAAAACTTCTAAAGTTTCAAAAGGAGATTCAAAAGTTTCAAAAGATCCAAAAAAATTCAAAAAACTTAAAAAAACTCAAAAATTCCAAAAAAGTCAAAACACTTCAAAAAATTCAACAATCTTCTTTGTTATATATTTCTGTGTCTTTTTTTTTGGACTTTTTGAATTTTTTATTTTTTTTAAATTTTTTCCTTTTTTTATTTTGCTGCGAAAAATCGTCTGTTTGAAATAACTTTTTTTTCTTTTGGAATTAGAGGAATCTGTGAATTGCGGACCGGGTAAACCCGGGTGGATTCGAACTCGGATTTTTCTCTACTTTTTTTTGACATATTTTTTGCATTATTTCAACGTCGTATGCAAAAGTTATGTCCGTTACAAAAAATTTCCTGTTTGTTGCAGAAAATTTTAAAATTCATATTTCAAAATTTCTATACCTACTAGACACTCAAATCTAACTACATGTCAAAGGATTCTATTTATTGAAATTTTTATCATTTTCTTTTACTTCCTGCAAGACTAAAAAGGCGATCCACATTGGTGCGCCACAGAATGTCCTGCCAGGTGCGCCACAGAAAAAAAAAATTTCAAATTTTAACCCGCCCCCCAGATAACTTTCTGTGGCGCACCTGGCCATGTGCGCCACAGAAATGTGACTTTCTGTGGCGCACCAGGCTTGGTGCGCCACAGAATGTCTAATTCTTGTGGCGCCTGTGGTTTAGTGCGCCACAGAAATATGACTTTTTGTGGCGCACCGGGCTTGGTGCGCCACAAAAAATAATTCTCTGGCGCACCAATTAAGGGTGCGCCACAGAATGCCAACCTACCTATATAGGGTTTCCCTACTAGTGTCTTGGGGGCGTCGTCGAGGAGCTCCTTCCTCGTCCCTCGTGGGGGTGATGGGCTCTCCGGGCAAAAGCCCTAGCTTCGAGACACCGAAGTGGGCGACGGCGTTGGTTTACATCGTAACCTCCTTGGAGGCGTCGCCTTGGAGGGCCTGCCTGTACCCGCTACACTTGCTTCTCCTCTTCTGTGGTTGGTGGATGCCGGGACGGCGGTCCCGGGTGGTTCTTGGTTGTGCGCCGAGGCGGCGGCCTCGGGAAGCTATGCGACGGCGGCCCTACGAGGAAGGGCTGTAGCTCGGCATGGTCGAGTGGCAACCTCGGTCTACATGAGTAGCGGGGGGTGTCGGCTCGGTTGATGCACCCTAGTGGGCACTAGTACAAAATCTCAAATGGGAGACGGGAGCTAGAGTCGGTCAAACCAAAATAAATTTTCATCCGTTTGGGACATATCTCCTCAAGCGGTTTTATTTTGTGGGCGTCTCTAATATATCCTGAGACGGATGATACTGCTCGCCGTCTCCCATACAAAACGATTAGAGACGGCTAGAAATCTTCACCGCCTGTAGAAACCAATAGAGACGGCTGGAAATTTTTGCCGTATGAGAAATAGCTCTCCCGCGCTAAATGAAAGAAACTTTACACTGAAGACGGAGTGCGCGCGAAAACGTGAACAAAATCATGAACAGAGAACTGAGAATAAATTAAACAGATATTCAATCAGAGTACATAACTTACTATTAGAATTAGTCGCAAAATACAGTGAATTTGGTATCAAATTTTCGCCGCACCGGCTGCCGGCCAACTCCTCCGATTCGATCGATCTTAGCTAGTGCTAATTAATACGATCGATAGTGTATCCTAACAAAATGGCTGATCGATCGATCGATCATAGTCAGATCTCGAACTCTAATATACTACTATAGCTAGAGATCGAGCTTACCTACTACTAGATCGACCGCTCGACGATCGATCGGTCTAAACGAAAGGGCTGGGCAGGAAGATCTAGTCGTCATACTCGATTGAGGATTCCCAGACGCCGTCCTCATGGTCGGGCATGTCCTCATCGGAGTCGGACATGTAGTCCTCATAGAAGGCCACCGGCATGCCCTCGTGGTCGTCGTCGTCGTAGTTGTCGCCCGCCTCGGCGTCCGGCATGTCCTCGTCGGAGTCGCCATCCTCGCCCGCGGCCGTCGCCTCGACGCCCTCACCATACTCGCCCGCGGCCGCCGCGTGCGCCGCCGCCACGGCCTCCACGATGTCGCAGTTCTGCTCAACAAGGCCGGGGTCGGCCCTCATCTGCCCGATGAGTGCAGCGTCCACGCGCTCGGCTTGGATTTGCTACCAGGCCGCGCGATGCTCTTCCTTGACGGCCTCCAGACGGGTGAGCGCCCTAGGCGCCGGCGCATCGCCGCCATGGCCTGGCCCTCGCCCTCGCCGCCATTGCCCGTCGCCGAAGCCTGGCTCTCCATCACGACCGCGCCGCCATCTGCCGGCGCCGCGGCCAGCGCGGACCGCCAAGAACTCCCCCACGGCCTCCGTCACGGCTTTCGCTATGGCGAAGATCAATGCAATATAGCCGGCGGGCGGGCGCATCTCCTGCACAGCCTCTGCCATGGCAGCCGCCAATGTCTCCGCCGCATCTGGGATGTTGGCCGCCACGCGCATCTCCACCGCAATGGCGGCATAGCGCTCATGCGTGAGCTTCGAGTGGGTCGTGGCCAAATGGCGAGGCATGATGCGCGCGGCGGCGGATCTTGGATTGACCGGTGAGAGGCGGATGGAGGTGGTGGATAAGGCTAGCTAGGGTTTGACGAAGGGGAAAATCCCTATGCCTACAGTATTTTAATCCTGGTGTCTACTACAATTATTACTGCTGCTTTTATTTTACTGCTGCTATTATTTTACTACTGCTATAAAACTGTTGCTACTGATAAACTGTGTCGAGCAAGTCTATTTCCAGCTGCAGCTGAACTGACAATTCATCTGTTAAGGTTTATAAATATTCTTTGGCTCCCCTTGTGTCGAATCAATAAATTTGGGTTTTAGTTCCCTCGAAGACTGTTGCGATCCCTTATACTTCTGGGTCATCAAGACTATTTTCTGGCGCCGTTGCCGGGGAGCATAGCTCTATTTATAAGCTCACCTGAGAGTGATATTGTTCGCTGCAATTCATTCATCATGGGGTAAACCTCATGATGAGAGGGTTCGCATATTGCCATCCACTACAAGGAGAGGTACAACTCTGAACACTTCTGCTGCTCTTGATTCACCGTCTGTTATAAGTCAACTTGTCACACCACCATGTTCACATACTTCACATGCTGCTACTTCTGCTGAATGTGAAAATACTTCTGAAAATTTTGATGATACTTCTACTGTGATTGATGAGAGTGGTTCATTAGGTCATTTTCTAGATGCTACAATTACTAAGTCAAAACAAACTGAAAATGCTGAAACACCTAATGAAAGTCCCATTACACCTGTTAGTTCACCTGAATTAAGAGATCATACTAGTGATGATTTCGAGGAATCTTATGTTGAACTTGATGATGAATTTATTGAAAAAATGCAATGCTTCTAAAGATGCTAGTGCTATTAAAAATCTTCTTGCAAGACGTGCTGTTAATTACAAACTGTCTCCTGATGCTAAGTTTGCTACATCTCCCATTGATATAAAAGATAAAGATTATGATTTCTCTATGGACTTGTCACATATATCTATTGTTGAGAAAGAACCTTTTCGAGGAACTGAAAATGAAAGTGCTGTAGAACATATGAACACTCTTTCTACTTTAAGTAGTGTGTTTTCTGATGACATTAAGAAACGCAGTTACTTCGTTACTAAAATATTTCCTTTCTCATTAAAAGATGAAGCTAAAACTTGGTTTAATAGTTTATCTCCTAGATCCATTAAAAGTCCCATGGATTTAGTTAATGCTTTCTTCTAGAAATATTTTCCTGCTAGTGCTCAACATGCAGCTTTACAGAAATCTTTAATTTCAAACAATTGGAAGCCGAGAAATTGCCTAAATCTTGGGCAAGTGATGCATGTAAAATGCATACATGAACTTTACATTTTATTACATGTTATTCCATGTTATTTGCATCATATAAGGGTTATATTCATGATTTATATTGAGTTTTGGGGATAATTAACAACTTCCCCATTTTTCTGGAATTAACCCTGCGCTGTCAGAAAACCCCTTTTTCTATATTTTGATGTTTCAGGGACCCAAACGACGTCCAAATGACCTGAAACTTTACGGGGATCACTTTTTTGGAAGGAACGAAACGTAGGCGCAAAGGAATCGAAGAAACGGAGACCAGAAGGCCGAAAGGGGTGGGGCCACGCGGCCAGATTCCCTGACCGCGTGGGACCCACCAAAATGGCCCTCGGGCCTCCGCTGCCGTCGATCTTTCTTCCCGAAGCTTCGTCTTGACCTAAAAACGACTATATATAGACCCCCCAGGGCTTTCGCGAAAGAGAGCGCCGCCGAAACACAGAAACCACGAAACAGAGACCTGGAGCTGAAGATTGGAGGGTGGAAACTCCGGCGGGGCGCTGCCGGGGTGGTCTCCTTCTCCTCCAACAACATCTCCACCGACACCATGATGAAGAGGGAGTAGTCCATCCCTGGACTATGGGTTTGTGGAAGTAACTTATGTATCTCTCCTCTCTATGAGATTCACTAATTAGTACCGTATGAGCTGCTGAACATGATTACGGTCATCTATGTAATTCCTTTGTGGTGGATCTTTATTATGAGTTAATACATGTTTGAGATTGCAATAGTTTTGTTTCAGTTATGAAAGTAGATGCATATTATGTACCCCGTTCTTATTTACTTGTCATGATCAAGCATGTTTATGAGAGCATGTGAGGGGGAACGTGTGCATTAGTTGGAGTAACGGGGGGTGGCTAGTGCAGTGAACGTGAGAGAAAGTTCTGCGATCCACTTGGGTTTTCTACCTTACTTTGTTGCCTCACTAGGGATAAACAAAAATACCATGCTACCGGAGAGTGGATGTGACCTTGGCCACTATCTCCATGACTAGATCTAGCATGTTCTTATTTTAACTTCATGTCATTGAACTTATTGCTATGCTCTGATTTATCTTAATTGCTAAGGTGTTATAATTTAGTTCGCAACTTGGTGGAGCATAAGAGAGAGAACAACTTATACTTGAGATCTCTATGTTAGGACGTGATGCCCATATTATTAATAACTTGTCAAACCATGTCTTGCCATCTTACATGTTAATTGTAGTGTTCCATTGTCTACCACGTTATCAAGAGAGAGTGCATTTGTGAAACCATGAACCCCGGTCCATTTTTAATCATAAGAAACACCTTTCCAACACTTTTATCACCACTTTTGTTTGCTGCCATTATTAAATACGAAAATACAAAAATACTTTTACATCTTGCATACATTATAAAAAAAAACCAAAAATATCATTTATCATTACTACCATCATCCTTGCATATTTATTTTACCATCATTGCATATTTACTACTGTTTGCATATTTATTTTATTATCATTCTCACACCTTATGCTTGACAACCACTTGGTGAGGTTGAGGGCACAAAACAATTTATTTTGTTGCAGGTTCTCAAGAGAAGGATAAGGAGATAACACCTGTGGTTCCCCGAGAGTTCGATATTAAACCCTCGAGTCACCCCTCGTGGGGAAAACTGTCTTCCACTACTACATACACTCTGCACTTGGAGTCTCAACCTAACCCATTTACTTTTCACGCAGGTAACCACACGAAGGGCCGTCAAGACCGTTTTCTGGCGCCGTTGTGGGGTAACTACGTGAAGGGCCATCAAGACGTTTTCTGGCGCCGTTGCCGGGGAGCCATAGCTGAAAGGTTTATCCAAGGATCACTCACATCAAGTCAACTTCATCACCAACTTGTGTAACAACCTAAGCTTGGGGAGGTTGCACCTACGTGAGCATCATCTTATCCATCTTTACCTTCAATCATTTTATTTTGTTTTGTTCTTGTCTTGCATATCATCTTTAAATTTTGGTTTGCATATTTATATTCAGTTTTGCATTTTTTTGTTGCATTTGTTATTTCAAGTTGCATTAGTGTCATTTTACTTTCAGTTTTGCATAAAAAATTAAAAACACATAAAAACTTGTTGAAATGGGAGATAGAACTAAATTGTGTGACTACACAAACACTCCTAATGATCAATTTATTGCTAAGCCTATCACCACACCTGAGATTACTGCTGAGAGCTATGAAGTTAGTCCTAGTTTGTTAAACTTGATAACTAGGGAACAATTTGGTGGTAGTGCTATTGAGGATGCCTCTATGCATCTTCATGATTTTATTGAAATCTGTGACATGCAAAAGTTTTAAAATGTTGAAAGTAATGTCTTAAAACTGAAGTTATTTCCTTTCTCACTTAGAGGAAAAGCTAAAGAGTGGCTACATTCATTACCTACTGGTAGTATTAATTCTTGGGATGATTTAAAAGAAGCTTTCATTAAGAAATATTATCCCCCTGTTAAAATACTGCAAAATAGAAACAATATCCTCTCTTTTAGGCAAAATGAAAATGAACATGTTGCCATGGCTTGGGATAGGATTAAACTCATGCTTAGAACTTGTCCATCACATGGGGTTAATAAATGGACCATTTTACACTCTTTTTACAATGGTCTAAATTACATGTCTAGAAATATACTTGATTCAGCTGCTGGAGGTGCTTTCATGGGAAAAACTGTTTTAGAAGCTAAGAACATTTTGGAAAGTATCTTGCAAAATTATAGTCAATGGCATACTGATAGAGCACCTAGTTCATCTAAGAAAGTGAACTCTATAGAAGAAACAAATGATTTGTCATCTAAAATGGACACCATTCTTGCTTTTATTAATAAACAAAATTTTGAAAATATGCCTTTGCAAGAACTAGTTGGTAATAATCCTGAAAATGTTGATGTCAACTTCATTAGGAACTATGGTAATAATGGGTATGGTAACAACAATTATAACTATTATAATAAGCCCCCATATGTTTCAAACAAATATACCACTAGTAGTAATGTTTCTAGTGATTTGGAAAACACCATTAGATCATTTATATCTACTCAAAAGGAGCTCAATAAGGAGTTCATATCCAAATTCGAAAAACATGATATTTTGTTTGAAAGAGTAGATCAACTCACTAAGGAAGTTTCCTCATTAAAGAACATCATTATATCTCAAAAAGAGAAAAAAGTTGAGGAAGTTAAAATGCTTAGTGAAGTTAAGGAACCATTTGTTGATTTAGAGAATTGTAGCTTGCATGAATTAATTTCTATCTTACAAAAAATTGCAAGTGATCCTTCTGTTAATATTAACCAGGCTGGTTTTGGTTCCTATATTGCTAATCATGTCTTAAAAGAAAAGATTGCTAGGTACAATCAAGAGGCTATGATACCACCTAAGCTTGGGGATATATGGATCCCCAAAGTCTCAGTAACCATTGGAAAAAGACACACCATGCTATACTTGATCTAGGATCTAGTGTCTCTATATTATCTAAAGAACTATATGAAGTCCTTGAACTTAAAAATATTGAGAAATGCTCTATTGAACTTGCACTTGCTGATGATTCCATTAGACATGCTCTAGGAAAAGTAAGTGATGTTATGGTAGAGTTACACATGACTTGTGTGCCTGTTGATTTTCTAATCATGGACATGGGGAATAAAACCTCTAGTCCTATTATTTTGGGAAGACCTTTTCTTCGTACTACAGGTGCCATTATTGATTCAAAGGAAGGGAATGTGAAGTTTCAGTTTCCACACAAGAAGAGCATGGAACACTTCCCAAGGAAGAGGGACACACCAAGGTTCAAACTCCCTCATGAGCTACGTCCCCTTTGATTATCAAGTAAGTAAGCCTAACTATATGGCTATAAAGAAAGCGCTTTACGGGAGGCAACCCGCTTGTTTTTATTTGAGATTTTCTTTGAGTCCTCTTGCTGTAACAAGAGAATAGTTTGTTAGTTTTGTTTCTGAGATTTTTAATAAAGAACCAAGTTTTACCTATTTTGGGTTTGAAAAGTTGCCATTCATTTTCGGAGAGTTTTCTGCCTGCACGAAGTCTGTGCACGGTTTGATTTTTAATTTTTATCTGTAACTCCGATTGAGCTGTAATTGAAATGTATCTTCAACTTTTCATCCTCTGTATACGTGATTTTTTGCAGATTTTTCTGACTAGTTTAAGTAGGGTAGAAAAATGCGTTTTGCTGCTTCTGTTTTTCTGGACAGATTCTGTCTTGATATTGTTTTATGCATTCTTTGAGCTTTTTGCTTGAATCTTTTTGATTCAATTGAGTTTATGAGTAGGCATACAACATTATATACTCTCTGTACATTCATATGAATTTTTTCCTAAGGATTTTATGCAGCAAGGAACATATTTGTTTATCACTACTAATATCACCCCACAGAAAAGAAATGGAGAAACGGTGTTTTGAAATTTTTTCACAGGATTAGAGGAGCTGCACCAAGAGCTATCCAAGGATGGTGAAGACCATAAGCTTGGGGATGTCAAGACAACCCCACTAGACCAACACACTCTCGGTTTGCACACGTCTAACTTCTGTTTTTCGATCAAAGCACTTTATCGTATAAATTTGGAGCGTCTGTTTTCTTTTGCTTTTGTTATTTTGGTTTGTTAATAAGACCACCACTATCATTTATATATGAGAGAGTGATAACCCACAAGTATAGGGATCGCGTGTAGCCTTTTCGATAAGTAAGAGTGTCGAACCCAACGAGGAGCTAAAGGTAGGATAAGTATTCTCTCAAGTTCTATCAACCACTGATACAACTCTACGCACACTAAACGTTTGCATTATCTAGAAATAAAACTACGGTAGCAATACGGGTATGAGAGGTAGTTTTGCAAGATAATAAATACAAGAAAGTAAATGTTAGTGCTGCAGCAATAAAATACACTAAGTAACCATATACTAACAGTACCATGAGTGTGGAAAAGTGGTGGTAATTGTGGTGGCTTTGTCCAAGATTAATTAGTGAAGGTACTTGGTTCATTGTCTTCGATGCAGTTTTCTATGTGGGAGAGGCTAAATATACATGCACTCCACTACTTGGGATTACAAGTACTATATGATTGGATTGTTAGAAAGCATCCGCAAATACTAACAATGCATTAAGGTTTCCCCAACCATAGCCTTAAGTTCAAGGTCCTCTTACTCCCATACGTGCAACTAATCGGTTCGCGTTCTCAGGTTTCTGTCACTCCGGCAGAACTTCCCCCGCTTCGTTACAAATACTACCAACCCTAGGGTGTTTGATCCATGCGCGCACAAATATAATGGACACCAAAGGACAGCACCATATAGACATACAACTCTAATGAACCTCATGCATTCAATTAAGCAATCAAAAGACAAATAAACTACGGAAACATGATGTAAATCATAGGATAAATATTATAGCATCAAACACCATGTTTACATAGGACGGTACAGAGGTTTGTGGGAGGATGAACCACTGAATACAAGGAGGAGATGGTGATGGAGATGGCGGTGAAGACGGCGGAGAGGGGCAGCGCGGCGGCGCAGGGCGGCGGCGGCGCCGGCGGTGCGGGGAACTCCTTTCCCCGCCGGCAAGCTTGGGGAGCGCCGCCCCTTAGCCTCCCTCCTTCATGGCTTCTTGGGAGCCCTCCCCCATGGAGATGGGATCCATGGGGGAGGCAAAAACGTGGCTTTTGGTGGCTGAAATTCGTGGGTGGAGGAGTCCTCCACGAATTAGGTTTCCTCCCTTTATATATCTTCTCGGATTTCCGTCACCCCTTTTAGGGTTCCACCAAAACGGGCCTACAGGCCGCGTCCGAACTCCGATTGGGCTGATCTCGGGCTTAAAATCTTCGTATGGAAAATTGTGACAACTTTCGTAACAGCCAGGTCTCCATTGACGTCATCTTCGAGGGTCAAACTGGCAATCTTCGTAAAAAGTTCTCAGACAGATTTCAGGAAAGTCCCAATTCGACTCCAACAAGGTTTCCTCTTGTATTCTTGATAATTTCTACACATCAAAGAGTAAAACAAGAACATTGTGCACTTTTGCAACTATTAGTAGGTTAGTCCAAATAAATAATAAACTTAATATAAAACAAGTGCTAAAAGCATAAAAATGGCATGAAACAATCAAAAATTATAGATACGTTTTGGACGTATCAACATCCCCAAGCTTAATTCCTGCTCGTCCTCGAGTAGGTAAATGATAACAAAATAATTTTTGATTGTAAATGCTATGATCAGGTCTTTAACAATTGCATGATGTATGGATAATAAAACTTAGCAATCATGTTTCCTAATGAAAAGTATCAACGAACTAAGAGCTTATAACATGAAATTTATAAACATCAACAAGATTGTAATGACCATAATAAAGCATGATAGAGTGGTATCTCGCTTGCCCTTAATTGTGGAGCAAAACATAAATGCCAAGGCACCTCTGAAGTTCAAGTGAAGACTAGATATAGAGATATCAAAGATAAAAGCATCATGGTTATACCTCAATTAATCGTATTCTGGGACAAGCACATTACACTAAGAACGACAGCTATGCTCTCGAAGAAGTGCTCAAAGAAAGGATGGTGACTCAACATAAAAATAAAAGATTGGCCCTTCGCAGAGGGAAGCAGGGATTAACACGTGCTAGAGCTTTTTGTTTTAAAAACAGAGGTAAAAATGTTTTGAGAGGTGTTTGTTAATTGTCAACGAATGGTAGCGGGTGAGAACAGTATTCTACCTGTCAAACGGACTTTTAAGAGCGGCTCCCATGAAGGACGTTATTTCTACCAGCAAGGCAGATCATCCCTCTTTCTCTTTGGTTTACACACATTCAGGTATTTCACTGTTTGTCATTGCTTACTGATGAATCAGGGCAAAAGTGTGAAGAGAATTAATTGGTTAAAGTTGTAATTAATTGGGACTGGGCACCCCGTTGCCAGCTCTTTTTGCAAGTTATTGGATAAGCGGATGTATATGCCACTAGTCCAGGTGTAAAAGTCCATTTGACAAATAGAATAAAGAATAACCACACTAATTCCTCATGAGCTAGTAAACATTGACACAAAAAGAGAAATATTTTGAAGGTTTTAAAGGTAGCACATGCAAATTTACTTGGAATGGCTTGAAATACCATGCATAGGAATTTTTTGGTGGACTCTTTGGGATAACTTGGTTTTAAGGATTTGGATGCACGAGCAGCATTCCCGCTCAGTACAAGTGAAGGCTAGCAATAGACTGGGAAGCGACAACCACGAGAGCGATAACGGTCATAATCATGCTTGCGACAAAATAAAATTAACGGAGGCATAAAAACGATACTAAAACTCTGAGGCAAAATAGATCATCAAGGCTTAATTGACTTTTATTTTTCAGTCATAACATGTGTGAGCATGTGCCAAGTCGATTCAAGTGAATTATTCAGAGGAGGATACCACAATACCATACCATCTTATGAACAGGACAATGCATGTTGATATCAAAATAACATAATATGCACTATTAGCTAGTTGAGACTAACCATAAGAAAACATAAACTACTAAACAGTATTATTCACACATCATTTTTAAGTTTCAACAAGTAATCCATTAACCAAGTAAACATTGAAAACAGAGGATAAATAAAATATGTGACGATCCACTTATTAATGTAACTGGTGTTTGATGCTAAGATAAATAGATAATAAAATACAGCCGCTTCAAGTTTAGTTAAGTTCCTATGTTGCTCAAAAAACAAAGTTTAAAGGTTTGCAAACCGTGGGGTTATTGATGAAGAGGGATGCGGGGACATCCCCAAGCTTATGACTTTGGTAATTCTTCAATATTCCATAGTTTGGTGTTCCTTCATTCTCTGTGAAAAAACTTCAACACAAAAACTTTCCCATTCTTTTCTGCGGTTAGACATTAGTACAATAGATAATATTTCCCAAGTGCTACTATTAAACCAAATAAAATTTTGTTTTTAAGTTACAGAAAGGTTGCTTAAATGGCCAACTTATAAATGAAAGGTAAGAACCATTAAAAATCAAATGAAAACGAAAAGAGGCCACTCTTGCAACAAAAGTCAGAATCTGTCCAGAAAAACAGCAGCTGGAAAACGCAATTTTTAGGTGCACTTAAACATGCCCGAAATTTTAGCCAATTTTTGTACATGCAGAGGATTAGGTGCTACAACATCAGTAATTTTTTCGTGATTTTTAGAGCTTCCAGTAAAATATGAAAAATCGCGCAATAAGCAGTAGATACCGAAAACAGAAAATCACTTTTTACATATGTATCAACTAAGCTAAATGGATAAAACTTGGTACTTTATTTTTGATAAACTAAGAAACCAGAGGCTAAGCAAGACCTAAACATGCTAGCTACAGCAAGGAAAACTCTAAATAAAAATCAAAAGTAAAACCCAAATAAAATTAAAATAAAGAACCAAACAAAGAAGCAAAACAAAAGAAAATATTTTTGTTATTTTGAATTTATAAGTGAAAGTAAAGAAGCAATCGAAACCAAATAAGGAGCCTAATAAAACTAAAGAAGGTAAAACCAAGACATATAAAAGCAATTATAATACAAGTTAAGACAATACATATCATGTGGACGGGTAATATAGAGTATGAACGAGACAACCTCATGTTAGTTGATGAATAGGGGGATGACTCGGGCATCCCCAAGCTTAGATGATTGTATCTTCTTGAATATGTTCTTGGGATGCACCTACACATCCCCAAGCTTGAGCTCTTGCGTCTTCTTATTCATCTCATATCACCATATTGATTAGATCTTATAAGCTACATCCACATAAAACTTCACAAAACTCATTAGTAGGGTTAGTACTCATTAAATAAAATCCACTCATGTTCAAGCATTGACAAGTTTTATAATTTTTACTCAACATTAGCCACTGTATATACTAAGGTGTTCATGATTTCCGTTGTCCGTCGAAAAACTAATGAAACTAACAACACCAAGTACAATATTGAATAAACAAAGAAATCTGTCAAAACTGAACAGTCCGTAAAGATGGCATTCAACGAGATAGTTAAGTAGCTCAAATCGAAAAACTTTAGTCTAATGAAAGAAAGATAATAATCTCAGGTTTATGCACAAAAATTTTCAAGTCAAAATACTATTCTGAGATTTATCACGATTTTATTTACAGAGAAGCACAAAATCTGTCTAAACAGAACAGTCAGTAAAGATCGAATTTTTCGACCTATCTACGTACCTTAAATCAGAAAAAGTTAGTCTAATGAAAGAAAGCTAATAAGCATCACTTTGCACTCAAGAAATTTCAGATCAAGATCACGTTCTGGTGATTTTAAACATTTAATACGGTGGAGCACAGAAAATCTGTTTCTGGACAGCAAAGTAAAACTATCAACTTTCAATTAACTAAAGACTATAATTAGCATTTTATTTTTATGTACAGAGGTATATACACAATATTTACAATATTTACATGTTTTTAATGAAAAGCTTCCATGGAAAGATTTGTTTTGGTTTCATAGGCATGAACACAAGTGTTCAAGGTCGACCCCCATTTAACCATTACTCATCTTTCCAATCACTTTTCTTTTTGAAAACGTTTTTAGATAACAACTACACCTAATTTTTTTTGTAATTCGCATTCCCTATCCATAGTAAGATAAAGAACAACTTAATACTGAAAATAAAAACTACTTAGAGATAAAGCAAACAAGTGCACACAAGAACATTAACCTACGCTATGGCTCCCCGGCAACGGCGCCAGAAAAGGTCTTGATAACCCACAAGTATAGGGGATCGCGTGTAGCCTTTTCGATAAGTAAGAGTGTCGAACCCAACGAGGAGCTAAAGGTAGGATAAGTATTCTCTCAAGTTCTATCAACCACTGATACAACTCTACGCACACTAAACGTTTGCATTATCTAGAAAATAAAACTACGGTAGCAATACGGGTATGAGAGGTAGTTTTGCAAGATAATAAATACAAGAAAGTAAATGTTAGTGCTGCAGCAATAAAATACACTAAGTAACCATATACTAACAGTACCATGAGTGTGGAAAAGTGGTGGTAATTGTGGTGGCTTTGTCCAAGATTAATTAGTGAAGGTACTTGGTTCATTGTCTTCGATGCAGTTTTCTATGTGGGAGAGGCTAAATATACATGCACTCCACTACTTGGGATTACAAGTACTATATGATTGGATTGTTAGAAAGCATCCGCAAATACTAACAATGCATTAAGGTTTCCCCAACCATAGCCTTAAGTTCAAGGTCCTCTTACTCCCATACGTGCAACTAATCGGTTCGCGTTCTCAGGTTTCTGTCACTCCGGCAGAACTTCCCCCGCTTCGTTACAAATACTACCAACCCTAGGGTGTTTGATCCATGCGCGCACAAATATAATGGACACCAAAGGACAGCACCATATAGACATACAACTCTAATGAACCTCATGCATTCAATTAAGCAATCAAAAGACAAATAAACTACGGAAACATGATGTAAATCATAGGATAAATATTATAGCATCAAACACCATGTTTACATAGGACGGTACAGAGGTTTGTGGGAGGATGAACCACTGAATACAAGGAGGAGATGGTGATGGAGATGGCGGTGAAGACGGCGGAGAGGGGCAGCGCGGCGGCGCAGGGCGGCGGCGGCGCCGGCGGTGCGGGGAACTCCTTTCCCCGCCGCCGGCAAGCTTGGGGAGCGCCGCCCCTTAGCCTCCCTCCTTCATGGCTTCTTGGGAGCCCTCCCCCATGGAGATGGGATCCATGGGGGAGGCAAAAACGTGGCTTTTGGTGGCTGAAATTCGTGGGTGGAGGAGTCCTCCACGAATTAGGTTTCCTCCCTTTATATATCTTCTCGGATTTCCGTCACCCCCTTTTAGGGTTCCACCAAAACGGGCCTACAGGCCGCGTCCGAACTCCGATTGGGCTGATCTCGGGCTTAAAATCTTCGTATGGAAAATTGTGACAACTTTCGTAACAGCCAGGTCTCCATTTGACGTCATCTTCGAGGGTCAAACTGGCAATCTTCGTAAAAAGTTCTCAGACAGATTTCAGGAAAGTCCCAATTCGACTCCAACAAGGTTTCCTCTTGTATTCTTGATAATTTCTACACATCAAAGAGTAAAACAAGAACATTGTGCACTTTTGCAACTATTAGTAGGTTAGTCCAAATAAATAATAAACTTAATATAAAACAAGTGCTAAAAGCATAAAAATGGCATGAAACAATCAAAAATTATAGATACGTTTTGGACGTATCAGAGAGCTACTGAAGTTTGGGTTGAATTATGTTGGATGCTATTAAATATTGGATAGGGATGTTTGAGTTGATTTTAAAAGATACATATAGTTGCATAATTCATGTGCTTTGAATGAATGTTAATTTGCAAGTGTGTTGTCAAGAGCTATCTTTTACCATGTTTAGATGTTGAATTTTAACTTTACTTGGTTTAACATGGATTGATTAGTTCTATGGACACTTATGCATGCATTTAGATGGTCAACTTTCTCCCTATTGCTAGCCCAAAAATTACAACAAGTAAAAAGCTGGTTTCCCAACACCTTCAACCAAAGTTTTTCCAGTGAGTCCACCATATCTACCTATTAGCTTTATGCTATTCCAAGTATGTTTATCATGTTATATTGTGTTATCTACATTTCTGAATTTAAATGCTTATGTTATTGATTGTCATGGGAAAAATTGGTTAAAAGCTCTCACGAACTTGTTGCACAATTTACTTTTATTGCATTTAATAAGCATGAACCATTGTGATTAAAATTATGAAGTTGTGGGCTTGACAATTGTTTTGGTTGGGAGTTAGCCCATATGTGCTGTCACATGGCAAGCTTTCAACATTGCACTTATTTATATTTAGTTGATGTTATGTACTTTTGTTTATGGATGCCTATCATGGGTGAAATGAATGTGGATACTTAGTAAGTTCAAAGAGTTTGTATAAATGGTTAGAGAAATGACTGGGCCGCTAATCTAAGCCATGCATCATCATGGTGGAAATTTACATCATAACCATAATGTTCATTCAGTGATGCACCTCATAATAAAAAAGCTATACCCATAGTAAATAAAAGAGTGCTGAGATTGTTCATTGTCTGTTTGTCTTGTTGTTTTGACATAGGCTTGTTCATGTCAAGGGGCAAGAGTACCCCAGTGCAGTTCTTGATGATACTATTATTACTTGCAATGACCTTTATTTGAATTTACTTTGTGGACCAAAGTGAGTAACACATGGTGTAGGTACTTGTATTCAAGGGACATGAGACATTCAACCAATACATTGTCAAGCACACCACTCATATTTGCTTTCACTTTAAACATTAATCATTCAAGATGATATGATAGGGGTAATGAGAGCTCACACCAATGACTACCACATTGCAAGCGTTAACTTAAGTAGAAGTGTTTGGAAGTTAGATGAAACTTATTCATGCTTTACCTCTACTTATTTATCTATCCAAAGTGTCCACCTTTTATATTCAGTTTTCATAAGGAGTACTCTATGACCACCATAGGATGTTTTTACTTTTCATTATGCATATATTTGGTCCATAGTACTTCTTCTATGTTACACTTTGTGAATTTATCATTGAACATCTTTACATTGAGTATTTGATACCACTTCATAATTTATCTTGCATATTGTTATTCCTTTGAAGAATGAATCATTTGACTCTATGTAGCAATAGTAATCACCTTTGATATCCATTGATAGTATTAAAATGCAAAGTCCATGTTAGTTTTATCACCTTCATACTCGGGACGAGCATGGGTTAAGCTTGGGGATGTTGATGCATGTAAAATGCATACATGAACTTTACATTTTATTACATGTTATTCCATGTTATTTGCATCATATAAGGGTTATATTCATGATTTATATGAGTTTTGGGGATAATTAACAACTTCCCCATTTTTCTGGAATTAACCCTGCGCTGTCAGAAAACCCCTTTTTCTATATTTTGATGTTTCAGGGACCCAAACGACGTCCAAATGACCTGAAACCTTACGGGGATCACTTTTTGGAAGGAACGAAACGTAGGCGCAAAGGAATCGAAGAAACGGAGACCAGAAGGCCGAAAGGGGTGGCCCACGTGGCCAGATTCCCTGACCGCGTGGGACCCACCAAATGGCCCTCGGGCCTCCGCTGACGTCGATCTTTCTTCCCGAAGCTTCGTCTTGACCTAAAAACGACTATATATAGACCCCCCCAGGACTTTCGCAAAGAGAGCGCCGCCGAAACACAGAAACCACGAAACAGAGACATGGAGCTGAAGATTGGAGGGGGGAAACTCCGGCGGGGCGCTGCCGGGTGGTCTCCTTCTCCTCCAACAACATCTCCACCGACACCATGATGAAGAGGGAGTAGTCCACCCCTGGACTATGGGTTTGTGGAAGTAACTTATGTATCTCTCCTCTCTATGAGCTTCACTAATTAGTACCGTATGAACTGTTGAACATGATTACGGTCATCTATGTAATTCCTTTGTGGTGGATCTTTATTATGAGTTAATACATGTTTGAGATTGCAATGGTTTTGTTTCAGTTATGAAAGTAGATGCATATTATGTACCCCGTTCTTATTTACTTGTCATGATCAAGCATGTTTATGAGAGCATGTGAGGGGAACGTGTGCATTAGTTGGAGTAACGGGGGGTGGCTAGTGCAGTGAACGTGAGAGAAAGTTCTACGATCCACTTGGGTTTTCTACCTTACTTTGTTGCCTCACTAGGGATAAACAAAAATACCATGCTACCGGAGAGTGGATGTGACCTTGGCCACTATCTCCATGACTAGATCTAGCATGTTCTTATTTTAACTTCATGTCATTGAACTTATTGCTATGCTCTGATTTATCTTAATTGCTAAGATGTTATGATTTAGTTCGCAACTTGGTGGAGCATAAGAGAGAGAACAACTTATACTTGAGATCTCTATGTTAGGACGTGATGCCCATATTATTAATAACTTGTCAAACCATGTCTTGCCATCTTACATGTTAATTGTAGTGTTCCATTGTCTACCACATTATCAAGAGAGAGTGCATTTGTGAAACCATGAACCCCGGTCCATTTTTAATCATAAGAAACACCTTTCCAACACTTTTATCACCACTTTTGTTTGCTGCCATTATTAAATACGAAAATACAAAAATATTTTTACATCTTGCATACATTATAAAAAAAAACCAAAAATATCATTTATCATTACTACCATCATCCTTGCATATTTATTTTACCATCATTGCATATTTACTACTGTTTGCATATTTATTTTATTATCATTCTCACACCTTGTGCTTGACAACCACTTGGTGAGGTTGAGGGCTCAAAACAATTTATTTGTTGCAGGTTCCCAAGAGAAGGATAAGGAGATAACACCTGTGGTTCCCCGAGAGTTCGATATTAAACCCTCGAGTCACCCCTCGTGGGGAAAACTGTTTTCCACTACTACATACACTCTGCACTTGGAGTCTCAACCTAACCCATTTACTTTTCACGCAGGTAACCACACGAAGGGCCGTCAAGACCGTTTTCTGGCGCCGTTGTGGGGTAACTACGTGAAGGGCCATCAGCAAGGTTTTGTTCTTTACTCAGTGCTCGGCTTGGACATTAATTAGCTAAAAATTAACTTCTTGATATATTCTATAATGGACTAACTGTTGAATCTAGGACATACCTAGATAGTTGTGCTGGTTGTGTTTTCAGGAAAAGAACTCCAGATGAAGCTGAGGAATTAATGGATGAAATAAGCCAAAATCATGATGATTGGACTATACCTGAGCCGACCCCGATACCCACACAAAGAAGAGAGGAATTCTTGAACTAAGTGATGAAGAAATGAGAGAAGCTAAGAAATCTCTTAAAGTGAAGGGTATTAAATCTGAAGATGTGAAGAATCTACCACCGATAGAAGAATTATGTAAGCCAATTCCTCACCCATCAGTAGTTGAGGTACACTCTCTCCAACATTTTGATGATAGGGATATTCCTTATTCTAAAACTCCTGATCAATGCTTAGATGAATTTGATAATTATATTGTTAAGCAGGATAACTTTAATATGAGAGTGCAGAATCATCTGATGGAAAATTCTAGAACTATGATTAAATTGCATGATATTGTGGAAAGAACCTCTAATGATGTTAAAATGCTTATTAAACATTTCCATATGGTTCAAACTCAAATATATCAACTCACTAAGGTACAAAAAGATCTGCTAGTTAATGCTTCTAGAGAAAATGAAAAACATGCTTATGGAGTAGGAACTAGAGGAGGTGCTTCTACTCAGGATCCCTTATATCCTGAAGGACATCCTAAAAGAATTGAGCAAGATTCTCAACTAGCTAATGAAACTAGTACTCCTTCTAAGAAAAAGAAGAAGAAGAAACATAAACATGTTGAAGAATCTCTTGAATCAATTAAAGAAAGTGAGCATGTTGATGATCCAAATAGTATGTCTATCTCTGATGCTGGAACTGAAAGTGGTAATGAACATAACAATGATAAGGATAAAAATGATGCTTCTGATAAAGAGAAGAGTGAAGATGAACCTGAAAAGCATACTAAGAATAAAAAGTACACTAAAGAAGATTTCATTGCTAAAAAGCATGGTAATGAGAGAGAACCTTGGGTGCAAAAGCAAATGCATTTTCCTAATAACAAACAAATCAAAGGAAGAGGAACACTATAATAAATTTTGTGAATGGATGAAACCCTTGTTGTTGCAAATTCCTTTGACTGATGCTATTAAAATTGCCTCCTTATTCAAAATATATGAAAGATATTATCTCTAACAAAAGGAAAAATCCTAATGAGGAAGTTTCTACTATGCTTGCTAATTACTCTTTCAATTTTAAGGTTCCAAAGAAACTTGGAGATCCAGGTATACCAACTATCCCATGCTCTATTAAGAATAATTATGTTAGAACTACTCTATGTGATTTAGGAGCAGGAGTTAGTGTTATGCCTTTCTCTCTTTATAAGAGGCTCTATTTAGAAAAATTGATACCAACTGATATATCTTTGCAAATGGCTGATAAATCTACTGCTGTTCCTGTTGGCATATGTGAGGATGTTCCTGTTCAAGTGGCTAATAATTGTTTAATATTAACTGACTTTGTTGTGTTGAAAATGCCTGAAGATGATAATATGTCTATTATTCTTGGGAGATCTTTTCTTAACACTGCAGGGGCTGTTATTGATTGCAACAAAGGAAAAGTAACCTTCAATGTTAATGACAAAGAGCATACTGTTTATTTTCCCAAAAAGCCGGACAAGATATATGGAGTAAATACAATAGCCAATCTTAGAACTATCAAAGTGGGAAGTATTGATTGCCCTATTTATGAACCTCAAGAAGGATTTCAAAGTATTATGATTGGATCTATTGCTATACAATTCAAGGTAACATGATTGTCTCATGTGGTTTAATTCTTTTATGTCATATAAATTTATTTGGTGACAAGACTTGATCAACCTTGTTAACAAATATGTTTTAAATGCATAGAAGCACTAAACAATATTTTATTTCTCAACCTTGTTTTACCTACTGTTGTGTTACTGAACTTGCAAAGTTTTAGTTGAAATTGGTTTTTATAAAATTCTATTTCTGCCCTAAGTTTATTATTTAAATACCCAGAAAATGGGCAAAATGAAAGTTTTCAAAAATTTCTGAAAATTATACCATAAATCTTAGTTTTTAAAGAGGAATGTGGGAGTGCCTGGAGCTGACCAGGGGGCCCACCATGCCTCCACACCACCCCACCGCGCGGCAGGGGTGTGGGCCGCGCCGTGGCATGGTGTGGGTCCCACCTGGCCCTCCACTCACCCATCTTCCTCCATTTCTTTCTCTCTCCCGACCAAACACTCCACCATTGTTCAAACCCGTGTTCTTGCTGCTTTTGCTCGAGTTTTTTTGATTTCCTTGCTCAGCCCATCTTTGTTGCTGAGATTTGGGCCATTTGCTCTCCGGTATGTGACTCCTCCGTTTATCCAAGTAGAATTTTGTTTAGTTGTGTATGCCTTGAGTATTTGGTACTGTAGGTGACATGATAGATGTGTTTGCATGCTTGTTCTATGCTTAGATTAATTAGTTTTGATGCATGTGTAGCCCTCTTGCAAGTTTCTATAGTAGTTTCTTTGATTTAGTTGCTCCAAAATCATGTTTTATGAGGTCTTGTTTAAAATTTCAGAAAAGGAAGATGCATAATGACGAGGGGTTAACTCATCAAACTCCATGGTTAAGGACCTAGGGTTGAGATTATGGGGAGAGAACGTGGTAGTACTGGTAGTTTCGTCGGCTGACAAGCAGAGGCAAAGATTTACCCAGGTTCAGACCTCCGGAGAATAACACCCTACTTCCTGCTTGTGTGGTATTGATCGTGTGAGATTATGCGGTTACAGGGAGGCTCCGGCGAGATGTCGATCTCGCTAGAGCTTTTGGTGGTTCGAGTATTGCTTGTCCTGGATCGGCGGCCCTCCCAACCTTTATATAATAGGCTGGGTCTCGGGAGTTCGTAACCGACCAGTTTACATGTAAGGAAAGACTAAACGACTATGCCTATGACTAATCTTGGAGGATACTCCATCTTGTTGGGCCTTTCGTCATGGGCTTCATGTAGGCTCTTGATACTTGGGCCTTAGTCGACACGTGCACCAGGTACCCTTATGGTAGGGTACCGAGATGTATATCCTTGTCAGTAGCCCCCGAGTACTTGTCTGACTCGAAGAATCGGGCATGGACTCATTCGTAAGTGCACGTCATATGCTTTGTATTTTGTATATTGTAATTGGAATTCCTGTATGAATAGCACATGTTGGCTATGTCGAGTATCTCACCGACTGTGCTTTTTGCTTATGATGATCAAGGGATAATAGCTTAGCAGGCCCAGTACACTCGACGGATCGGGACTGGTTAACTACACATTCGGGTAAAACCTTACTAGATTTCAATCAAACTCGAGTCCCCGCACTCGAATCTGGAACAAACTGGTCAGATTCGTCTAGGCCGCGGAGGTCTTACTGAGTCGATCTGCAGTATAGTTTTGAATTTTACCCAACGCGTCCGTCAGGATTTTTCATCATGTCTGCTGACACAGAAAGTATAAGGATTGACGTTGCTGGAACGGCCTTAGCCCAGCTCGAAAGTTCGGCGGGTCTTACCTTTACACTATGCGTGCAGCATCCGAGGTATTTGCGGCCGACGCAACTCGGGAATGTTTCGAGTATGATTTTGTATATGAACTCAGTCGAGCCTTTTGTCAACTGACACTTTGTCGTTATTCTATCGGGTGTGCGACAGTGCTCCCGATGGGAGTAGCCCCGAGATTGTGCTTTATTGCTTGCAATGGAGGATAATCTCAAATCTTTTTATCCATATACTCTTAGTCGAAGAAATTTTTGATACGCTCCCGATGGGAGTAATATCCCTCAGTCGAAGGAACGGTCGAGTGACCAATTTTTGCCTTAACGTTGCTTTTTCACACCCGAACCAATCAAGACAATCGAGTGAACGATATGCATTGAGCGAACTCGAATACTTTTTCGGAACAGATGCTTGCAATGACGTCAAGGATGACGTTTCTGGCGACTGCTCTTCCTGACACGCGGTGGCGTGCGTTATGCTGTGATGGATGGAACTTGACACATATGTGGGCCCATTGTGCGGCGCTGACCGAACGACGGTGCTGTTTGGACTTGATTTGACCACTCTGGCCCACTTTTGACGGAGGCGTGATGATGGCTCCTCTTTTTGCGTGCGTAGTGGGCGGAGTGGCCGGCGACGGTTGCCCTCCGCGGTTGCCACGTGTACGGTGAGATTGCGTGCATAACGCACGATTAGGATCTGAACGGTTGTGATCGCTTTTGATTGTGGTAAATAGGGGGAACGGTGCTGGCATTATTTTTACTTGCCATTTGCTCTGCGCGCCGCCCTGCTTCATCGTCTTCCTCTCTTCCCCATTGTTCTTGCGCCCGAGCTCCTACTGTTCCCCTTAGCCTCCACTGCCATGGCGCCAAAGAGAAAGGCTGCTGCTGCAACGCGCCCGCGGCCGACGCGGCCACTCTGAAGGGGAAGAAGACTGCGGCTGGCGCATCTGCCCGTCGTCGACCTCAAGAAGAGCGACGGCGATTGGGTGAAATCCACCATAAGAAGGCGCATGGACAGCTTCGCGAGGAGGGAATGCTGCACGCGGACCAGCTGTTTCGTCCGCGCGCCGTCGCCCAAGGAGGTACTCCCGAGCCTCGCGCTAAGGAGCGCGTTTGTTTTGCGGAGTTTCTGCCTAGGGATTTTCGTTTTCCCTCCACGACTTTGTTCGTGTGTTGATGTTTGCATACGGGGTGCAAATCCATGATTTCCCCGAATGGCATTATGCACATTGCCTGCTTTATGGTTTTGTGCGAGTGCTCTTGGGAGTTTCTCCCAGCTGGGCCCTCTGGAAGTCGATTTTCATGGTCCGGCCCCAACAACCGAGGCGGCCGCACCTATCCTGTTGGCGGCTTCGGGATCCAGGTGCGCACGACACCCGCTACTTCGCACTGAAGCCAGTCGACTCGGCGCAAGGGTGGAGGAAGAGGTGGTTTTATGTGCGCGTCGACCAGGAAGGAGTCCCGCCATTTTCGAACTGCTGTGTACTCGCGAGGACGAATGCCTGGGACCACCCGCTTGTCGGCTGAAGAAAAGGCAGAAGCGGCCCTCTGCTGTCGAAGATTGGAGAGCTGCTAAGCAGCGTAACTGGTGTGCATTTGATTGCCACCTTTGTGAAGATGCGGGTGTGGCCGCTCCGCGCTCGAGCCCACCCCATGTGGGAGTATGAGGGTGCGCTCGACGCCACCGAATGAGCAAGGAGGAACTGTCGAAGAGCGAGCTGGTGTCACATGTGCGGTCCATTACCAGCACGAAATCCAGCGAGCCCTTGCAACGTCGACTGCCCTGTCCACTCCTTATGGTGCTGAAGGCCTTTGGAGGAGGTTAGTGAACGATCAAATTTATGATCTCCTGCTTTGCTATTTTGTTGTGCATCTTTGTAACTTTCGATGCTATATTTGTATGCAGGGCCATTCAACTGCATCAACCCTTCCTCCTCTTCCGAAGATGGCCCAACTCATGAAACGGAGGTGCAAACGGTAGAAACGAAGGGAGGGATGAATCGCCTCTACCTTCGGCTACCACATCTCCATGGAAGAGGTCGAAGAGGAAGGGGCAGAGGAAGTACAGGCCGGAGCCCGCCACGACTGATCATGTGAGCGAGGTTCCCACTCGCAAGCGCCGTCGGGTGGCCGAGTTGTGTCTTCTCCACGAGTTCACCCGCGAAGGAATCAGATGTGAGATGACGGAGACTCGGGCTCGTCTCCTACTGCCACAGCTGCTCCTTTGAACGTGAGCCCGTTGAGCTCAGCTCCTCCTCCCAGTTGGGTGAGGAGCTGCTTTTTGGAGGCCCAAACTTTGACAACCTGATACTGATGAGGAAGAAGAGCACAGGTATGCGTCTGAGCTTTTTGTACTAAAGTTTTTGTTTGTTGATATTTTGCTTATGTTGTATTTCTTCTGTCACTCGCAGTGCTGAGACTGTGCGCCCTCTGACTCCCCATCCGAGAAGATACGACCCCTGAGCACCCGGAAGTCTCTCACGTGGCTCCGGAGGTCGTTCAATCAGCAGCCACGGCTACTGCTATTGAAAGGCCAAGGCTATGAGTGCCGCAACTCCGGAGGTCGGGACATCAGCCGCGAAGCCCGCCTTGGACGGAACACGTAAGTGTCTTTTTGTCGAGTCCGCATACGGGACTGGTATGTATAACTTATGCTGGTTTCGTGTGCTTGCAGCCTTACTACCTCAACTGGTAGAATCGGGCAAGGCTTTTGTCCAAATGGAGCAAGAGAGGGACAGTCTGCGCACCAGTTTGGAGCAACTCACTCGTAAGTGTATTTTGATTCTTAACCCGAAGTCCTTTTTGCACTGTCTTTGCTTAGTCGATGTTTGAATTACTTCTTGCCATCAAATTCAGATGACAAGGCATCGGCTGAGTCGGGTGAAGGAGCTAGAAGATGCACTCGCCAAGCAGCGTGCTGAGTCGAAGAAGGCTTTGGATGATGCCAAGACTCCGCTGCCTTGCGCGAGAAAGAGTATGCTGAGCGGCTGGCTAGCCTCACCCGAGAGTGGGCGGTTAGTAAAATTTGCCACTTTTTGTTTACTTCTGTTGCCGCTGATGTTGTGTAAGAGTTTCTGTTCTCTGATTTTTGAAGGAGCTGTTGGCGCACCGGCACCTGTAGACCAGGCGAGTGGCGATTTGTCCCTCGACCGTGCTATTGGCGACCTTGACGCCGTCTCCGCCCAAGCTAAGGATGCACTCGCCAAGTCTACGAGCACACTCGGCGCCGTATACAAGGGCGTGTTCCCGTCTGGCCAACTTCCATCGACTGTGGATGGCTTCGCCGGTCCTAGGCCGGGAACCTCGACTATGGCGAGTTTTGCTCGCACCCTGACGGTACGCGGCTCAGAGACCACCCTCAAGCTCCTTTTAGGTCATGGGATAGAGGGTGACTTCAAGGCCGCTCTGTCTGATTTCCCTCGGAAGCCGGACGGGAAGCTGGTGTCTCTGAAGCATGTGAACGAGCCAGCCGCGCAGCTGGCTGAAATTTTTATGACTACCGTGGAGCGCCGGTCAGCGGAGGTCGCCAATCGCGCGCGTAGGGCTAGGTCGGAGTCTGCATCATAGACTTTAGGGCCATCTTCCCTTTTTATGGACTGTAATTATACTTTTATGATATCGCGAGTATGCGTATGCTTTTGCACACTTGTATGGATTTGGTTCCTTGTTTGTTTTCGCCTGTAAGGCTATGTGCTATTACTCGCCTGAGCTTTGTGATGATCTCATATCTGACATGAGTTTTTATGATGTTTGGAACAGAACGGGCAGCCGCTACTTCATCTGGCTCGTCGCGGCATCGTGCTCCACTCGATCTCGAGCTCAGGTGGCAAATGATGCCGCAGTAATGCGTTATATGAAGGCTCGAGTCGTAAAACTGGAGCAAGAGTTGAAGAGTGCCCAGAGCGAGCTGGATAGGATGAGGGCGAGGCCTGCTTTACCCACTCAGCGAGAGGACTATGTGCTTGGCGAGATGGAGATCGTGAACAGACAACTCGAGTGTAAGCATGACTGCCTTGATCTCAAGAGTTCATAGTCTGTCCTTTTTGTTGATCCAACGTGTTGTTGCAGGTTTTGTTCCAGACTTCCAGGCGGAGCAGCTCGTGTTGATGAGCAGTTGAACAATGCGACTGACGAACCAACGACGGGCCGTCAGCACTTTCGCTTGGATAAGACCGAGCGCGCATACTCGCAACTCTAAAGGATCGAGTGTGGCGGAGCACTGCTGCTCGAGTTATGCAGGTCGGCCTTCAGTCGAATCAACCAGACTCTTTTCCCGACGGGGCCGCAACCTCAAGGAATCCATGCGTTGCTCGGGCTTTTCCGGAGTGCAGGTCCTATTCGAGATTTTATCACCCAGAAGCTTGTGGATGGAGCCAACGCAACGATGGCGTATATCCGGAGTAAGCGTCCAAATATGCAGCTACGTCCACCCGTGCCTGGATCGACTTTGTCACAGTCGCAACTTGACGATACAGTCGAATATGCGAGGGTGATGGTTGAGTGTTATCACGCTCAACTTATGGGCCCTGTTCTCCAGTCAAGGACGAACCGGAAGATTAGGGTATTTCTGTATAGGGCAGCCCCCGAGTGTAAATTTGCCACTTATACGTAGTGTATATTTTTTATGTGTATGTGCGCAGCCCCCGAGTGTATCGAGTGGGGTTTATGAAAAACACTTAGTATGGAACATGAATTGCACAGCCCCCGAGTGTTCGAGTGAGGCTGTGAATTTTTGCGATGTTTGAAGCTTCAACTCATGATTTTGAGCAACTTTTTGTTTATGTATGATTTTTATGACCCAGCCCCCGAGTATTCGAGTGCGGCTGGGGTATTATGTTTGAAGAAGGAGCGAAAGCTCATGCTTTGAGATAGCGCAGCCCCCGAGTATTCGGGTGAGGCTAAGTTGTGCGAATAAGTTATGCGAGTAGTAAGCAGGGAGAAATATGAGGAATCATTGACTATATTCCATTTTTGAATGTTAAGCTGCAGGCCGCCTCATTAAAAACCTTCCAGTCCCCGTAGGTACCCTGGTAAGGAAAAGAGCGCGTCTGAAACCTGCAGCCATCCGACATATGTGCCTATTACATTGTGCGACTGAGCAATCTAAGCATAGAAACGGCGCAGCTGCGCAACGTTCCAAGGATTGTGCGAGAGTTCGCCTGTCTTCGCGTGCTTCAGTCTGTATGCTCCACCACCAATGACCTCGGTGATGATGAAGGGTCCTTCCCATGGAGAAGCGAGTTTGTGCACCTTCTTTTGCTTCAGTCGAAGTACCAGGTCGCCAACCTCAAAGGACCTGGTACGCAGTCGACGGCTGTGGTAGTTGCGGAGGTCTTGCTGATAGACAGCTGTGCGTGCTAGCGCGTGTTGCGTGCTTCTTCGAGCAAGTCGACTGCATCTTCGAGTGCTTCATCTGCATCTTCTTCGTTGTATGCCTCGACTCTTGGTGCATTGAATCTTACATCTGATGGCAGGATTGCCTCTGCGCGCGTAGACCAGAAAATGGGGTGAATTGTGTTGAAGCGTTGGGAGTTGTGCGTAGGCTCCATAGCACAGATGGGAGTTCTTCGACCCAAGCACCCGCGGCCTTTTGAGTGGCACCAGGAGGCGTTTCTTGATTCCGCTCGTCAAGTCCATTGGCTTTTTCGACTTGGCCATTGGACTGCGGGTGTGCCAGATGCATAGTTGAGCGTGATATCTGCTCTTTGCAGAAGTTCGGAACTCTTCAGCCGTGAAGTTTGTACCGTTATCAGTGATGATGCTACTTGGCACACCAAAGCGGTATATGATGGATTTTATGAAATTGACTGCTGTAGTGGCAGTCGAACTTGTGATAGGGACTGCTTCAATCCACTTGGTGAACTTGTCGACCGCCACCAGAAGGTGAGTATGCCCTCCATGGGAGGATTTTTTGAGTGGCCCGACCATATCGAGCCCCCACTGGGCGAAGGGCCAGGCCAATGGTATTGTCTTCAACGCCGATGCGGGTGCGTGCGGCTTTGTGGCGAATTTTTGACAGCCGATGCACCTTTTGACTATGTCCTCCGCGTCTTTGAGTGCTGTGGGCCAGTAGAAGCCTGCGCGAAAGGCTTTGGCTACGAGTGATCGACTGCTGGCGTGATGCCCGCAGGTACCTGCATGAATATCACGAAGGATGGCTGGCCATCTTCAAATGCTATGCAACGTTGGAACATACCTGATACGCTGCGCTTGTATAGTTCGCCGTTGATGACGGTGTATGCTTTAGATCGTCGAGTGACGCGTCTTGACTCTGTTATGTCTTCAGGTACCTCGCCGCGGAGTATGTATGCGAGGAAAGGTTGAGTCCAAGTTGGCTCGATGAGGAGTACCTCGACTGGCGGGTCCTCTGTGCTAGGTGCTTTGCTCTTGGCTGGTGCGGCTGATGTAGGAGATGTTCGTTTTTCTTGATGGACCTGTGCTCGATGCGCTCGAGGAAGACACCAGGTGGAACTGGTGCTTTGGTCGCGCCAATGTTGGCTAGCTTATCTGCTTCTTCATTGCTCTCGCGCCCTATGTGCCGCAACTCGCAGCCTTCGAAGCTGCCCTCCATTAGGTTGTACAGTCACGGTAGGCGATCATGTTATCTGCGATTGCATCGCAGGCCTTCATTGTTTGCTGCACCACAAGATTCGAGTCACCATAGATCATCAGTCGAGTGCACCGAGGGCTTTGGCCATCCTCATGCCATGGATCAGGGGCTCGTACTCTGCTTCGTTATTGGATGGGAACTCGAATCCCATCTGCAGGATATAGCGAAACTTGTCGCCTTTTGGTGATATGAGGATGACACCTGCGCCAGCGCCTTCGTTCTTCTTTGAGCCGTCAAAGTACATAGTCCATGAGTTGGACACATCTGGTGCTCCTGGCAACTGAGCTTCAATCCACTCGGTATGGAAGTCAGGTAAGACTTGTGCTTTGATGGCCTTCGGGTAATCATACTTGATATCTCGTGGCCCTAGCTCGATGAGCCATTTTGCGACTCGCCCAGTTGCGTTGGGATTTGTGAGGATATCTCCGATCCCTGAGGTGCTGATTACAGTGATCGGGTGCTCTGCGAAGTAGTGCGTCAGCTTCCTTGAGGACATGAACACGGCGTAAGCCAGCTTTTGATAGTGCGGGTACCGCTGCTTTGATATGGAGAGCACTTCACTCAAGTAGTAGACTGGGCGTTGTATGCTTTGGGCGTGTCCCTCCTCCCCGCGTTCGACTACCAGTACGGTACTACCACCCTGTTAGTTGCGGAGACATACAGGTATAGTGGCTCTCGTTCCCTTGGTGCGACGAGGATTGGAGGGCTTGTGAGGACTCGCTTGAGGTCCGTGAAGGCTGCTTCGGCTTCTGGCGTCCACTCGAATTTGTCTGCTTTCTTCATCAGTCGATAGAACGGGAGTGCTTTTTCGCCTAGCTTGCTGATGAATCGACTGAGTGCTGCCACTCGACCCGCTAACTTTTGCACGTCATGGAGCTTTGAAGGCCTTTGCATCGTCAAGATGGCCTGTATTTTCTCCGGGTCCGCCTCGATTCCACGAGCCGAGACTAGATACCCCAGGAGCTGCCCGGCTGGCATGCCGAACGTGCACTTCTTCGGGTTGAGCTTGATGTGGAAGCGTTTGAGGTTTGCGATCGTCTCTCGCAAGTCATCGAGTAGTGTGTTTTCCTCCCTTGTTGTGATGACGATGTCATCTACGTAGACCTGGACGTTTCGCCCAATTTGCTTCTTGAGGCAGTCTTGCATCATGCGCTGGTAGGTTGCGCCTGCGTTCTTGAGCCCAAAGGCATGGTTGTGTAGCAGTAGACCCCGAGTGGGGTTATGAATGCCGTTTTCTCTTCATCCTCTTCCTTCATCCTTATCTGGTGGTAACCTGAGTAAGCATCCAGGAAGGACAAGCGAGCGCACCCGGCGGTGGAGTCGACGATCTGGTCGATTCGAGGTAGTGGAAAGTGATCCTTTGGACAACATTTATTGAGTGCTGTGAAATCTACGCACATCCGAAGGATATCTGTGTGCTTCTTCTCTACGAGTACGGGGTTGGCCACCCATTGTGATTTCTTGATTTCTCTGATGAAACCTGCTGTGAGTAGTCTGTCGACTTCGGCTTCGACTGCGGTTCTTTTCGGGCCGGATATGCGGCGCATTGTTTGCTTGACTGGTTTAGCATCTGGAAATAATTGGAGAGAGTGCTCGGCGAATTCCCTGGGAATACCTGGCATGTCGGCTGGACACCACGCAAATATGTCCCAGTTCTCACGGAGGAATTCGACGAGTGCGCTTTCCTATGCGATAGGCAGACTCGAAGAGACATTGACTGTCTTGGTCGGGTCAGTCGGGTGCACCTGATGCGACCTTGTGTCATTGGTGGCATTGAATGCTCTGTCGACTGCCACCTTCTTGTGCTCCGGCATAAGTGTTCGATCGTTGGAGACCGCTAGATCGGCGAGTGCTGCTTCCATGCCGAACATCTCAGAGATTTTGCTAAACTCTCGGTCGCAAGAGTCGGACTTTTGGAAGTTTCCTTTGACTGTGATTACTCCTTTTGGTCCAGGCATCTTCAGCTGGAGGTATGCATAGTGTGGAACCGCCATGAATCGAGCGAACGTCGGGCGTCCAATTATGGCGTGGTATTGTGATTTCCAGTCGACAACTTCGAACTCAATCGACTCTGTCCTGAAGTGATTCTTGTCCCCGAACGTTACGGCGAGTTGTATGGTGCCTTCTGGGCTTATTGCTTTGCTTGGGACGATACCGTGAAAGGTATTTGAAGATCTTGGCAGGTTTTTGACTATCTTGTTCATTTTGCGGAGCGTATCTGCGAAGATGATGTTTATGCCGCTGCCACCATCCATGAAGACCTTGGACATGGCGTAGCCTCCAATTTGTGCGTCGAGTACCAGAGCAGAGTGCCCTGGACGAACGACCGATGGTGGGTGGTCCTCTCTGCTGAAGCTTATTGCAGTTTCGGATCCCTTCAAGAATTCAGTTACGGCAGGAGGTGACATGACCGCCATGTTTACTTGTCGAGTGCGAAGTTTTTGCTCCCTGTTGGAAGGGCGACCTTTCTGTATCATGTACGTCTGCCCTTGGGGCGGAGGGTACTGAGGTTCGTCCACCCGAGGTACGGGTTGTATGGCACCCGCGATATTTCCGCCTGCGGCAGGCTGTGGTGGTGGAGGTGGTGCCATCAGGACGGGCACATTGTTTGGCTGAGGCACAGGTGCAGGTGCGGGTGCGTGTGCGGCTGTTGCCTTTCTGAGTTGTATGTATTCAGACGCTAGTTGGTCGAATTCTCTGCAGTTTCTCATCGAGTGATTGGAGCACAATTTTCCGTCTTCCCCCTTGTACAGGTGGAATCTGCAATGAGCATCCATCTTTTCATCGAATGATCGCTCGGATTGTGCGCCGGAGCGTGACTTGCGCCAGTCTTTCCTCTTGTAGCTGTCGCTGCGTTGGCCGCGGTCTCGACTGTCCCGGCGATCATCTCGACTGTCCCGTCGATCTTCTGACTGTCGGTCGCTTCTGTCTTGGTCGTTGCGGGGTGTGGAGAACCCAGCCGCCATGAATTCGGGTCTGTCGTCGTCGTAGTGACGTTTTGAACGCTTGCGCCTTCGGTCGTCTATGTATGAGTCTCTGCGGCTCCGACTACCACTTTCGTGATTGTCACGGGGTGAGGACCCGCGTGTGGTGCGCGCCATGTCCTCTCCGTCTGCCCACTCAGTCGCGATCTTCAGGAGATTAGCCACAGAGGTTGGCTTTTGGCGACAAAGTGCTTCTTTGAAGTCTCGCCTGGCGAGGCCCATGATGAAAGCATCCATGGCCATATCTTCTGAAATTACTCCAACTGAGTTGCGTATCTCAGTCCATCGTCGGATGTATGACCTCAACGTTTCGTCTGACCGTTGAACGCAAGCTCGCAGCTCCTCGAACGTTTTTGGGCGCTCACATAGAGGCTCGAAGTTTTTGATGAAGTCTGTGCGGAAGTGATCCCACGAGTCGTATGTTGATGGAGGTAGAGTCTTGAGCCAGTCGCGGGCTGTGCCTTCGAGCATGAGTCGTATGTATTGCATGGCTGTGATATTTGTGCCTCGCTGGCACGCGACAGCCAGCCTGTAATCTTCCAGCCATCCTGAAGGTTCCTGTCGACCCGTGTACTTGGGCTGTTCAGATGTGAACACTAGTACAGAATGACACATCGGATACCCCTCTATGGCAACAGCAGGAGTTAGGCGACGGTAAATCGCGACATCCCCCGCGTGCCCGCACCGGGCCGTAAAGCAGGCCCACAACATCGGCAACAGGTGAATAGTGTAATATATGTTGGCAACGGAGGTTAGTTTACCTCCGTTACCGATGTGTGCTCATCGCACACGGACAGTTTCGTAATCTCCGTTGCCATTAGAAGCAGCCCGACAGCCGGCCGATAAGAACCTACAATGCCCTTCACTCTCACTCTCACTCACTTCCAACCCTATCCGCCGCACAGTCTCCTCTCTCTCCACTCTCTCGCATGGCTTCCACCGTCGGCGCTGGTAGATCCGGCCATCGCGGCCGTGACCGCGGCCGTGGCCGCCCCACCCTCCGGGCCTTCAGGCAGCAGCAACGTCAGCTGGTGTTGCGGGACGAGCTTGCGGAACAGGCCGCCGCCGATCCGGCCCCCGCGGGCCGGTCCCGCAGCCTTGGCGCTCGTCCGCACGGCGAAGGCTCCGGCCGCACCCGCTCATTTGTCCACCATTGCAGCTACCGCGAGATTCGCCAGGCGATGTACCCCGGCCGCCATCCGTCTTCCTCCTCCTCCCCGTCCTCATCCTCCGACGAGGAGGAAGAGGAAGAGGAGGAGGATCGTGATCTGGAGATCGCTTGCCAACTCTCCCGCGCCGATTTCGAGCGCGAGGACGCCAAGTGTCGTCAGGGCGAGGCCGATCTGGAGGCGGCGGTCCTCCTCTCCGAGGCGTCGACCCAGGTCGAACGCTCCGAGGAGGCGGTCTACCAGTCTGACCTCCGGGCCGCCATAGCCCTCTCTTTGGTCCACGGCGAGGGCAAGGCGTCGCCAGGGGAGGCCGGCGCTAGCTCCGTCGCCGGCGGCGACGCTAAGCGAGCCCGCCTCACCTAATGTAAGACCCCAGTTCAGTAGGATAGTTGTTTTCTAGTTGTAAGTAGCTAATTGTTTATCCATAGATTTGCTCTGTTTTTAGTAGGCATTGTTTACACATAGATTTTAGCTATTTTCTAGTTGTAAGTAGCTAATTGTTTATCCATAGATTTGCTCTGTTTTTAGTAGGCATTGTTTACACATAGATTTTAGCTGTTTTCTAGTTGTAAGTAGCTAATTGTTTATCCATAGATTTGCTGTTTTTAGTAGGCATTGTTTACACATAGATTTTAGCTGTTTTCTAGTTGTAAGTAGCTAATTGTTTATCCATAGATTTGCTCTGTTTTTAGTAGGCATTGTTTACACATAGATTTTAGCTGTTTTCTAGTTGTAAGTAGCTAATTGTTTATCCATAGATTTGCTCTGTTTTTAGTAGGCATTGTTTACACATAGATTTTAGCTGTTTTCTAGTTGTAAGTAGCTAATTGTTTATCCATGGATTTGCTCTGTTTTTAGTAGGCATTTGCTCTGATTTTAGCTTTGTTTCTGTTATGCCGATGATTAAAATTAGGTGACACCGTGTGATCCGGGGGTGGCGCTAGTGATCCTTGTGATATGCACAAATACACATCGATCTTGTGCATCCTACTTGGCTCGCTTGCTCCATCCCTGGAATTTGTGTGTCCAATCTACCTATATATAAGGCATTGTTTAGGCTATGTTCTAGTTGTAATTAGTTCTATATTTTCTGTAATGCCGATGAAGAAGCATATGTCTTGTGTATAGAGATGAAGGAGCTTACATTTTGATTTTTTTTCATCTCCTTTAGGGCGAGGAGGAAACCTGGAGACTATGCGGCGGCCGTGAAGACGTAGGAGCGGGGCTCCGTCCGCACGGTCCACTGAAGTCGGCGCCTCCAGGAGCAAGACTTTTGTGCAGTACTAAATAGGTAGAAGAAGACCACGCAATGAAGCTGGGCGAAGAGGAAGGTGAAGAACCGGCAGCCGTCAAGCAGGAACCACAGGCTCCGTCGACGGTGCAGCAGGCGTCACCGGCTTTTTTTGTTTCCTTTAGCCTTCATTACAAACGGTCAAAAACTAATCTCCGTATCTGATGTAAAGACTAAAGGCAACGGTTATATATTATGCCCGTTGCTAAACTTATTGCAAACGATAAAAATCTCCGTTGCCATTGTGAGGCTTCACATCAGTGACAGAGGCGGGGACACGGACCCTTTCTCCGTTGCCGAAGGGGTTTTTGGCCCGTTTCCGATGTGTCGTTCTGTACTAGTGGAGTTTGAACCCTTTGGGCATCCGTGTCTCGCGGACGCGTCGAGTGAAGCACAGAGCTCCGTGTGGCTCAGGCTCCTGATCGGAGTACGAGTCGCTATTGTAAGATCTGCGTGATCTGCTCCTGGACCTACGCCGACGTGAGGCGCTTCTTTCCTTCGAGTGGTGGCGGCGACCACTGCGATTATGCTCTTCACGACGCGTGTAAACTATGGCACGATCTCGACTCCCTCCTGGAGTTTTTGGGATTTGGCGTATGGCCTTCGCCGCTAAGGCGAGTGATTTGATCTGTTGGCGATGTAGTTTTGCATTGGGGTCATCAGCTGGAGGCTTGATTGCCTCTAGGTATGCTGCAGCGGTAAAGAGAGCACCCGCAGCTGTTTTGGGTACTGGCACTCCTCCTCGTCGTATGTCATGAAAGAGTGGCCTAGGTTGCGGGTGAGTGCTGCCCTCTCATCTGCCGCGAGGTGTGACAGCCTTGATCTGGGTCTTGTGTCTGCTCGCCCGGTGGAGCTCAGGGAGAGTTGTCTTCTTCGCGCACTCGACAAGCTAGCTTGCATTTTACGTTCTTCGAGTGTTGCTCTGATCTGCTGCAGTCGAAGTGATTCCTGCCAGTTGAAGTACTGGAAGGTCAACATCTCCTCTCCTGTTGCGTCTGCTGGCATCATTGTGCACTCCTTGATGACTTTATCTGCTTTTACTGCCATCTCAGCAGTAATTGTGAGATTTGTGACTCCATCCGGCATAGTAACCGTGCACGGGAACTCTGTAGGCCTGCGACTGGCCGCAGCATCAGAAGATTCTGCAGCGAAGGCAACGTAGACCTGCTGGGGTATCACCCGAGTGTATGTGTATGTGTTTTCGAGTCCCGTCATGGACTCGACGCCTTCATCGAGGCTCATGTCTAAGTCGATATGCCCGTCGAGTGGTCCGTCTGCACAGATCTCGCAGTCGATGTCCTCATCGCCTATGCTCATCTCGGTGTCGGTGAAGTTGTTATGAATCTCGAAGTCGAGGTTGTTGTTGGTGCAGATCTCGGAGTCGACGTGGTTGTCGATATGAGTTTCGGGTTCGTCGAAGTCGCTGAGGGAGATCCCGCAGTCGAAGCTATCCTCGAGTGGGAGATTGAGCTCGGGATCATTTGTGCGGTATGTTGATTCGGCCTCCTCACCTTGGAGTTCTTCGATGAGCTCGTTGATCTCTCGAGTCGACATGGTTGTTGCAGACGAGCAGGCCTGGAGGATCGACGATGGTATGGACGCAGTTGATGGATCCGCAGTCGAAGGAGCCACAACCGATAGAGCCTCGGGTGCGGAAGTCGCGAGTTGGCGTGGATCTGTCAAGTCCTGCACACCAAGCTTGTTGACGAAAAAATTGAACGAGCCAACGGTTAAACCCAAACCTGACTCGAGATCGCAAACGTCTCCTGGAATTCTGGCGAGTGTGGCTCGAAGTCCATCAGAGGATCTGATGTGCTTTTTGCAGGTGAAGCTGGCGTGCTGCCGTTTGTCGAGTGAGTCGGCGAGTTGCCGTGTGTCGCCCGAGTCGGCGAGTTCTGGTTTGCTGATGCAGCCGGCGAGTTGCCGTTTGTAGATCCGATCGGCGAGTCGCCGTTTTCTGATGGAACCGAAGAAACCGTGAGTCCAGCACTATTCTTTCCCACAGACGGCGCCAATTGACGAGGGGTTAACTCATCAAATCCCATGGTTAAGGACCTAGGGTTGAGATTATGGGGAGAGAACGTGGTAGTACTGGTAGTTTCGTCAGCTGACAAGCAGAGGCAAAGATTTACCCAGATTCAGGCCTCCGGAGAGTAACACCCTACTTCCTACTTGTCTGGTATTGATCGTGTGACATTATGCGGTTACAGGGAGGCTCCGGCGAGATGTCGATCTCGCTAGAGCTTTTGGTGGTTCGAGTATTGCTTGTCCTGGATCGGCGGCCCTCCCAACCTTTATATAATAGGCTGGGTCTCGGGAGTTCGTAACCGACCCAGTTTACATGTAAGGAAAGCCTAAACCGACTATGCCTATGACTAATCTTGGAGGATACTCCATCTTGTTGGGCCTTTCGTCATGGGCTTCATGTAGGCTCTTGATAGTTGGGTCTTAGTCGACACGTGCACCAGGTACCCTTATGGTAGGGTACCCGAGATGTATATCCTTGTCACATAATCACACTTATGGAGAGATTTTTGAGAGGGAAGCACCAAGAGCAACAAGGCCTTCAAGGTCTGCTGCTCGATGTAGGCCATCCTACAATGAGGACCTTATGACACCGAGGATTGATGATGAGGAGGACGATGGTGTTGCACATGCATCTATCTTCCCTTGTGCTAACTTTTTGAGAGATGTAGGGATCCTTGATAATTTCTTATTCCTTGTTAACAAAGTTGGTTTGATGGAGTTTATGCAGGATGAGAGTGAGCAATATGCAAGGCTCACCAAGATTTTTGTTGAGAGCTTTACCTTCAATAACACTCATTTCAGTCCCTCTGTTGCATTTAAAATTTATGATAGACCTTACACCATGGATCTGAAAAGATTTTGCAGAGTCATATGTATTGCCCCATCAGGGACAGCAAGAAGAATTCAGGGGCAACCTCCCGAGCTACTGGAACTTTACCGGGAGGTGACTTATGATGATGACCGTACAGCGCAGCGTGGCAAGATAAGGAATATTCAACTCCCAGCCATTAGATATTTACTTATTATCTTGCCACAACTGTTCTTGCTAGAGAAAACACTAGTAACATTTCAAACTATCATTTAGCTTTTCTGGCTGCTGCACTTAAGGATAATAAAACTTATAACCTCGGCGCTTTGATTGCTCGTCGCCTTGCCGCAAAAGGACCAATCTTTGAAGGAATTATTGCTGCACGTGTTTTAGCTTATCTAGGCCTTCCTGTTGATCCCACTGATGAGTTGTTACCCCCTCAAAGGCTTGACCTTGCTGCTATGAAGCTTCATCATTTTATTACACCTAACTCTCATGCAGGTTGTCTAGTTTATAAAGTTTTGTTCACTGACGGGTCTGAAAAGGAAGTCCCTTTGCCGCAGCCTAGTTTGTTCAGTATTTTCAGGAAGCCGTTGTCACTGTCAAAGGAGGAATTGGACGAGCATCTAGGTGCGCTCAACTTCCACTCACAGCACTACCCCGAACACCAACAGGACACCTACATGGCGCCCCCTGAGGATTATACCGTGTACTACACCGGTGCATCCTCGAGCTCATATCAGGACGAGGGACCTTCTTCGTCATACACTGGAGGGCCCCTGCGTGGCCCACATGGGATGATTGATCTCCACTTAGGCCAAAAGCCTAAGCTTGGGGGGAGGTATACCGACATCTCACTCACTTTTATATCATATTCGGTCGGTACTTTGTATATCCATGTTTCAGTTTCTTTCTTTTTCGTTGTTGTTTCTTGTTTTGATTTTATTTTTCCAAAACCCAAAAAGACCAAAAATATTTCTGTTATTTCTCTTTGTTCACCTCTTGTGTACTTTTAGTACTGGTTTGCTTTATCTTTTAGCTTCGGTTTAGTATTCAAAAATCCAAAAAGATTTTGCTTTATTTGTTTGTTCCTTTCTTTGTTCGTTTCAAATCGAGAACCAAAAATATTTGTTGTTCTTCTTCAGTTTTGTATAGTTGTTGCAGAGTTCAACAGTCTTCCGTGACTCCATTGGAGCTTGGTTATCATTTCATATTATTCACGCCACACAATTGAAAGCAATAATGATGATTTATGACAACTCGAGTTGTGGTGAGAGGCTGGTATGAACTCTATTTGTTTTTCATTTTTGTACATATACTCGCTCATGTGGACGTGCTTAGCTGATTCGTATGAGGGGCAATGTTATTTAATGGATGCTTAGTACTTCATGTTTTTCATATGATCAGTTCCAATTCACTAATAGTATATAACATGTCATATAGATATTTGCTTGCATTGTTCTATTCATAAAAGGGTATGACATGGTGGTATCCTCCTCTGAATGTTTCACTTGAATTGACTTGGCACATGCTCACGCATGCTCATGACTGAAAAACAAAAAGTCAATTAAGCCTTGATGACTTATTTTGCCTCAGAGTTCTAGTATCACCTTTATGCCTCCGTTAATTTTATTCTGTCGCAAGTATGATTATGACGGTTATTGCTCTCTTGATTGTCGCTTCCCAGTCTATTGCTAGCCTTCGCTTGTACTGAGCGGGAATGCTGCTCGTGCTTCCAAATCCTTAAAAACCAAGTTATCCCAAAGAGTCCACCAAAAATTCCTATGCATGGCATTTCGAACCATTCTAAGTAAATTTTCATGTGCTACCTTTAAACCTTCAAAATACTTCTCATTTTGTGACACTGTTTTTAGCTCATGAGGACGGGGTGGATGTCTTTATGTCACTTGTCAAACAAACTTTACCACCGGACTAGCGGCATATACATCCGCTTATCCATTAATTTTGCAAAAAGAGCTGGCAAATGGGGTGCCCAGTCCCAATTAATTACAACTTTAACCGCTTAATTCTCTTCACATTTTTGCCCTGATTTATCAGACAAGCAATGATACCAGTGAAATATCTGCATGTGTAAACAAAAGAGAAAAGAGGGATGATCTGCCTTGCTGGTAGAAATAACGTCCTTCATGGGAGTGATGGCTACGTGTTGGTGAACCCCAAGAGGAAGGTTATGATGTAGACAGCAGAAGTTTTCCCTTGAGAAATCTACCCAAGGTTATCAATCCAGTAGAACTTGACGATCTATTGGAAGGTTGTTGATGTTGACTCCCCCTGGCGCTAGGGAGCTTGCACCAACGTGGAATCTGCACAGACACAAATCATAACTTTGCCCAACACGAAACAGAGAGGTTGTCAATCTCTCCGGTCTTGCAGAAACAAAGAGTTAAACGTATGGTGTGGAAAACAGCAGGAAACACAGCAAGTAACAGGAAACAGATGATTGCAGCAGGTTGTGTAAACAGTATGAGGAAATTGGACCAGGGTCCACAGTTCACTAGTGGTGTCTCTCTCAGAACAGATAACTAGCATGTTGGGTAAACAAATTACAGCTGGGCAATTGACAAATAGAGAGGGCATAACAATGCAATACATGCCAAGATGTCTACTATGAAATCTAGTTGGGCATTACAACAAAGTACATAGACCGTTATTCCAACCGCATCTATGCCTAAATAATCCACCTTCAAGGCAGCATCCGCATCCTATTCAGTATTAAGTTGCTAACAACAGATTATTGCATGAAATAAAGTGTGTAATGTAATCAATACAAGTGTCCTTGGACACTGCACCAATGTTTTATCCCTAGTAGCAACAGCACATCTACCATCTTAGACCTTTCTGTCACTGATCCAGATATCTAGAGACTGAACCCACTATCGAGCAAAATACCCCCTCTTGGAGTCGCAAGCATCTACTTGGCCAAAGCATCTACTAGCAACGGAGAGCATGCAAGATCAAGAGCACATAGATAAACAACTTGAATAAACATGGTATCAATATTCATCGGATCCCAGCAAACACAACATCTAGCATTACAATAAGATGATCTTGATCATGTTAGGCAGCTCACAAAATCTAAACATGGAGCACAAGGTAGAGAGACAACCATCTAGCTACTGCTATGGACCCGTAGTCCAGGGGTGGACTACTCACGCATCACTCCGGAGGCAGGCATGGTGATGTAGAGCCCTCCGGTGATGATCTCCCCTCCGGCAGGGTGCCGGGAAGAGCTTCAGAACTCCTCCGATCTGAGATTGACGATGACGGCCGCGACGGAACTTTTCGTGGAATATGATCGACCGTAATAGGGTTTTCGCGTCGCGGAGAATATATAGGCGAAGAGGCGGCGTCGGTGGCCGAGGGGGGCGCGGGCCCACCCTGGGCCACGCCCTAGTGTGGCGTGGCCCCCTGGTGGGTCTGCTCCGACTCCCCTTTGGACTCCGTGATCTCCTCGTGATATTATTGACGATGTCTTTTGTTTCGTCCAATTCCGAGAATATTTCCTTAATAGATTTTCTGAAACCAAAAACAGCAAAAACAGGGAACTGGCACTGTGGCATCTTGTTAATAGGTTAGTCCCAGAAAATGCATAAAAATGATATAAAGTGTAGCCAAAACATGTAGCAATTGATATAATATCAGCATGGAAGCATCAAAAATTATAGATACGTTTGAGACGTATCAAGCATCCCCAAGCTTAGTTCCTGCTCGTCCTCGAGTAGGTAAACGATAAAAACAGATAATTTTTGAAGTGACATGCTACCAACACAATCTTTGATCAAATAACAATGTAATGCACATGATCTGAATGAAGTGATCCAAGCCAATGGTCTATAGTTTGCAAGCAAGTAAATAAAGAGTAAACATAAGTGATCACACAAGTGCAAACTTTCATGAATAATACTATAAAACATTTAGAGATATAATAGTCTAACATAATAGTTAGTTCACAGCAGCAATAACTTTCAACATGAAAGTGTTTGTATCAACACAAAGGAAGATAATAGCTTCAGCTTTTGCTTCAACTTTCAACATGTATATCATATAGATAATGTCAATGCAAAGAATATGATCAACCAAACACAAAGTTATGTAAAAACTGTTATACTGGAGTTGACAATGATGTTTGCTTAAGTAGACAGAAAGAAGTGGGAAAACTGACTCAACATAAAAGTAAAAGAATGGCCCTTCGCAGAGGGAAGCAGGGATTAACATCATGTGCTAGAGCTGTAGTTCCCGAAGGCATATAGAGAGCATAAAATATTGTTTTGTAAGGTAATGGTGTATACAGGTGTCAACAAATCAGCAAATAGGCAATACTCTACTTCACTAGTTGATCAAACTTTACAAGAGCGGCTCCCATGAAGGACGTTATTTCTACCAGCGGGCAGATCATCCCTCTTCTCTTTTGTTTACACACTTGTGAACATTGCTTGACTGACGAATCAGGGGCAAAAAGATGTGAAGAGAATTGTTTGGTTAAAGTTGTAATTAATTGGGACTGGGCACCCCGTTGCCAGCTCATTTTGCAAAATTATTGGATAAGCGGATGTATATGCCACTAGTCCAGGTGTGTAAAATTTAATCAACCAGGAAATAAAGACCACCTATCTACGTCCTTATGAGCTTTTCAAGTAGTGACACAAAAAGGAAATGTAACAGTTTTGAGTAGTTAGTAGATAGCACATGAAGAAATTTACTTGGAATGGTGAAAACACCACATAATAGGTAGGTATGGTGGACACAGGTGGCATGAATTTGGCTCAAGGTTTTGGATGTACAAGAAGCATTCCCTCTTAGTACAGAGTTTAGGCTAGCAAGTTATTATAAGCAAACATCATTATCAACTGGAATAGCAAGAGTGTACATAAAACACAAGGTTTGACGAACCATAGACTCCCACTGTCTTCCTTGTTAACACATAGCCTTCATCCAAAAATTATCTAGACTACTATGGACTTCCAATCATGCAACAGATTATTATAGCAGAAAATCCTTATAGTAGTTCTTCATTAATAGCCATTACTTACATGATGCACAAGCTTAAACATTAATTACTTGACAGCTCAAAACAATTGGCAAGCATCAAATTACTCAAGACAACGATCTAAAAAGATTCATGTAAGCATTTTATACCACTACCACATGCATAGCATTTTTCTGGTCCAACCAAACACCAATCAACTTATTTGACAACTCTCCAAACAGATATAAGTGAAGCAAGAGAGTACTGTCTTCAAAAGAAACTGAAAGCTCTAACAAGAGATGTATGAAAAACTGAGAGCTAACAGCAATAACAGCAACTAGACAGGAATACTCAACAAGTATAAGTGAAGCACAAGAGTATTCTAATGAAAAAGTGGAGCGTGTCTCTCTCCCAAACATGAATGCTAGGATCCAACAAGTATAGCACAGCAAACAAAACAAAACAAACTGAAAACAAAAACACACTGACGCTCCAAGAAGAGTACACTAGCATGAAGCAATAAAAATATAGCACCATTAGAGATGACCTGATAATTTGTAGATGAAGAAGGGGATGCCTTGGGCATCCCCAACTTAGATGCTTGAGTCTTCTTGAAATATGCTGGGGAGGTAAGCCTCCCCAAGCTTAAGCTCTTCACTCTTCTTGATCATGTATATCATTCTCCTCTATCAACACTTGAAAACTTCCTTCACACCAAAACTTAACAGCTTTTCTCATTAGCAGGTTAGTGCACTAAAAGATAATACTTCAAAGTTCTAGCAAAGACAAAACTCACAAGCCAACTATTTTAAACATTAGCCACTGTTACTAGTCTCAAGTGGGCACTTTTACACGAAAAGTAACCACTTAAAAACTTGTAAAAGAGAGAATGCAAAATAAAAGACAGAATCTGTCAAACCAGAACAGTCTGTAATGACGAATTTTTTCGAGGCACTTACGATGCTCAGATGAAGAACTTTTGAAATAATGAAAGTTGCGTAACATCATCAGGAACATGCACAAAAAGTTTCAGCATTTTTCGATTTTTTCTGATTTTCTACTGAATTAAACGGTGACGAACAGCAATCTGTCCCAATGCAGTCATGAAAATAAAACCAACTTTGCATTAGTAACTCTCCTTGGCACAACAAAACAGCAAATAAAAGATACAAAGGAGTTGCTACAGAGGTAAACAAGCATCCTTGACTAATACTGAAAATAAAAGATAATGGGTTGCCTCCCAAAAGCGCTTTCTTTTAATGCCTTTTAGCTAGGCTAGAAGATTTTAATGATGCTCTCATAAGAATAAGAGTTGAAAAACAAAAGAGAGCATCAAGAGGCAAATATCAAACACATTTAAGTCTAACCCACTTCCTATGCAAAGGAATCTTGTAACAAAATAAATTATTGAAGTATAAAGCAACTAGCATAGAAAGATGAAACAAATATAGCTTCAAAACTTTCAACATAAAGAGAGGTGTTTTAGTGATTTGAAAACTTTTACAACCATATTTTCCTCTCTCATAATAACTTTCAGTAGCATCATGAACAAACTCAACAATATAACTATCACATAAAGCATGCTTTTCATGATCTACAAACACATAATTTTTATTAAGCTCTAAAACAGTGGGGTTATCAAACCCACTTTTGACAATAATAGTATAATAAATATCATTAGCCAATATAGGACCATCATCAAGAGCATTATCATATATAACATTAGGGAGCACATTTTTACTTTCTGCAATTTCCTTTTCTTGAGTCAAGGAGCTTGTTACTTCAAATTTATCAAAAGGAGATATTTCAATAGAATCATGACATTCAACAATATAGCATTTTTCCTCCTTATGTGGCCATGGAGGGTAATCATATAATGTAAGAGTTAAAGAGTTACTATCATTAGAAGGTAGATCCTCCTTTTGTTTTTCACTCTCCTCCTCTTTTTCATCCAATGAGATCACAGTTTCAGCAATTTTTCTTCCATAGGTCCCTGAAAAGAAGCAAGTTGTTCTGGAGAATAAGTTTTCTCAAGAAATTTAGTGATATAAGGATTGTCATTGTAATATTCAAGGCAGTAACCAAGTATAGAAAAATTCTAAGATTTATAAGGAGAATCATCATCTTGAATATAACCAGCAATTTCATAAGCACCCTTAAAACAACAAATTCTTCAGTTTGTTCAAGATTACCAAAGTCATAGTTTCCTTTAGCATAAGCAGCCAAGTTTCATTATCATTATAATCACATTGGAAAGGGAGGTGTTTATGCCTTCTACAACAAAAAGATTCATTAAAGCAGTAGGATTCATCAAATGTAGAACACAAGTTCTTAGCAAAATAATTCAATCTACTTATTTGTTCCCATAGATGTTTCCCTTTTTGAGACAAGCGATATTCCTCATAATAAGTTTGATGTTCCTCCGTGAACCCACCGTGCCAATAATATTTAGTATCAAAGAGAGAAGCCATTGATAGCAAGTAAACAACTAGACATAATAACAAACCGAAATAAACTAGATGCAAGAAACTATTTTTTTTTTGTTTTTGATTTTTAACAGCAAGCAAAACAAAACTAAAACAAGACAAAACCAAAGTAAAGAGATTGGAACTGAGAGACTCCCCTTTCCAATAGCCTCCAAGTCCCCGGCAACGGCGCCAGAAAACAGCTTGATGGCTACGTGTTGGTGAACCCCAAGAGGAAGGTTATGATGTAGACAGCAGAAGTTTTTCCCTTGAGAAATCTACCCAAGGTTATCAATCCAGTAGGACTTGACGATCTATGGAAGGTTGTTGATGTTGACTCCCCCTGGCGCTAGGGAGCTTGCACCAACGTGGAATCTGCACAGACACAAACCAGAACTTTGCCCAACACGAAACAGAGAGGTTGTCAATCTCTCCGGTCTTGCAGAAACAAAGAGTTAAATGTATGGTGTGGAAAACAGCAGGAAACACAGCAAGTAACAGGAAACAGATGATTGCAGCAGGTTGTGTAAACAGTATGAGGAAATTGGACCAGGGTCCACAGTTCACTAGTGGTGTCTCTCTCAGAACAGATAACTAGCATGTTGGGTAAACAAATTACAGCTGGCCAATTGACAAATAGAGAGGGCATAACAAAGCAATACATGCCAAGATGTCTACTATGAAATCTAGTTGGGCATTACAACAAAGTACATAGACCGTTATTCCAACCGCATCTATGCCTAAATAATCCACCTTCAAGGCAGCATCCGCATCCTATTCAGCATTAAGTTGCTAACAACAGATTATTGCATGAAGTAAAGTGTGTAATGTAATCAATACAAGTGCCCTTGGACACTGCACCAATGTTTTATCCCTAGTAGCAACAGCACATCTACCATCTTAGACCTTTCTGTCACTGATCCAGATATCTAGAGACTGAACCCACTATCGAGCATAAATACCCCCTCTTGGAGTCACAAGCATCTACTTGGCCAAAGCATCTACTAGCAACGGAGAGCATGCAAGATCAAGAGCACATAGATAAATAACTTGAATAAACATGGTATCAATATTCATCGGATCCCAGCAAACACAACATCTAGTATTACAATAAGATGATCTTGATCATGTTAGGCAGCTCACAAATCTAAACATGGAGCACAAGGTAGAGAGACAACCATCTAGCTACTGCTATGGACCCGTAGTCCAGGGGTGGACTACTCACGCATCACTCCGGAGGCAGGCATGGTGATGTAGAGCCCTCCGGTGATGATCTCCCCTCCGGCAGGGTGCCGGGAAGAGCTTCAGAACTCCTCTGATCTGAGATTGACGATGACGGTTGTCGTGGGTTTGTCACGTCAGGTGTCATAGATGACTTCGTAGGTGTGGGATTATGCGAGTCAAGCATCTCCGAGCTTGGGATCGCAGGAACAAAGATCAACACAGATTTACCCAGGTTCGGCCCCCTCAATGTGAGGTAAAAGACCTACTTCCTGCCTACCCTAGATTGGTATTGATATGATAATCGAGGTGTTACAATGGAGGCGATCCGATCTGGTACTCGCCGTATGAGCTAGGGTTTAGGGCTTGATAGCTTGACCCGCTCTAAGTCCTGCGAGTCCTCTTTATATACACAGAGGCTCGCTAGGTTACAAAAGGAAACTTCCCCATAAGGAATACATCCACAGAGGCCTACTCGGAGACTACTTGGTCTTCACGTCCTCCGGGATATGTCTTCTAGATCTTTCCTTATGGCGGTTCAATATTGGGCTTGCTCCCAAGTGGGCCTTCGTCCGTGCGAGTAAGTTAAGTCGCACTGGGCCGCGGGTTAATCCAGAAAGTATTCCCCCGACATTAGCCCCCAAGTTTAGCTTGGATTTCGAGTGAAGGCTCCTTCGTCTTAACAAACCCCTGAGCCGCGCACGTGAATTATCCCAGCTGAACTCCAATTTTCTTATTTCCAATCTGCGGCTTATAACTCTTCTTGGCGGCTCAAGAACGCGACTTATCCTGCCTTGACGGTTGATTTTCAGATCTAAACGTCTTCCGCGTCTGGGTTATTTATCTTGGCTCATCGTTTTCCCCAGCGTTCTGCATCAAGTCCTGCATTACGCATCCGCTACTCCTTTCCGCCGCCTCCAATCTCGCTTCTCGTACTCACAATCCTTCGGTGGATATCTCCATCGATCTGAGAAAAATGTCTCGCCGCAAGTGCAACTGGGAAGGCTCGTGGGTCGACGAAGATTTCCTGGAATCCCTATCTGCACGGGGCCTTCTTCCGCCAAAAGATCAATGCGAATGGCGGGCGGCTGGTGAGGAGGTAATCCCCAATCCTCAACCAGGAGAAGTAGTGATTTTTGCGGAGCATGTTGAGCGCGGGTTCAAGCCCCCGGGCTCTCTCTTCTTCCGCTCCTTGATGCAGCGGTTAGGTCTCCGCTTCCATGATATTGGCCCTAATTCGATGTTGCAAGTGAGCAACTTCCACGTCCTCTGCGAAGATTATCTGGGTATCCCGCCTTCAATAGATTTCTGGCTTGCTCTTTTCAATTGCAATAGTCAAAGGGAAACCACAGATGGTCCTTTTCTCCAATGCGGCGCCATTTCCTTCCAACGCCGTAGGGGTAGTATCTTCCCAAAACTAACTCTTGCCAAGAAAATCAAGGAGTGGCAAAGGACATTCTTCTATTGTAAAAACACTTCTCCTGAGGGTGAAATTCCTCTCCTCTTTGGTCTCCTCTTCCCTTCGAGGCTACCGATGCTCTGTCTTCCAAACCTGATCCTTCTTCGTTGCCCTTTATCGAATCCCTTTAGACAAGGTGAGAGCGCTGACACTCCATGGTCTCACTGGATTAGATCTCATATCTTGCTGGACTAAGTGGCGAGTTCAGCCTGTGAGTCGCCGCTCGCGGCTTATGGTGGATTTCACTTGTCATGCAAACGACGTCGATCGTACTTGCCCTGAAGATTGGGACAAAGGGGAGTGGATAAATTTCATTCGCCGAGTGACGGACGAGGATATTGACTCGTATGACAACGTCGGACTTGCTCCCTTCTGGGCTGAGCACAAGCCTTTTGTGGTAATGTTTACTTGTCACTGTTTCCTCGAAAATTCCTTCTCCAAAATTAATTATTTCTGACCTGAGCTCCTTTTCAGATCGATCCCTATTTCTGGGTTCTTCCTCAGAGGACGTCGACTTGAACCAAGGACCGTGGCTGAGTCGTCAAACAAGCCGCAGCCTTTGGCGAAGATACAGTTATGCACGAGGGTAGTGCTTCTGAAGAGGAACAACAAATGGCCGACGCTCTTTGTCCTCGACTCCAAATACACCTTTCCTGGAACTTCCTGAGGTGCCTCGCAGGTCCTCGAAACGTATTTTATGCCAGAGCTCAGAAGACCCCGCGCAGCCTGAGAAACGTCGCAAAGCCTTGGCGTTACTAGCAGAAACAAGAGCTGCCAAATCTTTAAAACTCGCTGATCCCAACAAGGCTACTTTTTCTTCCGAGGCTGTTGCAAAGGATTGCTTCTCAATAAGCTCGGGTAATTGTTTGCGACTCTTCTCCTTTTTTTTTGTGTTTACGTATTTCTGGCAAGGAATTGCTGATCACTACTTCTTTTCATACTCTGTAGGTTCAGATTTGCAAGGTTTATCTTCTCCTTCCTCTGGTTGCCTGATGAAGAGTATCCGTGTCGCCTCTGGGTATGGTTCGCCTTCTTTTCAATGTTGCGGCTCTGCTAGGTCAGCTTATTAACCCATCAATGTTTTGCAGGGCTATGTCTGAAGAGGCTACCAAGTCTAATTCCCATCCCACTTCTTCTCAGCAAGCTATGAGCGAGGATGATGCTGCTGATGAAAACGTGGGAAACAGTAATGGTGCGACTCAACCAAGGCCCTCCCTGGAGGAAGGTATTGCAGACGCGGCTCCTGCCGCGACTCCAGTCGCAGCTCCATCCACAACTCCTGCTGCTGGTAGGGTATCTACTGAAAATAGAATTCCAGCTCCAGGAAATAGTTCTAAGTCAATCGCAGATGCCATAATTTCTGCTGGAGACAAGCATGCTGCTCTGCTGCGCGGCTTAGTTGAGCAATTTTCTTCAAGTCGCCAGGTACATATACCGTAGCCCCCAAGGATCAAAACCTTGTGTCATCGCACGGGGTGTTGATTCTTTTCCTGGCTTCAAATCTCGAGCCCCCAAATTCCTGGATAATTTACCTATGCGTTTTGCTCTGTTTGTTTTCAGCGTGAACTGTCCTTGCTTGATGCTTCTGGCTCAATAAAGGGTAAAGGCATTTCCATAGACCATCCTGAAATGATGCAGTCTCGCCTGGAGCAGCATAATGAGGTCATTAGGGACCAAGATCAGGAAATAAAATCTCTCAAAGGTCAACTCGACTCCTGCGAAGAGCAATTTAAAGAACTTGAAGCTGATATGCAGCAGCGACTCATGGAGAAAGACGAGGTCATTAGATCTTTGCGAGAAGGGCTGACTCTTAAATCTGAATTGATTGATCGCCTGAAGGGAGACCACGCAAAGGAACTCGCCGCGCGAGATGAAAAATATAACTCGCTGCTCAAAGCCTTTGAGGGTTTTGGCTCCATGGTCAAATCAGCCGTCCTGCAGCTTGCTGGTTGGTCTTTTATTCCTTTAATCATACATATTTTGGGTAACCAACGTTAGTCTCTGACTTGTTTCTTGCCTTTTCTTTCTTTGACATAGGACCTGAGGCCCCAGTGTCCCGCTCCAATTGAAGGATCAACTGGTATATCTGTCTGACTCAGCCAGCGCTTCTTAAAGGTTACCAAGGAAGTTATGACGGTAATCTCTCCTGCGACTGATGGCCCAACATCTTGCGAGTATTGGATAAATAAACTGCTCAAGGCTCCACATTATGTCTCTGATTGGAAACGATCCTCTGCTCGCGCCGGAGCCGCGCATGTCTTGACATTGCTTCGAGCATATTATCCAGAGATAGATGTTGGCAAGGTTGCTCGCCACGGCCTGGCGATGAGCGCAGATGATACTGAACTGCCAATAAGCGAGTACTTCGATATCTGGAAAGGGATGCGCGGGTATGCCACAAAATTTGTTGATAACTTAGACTTGGGCACTTATCTCGATAAATTCAATCTTGATGGGAGCAAGGTGTCAAAGGAAAAGTCCTCAGGAGCTGAGTCATCTCGGGCTGCCACTCCAGCAACAGTATCTGGTGGCCCTTCTGCCTCGTCTGGCGGCGCCCTGATTATTAGGACACCTGCGACTGCAACTGCGAGACAAGCCGCGCCAATTCCCACTCCTGTTGCTCGGAAGAGGAAAAATAAATAATGTGGGACATGCCCGTTAGTCTGTAAGATATTCATGTATTATAAACAGTATTTTTGTGACCTATAAGCAGGTTCTTTTCTTGATAATTCCATTAAGTAGACGCTCGCGCGGCTCAGTATTTCCTAGGAACATGTGTGTTCAGGGTCGAGAGCGGCCATGATAGGCAATCAAGCTCGATTGACGCCACACCCCAGTACTTTGGTCGCATAATGCAAGACGCTTCTAGCTTAAGGATTGCCACTAGTTTGGCAAAATTTGAGGTGCGATTGGTACTCGCGATGCTCGTAAGGAGCCCTCAAGGGTCAGTGATATATGAAATTCAAAAGACTCAGCGACTCAATGATAGTTGAGGCGAAACGACAAACCCTTGAATGTCAAGGGTGCCGGCTTTATTTCATAATCACTCGATGTTTTACAGGGTGTTACAGGATGATGCAGGCCCTTTAATGCGGGTTTTCTATTCCCCGCAGGCCATGCATACTTGATACTCATCGCACTTAGTTGCGAATTAATACTCCTAACGGAGTGGGTTGAACACCTGATTGGTTCAATTTTGAGTCGCTAAAAGCGACTCGGGTCGAGCATGATAGCTCCGATGTATGTCTCATGTTGAAGCAGAAGCAACTGTGTTGGCGATCAGCCGCACTGAGCTGCGACTTATGTTGAGTTGAGTTTGCTTTGTAAGGACTCACGATAACTGACCCCTTTGGCTGGGGTTGTTGATCGAGGCTGGTTATGCACATGCGCCATTTCTTGTCTTCTTTTTGTATCAAGGCGACCTCTGGGGCATTATCTTGCTGATGCGCGACTTCTCGGTGGGTATTTACCATCCGGTGGCTGCATCCTGTTGGCCGCTTCCGCGGTACCTCCAACGCGACTCGTTTTGAGCTGCGATTACCGATCTGCGACTGATACCATGTAAGAGTTGGCGATGCAAGCTTCTTCTGCGAGTACTGAGCCTGCGTTCTCGCATTCTAACGCTCTCTGCCTGTCTCCATATATTGTAATAACACCGTTTGGTCCTGGTATCTTTAACTGTAGGTAGACGTAGCAGGGGCGAGCGGTAAATTTGACATAGGCTTCTCTTCCAAAGATCGCATGATATGAGCTTTTGACTGCTACAACCTCAAAGTCTAGGAGCTCTGTGCGGAAGTTCCGCTCTGTTCCAAAGCTAACTTCAAGTGTTATCTTTCCGATTGGTCGCGTAACAGCTCCTGGGATTATGCCTTGAATTTCTTTCCTGGATGGTCGCAGCCTTGTCTCGGGTATATTCATTCTTCGGAGCGTGTCTTGATATAGGATGTTTACTCTTCCTCCTCCGTCCATTAGGACCTTACTTAACTTGTATCCCGCGACTTCTGGCGTGACCACCAGAGCTGGCTGTCCTGGATCTCTTACTTCTGGGGGGTGATCGCCGCGACTCCAAATAACCGATTGCTCTGTCCAGCGACGATACCTTTCTGGCGTTGAAATCTGACCGCTCTTCCGGCTTCCATCCGTCGTTTGTACTCCACTGTATGAAACTGTCCTATGTTTCTTCTAGGTAAAACGTCAGGCTCTTGACGAGAGCTAGATTTATTCTTGTGCTGCATCGATCTGCTGCGAGCTGTATCTGGCGTGTCGCCTTCTTTCCACCTCCGGTAATAATGACATTGCGCCTTTGTGTGACCCGCTGGCCTGCCATCTCTCCTGCGATGTAAGTCGCAAGGCACGTCGAAGATCCCCTTGCAGTTATTAGGGGTAAGGCCTTATCACTCCCTTGCTCCTGCATCTGGTGTGCGCGACGTTCAGTTTTCGCGACTTGCAATTTCCCGTTGGGTTCTGTGATAAGCCGCCTGTCCCTTTATCTGTCTTTGCGTACTTGTCAGCGTTGCCAAAAGCTGGTCGAAACTATCAATCTTGTGCTCAGCGCGACTTAATTTGTGCACCAACGGCTCAAATCTACAGTTCTTTCTCATAGCTTGTATTGCAGCTTGTACTGTTAAGTTTTTGGCGGAGCCAAGGATCTCCGCGATTCTCTTGATCCAGTCGCCGCTTGATTCGTCCTCTTTTTGAATGCATTGTCTAAGGTTTTTCATATCTTCTGTTTGGAATCTGCGATGAACTTGTCCTTCAAGTCTTCCCATGTGCTTATTGATTTTGATGGCAGCCTTAACAGCCAATCCCTAGCTTCTCCCTGTATTGCCAAGTGGAAGTATTTCGCACGTATTTCTTGAGTCACATCAGCCCCTGTTATGCTTGCCTCGTAATCTTCTATCCATAAGGCAGGGTCTTGGTCACTGCGATAGGTGGTGACTCGCTGCGACTCGTCGAAGTTCGGGGGGAAACGAGTGAGCCGTATTTCCTCTCCAAAACATGCTGGTCCTTTCAATAATGAATAGGAGTTTACTGGCGCTGAATCTTCATCTGAATCAGTTTCAATCTGGGATGGCTGAGTCGCTCCGGACGTGACTCGCCTTCTATCTTCTTTTCTTTTTCCAATGATACCTGCAAACCTGCTAGCTGGTTGACCACTTCTTCGACGCTGCACCTTTCTCCTCCCCATGATACCTCGTTTTGCGGCTCATTGGGCGTGACTCCATACATATTTGCTTGTTGTAAAGCAGCGGTTTGCAGTAGGTCGATCGCATAGCGAGCTTCCTTATCAGCTCGTGTGTCTCCAACCGGTGCTATCTTTGACAATATCCCTATCGCGGCGTGCACGTTGCTCTCTGGGTCGCCGTGGAACTGTGATTTCATCTCTCCTTGTCCATCTTGATCTGATGTTTTTGCTGCCAACGACGGAGTCGCCACTCTTCTTCTTGGAGTTTCTTGCGCTCAGATGTCGTCTTGGTTCGCACCGCCTGGTGCTTCGGCTGGCAGCGACGGAGTCGTCGACCTTCTTCTTGGAGTTTTTCGCGCTCAGCCGCGAGTCTTTGTGCCTCTTCACAGAGTTCCGTCCTGATAGCTTCAATCTCTTCAATCTTGAGGTCTCCTTCCTGATTTGGTAGAGATCCCCAAACAGGTCTTGACGGGACGGGGATGGGCAATCTTGCCGTAGCTTGTTGTAGCTCCTCCAACACGCGGACCCTGACCGGCCGCAGCTCCTTCACCGATTCGCTTCCTTGAGTCGCGTCCATAGATCTGCGACTGACGGATCCGACGAAAACTTTTACTGATCCGATGGGAACGATGTATCCGAACTCGATGCGATCTGCCTCGGGTCCCCACTCTGAGTCGTCGATGAAGGGGACCCCATTGATGTCTTCAACTTGGCCGATGGCGATGTCCTTGAAGCCTGATTTCGATCCTGCGCGGAACGTGACGCTTTTGACCGCAGGCCCCACGGTGGGCGCCAACTGTCGTGGGTTTGTCACGTCAGGTGTCATAGATGACTTCGTAGGTGTGGGATTATGCGAGTCAAGCATCTCCGAGCTTGGGATCGCAGGAACAAAGATCAACACAGATTTACCCAGGTTCGGCCCCCTCAATGTGAGGTAAAAGACCTACTTCCTGCCTACCCTAGATTGGTATTGATATGATAATCGAGGTGTTACAATGGAGGCGATCCGATCTGGTACTCGCCGTATGAGCTAGGGTTTAGGGCTTGATAGCTTGACCCGCTCTAAGTCCTGCGAGTCCTCTTTATATACACAGAGGCTCGCTAGGTTACAAAAGGAAACTTCCCCATAAGGAATACATCCACAGAGGCCTACTCGGAGACTACTTGGTCTTCACGTCCTCCGGGATATGTCTTCTAGATCTTTCCCCTTATGGCGGTTCAATATTGGGCTTGCTCCCAAGTGGGCCTTCGTCCGTGCGAGTAAGTTAAGTCGCACTGGGCCGCGGGTTAATCCAAAAAGTATTCCCCCGACAACGGCCGCGACGGAACTTTTCGTGGAATATGATCGACCGTAATAGGGTTTTCGCGTCGCAGAGAATATATAGGCGAAGAGGCGGCGTCGGTACATCGCATACTTTTCGTGGAATATGATCGACCGTAATAGGGTTTTCGCGTCGCGGAGAATATATAGGCGAAGAGGCAGCGACGGTCTGCAAAGTTTGCTTCTGAACCAACAACCTTGGGTTTAACCAAAAACACGAACACATACATGTTGCATACGAACAAAGATAACTAGCACAAGATACATAAATGTAACTTGGATGTATCTGGTGTATATCTCAACCAATTAACCCCATCTCTTCTCATCATCAAAATTCAACAAAGATTCATAACAAAACCCGCTAACAAACACGCCCCCAATCCACAGATCAAAATTTCAACCAGAACAGACAAAGATCAGCAGACCAGTACATCGCATCAAAATTCTGCAGTTTCTGAGATGGCCAGGCCTACACATCAAAATTAGCATCGCTACTCAGACATGGCGTCTCTCAGCTGAACGCCGGAGGTACAAAATGAAAAACAAAAGCTGGCAGAAAACCATCCCTTCCACTTCCAGCATCCTCCACAACATGCATCTCTGACGCAGGATCAAATGTTTCGGATACTACCATGATGAATCTGATCGCTTTTTTTGCTTTCCATAGCTATCTTTTATGTTTCCCTTATAGATTTTTGCAGTAATTATCATCTTTTCGCCATGCTTCGTCATCTTATGTACAGTTACCAGCAGAGACTCAAATGACAAATGTCTGATCGGCATATCCATTCGTTAAGCAAAAGGCGGCTTCCACGTCCATGCTATGACAAAGGAATAGCCTTGTACAGGTTTGACGTTCCATGGAATACAGTGAGGTGTGCCCCGTTAAGATAAGCTTCCAACTGCAGCCAGCAAGTATAGATTAGATTTACATCTCTCAGCCATCTGAACCCAACACAATAGCAGACGATAAATCAAATAACTCGGCAAACTGTAACAAACCTCTTCATGGGGGATTCTAGAGAAACCAAACTTCTTTGTCCAGATGGCTTCAGCTTCATGGGCGGCTGGAAGCATGAAGTGCTTGATCTTCAGTGAAATCAGCATCCTTTCCATGCATGAGAACAGAACTTGGAAGTAGCCCTGTTTTTAGTAAAAACATACAAGGAAACAAAAAAGAATATGGAATCAATATGTCATATCTAGACATGAATAGAACAAACAGGGTAACTCTTTATGTATGTACTATAGATAGGACAGCATTTGTTGACAGCATGGATAGTATAATGATAAGAAGCAACTGCGGACTCACCAATCCTTGAAGATCCATACTTGTTGCAACCAGTGGCAATTCTGCCACGTCACCTCCCATGACACGCAAAAGTGCTGCTGACACAACAGTAGGACTGCAATAGGCCGATAGGTTTTTAGTACCACTGGATGAAAAATTTGGCCAGTATTTAGTTTTGAACTTATTAAGAATTCTTACCCTAGAGTTAAGACTGCACAGTACATTCCACTGTAATCTTGGCCTGGCATTCCATCCTTAGGTCTCCTCCTGGAAGGAAGGTAAAAAATTATTAACAGTGACATAGGAATTGAACAAAATATTATAAACAGTTATTTCTCTTACCCGTTGACCATCTCTGGAATTAGATCCCGGCCAGTATGAGCTTCAACGATCGGATCAAAAGATTGCTGCAAGGAGAAAACAACCAGACACGTGTACCGATCAGTATATAACATTGATAAAATAGTGAGCTAAGAAGCGAAGTGCCACAATCAGTATAAAGTGTTGCTAAACCCCTCAACCAAAATGTCGCATGCAGATAGAAAAATCAGCACATACATGAATAATTGGGACAGCAGAAGAAAGCAATAAGTTGCCATCTTCAGTGGCACTTCTACCAGCGATTAACCGCCATCTGATATCTGTATTGGGGTCCATGACTAGACCTTTCGATTCATGTTTCTTTCTAATGATATCAATATCTGACTCCGACAAAGGCTGGGCTCCATTAGAAATTATATTGTCCAAAGAGGAGCGTATCTCAGAGCAACTATTGCAACAGAACCACTCTCCTTCTGGTAATTCCTGCAAAGAAGAAACGGGCTACTGTGTTATCTTCCGCTGAAGATGTCAGCACTTCTCATTTCCTGTGACTATATCATGCACATAATTGTGAAGATGAAGTTGTTATGTGCTAACCTTCAGGTCTACCTGCGACTGACTCCTCAAACATCCTACATGGTATTCTTTCTCGCACTGAACAGCCAAGAAAAAAATGAGTTAGCGAAATATACCAAGGTAAATACATAAATACATCATGTATGCAGTATCATAAACATTAAGCTCAAATTTATTGTTCATACAAAGATTAAATCCATCAAGACAAAGAAAAATCATGCCTTAATATCAGGATCATAAGTTGAATTTAAGAAGAAAAAACCATGATTCAATTCTAAAACGCAAATAAAGAAGGCATACTTGATCACAGAGTATCACAGTGCGCTCGTCGAATACTGCATTGTTAAAATCCTTTTTCCTGTACAAAGAAGGTTTAACAGAAAGATTACAACATAGCCAATTAAATAATAAAAAGAGACGGTAACAGCATAGCTAGATATTTTGGAGGTACCCTGCCAAATAACAACAAATCACAATAAATATAAAGTCGTCTTATTCATAATACAAGCCTGCCAAATACTCCCTCCGTATCAAAATATAAGACTTTCTATCTACTTTCCACACACAAGTACATTTCCACACACATGTACAGTACATGTGTGTGGAAAGTAGATAGAAAGTCTTATATTTTGATACGGAGGGAGTAACAAGGATCTTTACTTCGAGGTATCACCCTACAAGAGTTCCTTTAAGGTATGTGTTGTTACCTCATTTAAGCCTAAAGATTCCAATCTTAATATGCACATAGACCTGGTTTTGTTGGTTCAATCATAAGGTCAGATTCTAAAACAACTCATTTCAAATCCCTTCCAAACAGTCTTAAGACAAATGGACGGACACTCCCGTTCCTCTTGTAGAGGATTTGGTGGATTTATGCTACCCAGACCACATCCATTGTTAATATTTACTGGTAGCTAGTTTCTGCTCGTGTGCTCTTTCCAGTACGGGTCTACCAGCGTTTGTACAACTTATGCCTATGTCACTACAGAAAATGTCTTAACATAATTTTTCCATAATGTTTCAGACCACCAGTTCATTCCCATGCTGTTATTACCATTTCTAAATAAAATACTACAGTGTAATATTTGATAAACTTTACTTGCCACGGGTTCACAAATCCAATACCAATAGACACCGGCACAGTTCATATTATCATACTGATCTAACCTACACCTGAAGGCTGTAAATGGATCATGCGCCAAAACATCTGCACCTTGGATCCAGCTACTAAGGTATAAACTCTAAAATATTTACTAGCTGTAATTACCAGATCTGGTTCAAGTCTAGCTTACTAAGAATAGAGAAAATATATTAAAAGGAAAAACCTAAGGCAAGTAGTACTCACTTGCATATGGCACATCCTCCAAGGTCATCTGAGATTGGGACAATTCTTATAGCTCTCTTCATTATTTGTTCAATAGAATCAACTCCGGCTTGCCTTCCAGCAGCCTTGGCATTTTTATTTTCTGCTAAAGCCTTTTCTTTTTGAACAAGGATGCTACAGGTGTCACAAAACCACTCTGAGGGAACCTCAGACAGCCCAACGCAAGCTACAAATTGTAAATAAGATCTATATTAGATTGATTGTTTAAGAAGAGTTGACCATACAAGAAAATAACTAACGAATACCACTCTTGAAGCATTATTGACAATTAATTTCAGAGATAAAAAGGCCCTACCTAGGTGAAAGGACCTTGGACAAATTTTGCAAGGGAAAATATCCCCCCTTGACCACATTCTCTGCACAGATCATCAGTTTCACGTTCCGACAATTCCATATCTTGTGATATTTTCATTGACAGCTCATGCAAGGATACCCCATTTGATGTGAAAATGTTGTCATACCTGATAGCAATGTAATAAATAAGAGCAAGCGGACAAGTGCAGGTTGGTTTAAGCTAAAAATAGGATATCACAGACTTACGGTTTGCGTCTTGATCCCTCACCCGCATGAGCTTCAAATGCTGAGGGGCTAACCTGGATAATAATCTCATAAAAGGTCAATTCACAGGAAATGATGGATCGTACTAAAAAGTAGCTTTGGCGGGAAAGGAGTCGCACCACTCTATTGCAGTGGTTACAGTAGATTCTTTGATCCTTGATGTACCCATCGACCTTTCTCTGCACAATACAAATGCAGACTATCAACCAGAAACACTGGGTGTGCATAAAGAATATCAGGAAATAGATATTGGTCTACCAACCTGCCCATCAACATAGTAGGCTACTTCAGTACCATCAAGCAAAACCTTAAAGACCAATTTGTGTAGCCCATTATCCCTGAAAAAAGTATCAAGCAGTGACCAATGAATTATGTGCTTCATAATAAGGAAAAGAAGGATAACATAAGTATAGAACTAGAAGTACTGACTTTGTTGTTACTTTTCCAGAACTCCCACCTTTGCTTGACGATATCCTCTTCAAGGGATCCTTGGAACTTGGAGTCAGACTATAGAACCCCAAAACAAAACATTGAGAGGAATACCATTTTTAAATACAATAACATATTTGCAAGCTAGAAGTCAACAGGTCAAAATATATATACCCATATAAAACAATCAGAACTGTGAAAGTTGCATAAGCTTAAAGTATGCCAGGTAGTATTATAAACATTCTATATTTCCTTGGATAGAAGGGTGTAAAGGTAATATTACTTCAATAAATTATGCAACCGTGAGGTCTCATAGTTAATTAGTCATAGGAGCACATCTAGCACATTATGATGCTTAAATAGCTTACCTGGAATTGCTCTTGCTAAATGCATACGGGGAAGTAGGATCCTGAGGTTGTGACTGTAGGCAATAGTTACACAGAAAGTGTTCAGTTTGTGATGAAGGAAGATGCCCTGCAGCATTAGGAGGCGTCAGAAAAGACTGTAGGGTACCAACGAAAACTTGGAATCCAAGTATTACCTAAGCACGGAAATCTCACCGTTGCAATTCAGACAATTCGTTCGGCTCCTTATACTCATGGGATCAATGGAAGAACGGATTGTTTTATCTAGGGATTCCAAAGGAGAACTTACAGCGGCATGTATCACATCCCGCAAACTATTACCGTTCGCTAAGTAGATGTAGTCTGTAGGTGTTTTGCGCTGCTTCCAGCATGTTGTTCAAAGATATAAGTAGAAATAGCCTGTAACATTCAAAAGGAAAACAACATTAAGTGAACAGTTTGTGCTATGCAACCGCTTACAGATATAGGAGTAAGCACTAACCTATCTTTTTCCTTTTGAAGGGAAGGAGTACTAACCTTGGAGCCATCACACTTAACACAAAAGCAACGTATATTGCAACCTGTAATCACTCCATTCAGCACAGTCCTCTGCAACTTGCAAACGTAATTCATATTAATTGCACTGAATAATGATGACGTGCTCTACTTGTTATAACATGATCCACCGCAAAAAGCTCAAACTGGTTGCGATAGAATAACAAAAGAGGGACAATCTTAATATTTCACATATCTTTTTTTCGAGAACCCGCAGCAGAGCCTGCGCGTTATCGAAAAAAAGATATGTGAAATATTAAAGAGTAGCAAATCATGGGGCTAATTGGTTCATTGACATTCATAATATATCATGCCATGGCTACCTACATGGCTACAAGAAGTATGGCATAACAAGCTTAGGCAAAAAGGGCCTGACTGTTGGTCTCCAAAAACAATTCCCAAGAAGTTATCACACAATTGATTGCGAGGTCTCAAATAATAGGAAGTGTCATCAAAGCCACTGTTGTTTCGTACAAATTGAATTTGTTATTGGCAAGGTCTAGCAAATGACTTAATGCAGTGGAAGCAAATACATGTATTGTCTCTAAAAGGCCATAACAAATATTGACGGTTACTCCCTAAGCTAAATCATGAAGCATAGTAAGACACTGGGTAGCAATAGGCTTGTCTAATCCTAAAATGGAGAAATGTCTGCTGACAGACTAGAAACTGTTGATAGAACTTATGAATAATTCTCTCGTACCTTGCTATTTGGGATGATGTACATAACTGCCATTCCCTCGAGCAGGCCGGTGCTTAGCAACTCCCTGACGTTGCCTGGGTGCTTTGTGCTGCAGGCAACCTTCTTAGACATCTTCATCTCCATCTTCACCGATGGAGGGGTGTGTGACGTGCTGTCAGCTGGTTCTTCAGATGCAACCAAACTGCTGGTGGGGTGCGCCTCAGCCTTTGGCTTGAGCAATGACCTTGTGAACCTCCTCCCTGGTGTTGGAGCCAAATCAATCGAGGAATCTTTCTTGCCTTCAGCACCTTGACTTTCACTAGTTGCAGCCTCTTTGTCTAGTTTGTCATTGAGCCGCGATCGTGTGAAGCGCCTCGTAGGCTTCAGGTCGGCAGCGGAAGCGGGTGTGGCGGCGTCCTCAGCGACCAAAGAAGGACCAGACAAGACGTTGGCCAGTATATTCCGTCCATTTGATCCATGACATGCATCCATGAGCTTGTCGCTGTGGTTTTCTCCTTTCATAGCAGTGGATTCCTGTGAAGCTGGCCGTGCATCCGATCCCAACCCAGCCGACTCTTGCCCATCCGGCAGTGCAAGCACGGCAGCAGCATTGGCCTCGACTCCTGCACCCTGTTCTGCAGGCATTGCGGGCACAGCAGCAGCAGCATTGGCCTCGACTCCTGCACCCTGTTTTGCAGGCTCGCCATCAGATTCAGGTGGTTGGGTTACGACATCAGCGTCTTTGCTAGGAGCACTGCAACCATCCTTTAGGTGTTGAGGGGAGATAGCAGAATTGGATTCATCCTCCTCCTTCTCCTTTGTTGGCGGCGCGAAGGCGCAGGCGTCCATGAGGTCGGCGTCCTGGTGGGTGTCGGGATGCTCCTTGAAATCCGCCATGACAAGGTCGTCGTCGGGATTGGCCTTGGGCGCCTCGGCATCGATGCTGGTGAGGTCGGTGTCGTGGCTGCCCTTGGGCGGCGCCTCCGCAGCGTCGTGGCTAGCCTTGGGCGGCGCCTCCGCAGCATCGTGGCTGGCCTTTGGCGGCGCCTCGGTGTCGTCCTGGCTGGCTGCCTTGGGCGCCTCGGTATCCAAGGGCGGCGTGGGCGGGAAGACCAGATCCGCGGGCTCCTCCTCGTCCTTGCTGGGAGGGTCCGACCTAGTCTTCCGCCTCTTGGCGGCGGCGCCGGAGGCCGGAGCGGAGGGGGCAGGGGAGGAGAGGTAGCGGCCGGAGCGGGTGCGGCCCGGCGAGGCGGTGATCTCGGAGAGCGACTGAAGTGCGAAGGCGAGCTCGCGCTTCATGGCCCGCGGCGGCGCAGATGAGACGCCGCCTACGCTGCCGCTTCCGCCGCCGCCGAGGAGGCGGTCATGTAAATCGAGAGGCGATCCTGGGGTGGGATTGGATTTGCTAGGGTTTGGAGAGATCGGAGGAGAGGAGGAAGATGGAGAAGAAGGCGGAGGAGCCCCTGTGGTGTGCCCCAATACCAGTCTATTAATTAATCTCTATCGACTTTGCGAAAGGACGGTATTGCCCTCTTCCCTTCCAAACCAAAAGTGGCTTTTCCTCTCACAAATATAGTCGTTTTGGTAGAGTATTATTTTTGTATTGTTGTTATATTCTTATATGTTCTTTCTCTGTTTTCATCTATTTTTGTTAGAGAACACGGGCCATAGTGACGACGTATATATGGTCTCTTAATATATGGTCCTGACGGGGTTGGTGGGTCGTAAAGACGGACAGCGTAGAACAATAACGCAGTACAATATATCTCTTGTTTCTTTCCGTCTGTGTTGATTCCGGAAAAGGTATATCGAAACAGATCCAGCTAAGGTACCGATGGCCGAGATTTTTATTTTCCGATTGAAAAAACAAAAACACTGGTGAAAGATCAATGATTTGGGGTGTTAGGCATGGCCCATGAAACACATTCATTGTTCCTCACGCGGCAAGTTCTCTTGTTAGGGATGGTGGTGGAGTTTCAGTCCACGATAAAAATACCATATCAGAGAAACTGTACCATCACGGATGAGCGTGTCGCCCTTTGGACACGTGTCCTTGTGAAACAACATGTGCCCTTTCAGAACCAATTCGTGTCCTTGTGAAACAACATGTGCCCTTTCAGAACCAATATGTGATGATGAATTTTGTTGTTTTCTAGGCTTGGGGAACATGCTAGCATTATGATTTTTTTTCGGCCATTGTGGCTTGGTACGGTCAAGTCGACGTTGTTGCACACATCGGGTACAAATTGTGAGACGCGGGATTCCTATCTTCTAAAAACATATGGGTCAAAAGTATTGTTGTTGGTGTTGATGTTCTTGTGGTCAGGTTTTCTTGGTGAGGCTTGGTTCACAAACCGAATGACAACTTCAGATCAATTGTTAGCGGAAGAAACGAATGAGTTGCGGTTCTTAACTAGGAACAACGTTACTTGACCTAGCAATCGTCTAGCATTCCCTAAAACAACGACACTAGATAGAATTCGTAAACTTTGTGGCATGGTACATGGATAGTTGGAGGGGCAGTATGGAGAAAAGGCATGGGTTTGTTCGTGCGTCTAGGGGGTTCCGTACGTACTGTCGGGACGAGGGAGGTCGAAATAAGGCAATGCACGCACACGTCATCACGTAAGTTCGATAAGGCAAGAGAACTTGCCTGTGACAAGATGGTTAGGAGGGTGGTTGTACTCCCAGCCCATCAGAGTTCAAACCCAGGTTTGACGTTGGTGTTTCTTATTTAGGCGGAATATTCTTCAGTGGGAGGCGACGTTCCCGTCGATAGCGAGGCGCCCGTGGTGACTTCGTCAATCTCAAGACCTGATCCGTCGGCTCAGTCTGTCGGAGGTGCTCATAGGGTAGGTGTACGTGCGTGCATTCATAGGGACGAGTGTATGCGTGTGTTTGTGAGCGTCTGAGTTGTATTGTGTTTCGCAAAAAAAAAAGTTCGATAAGGCAATGCACGCACACGTCATCACGTAAGTTCGCTCCCAACGGTTTGGATCTGTCCGTGTACACATGCATGCTGGATTGCTTGGCACGTACTCCACTTCAGTTCACCTTTGCCGGTGGAGGGGCTCTCACTTTCCCTTTTCCTCCTCTCTCCTTCCTCCCTCTTCTTGAGAGTCTCCGCCGCTGCCCCGGGCCGATCCGAAGCTATCTCCGGCGGCGCTGCCGCTAGGAGATGGTGGAGGAGAGGTGTCGGCTTCCGTTCTGTGCATAGTAGGTTTAGATTTTGTCCCTTTGTGGCGTCTTGGAGTAGGTTACTGGATTTCATCGGCTGGATCCGGTGCGCCCTCCACTTGATTTCTGCTGCTCTGCTTTGGTGGATGCGGGGAAATCTCGAGCGAGGCATCTCCTCTTATAAAGCCGTCTTCCCCTTCTTTTGTCTGCTGTGGTTGCTGTCGAGCGGCGGCTGCAGAATGGCGACTTCCGCCGGGAGATGCTTCCTACGCTGGAAGCCGAAGGCAATCTTTCCAATAGCTCGTGTTATCTGCAGGTCAATTGGTGGAAGTGGGAATCAAGGTTCCTCTCCTATGCTCGTCTTGGTGGCGAGAGAGGAAGAGATTTTGAAGCTCCGCTTTGCTGCTGGTGGGATCTGCGCCTGGGGAGAGTCGTCCTTGCGTTCGAGCGCGGCGCGGGGCGGCGATTGTGATGCATCTCTGGCAGGCTTCCATGGTGGAAGCTGAAGCAGGGGATGCTTGGAGTCAACTCTCTCATCAAGCGTTGTTGCCTCTTTCTCGAGCATGGAGTGCGGTGGCTGATGACGTGAAACACACGTTCGTTGGGAGACCCCAAGAGGAAGGTATGATGTAGTCAGCAGCAAGTTTTCCCTCAGAAAGAAACCAAGGTTATCGAACCAGTAGGAGCAGCAACTCTTCAGAAGGTTGTCAACGGCGCCAGAAAAATAGCTGTCGCAGGGAGTCTGGACTGTTGACGTGGAATCTGCACACAACACAATCAAACTACTTTGCCCCAACGAAACAGTGAGGTTGTCAATCTCACTGGCTTGCTGAAAACAAAGGATTAAACGTATGGTGTGGAAAATGAGTATTAAATTGCAGAGAATGAAAAAGGAACAGTTTGCAGTTTGTGGTTGTTTAATCAGTGTAAAAGAATGGACCGGGGTCCACAGTTCACTAGTGGTGTCTCTCCATAAAAGATAACTAACATGTTGGGTGAACAAATTACAGCTGGGCAATTGACGAATAGTGAGCGCATGACAATGCATATACATGACATGTTGACTACTATGATATTTAATTGGGCATTACGACATAATACATAGACGTTATCCAACAGCATCTATGACTAATAATCCACCGCCGGGTTGTCATCCGAGTCCCCCGTTGGTATTAAGTTGCAAGCAACGGATAATTGCATTAAGTAAAGTGCGTAATGTAAACAAACACATATGCCCGTGGACATAGCATCGTTAGGTTATCCCTAGTGGCAACAGCACATCCACAACCTTAGAACTTTCTGTCACTGTCCCAGGTTAAACGGAGACATGAACCCACTATCTAGCATAAATACTCTCTCTTGGAGTTACAAGCATCTACTTGGCCAAAGCATCTACGAGTAACGGAAAGCATGCAAGATCTTAAATAACATATAAGATAGATTGATAATCAACTTGACATAATATTCAATATTCATCGGATCCCAGCAAACACAACATGTAGCATTACAATAATATGATCTTGATCATGTAGGGCAGCTCACAAGATCTAAACATGATGGCACAAAGTGGAGAGACAACCATCTAGCTACTGCTATGGACCCGTAGTCCAAGGATGAACTACTCACGCATCACTCCGGAGGCAGGCATGGCGATGTAGAAGCCTCCGGTGACGATTCCCCTCTCCGGCAGGGTGCCGGGAAGAGGTTCTGAACCCTCCCGAGCTAGGGTTGACGACGGCGGCGTCTCTGGAACTTTTCGTGGATATTTGCTCAGGTACTTAGGGTTTTCGCGTCGGGGGGAATAAGTAGGCGAAAGGGCGGCGGCTGCGGACCCCCGAGGGGCCCACACCACCCTAGGGCGCGGCAGAGGGGGGCCCGCGCCCTGGTGCGTGTGGCCTCCTGGTGGCCCTCCTCTGCTGCTCCTTCGCTCCGTCAGGCGTGTTCTGGAAAAATAGGGACCCCCGTGTAGTTTCGTCCAATTCCGAGAATATTTCCAGACTAGCTTTTCTGGAATACAAAAACAGCAGAAAACAGGAACTGGCACTTCGGCATCTTGTTAATAGGTTAGTCCCAAAAAATGTATAAAAGTGATATAAAGTAGATGCAAAACATGTAGCAATTGGTATAAAACAAGCATGGAACATCAAAAATTATAGATACGTTTGAGACGTATCAGCATCCCCAAGCTTAGTTCCTACTCGTCCTCGAGTAGGTAAACGATAAAAACAAATAATTTTTGAGGTGACATGCTACTATCATAATCTTGATCATATAATATTGCAAGGCACATGTAAATGAATGAAGTGATCCAAGTCAATGGTCTATAATTTGCTACCAAATAGATAATGAGTAAACAATGAATCACACAAGCTAAACGTTTTCATGAATAGTACTTTCGAGACAAGCATCAAACAGTTTTGCATAAGTGTTAACTCATAAAGCAATAGTTTCTAATAAAAGGTATTTAATCAACACAAAGGAAGAATTTAGTTTCAGCATTTGCTTCAACTTTCAACATATTTATCTCATGGATATTGTCAACACAAAGTAGTATAACAAGTCCAATACATTGCATATAACGCATGTTGTAACAAAGTTGACACTAGTGTTTGCTTGTGGAAGACAGAAAGAATAGGAAAACTGACTCAACATAAAAGTAAAAGAAAGGCCCTTCGCAGAGGGAAGCAGGGATTAAATCATGTGCTAGAGCTTTTAGGTTTTTGAAAGCATATAGAGATTGCATAAAATATTTGATACTCCTCCCAACCTTGCTAACACAAGCCATGGCTAACCGAATCCTCGGGTGCCTTCCATCAATCACATACCATGGAGGAGTATCTATTTTTGAGAGGTGTTTGTTAATTGTCAACGAATGGTAGCGGGTGAGAACAGTATTCTACCTGTCGAACGGACTTTTAAGAGCGGCTCCCATGAAGGACGTTATTTCTACCAGCAAGGCAGATCATCCCTCTTTCTCTTTGGTTTACACACATTCAGGTATTTCACTGTTTGTCATTGCTTACTGATGAATCAGGGCAAAAGTGTGAAGAGAATTAATTGGTTAAAGTTGTAATTAATTGGGACTGGGCACCCCGTTGCCAGCTCTTTTTGCAAGTTATTGGATAAGCGGATGTATATGCCACTAGTCCAGGTGTAAAAGTCCACTCGACAAATAGAATAAAGAATAACCACACTAATTCCTCATGAGCTAGTAAACATTGACACAAAAAGGGAATAATAACATTTTGAATAATTTAAAGGTAGCACATGAAAAATTTACTTGGAGTGGCAAGGAAATACCACATATAGGTAGTTATGGTGGACACAAATGGCATGGATTTTGGCTCAAGGATTTGGATGCACGAGAAGCATTCCCTCTCAGTACAGAGTTTAGGCTAGCAAGGTTATGTAAGCAAACAAGAATATCAACCCGTACACCAAGTTTTATATGACAAACATATTGCAAACGTTATAAGACTTCATACCGTCTTCCTTGTTAACCAAACCCTGTTATTAGAAAATATCTAGACCTTAGAGTACCACCGATGCAAACCAAATTTTCAACAAGCTTTACGGTAGTTCTTCACTAATAGGCTTAACTCATGTGATGCACAATTTAATCATGATCTACTTGTTAACTCAAAACAATTGACAAGCATCAAGTTATCCATTTTAGTGATCTACAAGATTAAGCAAGTTTTTCCTTATACCAATTACCACATGCAACATTTTCTGAACCAACCAAACACCAATCAATTTATTTCATCAACTCTCCAAACAAATATAAGTGAAGCAAGAGAGTACTTTCTACAAAAGAAAGCTAATAGCTCTGACAAGAGATACATGAAAACAAGAGCTAAAAGCTGAACAGCGCTAGATATGAATACTCAACAAATATAAGTGAAGAATAGGAGTATTCTCATGAAAAAGCGGAGCGTGTCTCTCTCCCAATCAAGAATGCTAGGGTCCAGTCAAGCTTTATTGAAAATAAAAGTGCAATACTGAAAATAAAAGCACACAGACGCTCCAAGAAAAGCACATATGATGTGAAAGAATTAAAATATAGTTTCACTAGAGATGACCTGATAATTTTGACGATGAAGAAGGGGATGCCCCCAAGCTTAGACGCTTGAGTCTTCTTGAAATATGCTGGGGAGATCCATGGGAGCCTCCCCAAGCTTAAGCTCTTCACTCTTCTTGATCCTATTATATCATCCTTCTCTCTTGACCCTTGAAAACTTCCGTCACACCAAACTCAAAGTAGATCTCATTAGAGGGTTAGTGCATAATCAAAAATTCACATGTTCTGTAAAGACGCAATATGATTTGTTACTTTAAACATTAGCTACAGCCACTGATGTTATGTGAAGCTCTTCCACCCAAAAAAGAATTTCACTCAACACTAGTAAAAGAGAGAATGCAAAAATAAAAAGGCATAATCTGTCTAAAACAGAACAGTCCGCAAAGACGAATTTTTTCGAGGCACTTACGACGCTCAGATCGAGAAACTCTGAACTAATGAAAGTTTCAGACATTCATAAAGATTACGCACAAAAATTTCAGATTTTTAACAATCTGGTGATTTTAGGAATTTCGTACAGTGAACAGCAAAAATCTGTTTCTGCGCAGCAATCAAAATTAAGCATCATCTTATCATTAGAGGCTACTCTTGGCACAACAATGCGAGAAAATAAAGATACAAAGGAGTTGCTACAGAAGTAAACAAACTCCTTGACTCAATAAAAGAAAAATTGCAGAAAAATAAAATGGGTTGCCTCCCATAAGCGCTTTTCTTTAACGCCTTTTAGCTAGGCACAAAGCATGCATCAAGTATTACCAAGTGAAGAAGCATCAACATTGTAATTTGTTCGAACAATAGAATCATAAGGTGGCTTAATCTTCTTCCTAGGAAAGTGTTCCATACCTTTCTTGAGAGGAAATTGATATTTTATATTCCCTTCTTTCATATCAATAATAGCACCTACAGTCCTAAGAAAAGGTCTTCCCAGCACAATAGGGCATGATGGATTGCACTCAATATCCAAGACAATAAAATCAACGGGGACATAATTGTTGTTAACCATGATAAGAACATCATCAATTCTTCCCAAAGGTTTTTTAATAGTAGAATCAACAAGGTGAACATCCAAGTAACAATTTTCCAAAGGTGCTAAATCAAGCATATCATATAATCTTTTAGGCATAACAGAAATACTAGCACCAAGGTCACACAAAGCATTGCAATCAAAGTCATTCAATTTCAATTTAATGATGGGCTCCCAACCATCTTCTAACTTCCTAGGGATAGAAGCTTCATGTTTTAATTTCTCTTCCCTAACTTGTATGAGAGCATTAGTAATATGTTTAGTAAAAGCCATGTTTATAGCACTAGCATTAGGACTTCTAGCTAGCTTTTGCAAGAACTTAATTACTTCAGAAATATTGCAACCATCAAAATCAAAGTCATTATCATCAAAAGTAATGGAATTATTCTCTTCCTTATTGCTAGAAATTTCAGCATCTTTATCAAGGACAGTTTCAGAGTTATCAGGCAATTTAGGACATTTTGCAATAGAAGTGGAAACATTACCAACACCAACTATCTTGCCATTAATGGTAGGAGGTTTGTTAACACTTGAGTTTGAAGCATTTTCAGAAGTAGTAATAGTATAAACTCTAGCAATATTATTCTTTCTAGCAATTTCATCCTCTCTTTCCCATCTAGCATGCAATTCAGCTAACATCCTCACATTGTTATCAATTTTAACTTGTATAGCATTGGCTACGGCAAAGGTATTACTCTCAATTGTTTCGGGCTTAGCTGCCATCTTATTAATCAAAGAGGATTGTGTTTCAGACATCAATGAAATACAAGTTTCAGCATGAGAAATTTTACCTTGCAAACCAGAAATCTCCCTATTCAAATTCTCAAGTTGATGGCTTATATTTTTTAGCATAGCAGATTGTTCATCCATAGTTCTAGTAAACAGTTGGTTTTGCTCATATTGCTTTTGCATAAAAATTTTAGTGGCCTTTTCAATTTCTAGCATCCTTTCCTCACTAGGCATTCTTGTTCTACCATAGGAATCTCCATAACCATTGCCACTATTAGAAGGATAGGGCCTATAATTGCTATTACCAAAATTATTCCTATAAGCATTGTTGTTGAAATTATTATTTTTAATGAAGTTCACATCAACATGCTCTTCTTGAGCAACCAAAGAAGCTAAAGGAACATTATTTGGATCAACATGTGTTTGACCATTTGCAAGCATAGACATAATAGTATCAATTTTGGCACTCAAGGAGGAGGTTTCCTCAACAGAATTTACCTTCTTACCTGTTGGAGCTCTCTCGGTGTGCCACTCAGAATAATTAATCATCATATCATCAAGAAGCTTTGTTGCAGCACCCAAAGTGATGGACATAAAGGTACCTCCAGCGGCCGAATCCAATAAATTCCTTGAAGAAAAATTTAATCCTGCATAGAAGGTTTGGATGATCATCCAAGTAGTCAGTCCATGAGTGGGACAATTTTTAACCAATGATTTCATTCTCTCCCATGCTTGAGCAACATGTTCATTATCAAATTGCTTAAAATTCATTATGCTACTTCTCAAAGAAATAATCTTAGCAGGAGGATAATATTTTCCAATAAAAGCATCTTTGCATTTAGTCCATGAATCAATACTATTTCTAGGCAAAGATAGCAACCATTCTTTAGCACGTCCTCTCAAGGAGAAAGGAAAAAGTTTCAGTTTAATAATATCACCATCTACTTCCTTGAGCTTTTGCATTTCACAAAGTTCAACAAAGTTATTAAGGTGAACAGCAGCATCATCAGTACTAACACCAGAAAATTGCTCTTTCATAACAAGATTTAAAAGTGCAGGTTTAATTTCATAAAATTCTGCTGAAGCAGCAGGTGGAGCAATAGGTGTGCATATGAAATCATTGTTGTTCGTGCTAGTGAAATCACACAACTTAGTGTTCTCAGGAGTACTCATTTTAGCAGAAATAAAAACAGTACAGAAAATAACTTGAAAGTAAACTAGATGCAAGTAACTAATTTTTTTGTGTTTTTGATAATTGAAAGCAAACAAGATAAAATAAAATAAACTAAGCAAGACAAAAACAAAGTAAAGAGATTGGAAGCGTGAAACTCCCCTTGCAGAAGACTGCTGTCTCCCCGGCAACGGCGCCAGAAAAATAGCTTGATGACGTGAAACACACGTTCGTTGGGAGACCCCAAGAGGAAGGTATGATGTAGTCAGCAGCAAGTTTTCCCTCAGAAAGAAACCAAGGTTATCGAACCAGTAGGAGCAGCAACTCTTCAGAAGGTTGTCAACGGCGCCAGAAAAATAGCTGTCGCAGGGAGTCTGGACTGTTGACGTGGAATCTGCACACAACACAATCAAACTACTTTGCCCCAACGAAACAGTGAGGTTGTCAATCTCACTGGCTTGCTGAAAACAAAGGATTAAACGTATGGTGTGGAAAATGAGTATTAAATTGCAGAGAATGAAAAAGGAACAGTTTGCAGTTTGTGGTTGTTTAATCAGTGTAAAAGAATGGACCGGGGTCCACAGTTCACTAGTGGTGTCTCTCCATAAAAGATAACTAACATGTTGGGTGAACAAATTACAGCTGGGCAATTGACGAATAGTGAGCGCATGACAATGCATATACATGACATGTTGACTACTATGATATTTAATTGGGCATTACGACATAATACATAGACGTTATCCAACAGCATCTATGACTAATAATCCACCGCCGGGTTGTCATCCGAGTCCCCCGTTGGTATTAAGTTGCAAGCAACGGATAATTGCATTAAGTAAAGTGCGTAATGTAAACAAACACATATGCCCGTGGACATAGCATCGTTAGGTTATCCCTAGTGGCAACAGCACATCCACAACCTTAGAACTTTCTGTCACTGTCCCAGGTTAAACGGAGACATGAACCCACTATCTAGCATAAATACTCTCTCTTGGAGTTACAAGCATCTACTTGGCCAAAGCATCTACGAGTAACGGAAAGCATGCAAGATCTTAAATAACATATAAGATAGATTGATAATCAACTTGACATAATATTCAATATTCATCGGATCCCAGCAAACACAACATGTAGCATTACAATAATATGATCTTGATCATGTAGGGCAGCTCACAAGATCTAAACATGATGGCACAAAGTGGAGAGACAACCATCTAGCTACTGCTATGGACCCGTAGTCCAAGGATGAACTACTCACGCATCACTCCGGAGGCAGGCATGGCGATGTAGAAGCCTCCGGTGACGATTCCCCTCTCCGGCAGGGTGCCGGGAAGAGGTTCTGAACCCTCCCGAGCTAGGGTTGACGACGGCGGCGTCTCTGGAACTTTTCGTGGATATTTGCTCAGGTACTTAGGGTTTTCGCGTCGGGGGGAATAAGTAGGCGAAAGGGCGGCGGCTGCGGACCCCCGAGGGGCCCACACCACCCAGGGCGCGGCAGAGGGGGGCCCGCGCCCTGGTGGCGTGTGGCCTCCTGGTGGCCCTCCTCTGCTGCTCCTTCGCTCCGTCAGGCGTGTTCTGGAAAAATAGGCACCCCCGTGTAGTTTCGTCCAATTCCGAGAATATTTCCAGACTAGCTTTTCTGGAATACAAAAACAGCAGAAAACAGGAACTGGCACTTCGGCATCTTGTTAATAGGTTAGTCCCAAAAAATGTATAAAAGTGATATAAAGTAGATGCAAAACATGTAGCAATTGGTATAAAACAAGCATGGAACATCAAAAATTATAGATACGTTTGAGACGTATCAGTGGCTGCATCTTCCTCCGGCCGGCCGTGGCGGCGAGGGGCGGAAGTGGAGCTGCAGTTCTTTCTTTGCTTCGGTTCAGAGGCCTTTGCTGCATCTCAGAGCTCATCACGCGGTGGCCTTGCTTGCCGCCGCGATCTATGGCCATGAAGGTGGCCTATCTTCAACCTCCGCTTTGGAGGCCTGCTTGACCCGACGCCGGAGCTCGGCTCCTCGATGTAGCCAAGTGGTTTCGTCCCCGGCTGTGTCGTGTGTGCCGGCGTCTGAGGTCGTCCGCCGGAAGGGAGAGCCCGAGTGCTTCAAGGAGCTCCGATCTCGGCGCTCACACGCCTGGAGATCGCCGACAGCTGGTGGCAGAGAAGACCAAGGGCTTGATTGCTTTTCTTTCTTTAGCTCTAGGGACTTTTTTGTAAGTTTTCTGCCCTTTTCTTCGAATTTGAGGTCTTCTAGGGCAATAGACGAAAAGGGCCGGAATGTAATTTGTACATGCCATGTGTTTGAATGATATTTGCAGCATCGGGGTCCTTGGGCCCCACCCCTTGTACAAAAAAAATAAAAATACTCCACTTCACTCCAGCGAATGCACATATACGCGTTGCATGCATGCATGAAAGTAGTGTGAGTTTGGCCGTACGTGTCGGGCCCATGCACGTTCGCGCGCGCGCGTACTGACGCTTGAAATCAAATGTACCATGCATTCGCGCGCGCACTAGATATATCATGCACAAACACGTTTCGTCTTTTTTACTCTCTTGTATTTTGGTCACAAGGATCATGCTAGGTTTTTTCCTTTTTTGTTCTCCGTCTCTGCATTGTGTGTTTTGCTTGTGAAGGGCTTTGTCGGCCAGTTAGATAAATCGTCTTGGACGAACAATGCCGCTATTATACACTAATAATCCTTACACATGAGTGGATATAATCATCAAACTATATATATATATATATATATATATATATATATATATATAAAAGCTGACCGTTTCAGGCTTCCATCGCTGTGTCCACGTCTCCCCGGACACTGTTCATGAACAGCACGCGCGCATCTACAGTGTCGTCTACTGTTCACGTGAACAGTATTCACACTTTTCTTTTTTCTTTTTTACAATTTTTTTGTTTGATCCACGTCGACGGGTAGGTTCCATCCCCGTGATCGGTTCCGAGTTTGTTCGACTCTATCTCCTTAATTTTGGATCCAAAATCGCAAAAACATTTGACGAAATTTGTCAAATTCGCCGCAATCGGTCATCCGTTCGAATTTTCCTCTCACGAGTAGATGTATATCACCGTTCCAAACAAATTCCATGTTTTAACCTTTTTATTTTGACGAATCGGTCCCCGGAATAAAACATTTTTGCATACGAGTCCCCGCGTACCGTCTTTTTGAGAAGAGTCCTCACATTTCCCAATTTTTTTTGTGAAACGGAGTCCTCGCATTTCCCAAAACAATTGTTAAACGACTCCGGAATAAAACATTTTTGCAGCAAAGTCGGTCGTCATAATATTTTCGACTGTGCTATCGAATAGGCCCTAAATCTATCCTATATATCAAAGCCCACCCAGTTAGCCCTCCCCTCGCTGCTCCACGTCACCAATACTGTTCACATGAACAGTACTCGCACTTCTACAATACCTTTTCTTCTTTTTTTTTGAATTTTTTACCACCCCGTAATCGGTTCCGAGTTTGGTCGACTCTATCTTCTTAATTTTGGATCCAAAATCGCAAAAAACATTTGACGAAATTTGTCAAATTCGCCGCACTCGGTCATCCGTTCGAATTTTGCTCTCACGAGTAGATGTATATCACCGTTCCAAACAACTTCCATGTTTTAACCTTTTTATTTTGATGAATCGGTCCCCCGGAGTAAAACATTTTTGCATACGAGTCCCCACGTACCGTCTTTTTGAGAAGAGTCCTCACATTTCCCCAAAAAAAATTGTGAAATGGAGTCCTCGCATTTCCAAAAAAAATTGTTAAACGGCTCCCGAAATAAAACATTTTTGCAGCAAAGTCGGTCGTCATAATATTTTCGACTGTGCTATATAATAGTCCCTAAATCTATCATATATATCAAAGCCCACCCAGTTAGCCCTCCCCTCGCTGCTCCACTTCACCAATACTGTTCACATGAACAGTACTCGCACTTCTACAATACCTTTTTTTTTTTTTTGAATTTTTTACCAGAAAATTGAAGTATTTCTATAAAATATCTATACCCGTCGAAAGAATATGGAAAATACAACAAAATACTCAGAAAAATAAATGCTAACTATTTATGGCACAAGAACAAACATGTTTAGATGTTTTGAATTGGTGAAACTTTCTCTAAATATGGAAATCACTTCAACAAATGTACATCAAACATGTAATATCCATACCGTCGAAAAAATATGGAAAATACAACAAAATACTCAGATTCGACTGTGCTATCGAATAGTCCCTAAATCTATCCTATATATCAAAGCCCACCCAATTAGCCCTCCCCTCGCTGCTCCACGTCACCAATACTGTTCACATGAACAGTACTCGCACTTCTACAGTACCTTTTTTTTTGAATTTTTTACCAGAAAATTGAAGTATTTCTATAAAATATCTATACCCGTCTGAAGAATATGGAAAATACAACAAAATACTCAGAAAAAAATGCTAACTATTTATGGCACAAGAACAAACATGTTTAGATGTTTTGAATTGGTGAAACTTTCTCTAAATATGGAAATCACTTCAACAAATGTACATCAAACATGTAATATCCATACCCGTCAAAAAAATATGGAAAATACAACAAAATACTCAGAAAAATAAATGCTAACTATTTATAGCAAAAAACAAACATGTTTAGATGTTTTGAATTGGTGAATATTTAGACAAAAAAACAAATGCACTACCTCTAACTATGTGGAGTTAAATTTATTAAATGCTCACATAATGTACTTCCTGTAAGAATGGACTTAAATTGATCATTTCAGTTTGATAAATATTTGGAAGTAATGTAAATAGACTTTCTCTAAATATGGAATTCACTTCAATAAATGTACATCAAACATGTTTAAATATTTTGAATTGGTGAACATTTAGACAAGAAACGAATGCACTTCCTCTAATTATGTAAAGTCATCAAAATGCTCAGAAAAACAAATACTAACTGTTTATGTCAAAAAACAAACACGTCTAGATACTTTGAATTGTTGAATATTTGGACAAAAAACAACTGTATTTCCTCTAATTATGTGGAATCTAATTTATTAAATGTTCAAATATTTTGAGTTGGTGAATATTTAGACAAAAAACAAATGCACTTCCTCTAATTATAGACTTAAATTGGACATTTCATTTTGGTGAATATTTGGATGCAATCTAAATGAACTTCCTCTAAATATGGAATTCAAATACATGTACATTTCCACTCATTATGGACTTAACTTAGATATTACTGTAAAAAATAGAAACATGTTTAAACATTTCAATTTGTTAAAAATTTTTTTTGGATATACTCTAAAATATATCAACATGCTCACAAAAATATAAGCTAACTACTTATGGCATAATGCAAACATATTTGAGCATTCCAATTTAGTAAATATTTAGATACAATCTGAATGAACTTTATCTAACTACGGAGTTAAAATTAACAAATGCTCACATCATGCATTCTCTAACTATGAAGTTAAATTAAAAATTTATGTCGACATACAAGCATATTTGAACATTTTAATTCACTAAGTATTTGGATATACTCTAAACGAAAAATTCCGACGGATTTCAGCATTTCGAATTACAACGGGTGCGGCGTGCCGCCGCACCAAATTCCACTAGTATATATATATGGACGCGGATTTTCTACCTAGGTGGGTAGCTAGGCATGCCTTTAGGGTCGTCCGATGTGGTGCTGTGATTCACGCTGCCGTTCACGTCCGTTAACCACGCCGCGTGGTTTGGAGCTGTTCATTTCGGCAAAAGGAAAACACCGCCGTGCGGTCATGGCCCCACCACCTCTTCCGCACGTCTCTCCTGCACTTTTGCAAGGCGCTCCCTAGAGTGCGACCAGGTTTAGTTTCGTTTTTTCCGAAAAATCTAATGCGCGGCTCCACTCGTACCACGTACCCAGATCTTTGTTAGAAAGTTTCTCTAATTTTGCTGTTTTGACATTCAGTATTTTTCTGTCTAATGCCCATGTAATCTTTTTTTTTACGCGGATGCCCATAAATTTTGAATCTTGCTTGATCATATTCTCTCCCACGGAGACGGAGGCACGGACAGAGTTCACACTAGGATGGGACAGGAAAACGTTGTTTTAATTATCTCGTAAATACCCACGCTTACGCTTGTAATTTGGGGTTTACCGGGAACCCAGAAAATCAGAACCAATCGCGAAACAACTTTCCATGTTCTTGTGGGATTTGGATAGAACAAAATATTACGAGATAATTAACAGATCGTTTCAATCATAAATTTTACCATTTGAATGCATATGGTATCTGGATCGTGAACACACCATGTAATGTAAAAAAAATCAACATCAACCTGATTCCCTCAAACGGTGAAGAAAAAACCAGATCGGGAAAAAAGACATTTTCTTTGTCTATCAGCTAGCGGAAGAGAAAGCAAGAGGAACTTTTCACTCAAACGGTGAAGCAAAAACCAAGGGACCTGGATCGGAGCGATCGGGAGCACATAACGTTTCACTGCTCATGGGATCTAGATCGGGGACAGACCATGTAGCAACCTGATTTCTTCAACGGTGAAGCAAAAACTAGATGAAAAAAAAGCAAATCCTGATTGGAAGAAAACGCGGACGTCTCCTTCCTCTTCGCTGCCGCCTCCTGGACGGTCACGTCCTCTTCTCGCACGCGGCCCGGTGGTGCGGGTCTGCTGGCGGGGACCGGGCACCAAAGAGAGAGAGGTGGGCCGCGTCCTATTTTCCCCCGCGCCGGACCGCCCCATCGTCCGTCGATCCGGATGCTCTGCACCGCATCGAGCCGGTGTGGCGCGAAGAGCTCCCGTGGCCATGGTTTTTCGCACCGAGCTTCACCTCGACCTGTGGGAGAACAAGTAGACGGAGTCCGTCACGGTGTCGGTCTACTGGCGGCGGGGGATCGGTGGTGGTTGCGCCGTGGGAGATCTGGTCGGGTTGGAAGGAACCTGAGAGACAGGTTTGGGGAGAAGAGGTACGACCGTGCGGGGACGGGTGGTGCTTTTCCGGAATCGGGTGGAGACAAGTGGACGGAACGGCGTTAACTCAATCAGCGGTCGAAACTACTCTATAGGGTGATCCAAGGGTTGATTTGGGGTGCGTAGCTACCACCGTGTGTATCCCACTATTTCCCATATATATATATATATATATATATATATATATATATAGGTAAATATATATGTGTGAGCTATTCTACAACCGGTTGTAGAATAAGGATCTACAACCGAAGTTGTACTGTCCTTCTGTTCTACATGTACTGCTCGTATGATCGAGAAGTACAAGTTCCGTATTTTTGACGTAGTTTTCTAACAGTTTGTCCAAATTTAGCAAATAATATACCGTTGAAAAGCTAATGAAATTCCGCAACTTTCTTATCTCACAACATTTTTCGAAATTCGTTACGGTTTGAAACTAATTTTGAAAGTATTCAAATATGAAAATATAATAGCGAACGTATTTTTCAAATGTTTTCTCAACCGCTTGTCGGAATGATGCAAACGATATGCCGTTGGAAAGCTGTTGAAATTCCGCAACTTTTATACTTTTACGGTTTTTCCAAATTCTGCACCGATTAAAAGTGATTTAAAAAATACACAAATCTGTAGTTAACATATACGGGCGGACCGAATTTTTACCGCTGTTTTCCAACCATTTATCGGACTGATTCAAATGATATGGCGTTGGAAAGATACCGACGATACCCGGCTTTTTCATGTTGGTCGATTTTGCAAATTATTTACCATTTAAAAGTAATTTTAATAGTTCTAACATCACAATAACATATATGGGCGGACCAAATTTTGACCGTCGTTTCTCAACCACTTATCGGAATGATTCAAGTGATATGGCGTTGGAAAGATACCGATGATACGCAACTTTTTTGTGTTGGTCGATTTTGCAAATTGTTTACCGTTTAAAAGTAATTTTAATAGTTCTAACATCACAATATCGGTGTTTCATGGGAGTGCCGAGATCAAATTGACGAGTTTAGCACTTTAATTCGTTATGAGATGCAATACTTATTACAATTAGACTCATATTACACCATATGAAGCCTATGCTACTGACATTTCAAGCATACAAAGCACAAATCGACGAGATTATTGTGAAATATTTCCGCCCCGAAGAAACAGAGTACCTGAACTTCTCTCAAACCCATACCTGAACTTCTCGTTTGATCCGTCTGTACTGCCGACGTAGTTTTCGTGATTAGTGTTTACTAAATCAGCGATAACTTTCTCATACGATGTCTGTTTCAGGTGTATGACCACTCGAAATGCTCAGACTGAAAAGACGCTTGTATTAAATTTACCGGTAAAACCGGTAACGAAAATCTCGAAAATCGATTTCTAAGTGTTTTTTTTTGCTATCAAAGTTCGGTCAAACCATTTTTACCCGTTTGATAAATTATTTAGCACCCCATCTGACCTCGGAATTGAGTGATTCTGATTGCGCTGTAAAGATAAAGTCAGGGAGTATCTACTAATAAATGAAAATAAAAATAAAATATATTTGTAGCAAAGTAGCGACTTTTATTCACTAAAACTTGTTCATACCACACTTGTACTTCCGAAAGTGAGTTTTGTACTTCCCGGATTATTTATGTGTACTTCTCGGCTGGATACTTACTGTTTTGTTAAACTTCCCGGCAGGATGTGAAATTCACAAACAAAATATCTGGACTTTTTTGGAAACATACTTGAACTTCTTAGATGATGCATATGTACTGCCAACGGGGTACTATTCACTAAAACTTGTTCATACTAAAAATATGTGTAGCAAAATATATAGCGACTATTATTCACTAAAACTTGTTCTTGCCAGACTTGTACTTCTCAAAAGTGAGTTTTGTACTTCTCAGATTATTTATGTGTACTTCTAGGCGGGATATTTACGGTTTCGTTGAACTCCCGTTGGTATGTGAAATTTCCTAACAAAATCCCTGGACTTCCCTAAAAACATATTTGAACTTCTCGGTTGATGCGTGTGTACTGCCGACGGGGTATTTTCACGATTAGTGTTCAGTAAATCAGCGACAACTTTCTCATACAGTGTCCATTTTAGGTGTATGACCACTCGAAATGTTCAGTCGGAGAATACACATCTATTACGGTAAAACCGGTAACGAAAATCTCAAAAAACGATTTCTAAGTGGGTTTTTTTGCGGTCAAAGTTTGGTCAAACCTTCTCCATACCACACTTGTACTTCTCGAAAGTGAGTTCTGTACTTCCCGGGTTATTTATGTGTGCTTCTAGGCTTTATATTTACCGTTTCGTTAAACTTTTCGGTGGGATGTGAAATTCACAAACAAAATACTTGTACTTTCCTAGAAACATACCTGAACTTCTTTGTTGATTCGTTTGTACTGTCGATTGTTGCAACCCTGTACTGCCTTGTTTTGTGTCGTCGTTTGTTTTTCTAGAACAATATAACGGGCTCGGCTGAGTCGTCGTCGACGCGAAGGTAATAACAAGAAGTTCGATTTATTATTATTTTTAATATAATGTTATGTCCTGTACATGTACTTCATGTGCTTAAAGTTTGCACTGTCTACGTTGGCAATGTTGTACTGCCCTTTATTTTGTGAGTCTAATTTGTGATTTTTTTTTGTGACTCCTGTTGGTTTTGTGCATCGCCCATATGTGAAGGTAACTAATTCAAATGTTTTATTTTTCATCAGTTAATGGGAGAAATGTCTAACCCATGGTGCGTTAGCGATGGCGTTAGGGTTTGGAGGTTTCGTCGCTGTCAACGCGGTAACGTTGACGGGCGAGGAAACCTCCGAACCCTAACGCCACTGAGGCTGAGTCCGCCCGTACGCCGCGTTAGCGGCGACGGGCGACGAAGCCGAGCCGTTGGATCGACGATATCCTGTAAAGTGTATTCATTGTGACTTATGGTTGGGGTACGGGTGTAGTAATCCCAACTTATATATCTTTACATAGGAGATATTTAAATCTACTTATTTTGTAGAATTGGGTTTATCGAGACTGAGACGCGTCGACGACGACTCAGCCGAGCCTGTTATATTGTTCTAGCATGTTGACATTCATTATTTGTTTTTATATTATAGAACTAGTAGTGTTGTCATAGTTTGATTTATTATTATTTTTAATATAATATTATGTCCTGTACATGTACTTCATGTGTTCAAAGTTTGTACTGTCTGAGTTGGCAATACTATACTGCCCTTGTTTTGTGAGTTTAATATGAATATGTGTACTACCACAGGTTTAAAATTGAACCGTCAGGATACCGCTATTGTACTGACTCGTGTGCACCTTTATCATGTCTCATTAAACCTCTCGGTGTTACTGTCTCGTTAAACCTCCTAGTGGTATGTGATTTCACTAACAAAATATCTCCACTTTACTGGAAATATACTTGAACTTTTTAGTTGATGTGCGCGTACTGTCGATGGAGTATTTGATTCAAAAGCAAAAGGCATACAGAAATTTTAGAAAATAAGCAAATGTATCCAGGAAAACATTCAAAATCCACCTCTGGTTGTCGGCATCCAAAAATCATTCGTACTTCGATTAGTAGAACAAGTACAGTGCCTGTTTAAATACATATGGACTGCTTGTGTGAACACCACCGCTGATCGCCGGCATCCAAAAAAGTCATTTGTACTTTTCTTAAAAAAATACTTGCACTGTCTGTGTAAATACATGTGCACTGCCTGTGTAGTGTGTAGACACAGAGAACATAAAAAACAAAAATCGCAACTGTGCACATCGGTGAGAGAGAGAAAGGAATAATTGATTTCGTGCGAGTGGATGGTTGGCTGCTGTAGTGCCGCTTGCCGTGCAGATTGCCTGTCCGCCATTGCAACAGCTCCATCGAGGGGATGACTTGAAGCAGCTCAAGATTCATCTCATGCTTGGGTCTTGGGACTCATCGTTCTCGTGCTCCATCGCTGCACTAGCAACTAGCACCACAACCCGATGGTCAACGGCCATCACCACCAGAGAACGACACCCAAAATCTCAACTGTTATCCAAAACAGAAACTAAATCGCAAACTGCTGCTCTGGCCTGCTTGTACTACCTGCGTGCACGAACTGCCGGGAGCACCACGCCGCTGTCCCGTCATGGCGCAGCCTCCTTCCTCAACAACGGCGGCCGCCCCAGGACCTAAATCGCCGCCGTTCCACCTCCCTCCCCACCGGCGCCAGATGGCCTGCTTTCAATTAGCAAGTACACAACATAAATTTTGGCACATGAAATCGAATAGAAATCTGAAACAGCTGGGAGAAAGAGCAACGACAGCTTGCAATACATAGCAGCGGCAGTTTGCAAGATAGACAAAAAGCAGACGCAGCAGAGCCGGTGTCAGGGTGCAGAGGAGCGCTGCAATGCAGGTGGCCCTCAGCGGTGTTTTTCTGCAGCTTCAGAAACATTTAATTCTCTCAAACAATACACTAAATCAATATGCGCAGTACACAATTAAAGTAGCAAGCAAAATCGGAACTTTAAATCTCAAAACCATAAGAGATAGCTAACTGAAGAAAGACAAAACGGAAAGCATAGCATTTTCAATGCGAGAGAAATAAAGCAAGGGGAGTGGAGTGCAGTAGCACAACATCGCAGAGAGAGAGTCTAGCACAACACCAACTCTGCTGATGTCTGCTCCATTTACCTGCACCCATTGTCTGAATATGCTTGTACTGCCGGACGTACTGGTGTTGGTGGCTTCAGAAAGTTGTACTTCTGGCTTCAGAATGCCATTTGCAGCTATGAGCATTTGATTTTCTCATATACTGCTAGTGCGTGCGCACTTGTATTTCTGTATGCTAGTCACCACCATCGCATCTGAAGCAAGTTTTTCTATTAGGCGAATCATCTGAACCCAAACGATCTTGTAATGTACAAGAGGAATATACTGCCCTCTGAAGGTCCTGTGTACTGCCCTCGCTGACGCTTGTACTGCTACTGCGTTTTACACTTCCAGAGCTGGACCAGCAGAGCACGGGGTCGACGGCGAGAAGAAGCTCCCATCGGCTTCAGCCTTGGCTGGGGGGTGGTGGAAGCACGGAGGCGATGGGGAGCAACACGGCCGCGACCCAAGGCGGCAAAGCACCGTCGGCGGCAACATGAACCGGGCCGGCTCACGCAGCCTGGAGCAGAGCCAGCATGGCGTCGGCGTGGGAGGCCGCAGGCCGGAGGCGGGAGGGAGAACCAGGGACATTGGCGAGGTCCGCGGGAGTGGAACCGCGTCGGCGGCCGCAAGTAAAGCAAGAGGAGGGTAGTTGCGTCGGCGGCCGGGAGTAGTGTTCGCGATTTAGGAGCAGAGGTCATGCGTGGCGCCGACGTACGGGATGCGCACGGTGAAGGCGAGGAGCGCCCGTGGGCAGGAGGCTCGCCGCGGAGCATGGCCACCCCGGCGGACGGGAGGCGCGCCGACGACGGGGAGGAAACAGGGGAGCGACGGGGACAGGGAACCCGCTCGCGGGCGGAGGCGGCGGTTGCGGGGCCCCAGGACGGCGGCGCAGCGAGCCGTTCCAGCAGGAGCCGAGGCCAGCTGCGGGGCTGCCCAGAATCGGGAACCCCATCTGGGAAGATGGTGCGGGAGGTGAGGGAATCGAACGGGACACGGAAGGTGGCTAGGATTGGAACGGTGCCGTGTGCGGGCCTCGCTCCCTCGCGCCGGCTACCGCCGTTGCTCGCTCGCTCGGCCCGAGAAAAAAAGGTCGCGTTAGGTGAAGTAGGGAGACGAGTTGGAACCGGTTCAGTCGGGTCCATCGCTCCTCTATATAGGAGCCCGGTTGTAGATTAAGGATCTACAACCGGTTGCAGAATATACCTGCCCTATATATATATAGTTGTCATCCGTTATCTATTTTTCACATGTGACCTCCTTTCATCAAGTACATGCATTAGTCTCAATTATGTCAATTTGTCTAATGCACTGTCGTCTCTCTCCCAAAACACACATTGATTAGTCGCCCTCGCCTACTACCCACATATCTTCTTCCCTCTCACTCCACTGAGTTCCTCCTCCTCCCATGTTCTCATCTATATAAACTTTCCAATAGTTCCCCTCGGCCATTTCAACCATCCGGGATGAAGCCCACACTACCTGGTGGCCATATCAATGCTCTGTATGCAGGGCCAAGAAAGACAAGGCCATCATCAAGATGCGATGAGGGAAAGCTCACCAACGTCAAGAGGATCGGTGGGTGGTGATGATGTCAAATGATTAGACCATTAATGATCCGAACCACCATTCTCCGAAGGGCTTTCACTACCTCGACTTGAATCCATATATAAGCAATGATGATGCTAGAGTAATATAAGAAATCATAGTGTAATACACAAATTATTCATAATTTAAGAATATGATACAAGTTTCATAGCCCAAAGTTAGCTTAAAGTAGACAACATAGCAAAAAAGCAAAGCAAATAGTGGAGCCACTTCATCTTCATGTGCCACATGCAAACATCCTCAACACAGTAAGTAATAAATGTTGGAAATATGCCCTACAGGCAATAATAAAAGATTTATTATTATATTTCCATGTGTTATGATACATGTGTATTCTCCATGCTAGATTGTATTAACCGGAAACATAACACATGTGTGGTTACATAAAGAACATTGTGTCCCTAGTAAGCCTCTACTAGAATAGCTCGTTGATTAATGATGGTTATGGTTTCCTAACCATGACATGTGTTGTCAATTAATAAACGGGATCATGTCATTAGAAAAATGACGTGATGGACATACCCAATTAAACATAGCAATATTGATTGTATCATTAAGTTTATATTACCATGTCTTTTATTGTCAAGTGTCATGTTTCTTAGACCATAATATTATGTCATTCCTGGGCACCGGAAGAATGCGTTGGGGACATCAACCGTCACTTTGTAACTAGATGATCATAAAGGTGTCTTACAGGTATCTCGAAAATTATTTATTGAATTGCATGTATCAAGACTAGGATTTGTCCCTCTGTGTGACGGAGAGATATACACTGAGCCCACTCGGTAAGGCACATTCGGTATTGCTTGCAAGCATGTGACTAATGAGTTAGCCACAGAGAATCTTGTATTACAGAACGGGTAAAGAGTACTTACCAGTAACGAGATTGAACTGGGTATAGTGATACCGACAATCAAATCTCGGGTAAGTAAAATATCGCGTGACAAAGGAAATGGAATACAGATTGTTTCAATCCTCGACATAGTGGTTCAAACCGATAAAGATCTTCATTGAATTTGTGAAAGTCATTATGGACATCTGTGGTCCCTCTAATGTTTATTGATCGCAGAGGTGTCTCGGTCATATCCGCACGTTCACAAACCCACACTTCAGTTCGGTAACGCTAGAGTAGCTTTGGGATATTTATCATGGTGAGACGAATATTGTTCGGAGTCTCGGATAGGATCCATGACATCACGAGGAGCTCCAAAAGAGTCTGGAGATAAACTTAAGGCAAGTTGATTTTAGGGTTTCGGAAAAGTTTCGGATTTTTCCGTAAAGTATCAGAATGATCTAGAAAGTTTCGGAGGGTCCCACGGTGGGGGGCCCACCTTTCCCGAAGTGTCCGCAACAACCCTGATGGGCCAGCCGCACCATCCCCCCAAGGCCCATGCGACTAAGGCAAAGGGAGGGACCCTAACCATAGGGGAGCCTTGGAGGGCAAGTTCTCCTCCAAGCCTAAATAAGGAGGGGTGGGGGCGCATTTGGAGGCCACCCCAAAACCCAAGGCACTGCCCCCTCCTGCTCCACCTCCTCCTCCTCCTCTCGCAGTTGTTTGGCGCCGAAGCCCTGCAGAACTTGCACCATAATCTCCACCAGTACGTTGTCGTGCTGCTGGACCCGATCATACCTAATTCTCCTTGAGCTTGCTGGATCAAGAAGAAGGAGACATCACAGAGTTGTACGTGTGCAAGCCTCGGAGGTGCCGTCCATTGCGGTGATGATCAGATTGGACTTCGTCAACATCTTCATCGAGTTGTGTTGTGATAAACGTCCAACGAGCGTATCTTCGAGGTATGATGACCTTACCCTCCCCGTTACTTGCATCTCCTTAGATTAGATACTGGGTGTTGTTTCCGCATGTGAGAATTCTTTTAGTTTTCTGTCGCACATCTCCTTAGATTAGATATTGGGGATCTTCCTCGTGGCAAAACACTCTAGGGTATCACCTATATCCTAACTCTATGGGTCAGATGAATTCTCAAGTGATAATAATGCTAACGGGTTGCCTCCTCTCTCTCTCTCATTATCCACCATGCATATGTCGTAAGGCCGCTAATGCTCCCGCTTCTCTCCGAATGGGACATCAAAGCACAACTGGATTGGTGATCACGTACGCGTGGATACCAACAGATGGATCATACGCTCGATCCTTGGAAGGAGGGAACATCCTCACGTCTGTGAAGGATACACCTCGCCCCGGGATCTGCACCAAAGAATCTTCACCAATAATCTACTTCCACTACACGTTGTTGGTATTGATCAAGATATATGCTCTCTTACACCTCCATATATTAAATCTTGGGTTTATACGTAATACGTTTCCCAACAAACTGTTCACCTTGCAACATAGTCTCATTAAAATCTCCCACAACCAGCCACGATTCTGAAGAACGTGGTTTTATTCTACGTGGTAATGTTCACATGTGGTGAGGATCGGAAGGTTTATGTTAACAATATAAAAGGTACCACACCACCTTGTCTTGAACGACCCCCCTTTTATATGAGCATCGATATGGACATGGCTAAAAGAGAGTAGATCGATTGTGACATCCTCTTTTCGGTATAATGCTATACCCCCTCCTTTTCCCTCACCGGGAACATGGTAGCATTCTTTCATACCAAGTCTAAACTGTAGATTCTTAACACGTTTTGCATACAATCTTGTTTTGCTAGGCTTATACGTTTGCACTAGGAAAACAAGCTCCTGAATTGTCCGAGGTTGCCCCAACCCTCGGGTGTTCCAAGCTAGGGTACTCATTGTTCCCTGATGGATGGAGCCAATCATGAATTTTTACTTGCATGTCGATGATGTACAGTCAGTCCTCATATGTCTCTTCTTATCTTCGAACTCTTGTTATTATGTGCAACCACACCTCCCATCATAGCCGGATCAACGGGAGCGAGTTGGTTCACCGCTTTCATTGGTTCCTCAACAAAGGCCCGTCTCTTTTTTCCATTTTACTCGCAGTTGCTCATGTGGATATCGTCTTGCTTGACAAGGCTAGATGTGGTATATGTGAGTTCCTTGTCACCTTGTTCCGGTGACCGACGCTCCAGGTGGAGGCCTGGACGAATTAAGGAAGGCCCAAAACGTAGTCTGCCTGAAAACCAAGCGCTATGTGCCTTGGAGTATGATACGCCCATTTTGCATCACTATTTTATATCATAATTCACTCATATTCATTGATATATTTCATATTAGAATACAATACTTATGTTATTTTATCTTATTTTGCATGTTTTCCAATTACTCGGGATTTATCTGCCAGAGCCTGGATTCAGCTGGAAAAGGCGTCGTCAAGATACCATACCTCCGGATCTCAAAAAATTACGAGAAAATTTAGATAATTCTATTTCGTCAAATAATGGGAGGACCCAGAAGACGGAGCTGAGGTGGTCCACAGGGTGTCCATACGCCACCCCAGCGCGACCCCACCCTCTAGCGTGCCGGGGGGTCGTCTGGTGCCCCTGGCCCACATCTAACGCTCCCTTTGGCGTATATCTTCCCCTGGACCTAAAACTTACGGGAGAGAGCTCAAAGAAATATTCCGCGCCTCCACGGGGCGGAAACCACACGGAGAGAAAAAGCTCTCCAGCAGGGAGAAATCTGTCGAGGAAATTCCCTCCCGGAGGGGGAAAATCGCCGCCATCGTCACCGTCATCAGGTCGGGCTTCATCAGGATCATCATCACCACCATCTCCACGCTAGCACCATCATCTCCGTCGTTCCACTCCATTCCGCTGTAACATCTAGGGTTGTTCTTTGTTTAGTTCATTGGGGATACTCTCCCGGTGTTAATTAGTCCTTATGGTTGATGCTACTGAGTTTGTTCGGTGAATTACTTTTATGACCAGATTGTTATCCATCATTATATCACATCTGATCATGATCCATATGATGTCTTGTGAGTAGTTCGTTTAGTTCTTGAGGACATGGGAGAAGTCTTGTTGCTAGTAGTGGAATTATGTTGAGTAATATTTAATGATTTAATATTTAAGTTGTGGTGCTATTCTTCTAGTGGTGTCATGTGAACGTCGAATACATGGTACTTCACCTTTATGGGCCTAGGGGAATGCATGGTGTATTTAATTTACTTATTGTGTGGTTGCCGGAGCGACAGAAACCTGAACCCCGTGGGTAAGCTAGTGCACGCGAGAGTGTAGGATCTCAGAGTTTAAGGCTATGGTTAGATTTATCTTAATTACTCTCTCGCATATGCGGAAGCTTGTAAGGGGTGTAATCACAAGTGTGTACTTGTCCAAGTAAAGGCGGTACACTAGCATAGGTTCACCCACACAACACTTATCAAAACATTGAAGATTAATCAGCGGTATGAAGCGAAAATAACTTGACAATATTCCCGCGTGTCCTCGGGGACATTAGTCATCATAAGTAAAACAACCGGCTTGTCCTTTGTGCTAAAAAGGATTAGGCCACTCGCTGCAATTATTATTGTTCTCTTTTATTTACTCGCATTTTATTTATCTGTTATTATAAAACTCATAAAACTTGTCTGCTAGTATTTACAGTGAAACCTTGCTCGAAACTGCTTGTCAACACCTTCTGCTCCTCGTTGGGTTCGACACTCTTATTTATCAAAAGTATTGCGATAGATCCCCTATACTTGTGGGTCATCAGAGTACAAGACACAATCGCTTAGCCTGATTAGACTAGGATTTTGTTACCTTGTCGGTGACGGTTCTCCACGTAAACCCTAGATCCGGCAGCCTATATAAAGCCGGTCTACGAGAAGACTTAGGGTTAAGATCAATCTCAACTCTATAATTGTACGCATATTTGCTATAGTGAATTATAGTAGGATATAGGGTTCCTCCCGTCGGGAGGTTAAACCTGGGTAACTTGTGTGCAATCCCATCGAGGACATCCTCCGCATTACACCCACGGTCTCTCCTCTATGTGAGCCACCCTACATGGCTCCTGTGGTGATATTCCCACGACAAAATCCATCTACCATGTTTACACGCCCCAGACCAGCGCCTCCTCACATGAAATCCGCACAGCCAGCAGGACGCCCAAAGTCACTCTTGCCACTGCGGAAACCTCCACGTTGAGCCCCTACTCCACGCCCTCGCTCTCAACGTGAATCCAGTCTACATACTTCAACTCCCTTTCCTCAAAATCTTCGGTTCCACATTCCTTGTACACATGGCCAATGAGACCACACGCATTCCATAACATGCCAAGCTTTTCATACTTAACGACAAAAGTGTATCTTTTATTACCATGCGATATCAAGACAAACCACGTTGGCTTCCTTACATCTTGCTTGATTCTCACACACACGTAGTCTCCCCGGAAGCCACCTGAAGGGTTCATCTTGTCACAACCTGCCCCGCTCATGGTGTGGATCGCACGTTCGCTGGGAACCCCAAGAGGAAGGTATGATGTAGCGTAGCAGCAGTTTTCTCTTGATTGCAAAACCAAGGTTATCGAACTAGTATGATTTGGAGAAGGCTTCGGCTAGGTGTCAATGGCAATGGCGCCGAAAGAGCTGTTGACGTCGACCTGCGCACACACAGACAAACTACTTTGTCCCAACGAAACAGAGAGGGTGTCAATCTCTCCGGCTTGCTGAACACAAAGGATTAAACGTATGGTGAAAAATAATATGAGAGCAAATATGACCAGCGAGCAAATGACTAGGAAAAGCTATTAAAACGGTTGTAAGCAATATAGGAAAATAGGACCGGGGTCCACAGTTCACTAGTGGTGTCTCTCGAAAGATAAACATGTTGGGTAAATAAATTACAGCAGGACAATTGACAAACATGAGTGCAACACAATACTATCATGACACAAAGTTCACCGTTTCGTTTAATATGAGCATTACGTCAAAATACATAGACCGTTATCCAACTGCATCTATGACTAATAATCCACCCCGGGATCGCTATCCAGCATGTCACCTGAAATTATTAAGTTGCAAGCAACAGATAATTGCAATAAGCATGGTGCGTAATGTAAGCAATGGTTACAACATATAGCAATAAACACCGCTGCACATCTCAAGTCTTAATCGTTTCTATCAACTCGAGCTCAGACAAGAGAGGCATGAACCCAATATCTAGCATAAATACTCCCTCTACTGACACAAGTAATTACTTCGGCCAAAACATACACAAGCATCGAAGAGCATGCAAGATCATAAATAAAACATATCATAGATAAACTGAACAATAATGTCAATGACTCCATAATTCATCAGATCCCCGCAAACACAACATGTAGCATTACAAAGAGATGACCTTGATCATGTTAGGCAGCTCACAAGATCTAAACAATGGAGTACAAGGAGAAGAGACAACCATCTAGCTACTGCCATGGACCCATAGTCCCGTGGTGGACTACTCACGCATCACTCCGGAGGCAGGCATGGTGGTGTAGATGCCTCCGGTGATGATCTCCCCCTTCGGCAGGGTGCCGAGAAGAGCTTCAGAACCCTCCCGATCTAGGTTTGGCAACGGTGGCGGCCTCGGATGTTTTCTAGAAAATAAGACCGGGTGCCGAGGGTTTTCGGGAGGAACTGAATTTATAGGCGAAAGGGCAACTCGAGAAGGTTCCGGAGTCGGCCAGGTGGGGCCCAGGCGCGGTCCACCCTTGACCGCGCCTGGGGGTCGTCTGGGGCCTGTGGGCCCCCTGCAGGCGACCTCCTGGCTCCGTCTTTATTTCTTCGTAAAAATAAATCATGTAAATTGGCAGCTTATTTCGAAAAAGTTCCCCGACTAGCTTTTCTGAAACAAAAAGACAGCAAAAACATGAACTGGCACTGGGCATCTTGTTAATAGGTTAGTTCCATAAAATATGCCAAAATGATATAAAAATATTATAAAAGCATGTGGCAATGATATATATTATGCATGGAACAACCAAAAATTATAGTTACGTTTGAGACGTATCACCCGCTGTGCTCGAAACAAGTTGGGTGAGGATGTTCTTTTTCTTATACCCTTTGGGCACCTTGTGCACTTAGATCCATTTCGGCATGAACTTGAGTTCAATGGCCGACGGGTCAGAAAGGCCGTCATAAGGCGCGAGGACCATCGCTCAATCGCGGAACAACCACGGTCCCCATTCAGTCACTTTTCCTAGGTCGCCAAGGCAAAAGCATTATTAACAAATATGTTTTCGTCCGCAACCCGTATACTGATTTCCCGTGCCGGATTCCAGGCGCTCAAACATATGGTGCTTTAACGCCTCGTGACTGAAGTTCTTCGACTAATGAACTCGCGCCACGGGCAGCCATCGAGTACTCTCCACAATCCCCGGATCATCATCTTCAATCACAAGATCAATTTGATGTGATCCCCAGGTGTGGATGAGGCCTCTCCTTCTTGCTCATGTGGTGATTCAGAACACGCCACCGCTTCCCCTCCACACCTGCCGCTATCGCATCAAGATTTCTCGAGTTTGGTCGCACATCCAACATCAGACCATAGATGCAACACCAAAAACCCTATCTACAGCCCTCGCGCAACACCGAGAGGAAAATCGAGATCACCTTTAGCTCACGTGTCCCGTTCGCTCAAGGGTGGACATAGACAAGTACTAGAGAGATCGCAATCGGGCCGAATAAGGAGACAAAGATGGGGTTTACTTGGACTCGTCGCCGCAATCGCCATCGGCAGGAAGAAACCATAACGAGTACAAAAGCATATCCATGTACTTCGAGTTTGGTTCTGAAAAGTTTAGACACTGTAAATACAGAACTGGGGAACACTAAGAAATTCGTTTCAAATATTTTGGAAACTTGTAAATTTAAATTTTAATCTTGGCACCATGGTATAATGTAAAAGTTGGTATCACTAGATATGTTCTCTAGACAATTTTTTTGAGGTGGGTGTTCTGTAGACATGGCAGCATGACGCGAGGCGAGGAAGGAAGATACGGATCACGGTGGGGAAAGAGGAAGGTTCCGCTTTACGTAGACCGAAATGATATTTTTGACCGTCCGAACGAGCGGTGAACCCTTGGATCTGCATCGGACGCCACTGCCGCACAGCTTGAGAGAGAGGAAGTCAGCAACCGCGTGGCGTAGTCGGCCATTGCATTCGCATTGACCTTTCTCTCCCCGAACCTCGCCTCATCCGCCAGCCATGGCCGCCGCGACGGTGGCCGCCGAGATCACCGCGCTCCCGGAGCCTCGCGGGCCCCTGCGCCGCCTCTGCGGCGACCTCGCGCGCCGCGTCCGCCTCCTCGCCCCGCTCCTCGACGACCCCTCCTCCTCCGCCTCGCCCCCTCTCGCCGACGCCCTCCGCGCCGCGCGCGACCTCCTCCACTCCGTCCACCACGGCAGCAAGATCTACCAGGTACCCCAATCCCCCTCTTCTACCACCACCACCAGGCTCCGACGATTCCTCCATTTATCCAAATTCAATTCTCTCCCCGCCCACGCAGGCCACGCGAGGCCGGGACGGTCTCCTCCGCGAATTCGCCGGCGTGAACAGGCAGATCCAGGCGGCGCTAGACCAGCTTCCCTACCACACCTTTGACATGCCCGAGGAGGTGCATGAGCAGGTGCTTCTACACCCGCCCTCCATCAGATTTCGACTTCAATTCCGCCCTGACCACACGCTAATCAACCAACCCTGCCGCTTTCACAGGTCGCGCTCGTCCACTCCCAGTTCAAGCGGGCGGCGGCGAGGGCGGCGGACACGCCGGACGCCCAGCTCTCCAGGGACCTGGGATGGGCGCTCAGCGACAAGCCCTGCACGACCGCGCTCCTGGCCAGGGTCTCGGAGAAGCTGCAGCTCGAGACCATGGCGGACATGAAGAAAGAGTCCGTGGCTTTGCACGAGATGGTCATTTCCAGCGGTGGCGAGCCTGATGGTTGTGTCGACGAGATGTCGTCGTTGCTCAAGAAGCTCAAGGACTGCGTAATCACTCAGGTTCCTGCTGCCGAGACTCTTGGAGGCAGGTCTTCCTCTGTGAAGCATAGGTCTCCTATCATCCCAGATGAGTTCAGATGCCCCATTTCGCTCGAGCTGATGCAGGACCCCGTCATCGTCTCTAGCGGCCAGGTACACACATATATTCAATTTTACTCTGCGATACTATTGCTAGTCATTCATCTTCAAGCACATTATTTTGTGATTTATTTAACGATCATGGTATTCTTTTCAGACGTATGAGCGATCCTGCATCCAGAAGTGGGTTGATTCCGGGCACAAGACCTGCCCCAAGACGCAGCTGCCCCTCACACATACTTCCCTCACCCCAAATTTTGTCCTCAAAAGCCTCATAGCACAGTGGTGTGAAGCTAACGGTATCGAGCTTCCCAAGAACAAGGCCAATTGCGCCGATAAGAAAGCGGTGAAAAGTTCTGACTATGACAATGCTGGTCTGGTCTCGCTGATGAATAGGCTGCGGAGTGGGAACCAGGACGAGCAGCGGGCAGCTGCAGGGGAGATCCGGTTGCTTGCTAAGAGGAACGTGAACAACCGGATATGCATCGCTGAAGCAGGAGCAATTCCGCTGTTAGTCAATCTGCTCTCCTCTTCCGATCCAAGAACACAGGAACATGCCGTCACAGCACTACTTAACCTCTCCATCCACGAGAACAACAAGGCAAGCATCGTGGACTCCCATGCCATCCCTAAGATAGTGGAAGTGCTGAAAACTGGGAGTATGGAAGCCAGAGAGAATGCAGCGGCCACACTATTTAGCCTGTCAGTTGTGGATGAGAACAAAGTGACTATTGGCGTTGCCGGTGCGATACCTCCACTCATCAATCTTCTGTGTGATGGGAGCCCGCGAGGGAAGAAAGATGCAGCAACGGCGATTTTTAACCTGTGTATATATCAGGGCAACAAGGTCCGGGCCGTGAAAGCTGGAATCATCATCCATCTGATGAACTTCTTGGTGGATCCTACCGGGGGAATGATTGATGAGGCACTCACTCTTTTGGCAATTCTTGCCGGTAACCCAGAAGGCAAGGCTGTAATCACGCAATCAGAGCCAATGCCCCCACTTGTCGAGGTCATCAAAACTGGGTCTCCTCGCAATAGGGAGAACGCTGCAGCCATTCTATGGTCTCTTTGTTCTGCAGATGCTGAGCAAATCAGTGCTGCAAAGGCAGCTGGAGGGGAAGATGCACTCAAGGAGCTGTCAGAAACTGGCACGGATCGTGCAAAAAGGAAAGCTTCTAGCATCCTTGAACTCATGCGTCAAGCAGAAGAGGCGGACAACATAGATTTATTGAAATCCGAGGTTATGGCCTAGCTATAGCCATTTATACACGTAAATACCAAATTGCTTAGTGTTAACATTTGATTGTTTGTATCTAGCGAGGTCTGCTAAGAATTTTCTGTAAACATATATGTTGTATACTATTGTAAAACTCAGTTCAAGTTGTACTTCTTGATAAGAAAATAGTAAATAATTTCCATGTGATTTTGTTTGCCGGTTATTACGATTCAAATCTCATGCATTTAAACCCATTCCCATTTTGCTTTTAGAACAGGAATTCTTCTATTAGAAGAAGAGAAAGGAAACGGGAAGTTGTTTTCCTCTTGGTCAGCTCTGTGCTTTTCGGTGATGTGTTGGGTGGCTTCATACTGAAGTAAGTTCCTTCTCAGAAAACTCTTACGGCATTTTAGTTTCTATTTCCATCGTTTCTGTGGAAATCACAACTAACCTAGCCTCTGTAAAGTTTAGATCCACATCATGGAGCCATATAATGACGTATCATCTAACTAATCGGATATACACTTTCTCTTCATAATTAAGTCGTGATGTGACATAATATTGATATGATATATAGTCCATTTTAGGCGAGTTATGTATAATCATTTTCTGAGTCCACATCATGAATACAGCGCCACAGTGCAGTTTTCTTGTAATTCACATCAATAATCACTATTTTTTTGGGGAAGAATCATGCATATGCTTCTAAGTGGAACTCTGCCTATTCAACTCCAAATATGTCATATGTTAGGATTAATTTTTTTTTAACAATGTTCGTATTTGGTGAATAAAGGACCGCACTGCAGTATTCGTTTAATTCACATCAATAGTCACTATATTTTTTGGTAAGAAATCATACATATACTTCGAAACTGACTCCGCCTATTCAACTCCAAATATTGCATATGTTAGGATCAAGAAAACAAATTCCAACAATGTTCGTATTTGGTGAATTAAGTACCACAGTGCAGTATTCTTTTAATTCACATCGATAGTCATTTTTTGTGTGTGGAAAAAATCATATACTTCTAAGCGGATTCTGCCCATTCAACTCCAAATCTGGCACATTTAAAAAAAAACATTCAAATATGGCATATGTTAGGATTAAGAAAACAAAATCTGACAATGTTCCTGCATTTTCACTTTTGAGCCTGTAAGTTTTTTGCTAATGTGATCGCTGCGCTCCTTTTAGATCCCTAATCAGTATATGCTTGCATCCATGGGTATATTATAGAATCAGCCAGTGAACAGTTACTGACCTGCTGTTAGTCAATGGAATCAAACAAAACGAATGGTGTCATTGCATATGCAACTACATCTGTTTTGACCATGTGGGATAGGGTGGTTAATGTTGAGTGTATAAGTGGATTGTGCATCCCTTTCCATAAGATCGGTCTTTTGGAATAGTGGTCAGCGCATGAAGCTTGACATGGTATCAGAGCCAAGGTCTCGAGTTCGAGTCCTGTGTGGCGCAATTTTCCTAAAAATTACTGATGCCCCCTCCGTCCAAATCACCAGTTCTTCGCTCAAATCAAAAGTAGACACAAGATGGAATACATACAGGGAACCAACAAGGCAAGACGGTTCAGCACATGGATCCTGTCACATAATTCGGTGCTAGATACTTTGCAAGCTACTAGTGCTTTAGAAGAAATAGAGAGAACAAACGTTCAAAGGGGGAAAACATGAGAGAGTTGCAGCAAGATGTGTCCACCTCACCAGCAGGATATATATCATGACCACATTATCACGACATGTGAAATACACAACACGTTGCGACCATAACTAGATGTCTAGAAATGTTGTCCGCATAATGTAGTCTTTTCCGTCCATGTCAGTCATGTCTTAGCATTCTTTTATTCTTTTTGAGAACCAGAGAAGATCTGGTCGTTTATCAGGACAATGAGCTTATAATAGTTTGTTGGGTATCACGCTGCCCATGTGGGGACAAGTGTCTCCGCATTGGTTACCCTGCAATTATAGCCAATTCCAGCAGGAAGCAATTTTCCCTGCCCAGAACTATATTCTAGAAAACAAATCTAGTCACTAGATGGAACAGACTTCTTCAGCTGGCACGGCGCACCATGTTCCTCTGCGAAAACACAGGGTGGATGTTCGCAGCTCTTGCTAAGACGACTGCTCTTCAACGTAAATCTCTGAAGCATAAGATACAGGTGAGTAAAACAGAACGTAATTACTAGGTGTGCTCTGTTTCTGTAAGAAATGGCCATCTACTTCTAGTCTCCTAGAAAAGACCAGTCTGTGGTTATTGTTCACATCACTGATACTAATCTTCTATGCATCTCTCAATCCTTAACCTTTTTAATGGGATTTTAATGTTCATTTGGTTTCATACCATTTCATGTATCTAGGTACCCATTGTGCATTTCAGTATTGTATCTTTACTTGTTGCCTCCACATCATTTAGTTAGTGAGACAAGAGCTGCAGAAGTATAAGATAAAAAACACCCCAGCCATCTCCTACACTACAGCATGTCAGTATAGAACACCAACATGGAACATGCAGCAGACCAGGGGGGCTGTTTGCGTGCATCACATAGCCAACCTAAGCAACATGTACAGAGAAAACACTTCCCAAGCTAATCATGCGTGCCCATATCATTTGCTGGCTTAATCTTTCTGGGTTCATATGTCTTTACCGCCCCTTAGATTAATAAACAATACCACTTCTTTTGTGATGACACAGCTAAGATCTAATCCTTACACTAAAACAAGTAAGCAAGTTGGGTTGAAGAGATCTAAATGCTGGCCTGGTAGTAGCGTTCAACTTTGTCCTTTGACCCCAACCGCATGTACCTAATCAAGATTCTTGTACTTGGTTATAGGCTTACAGCCAGAACATGCATGGTGATATTATTCTATCTCCACATGTGATGTTAACTACTGCTAATTCCAGCTTAGCTAGGCACTCCCTATTGGCTCTGCGCATCATGTTCCTACAGTTATGTGATTAGGTGTTACTAGTTAATCTATTGTATCTGCTATCAGAGTGGATCTGGATAGGTTGCTGTTGAGAGTAAAATATGCATCCCAGCAGACCGTCCGATTCGGAAATCAACGACCAAGATCCAATTCAGCTTGGTTGTGACTTGTGAGAGATCTGTGGTGGGAGATGGCCCGCCTTTGATCCTGTGCGTTGATTGATTTCCAATATCTGATCTTGAACGTTGATTCCCTGCCTGGACGACCTTTTTTTGTCACTTACTTTGTAGTGGATCCCTATAAAAACCATGCATATACGGGAGTAAGCTATTTGGAGCTGTACCTGCTAGCTAGCTTCAGGCTTCAGCCATCAGGGTGACATCGTCTCAGCCTGAGAATAAGAATGGGCCACATTGCTGATCCTGCGGGCGCCGTAGTCGTGGGTTGCAAAGTGCTTCCCATCTTCAACGAGGACGGCATCGTCGACGGTGTGGTGAAGAAGATTGTGCATAGGATCGATGGGAAGAAGGCGGTTGCTCGGGTGAAGGAGCTCCTGAAGTGGGCTGCTCAGGCCAGGCCTTACAGCACCGGCGTCAGTGGCAAGAAATGGAAGGTATATTTTGTACTCAATCTGTCTACCTTAGTTTTGTTGATCCAGATAGATTTTCTTATAAGCTACTGTAGTTCTTACAAGAAATGGATTGATTTATTTCAGCAGGTTCTGAGCTTCCAAGGAAGGGATTCTGCTGCTGGTGGTGATGCAGCTAAGTGTGACGACGCGAGCTCCGGCAAGCTGAGCTTCAAGTGGGAGGCGGGGAGCTGCTCGTCGGCGTCGTCGGTGCTGCACTCGCCGCTGTCGTTCGCGTCAGCGCCAGCAAAGGCGTCGGAGCATACCCCGTCGAGGAACTACATGTCGAGGCTGTCGTCGGTGAGCCAGAAGAGCTCGTCGTCGGAGGCGTGCAGGATGGCGCAGTGGATCACCACGGATTCAGACTGTGAGTACCTCTACCTATCTATGTATATGTACATCTTTGGATGACAAGGATTGAGCCTAATCCTTCAAGTGGTGTAACTAATGATGTGTGTTTGGTTGATTAATTTACAGTCGTGGTGTTGGAGCTGTAAGTAAGATTGATTTAAGATGAGAAGGCCGGCGGCAGCAGCAGGAGCGATAGCATGCGCGTTTAGAGGATTTCATTTGAGAGAGAAGGCAAGGCGTGCGTCTATGTTTGTACTAGGAAGCGGCAGAAAATGGCAAGAATCAGTAGGAAATTAGCAAGCATTAAGAAGAGATCGAGATCTGAAGCTAGCTAGTCTTAGTTAGGGGAGGGAGCGCTTAAGCTAGCTAGCAGATGTGCGAGTCTGACGGACGGAGAGAGAGGCAATGATGGAGTTAGCAAATCAGTTGATGAAGTTGACTCAGATGTTGGCTGTGAAATTGAGTTTAAGTGTATATATGCTATGTTTGCCTTGTGATTGATATTTGAGATGACTAAAAAAATAATAATCTCATCTGTGTTTTATTATTACCCGTCAAAGTTAGTAGTAGTGGGCAAAACGCACAATCAGATTAGCAACGTAATCAAGCTTTCCAACAAAATTAGCGAGGCAATTAAGCATGTGTCTATCTCTCTATCTGTCTTTTGACAGCTGACACCACATCACCACCTAATAACATATAATGCAAGGAAAGGAAGAGGGAAAACTCGTTGATGCACCCGAGCAAGAGTGAACTCGTTTTTCAAAATATTCGAAAATCTTATTTCTAGGTCCAAAAGAATCTGTCAAAAAGTATGCAGATACATGTACATAGTTACCGTGTACGCAAAAAGTTTCCTTTTAATGAGTTAGACAAAAAAGACATTTTGGAACCAAATAAGAATTTTTAATTCTTTATTTATACAGACACAAATTTGTTACTCCTATTTTTCTGTAACCCAAAATAAAACACTTTTTTACCGAAACTTTGCACAAACATACATACCATGTATACATATTCACGTTCAAAATTTGTATTTTTTTGGACCTTCAAAATTCGATTTTAAAAAAAAGTGCTCCAGTGAGCTATGGTGCCACAAATCCGCTATCAAGGAAGAGCTCCTTTTGAGGGGGAAAAAATAGCGAGCGTCGGACAGTCCGAGCGTGAGAGGGTTATCCATTCCCCGCTACTCTGTATCTTGTCGTGGCTAATTCCTGTGCCACCGCTCCCGAGGTCAGTAACAAGTCGAGATGAAATGCCGGCACCGTCGATGCTGCCGCGGCTGGGCGGAGGAGTAACGGCGGCAGCCAAGCCCCCCAACTTGTTCAGCTGCTCCGTCTTCAGGATTGGCCTTGGCTCGCCCCCCTCCTCCAGCAGCAGCAGCAGCAGCAGCAGCAGCAGCAGCACAAGGAGCAGAAGCAGCAGGTGCTTCTCCTCCAACGCCGAGCAGTCCAGCAGGAGCCGGAGGTGGTGGTCCGACGAGGCCCAGTTCGACGACGAAGACGACGATGAGTTCGAGGAGGACGAGGAGGGCTCCTCGTTTGGTGGTTCTGCGACCTGGGACCAGGTGCTCGACGAGCCATGGTTCACCAAGGTACCTACCCACCTACCTATCTGCTTTCTCCTGCTCAAGCTAGACTGCTAGAGTGTTGCTAATCCTGCGAGAGCGCGGCAACTAAATGATGGCGTGCAGATGTTGCGGGCGTACGGGTACGTGCTCCCATTGATCCTGGTGTCCATGCTGGTGGCGACGGGGCCGCAGGCGTTTCTCCTGGCAATGGCCATCCCGCTCGCCCAGTCCGCCGTCTCCTTCGCCATCCGCGTCTTCTCCAGTACGTTTGGCCGCCGTGACCAGGAGGAGTACGATGACGATTATTATTCCGATTACAGAAGCAGCGGCTGGGAGGAGCCCGAATACAGCAACACGTCCTCCTCGACCAGGTATAATGGTAGCAGCAGTAGCAGGAGCCAACAGAAGCCATGGGCGAAGGATGACAAGTCTGAAGATTCGGAACCAAAGGCAGAACCAGATGATACTGACAGTGCCAGCAGCAGCAGCAACGATGCAAGTAAAAGCGGCAGTAGTACTGGTTTTGGAGGATGGGACGAGCTCGACGCCGGCGACGACCAGTACATCAACAGCCGCAGCAACAGCAGTAGCAGCAGGCAGAGTGCAGGACCGTCGCCGGCTGCCGATACTGCTACAAGTGGTGGTGGTGGTGGTGCTGCGGCGAGATCAGTGAGGAGGAGCATGAGGAGGCCGCAGCCTGAAACAGCAACAAGGAGGAGGAGAAGCAGAGCAGCGGCACGGTACAGGCAGTCGCCGCTGTTCATGCGCCTGCTCGTCGCCCTCTTCCCCTTCCTCGGCTCATGGTTCAGAATTATGCTCTAAAACTGATACAACCATTCTCCTTGGGCCATCACGATTGAATATTCAGTATTCACACATTCAATTACGATTGATCAGCATGCATGACTGAACCAATCCACTTCCGCACTAGCATCGCAGATGAATGATTGAGTTGAATTATTGCTCTCAAGGGGTTACTGTAAGAACATAGGTTTTTTACCCTTAAAATGCACAGAGCATATGACCGAGTCTGAGTGGTTTTTTCTCGAGAAGATCATGTTGAAGATGAGGTTTCACTCCAATTGGGTGAAAATGATTATGACGTGTGTCCGCACGGTGCAATACCGAGTCCGGATCAATTCGAAGGAGAGTGAAATTTTCTGGCCATCAAGGGGTTACCCCTCGGGGATCCTTTATCCCCGTACTTGTTCATGTTGTGTGCAGCTCAGAGAAGAGCTTAAAAGAGTACATGTATGCCGTGGTGCACTACCTATTTCTCAACTTTTGTTTGTTGATGATTCAGTAATTCTTGTGTAGGCGGATGTCCAAAATGCAAACCGTTTGAAAAATATTCTTGATGAGTACTGGAGTATTCTTGGTTAGTAGGTACAAGCCAAATATTTTCTTCAGCCCAAACACAGATGTGGATAAGCGGGAGGAAATATGTACAATTCTGAATATTCTGACTTGAGTCTTTGACAGGCAAATATCCGGGGCTGCCGGCAAGAGTGGGAGCCGACAGAAGTGAGTATTTTCAGTTCCTAATGGACAATGTAAGAGGATCAATGTATTTTGAAAACTTTCCTAGGGAGGGAAAGAAGTGCTCCTCAAGTCGATTGCGCAAGCTATACCGTCATAGGTTCCATAATGTTTGTAAAAAATCTCCTACCAGAATTGCACTACAAGTTGCTTGTCTATGTAATCAGACACTGTTTGATTCAAACCTTATCAAATGAATTGATTTTGATTTTAAATCTCTACGGCATAAGTTAGGTACTCTGTATGGTTTGGTAAAGTTTTATTAGATTTTTTCGGAAGACTTTTAGTTATAGCTCATGATCTTTTAAAACTTGTTGTCCATTATGCTGATAAAAATGCAATCTTTTTTCCTTCTTCTTTTATGTCCATGAGAAATCATTTTTCCACTGCTAGGTGGGGTCCTCCACTATCAGTGTGTATAACCGCCCCAGGATTCACTTCTGTTTTTCCCTCTCACTTATCTTATGATATACTCCCTCCGTTTTTTAATATAAGATGTTTTAGCAACACAGAGACATCCGCCTCTCCTTTTCTAGTCCCACTCCACACAGCGTCACTCCACTGGCCTCGCCGGCTGGCCGAATACCATTGGCATCATAGTGTTCTTCCCGACCTTGCCTCTTTCCGCTAGCAGCTGCGGTCGATCCGACGGTGCCGTCTGAGTCGGCTGCTCCACCTCAACTCGCTAATTGAGTTCGTCGCTGAAGTCGCAACTACATCGAAGAGTTCTCGGCCACCTTCTGATGTTGGAACCCTGATCCTTCCAGGCGTCCCACGCTGATCTGCGTTCATCATCTCCACGTACCCACCTTGGTATGGACTGGTGAGTATTTTTCCATTTTTTTTTTGAGGGAAAGCATTTTTCCATTTGGTGTGCTGTCGATCAGTTCAAAAGGAAACCTGCTGAAACAGAGTAGTAATGTGTGTGTAAATCTTGTACTCCCTCTGAACCGGAATAAGTGTCGTGGAAAATGTTCTGTGACAGTTCAGATTCGTACAAAGCTGGCGGCACAAAATTCGGATCGGCGGGAGTATAATTTATTTTGCTAATCTATTCCGGTATCTTTTTTAAAACTCATCTTTTGTCATGGCATCCTTGCCTAATATATCAGGTTTCCATATGAGATTTACTATCTGTGATATATTTACCCAGAGAATAGTCAGAGCCGGTTCATATAGACCGGGCAAACAGGGCAGCCGCCCTAGGCCCTGATAAGAGGGGGCTCAAATATTAAATTATATTTGTAACTCGTATGATACTATCTATCTATCACGTATAGAAAACTACTGACTATTAATAACAATAGAAAGTCTGACTCAGTTTTTACATGAACAATTGCATATGATGGACCAATACAATGTAACACATAAGAATAAACCAAATAGATCATGGTGAAAAGTTTAATTTGGCTCCTAAGCTCTCATATGATTTTTTTACATATGTTATATAAAAAAATTGCTATCCACATTTCCAATGTTTAATTTCATGATAACTTCTTATTTGAGAAACTACATGAGCACATGTGTATACACCATGTGACATAGAGACCCATTGCGGCATACATAATAATTGAGCTTTTGTGTGGTAGAACCCATAGATACTATATATAATGGCGTGAAGAATCGCTGGCCTCTCAGCCCTCCGGCTACCGTAGATCTACAGTATCTCCACACTGTAGCGTGCTACAGTAGGTACAGTGCGTTGCTACAGTGCACTTTTTTTTTTGCAGAAACTCCAGAAAATATATATACGGAAATAATCAGTTTTGATTTTGGTCGACTCTAGAATGATAACTACCTCCAGAAAATATATATACGAAAAAAAATTCGCGCCGACGAGTAGGTTCCATTCCCGTAATCAGTTTCGATTTTTGTTGACTCTAGAATGATAACTACTTATGTCCTAATGCAAACATAATTGAAGATTTTAATTCAGTGAATATTTTGAGAAAATACTACTATATATAATGGCCCCCCAAATAAAAACACGCATTTCTTTTAGGCAAAGGTCCTTGCATTCTCCAGATATTACAAACTAATTTCAGTAACAACACCACCACATAGTAATTTCAGTAACATCACCACCACATAAATTTTCCAAAACTAATTTTATTAACACTATTTTTATCAGCACGTATATTTCATATTGCACTACAACATTATTTTCTCAATTTATTTCCCATGTAAACTAATTCACCAACGGAAAATAATAGTAATACCGCAGAATTTTACATTAACTTCCAAACAATTCATAACTAATTAATACTCCATGGAAAAAAATATTGAACATACCTAAATGCTTTCTAAAAAATAAATTCTACTTATTTATATCAAATTCATGATTGCTCGAAAAATTTAACCATGGTTATTTGACAAAACAAAAATAAACAACTCTTAAACATACTTAAAATACCAAAACTTCCCCCTAATTCACAATGTATTTATTTTTTTGGATAATTCAAACGTATATGAGTATATTTCCGCACTTCTACCAGCTACAGAATATTCAAGTGTATATGACTATTTCCCATACTTACACAAATTACAGAAAAACTAATTCACCAACGAAAAATAATAATAATACCGCATAATTTTAGATTAATTTCCAACAATCTGTAGCTATGCCAAACTTATTTCCCAAATAAACATAGTTGAATCAACAAACAAAATTTAAAATAGAACATGTTCCAAACAATTTGAAACACTTTATAAATATTGTTTTAGGGTATTTACACAATTTCCAAAATCTACTAAATGCTGCAAAATCAGTAACTTAAACTATAGCCATCAAAAAAACTTATTCACCAACGAAAAATATATTGAATAAACACACAAAAAAATGATGACTATTTATGGCGTATGATTAAATTTCAATTTTAGATATTTCAAACTTTTAAATATCTTCCAAACCTGACCACTTCGCAAAAGTAAACAAAAATCAAATCTACAAAACACCCCAACATGAACAATTTTCAAAATCTAGACAACTTCAGAACACAAACTTTTCCAAACTTCAAAAATTTCCAAACCTACACAATTTATAAATGCGCACATTACCAAAATTTAAATTTTAATAGCACACAGGCGCAGCATTGCCGCGCTAAGTTCCCTAGCTATATATAATGGCTTGAAGAGCCACAGCAGTGCTGTAGCACGCTACAGTAGTCGGGTTTTTTTTTTTTCCAAAACCGCAGAAAATTTATACACGAAAACTTTACGCGTCGACGAGTAGGTTCCATTCCCGTGATCGGTTTCGAGTTTGGTCAACTTTAACTCATTAATTTGTGATCCAGATTCGCAGAAATATTCGGTGAGTTTTGTCCAATTCGTCGCGCTCGGTCACCCGTTTAAATTTTCCTTTCACAAATAGATGGATATCACCTTTCTGAACAACTTTCGTGTTTTAACCTTCTTATTTTGACAGACATATATATGTGCACTTTGCTCACCGCTTTTTCCGCAGTAAAGCCTTATCGTTTTCAAAAAAAAACTATCACTACTATATATAATAGCCGGACGGATTCGCGGCCTCTCAGGCGCCCGGGCACTGTAACGACGCACTGCATTTCACAAGTAGATGTATATCACCCTTCCAAATAACTTTTTGCATAAAAGTCCCCATGCATTTTTTGAAGTAAAGCCCACGCGTTTTCCAAAAATTACAAATCGGCCCTCGGAATAAAACTTTTTGTAAAAAAAACCCGCTCGCCACTTTTTGCAGAAAAGCCCACGCGTTTTCCAAAAAATATAAATCGGTCTCCCAAAATAAAAAAACGCGCATTACTTTTATGCAAAGTTCCTTGCGTTCTCCACATATTACAAACTAATTTCAGTAACACAAGCAACACATAACTTTTCCACAACTAATTTTATATATTTCACACTATAACGACGCACTGCATTTCACAAGTAGATGTATATCACCCTTCCAAATAACTTTTTGCATAAAAGTCCCCATACTTTTTTTTGCAGTAAAGCCCACGCGTTTTCCAAAAATTACAAATAGGCCCTCGGAATAAAACTTTTTGCAAAAAAACCCCGCTTGCCACTTTTTGCAGAAAAGCCCACGCGTTTTCCAAAAAATATAAATCGGTCTCCCAAAATAAAAAATGCGCATTACTTTTATGCAAAGTTCCTTGCGTTCTCCACACATTACAAACTAATTTCAGTAACACCAGCACCACATAACTTTTCCACAACTAATTTTATATATTTCATAGTGCACTGCAATATTATTTCCTCAATTTATCTCCCATATGAACTAATTCACCAACGAAAAAAATAGTAATACCGCAGACTTTTACATTAATTTCCAAAAAAATCATAAATAATTCATTGTCCATGAGAAAAATATGTTTAACATACCAAAAAAATTAAATAATAAATCCTACTTATTTATACCGAATTCGCGAATGCTCAGAAAAATTAACCATGGTTATTTTACATAACAAAATTAAACAACTCTTAACCCCACTTTTTGCATAAAAGCCCACGTGTTTTCCAAAAAAAAAAAATCGGCCTCCCAGATAACAAAATTACATAAAACTAATTCACCAACTAAAAATAATAGTAATAACACAGAATTTTTAGATTAATTTCCAAAAAATTCATAACTATTTCATTGCCCACGGGGAAAATATATTGAACATACCAAAATGTTTAAAAAAAATAAATCCTACCTATTTATATCGAATTCACGAATGCTCAGAAAAATTAACCATGGTTATTTGACATAACAAAATTAAACAACTTTTAACCATACTTAAAATGCCAAAACTTTCCCCTAATTCAGAATGTGTATATTTTTTGAATAATTTAAACGTATATGAGTATTTCCACATTTCTACCGGCTACGGACTATTCAAATGTATATCACTATTTTCCGTACTTACAAAAATTACAGAAAATTAAAATGAACTAAATCAATAAAACCACACGGGTGCGGCGTGCCGCCGCGCCATCTTACTTAGTAATATTTTATGTTCAGCGAAGATTAGTTATTAGTTATTGTCGAATCCTCCATAACTTGTAAGACACGTTTGACCAACAAAATAAACTTCACGCCAACTGTTCAATTTATACTCTTACATAACCATACACTATACACCCCTAACTATGAGATATTTGCTAGGTCGTATGCTTTAAAATCTTTACAAATATATCTAATAATTTTTAATGTAGAGAAGAACATTCACTCAATAATATACATATACGCCATATAATTCAGCAACTGTAAAAAATATCAAGGAGGCATGCATTTTTTCTTTCACATTTGATGTGGTTTTGTATCAGTAATATCTCACAAAGGAAAAAAGACTTTTCTATAACTTAGATATATTTTAATTATATACATTGTAACTATATAATAAAAAAATAATTGAGAAAACTTATTGCAAGCATACCAAAGATTGTAGAACCATAACTTGAACAGATCCTCTTTTTTTTTTTGCCAGTTTTGGACAGAAAGTATCCCTCGACCATGCCATCTGTCTTCGATCACGGCGACAGGGGCTGTGACAACATATTGTACCCACTACCAACAAATACATCGAACTTAAGGTTTGTTGTTTCTTAGCTAGCAATGTACATACAACCAAATGTATGCGTCTAGAGTCATTGGATGCACTTACTTGCAAGTTAAGTTACATGCTTTGTTAGCTGTAGTGCACTGCTGCACAAAGACTAAGACAACATATGAACTATGCATGCATACCCTTTTTTCTCTGTCGAAGTTTGCATATATATGTTGCTTTCACCTGCATCTCTAAGGATCTCCTCTCGGTGGTACGATGGTAATCACAATGCAAAACAGAGACCGTTGACTCGTTGTTTTCTCCGACGCTCGTTCCATGCGTGACACGGCTCGCTCTTGTCTGGTTCATGCAACTACGGACGTACGTGACTATACTGATTAAAAATGGTCGCCTCGGCCACACCCGACCAAGCTCCCTAGTTCGCAGTTCGCACTAGCTAGACGGCCACAAATATATACCTGCTCGATCGATCGATGGAACGGTGAGCTCCACCTGTTTCGGCAATGGCGGCCGGAGCCGGAGCCAGCAGTAGCGCGGACGACCAGCTGCATGCACGATACGATGTGGATCAGAACTCCATCGGCGGGGGCGCCTACGCCGACGTGTACCCGGCCACGCACCGCCTCACTGGCCGCCGTGTCGCCGTCAAGATATTCCACGCCCCTGACGAAGGAGGAGGAGGGCCAGAGAGGGAGATCAAGATCATGAAGCTGCTGCGGCACCACCCCCACGTCATCCGCTTCTACGAGGCCGCAGCCGTCGCCACCGGCAACGGCGGCCACAAGAAGAAGAAAAAGAAGAAGCAGCAACCGCAACAGGCATGCATCGTGATGGAGCTGGCCGAGTCCGGGGAGCTGTACAACCATGTCCTCTCCAGCCCCGGGGGCCTGGAGGAGGGCGAGGCGCGGCGGGTGTTCCGGCAGCTGGCGTCCGGCGTGGCCTACTGCCACCGGAACATGGTGGTGCACCACGACCTCAAGCTCGAGAATGTCCTGCTAGACGCCGGGAACAACGTCAAGCTGGCCGATTTCGGGTTCAGCAACTTCTTCGGCCCCGTCCAGGTCCCGGGGGCAGACTGCGGGAGCCTCCTCTACGCCCCACCGGAGGTGATCGCCGAAGGGGGAGGAGCAGGGAGACATCTTGGTCCGGAGGTGGACATGTGGAGCTGTGGCGTCATCCTCTTCGCCATGCTCTGTGGCTACCTCCCCTTCGATGGCCCCGATGATGAAGCTATCAAGAGGAGAATCAACGTAAAATACTCACTTCGATCTACAGGCTAGAGAAATCATTAATTCATCGTCTCGATTGGTCCGTTGATTGATGTGGATATTTCTTGGCGAATTTGCAGATTGGGAATGTGAGGATGCCAAGTAGGATGTCGGACGAGCCGAGGGAGCTCATCTCAGGCATGCTTCAGGTGAACCCCGAGGAGCGGATGAGCATCGACGAGGTGTGCTACCACCCATGGCTCCAACATGGCATCCCTCCATACCTCACAATGCCGCCGCCACTCCATGGTGCCAACTCCCATACCCTCAAGGTAGCATCCACTCTCTTTATTTAGATCTTGCAACATGCTCCCTCCGTTTTTAAATATAAGATGTTTTAGACTTTGTCCACATTCACTTGTACACAAATGTATCTAGACAAATTTTAGTGTGTACATTCACTCACTTTAGTATGCATCTAGACAACATGTGACATAGCTAAAACATCTTATATTAAAAAACGGAGGGAGTATATATCTGAGCATATATATATACATTTATTTCTCACTACTAGGAAAACCCTTATAGGTAGGTTGCTATCTGTGGCGCACCCTTAATTGGTGCGCCACATAAATATATTTTTGTGGCGCACCAGGCAGACCTGGTGCGCCACAGAAAGTCAAATTTCTGTGGCGCACCAGGCCATGTGCGCCACAGAAATATGACTTCCACAGAAAGTTATCCGGGGGGCGGGTTAAAATTTGAAAATAATAATTCTGTGGCGCACCTGGCACGTGCGCCACAGAAAGTTGACATTCTGTGGCGCACCTGCCAGGTGCGCCACAGAAAGGTGACATTCTGTGGCGCACCAAGCTTGGTGCGCCACAGAATTATTTTTTTCAAATCCCCCCCCCGTGGATCGCCTTTTTTGTCTTGCAGGAATTAAAGGAAAATGATAAAAATTTCAATAAATAAAATCTTTTGACATGTAGTTAGGTTTGAGTGTCTAGTAGGTATAAATTTTTTGAAATATGAATTTTGACCTTTTCTGCAACAAACAGGAAAAAAACTTGTAACGGCCATAACTTTTGCATACGACGTCGAAATAACGCAAATAATATGTCAAAAAAATCGTGAGAAAAATCCGAGTTCGATTCCACCGGGGTTTACCCGGTCAGCAATTCACACATTCCTCAAATTCCAAAAGAAAAAAAGTTATTTCAAACAGACGATTTTTCGCAGCAAAATCAAAAAAATTCAAAAAATTCAAAAAAAATCAAAAATACAAAAAATACAAAAAAAAGACACAGAAATGTATAACAAAGAAGATTGTTGACTTTTCTTGACTTTTTTTATTTTTTTTGGATTTTTTAGATTTTTAGATTTTTTTTTGATTTTTTTGGATTTTTTGAATTTTTTTAAGTTTTTTGAATTTTTTGGGATCTTTTGAAACTTTTGAATCTCCTTTTGAAAGTTTAGAAGTTTTTGAAAAATCTGAAATTTAAAAACACACGTTTATAACATATACATAACATATACATATACAAGACTTAAGAGGATACATATGATATATATATATATCAATAAGAACTTGAGTAGCACAAGGGTAGGTGAAGTGGGTGGAAGCGTGCTAGGATTGGAGCAATTTGAGGATGGGTGACCTAGCGGGAAGGTATCAGTTCAAAAAATTCAAAAATTCTGAAAATAATTTCAATAATTAGGATTTTTCATATTATTTCATATTTTGATTTTTCTGATTTTTTTCGATTTTTTTTTTTTTGCAGTTTTTGAATTTTTTGAATTTTTCAGATTTCTGTGCCTCACAGAAATGTGGATTTCTGTGGCGCACCAGGCCAGGTGGATTTCTGTGGCGCACGCCCATGGTGCGCCACAGAAAAAATATTTTAGTGGCGAGGATTCTGTGGCGCACCCAGCAATTCTGGGGGTGCGCCACAGAATCCATTTTTGGTGCGCCACTGATAAGGCTTTTCCTACTAGTGTCTTCTGAATTTTCTTTGCAAGTTCCATCAGGTTTGTGATGATACCGTTGAGGATGTAGTCACGTTGATGGATGGGTTGGACAAGATTAACCTTGTTGAGTTGCTGCATGTTGAGATATGTAATATTCCTTGTATAGCTGCCCTCCTCATGCCTTGTATAGACGAGGACGTGGCCCAACACCTGTACTATATATACGTGTGCTATGCACCGATCAATACATCGAGTTGCATCCTATTATTATTCTACATGGTATCAGACTATCTATCTACGATCCTAACCTAGCAACCAGCGCGCCGCCGCCCTTCTTCCTCCAGCCGGCCGGCCGTCGCCACCCTCCCGCTGCACTCTCACGCGCACGTCAAGCTAGCTCTTTTCTACCGATCGATCCCATCTCCACCTAGCTCCTCTCACGCGCACGTCCTTGCCTCTCAAAGCTAGCTTCTTTTCTCCTGATCGATCCAATCTCCAGCGCTAGCTCCTGCTCCCGATCGCTCCTCCAGCTTCCGCTCCACCTCCTGCGCCATGTCTTCCCTCTCTGCATCCAGCAACCCCTTCGCCTCCTCCGGTTCTGACTTCTCCACCCCCAACCCAGCCCAGCTCCGCGAGGTTCGCATCGCCGAGCACGTCCCCGTCAAACTCTCCCACACCGCTGCCAACTTCTTCGCCTGGAAGACCTACTTCCACCTCCTTTTCCGTGAGTACAACCTCTCCGACCACATCGACGGCACCACCGACCTCCTCACCACGCGCCGCGACTCCGACTGATTCGCCATCGACGCCACAATCATCCGCTGGATCTTCCTCACCGTCTCGCCGGACATCTTCCATACCGTCGTCCGCGATGGCGACGACGCTCACAAGGTGTGGACCAAGGTCGTCGGCCTCTTCACCGACAACAAGCTCCAGCGCGTGGTCTTCTTGCAGCAGGAGTTCTTCGGTTGTCAGGAGAACGACCTCTCCCTCGACGCCTACTGCCTGTGCCTCAAGACCCTCTCCGACGAGCTCAACGACATCGGGTTCCAGATCGGTGATCAGATCCTGCTCTCCACCCTCACCGCCGGTCTCGGCGAGGACCTCGGCAACGCCGCCTCCAACCTCAGCCTCATGGCCAACCCCACCTTCGAGAGGGCGGTGGACTACCTCCGCCTCGAGGAACGGCGCCTGAAGAACCTTCGCACCCGCGCCGCCCACACTGCGCTCGCCGCCGGCATCGGTCGCGGCGCCCCTACCCCTGCGCCGCACCCTACAGCTCCTGCGCCGTGCCCTCCCGCGCCCGTGGCCCAGCCGCAACCTCCACCGCAGCAGCCGTGGCGTCGTCGCCATGGCCGCGGCGGCGGCAACGGCGGTGGCGCCCCTCGCCCTGCCACCCTGCAGCCTACACCACCTTGGAGCGGTGGTCACAACCCCTGGGCGGGGGTGGTCCACGCCTACACCATGCCGGTGCCTCGCGCGCCTGCCCCGGGACTCTTCACCCCGCGCCCGGCGGCCCATCAAGCCTTCTACGCTGCCCCGCAGCCAGGCTACGGTGGCGCGCCTCCTCCTGGCTACAGTGGCCTGCTCGGCGCTGCTCCTGGCTATCCCGGCCACGCTGCTTCATCAACTGACCCGGCGCTCTACACCGCCCTCCAGCAGGCGCCCTCTCCTGCCGCATACGTCGGCGGTGGCGATTGGTTCATGGACACCGGCGCCTCGGCTCACATGGCTGCTCACCCGGGTATACTCTCACATTCCTCTCCCACCACCACTTCCTCTCACATCATTGTCGGTAATGGTGCTAGTCTTCCTATATCACATGTCGGTTCCACTAATTTTCCATCCACCTCAAAACCTCTGTCTCTAAATAATGTCATTGTCTCTCCACAACTCATACATAACCTAGTTTCTGTTCGTAGTCTCACTCGTGATAATTCTGTAACTGTGGAATTTGACGCGTTTGGTTTCTCTGTTAAGGATTCCCGTACCCGTATGGTGCTCCACCGATGTGAGAGTCCTGGCGAGTTGTACCCGGTTCAGCCGACGTCTTCCACCAGCGCTGGACCTCGAGCTTTCTCCGCCGGCGTCGACCTTTGGCATGCTCGTCTTGGCCACCCTAGCTCCACCACACTTCGCCAAATTATTAGGGGTTTTTCCTTTTCATGTAATAAAACGGATGCTCATACCTGTGAAGCATGCCGCCTCGGCAAACATGTTCGTTTTCCTTTTAGCACTTCATCCACAATAGCTTCTGTTCCGTTTCAGTTAATTCACAGCGATGTATGGACGTCTCCTATACCTAGTAATTCTGGTTTTACTTATTATCTTGTCATTATGGATGATTATTCTCATTTTGTGTGGACTTTCCCTCTCCGTAAAAAATCCGACGTCGCTGCCACTCTCATCGCTTTTTACTCATACGTCTCTACCCAATTCGGTCGTCCTATCCAGGCTCTCCAAACCGACAACGGGAAAGAGTTCGATAACCTCACCATTCGTACACTTCTCTCCACTCACGGCACCGTCTTCCGTCTCACTTGTCCCTACACCTCTCAGCAAAACGGCCGCGCCGAACGTGTCCTTCGCACCCTCAACGACTGTGTCCGCACCCTCCTATTCCATGCCTACATCCCACCCACGTTCTGGCCCGATGCCCTCGCCACCGCCACCCTACTCATCAACCTTCGCCCTTGTCGCACCCGCTGGCACTACGCCCCTCACCATCTTCTCTTCGGTTCTCCTCCGTCCTACGATGGTCTCCGGGTTTTCGGTTGTCGTTGCTACCCTAACATCACCGCCACTTCTCACAAACTTGCACCGCGTTCCGTGCCATGCGTCTTTCTCGGCTACCCGCCTAACACCAAGGGCTACCGCTGCTATGATCCGGTCTCTCACCGTGTCATCACTTCCCGACACGTTTACTTTGATGAGATGTCTTTTCCGTTTGCACAGGGACATCCAGCGGCGTCTTCTCCCTCCCCGAGGTCGAGTTCCCGCGACGACGCGCTCCTCCGGCCATAGCCGCGCCTACTGCCACGCTCCCAGCTGCGGCACCCCCACCGGCGTCACCCTCGCGCTCCGACTCGGGCGCTGTGGCGCCATCTACCTCGCCCTCGAGTGCCGCCTCGGGCGACGCATCGCCGCCTGCACCACCCTCGAGCACGGTCTCGGGTGCTGCCTCCTCGCCTGCTGCTACCACGGCACCGGGCCCTGCCACCCGTGCTCGCGCTGGGGTCTTCCGCCCGAGCATGCGGTATGCCGCGGCCGACTATTCTCTCGCCGCGTCGACCGCTCCGCCCGCGACCCGTCATCGACAGCGCCCTCGACCGTCGCTCCCTCGCCGCTGCCATCCTCTGCACGCGCGGCTGTACGCGACCCACTGTGGTTCGCAGCTATGCAGGAGGAGTTTGATGCCCTGCAGCGCAACCAGACATGGCAGCTTGTTCCTCGCCCCAGCCATGCCAACGTCATCACCGGAAAGTGGGTCTTCAAGCACAAGTTTCATCCGGACGGCACTCTTGACCGTCATAAGGCCCGCTGGGTGGTCCGAGGATTTCATCAGCGCGCCGGCGTCGACTTCACCGACACCTACGCCCCGGTCGTTAAACCCGGGACGATTCGCACCGTTCTTCAGCTCGCGGTGTCCCGCGCTTGGCCGGTACACCAGATGGACGTGTCCAACGCCTTTCTCCATGGCCATCTCGAGGAGCAGGTGTTCTGCCAGCAGCCCGTGGGTTTCGTCGACACCGCCCACCCGGATCACGTCTGCCTGCTCTCCCGCTCACTGTATGGGCTGAAGCAGGCACCTCGCGCCTGGTACCAGCGCATCGCAGCGTTTCTACAACGGCTTGGGTTCCGCTCCACTCGCTCCGATGCCTCGCTGTTCGTGTATCGCCAGGGCGACACCACCGCCTACCTGCTGCTCTACGTCGACGACATCATCTTGACTGCATCCACCGATGTGCTTCTTCGACAGCTCACCGATCGTCTTCGTGCTGAGTTCGCTCTCAAGGACTTGGGTCCTCTACACTACTTCCTTGGGATAGAGGTGGTGCGTCGCGCAGATGGCTTCTTTCTTCATCAACGGAAGTACGCCCGAGAGCTTCTTGATCGCGCCGGGATGCTTAATTGCAACCCCGCCACCACGCCTGTTGATACGAAGGCCAAGCTCTCCGCCACCGATGGTTCTCCAGCTCCGGATGCTCCGTTTTACCGGTCCATCGTCGGTGCCCTCCAGTACCTCACTCTCACCCGGCCGGAGCTGCAGTACGCCGTTCAGCAGGTGTGCCTTCACATGCACGCTCCACGCGACGCTCATTGGACCGCGGTGAAGCGGATTCTTCGCTACATTAGCGCGACCATGGACCTTGGTCTCTCGCTACATGCCTCCACCGCCATGGACATCATCGCCTACTCGGACGCGGATTGGGCCGGCTGTCCCGACACACGCCGCTCCACCTCCGGTTACTGCGTGTATCTTGGCCCGTCGCTCATCTCCTGGTCGTCCAAGCGCCAGCCTACGGTCTCCCGTTCCAGCGCCGAGGCTGAGTATCGAGCCGTGGCTAATGCGGTCGCCGAGTGTTCGTGGCTTCGCCAGCTTCTCCAAGAGCTTTCGTGTCCGATCACCAAAGCTACCGTGGTGTTCTGCGACAACGTCTCCGCCGTCTACCTCTCCGCCAACCCGGTACATCATCGACGCACCAAGCACATCGAGCTCGACATTCACTTTGTTCGGGAACAGGTGGCTCTAGGACATGTACGTGTTCTCCACGTACCCACCTCCCAACAGTTTGCGGACATCATGACTAAAGGTTTGCCTACGGCAGCCTTCGAGGAGTTTCGATCCAGTCTTTGCGTCCGCCGTGCCGACGCTTCGACTGCGGGGGGGGGGGGGGGGGGGTGTTGAGATATGTAATATTCCTTGTATAGCTGCCCTCCTCATGCCTTGTATAGACGAGGACATGGCCCAGCACCTGTACTATATACGTGTGCTATGCACCGATCAATAGATCGAGTTGCATCCTATTATTATTCTACACTGCACAATGGGGTCGAAAACCAAGTATATACCCAAACTAGCCCTATCCACCACGCGACGACACATATATTTCTCTCTAGACTAGATAAATGTTGATGATTTGGTCTTACTAACTGATATTTTTGTGGTAGGCGACAGTTTCATACTATCTCATGTTGGACATGCGGCATGACGCTCATACTCGTTATGTGTACTTAGTGCATGCATGATTAGGCAATGAGGGGTATGCATCAACACTATTACACACATTTTTTTATTCCATGAATTAATTGGTTATCTAAGGCTAAACTCATCTTCTGTACCGTGGCATTGGACAGGAGCTCATTGATTCAGTCGATCCTGCTACGTACTATAGAACACAACACTTTAGATCATGCATTGGCATCAATAATATATCCCACTGGAGCCAATAAGACGGTTCAATACATAGTCGCAAAAAAAAAAAAAGACGGTTCAATAGATCCATGAGTGCCGCTCGAGATGATGATCCTCGTGTGCAACATCAAGAGGTGACGGCTGATCGACATTTCTGCTTTCTCTATTGCAGGTACTACCGTCATCACTACTTATGAGTACCTTAAAACAAAAATGTACTTTCTCCGTTTCAAAATAAGTGTCTCAGGTTTGACTAAAAGTGGATGTATCTAGACATGTTTCATGTATAGATACATCCACTTTCGAGCAAATCTGAGACAGTTATTTTGAGACGGAGTGAGTATATAATTAGTTCAAACATATGTATGCTGCATTGTCATATCGAGCTTGTTTTAATTTGTAGTTGTACAAGAGGCAAAGGTGCTGATGAAACTTCAATACCAGACACACATCGAGTTACACAGCTACTGCCAAAGCTAGCTATAATAAGGTTTTGTCCTAGAGAGTGATGTAACTTGTTAACTAGCTGGATTATATGTGTAACATCCCAAGTTCCAAAATGCTTACTCCCAAAATTCTGTCCAGCAAGTATTTGGCTGGTGTGGTTGAATTAACAATTCAGCTATTAAGGTTTTTATAAAAAAAAATTGTCTCTCCTTACGTGGAATCAATAAATTTGGGTTGAAATACTTCTCTCGAAAACTGCTGCAATCCCCACACTCGTGGGTCATCGGTCTGTATTGAATTTTATTATATTTATTTGTTCTATTTATTCAATGATAATGTACACATAATAAGATTTTTTTATAGTTGTTAGGATCACCCTAGAACAAACTTTTAGTTCAAATTTAATTATTGAAGATCTATTGAAAATTAATTTAAATGTGGAAATGTAGCTAAATGCGAGAAAAATCTTAATATTTGGGAATTGACCTACAATATGGTCAAACTCGTGTGAAAATTGGAGACTTGTCGTTTTTGCACCTCATTATCCGCACTTACTTCACAAGAAAAAGACATGTTTGAACTCGCTTTTTGAACTAGAAGACTAAAATGCCTTCCATCACTGTTGTTTCTCATGGCAAGATGCACCTTGCTTGGAAGCTCTGGATGTTCATATAATAGGCCATTTCATGAAAAAAAAATCAAAATATGTTCAAATCCATATTTATAAATTTTTCAAGAAAGTAGGAAACACAAAGGATTACATTTTTTAAAAGTTTTTCTTATTTTCTTTGATTTTGAAAACCTGGGGCCATATGATACAACTATTAATACCAAGGGCCTAAATATTTCAACAACCTTTGTGGTTATTGCATATAACCCTACTTGGGTACTTAAAAAAAATCTTGAACCAAACTAGAACATACACTTTTTAAATTTGAATTACTTTCAAGAAATTGATCGACATTTATTTAAATTGGAAATGCAGTTACAAATCAAGAAGAAGTTAATATTTGGAAACTGGCCATTCAAAGAGGGTTTGTCATCAAAAGATGCACCTTTGTACCAAAAGAGGGTCACTCTATCGTGAACTATGACATGGATATGGCCATGAACTTAGCCATTGGGTTGAAAGTCATGAATGTCATACATGATATGACCCTTTGTGAAGATTACTTTTTAAGATGACAAGTTGATGCATGTAAAATGCATACATGAACTTTGCACTTTAATTGCTTATATTCCAATCATATTTGCATCATATAAGGGTTATATCAATGTTTTATCATGATTTTGGAAATATCTCAATGATTTCCTATTTTTATGGAATTAACCCTGCACAGGCAGAAAACCCTAGTTTTGTATTTTAATGTTTCAGAGACCCAAATGTCAACGAAATCACCTGGAAATTTACGGGCGTCAATATTTGGAAGGAAGAAGACCTGCGGAAAAAGGAAGCGAGCAAACGGAGGCCCGAGGGCCAAATGAGCAGGGCCCACGCGGCCAGGTACATGGGCCGCGTGGGACCCACCCGTTTAGCCCTCGTGGCTCCGTTGTCGTCGATCTTCGCTCCACCGCCTTCGTCTTGACCTAAAAACGCCTATAAAAAAGGTCCCCCGACGTTCTCTGGAAGGAGCGCCGCACAAACACAGAAACACCGAAACGGAGATCAGGGGCTGCAGATTGGGGGGGAAAACTCCGGCGGGGCGCTGCCGGCGTGGTCTCCATCTTCTCCATCGACTTCTCCACCGTCTCCATGATGAAGAGGGAGTAGTCCACCTCTAGACTATGGGTTTGTGGAAGTAACTTATGTATCTCTCCTCTCTTGAGCTTCACTAATTAGCACCGTATGAGCTGCTGAACATGATTACGGTCACCGTTGTAATACCTTTGTGGTGGATCTTTATGAGTTAATATATGTTTGAGATTGCAATGTTTGTTTCAGTTATGAGTATAGATGCATATTATGTACCCCGTTCTTGTCTACTTGTTTTGATCAAGCATGTTTATGAGAGCGTGTGTGGGGGAACGTGTGCATTAGTTGGAGTAACGGGGGGTGGCTAGTGCAGTGAACGTGAGAGAAAGTTCTGCGATCCACTTTGGTATTTTTACCTTACTTTGTTGCCTCACTAGGGATAAACTAAAATACCATGCTACCGGGGATGTGGGCGTGACCATTGCCACTACTCCATGACTAGATCTAGCATGTTCTTATTTTCACTTCATGTCATGATACTTAATGCTATACTCTGAGTTATCTTAATTACTGAGGTGTTATGATTTAGTTCGCATCTTGGTGGAGTATAAGAGAGGTTAATAACCAAAAGATCTCTATGTTAGGACGTGATGCCCATATATCTAAGTAACTTGTTATCAAACCCTGTGTTGCAATCTCATATGTTAACTGTGTGTGTTCCATTGTCTACCACTTTATAAAGAGAGAGTGCATTTGTGAAACCATGAACCCCAGTCCATTTTTAATCATAAGAAACACCTTTCCAACACCATATACCACTTTTCTATTTTCAGCCATCATTAAATCCGAAAATACAAAAATACTTTTCATCTTGCATACATCATTCAAAAACCCAAAAATATCATTTATCATTGCATCCACCATCATTGCATATTTATTTCTTGTTTGCATTGCATAACTATCCTGATATCATTCTTACACCTTGTGCTTGACAACCACATGTGAGGTTGAGGACCAAAACATCTAACCTTATTTTGTAGGTAACCAAAAGAAGGATAAGAAGATAAATCTACCACTTCAGATTCCCCGAGAGTTCGATATTAAACCCTCGAGTCACCCCTCGTGGGGAAAACTGTCTTCCACTTACTATACACTCTGCACTTGGAGTCTCAACCTAATCCCGTTTATTTGTGCAGGCATCAAGACTTGCTCTTCGGGATCATCACAAGTCCATGTTTACCATTTTCCTGTCAACGTAAAAGGGATGCTAAAGTTTTTTTTTTTGATATTCTCATCATTTTCTTTGTATGTTCTTCAAACTTCGGTCAGTTTCATTTGGATATCTCAAAATGTATGTTAACTACTACGCTTTATCGAAAAAGGAAGCGACGTTCCATAGGTGATACTCCAATGGCTAGATTGCAACCTACTATTTCAGCCGTGCACCATTTTTGGGTTTTAATGGACTAAATTAATTATTATCTTAACACCTAAGTGTGATTATATGTAATAACAAACTAATTAACTCGTGGCTCGCAACTTTGATACAAAGTCCGAGAGTGGTTGGACAGGTGGCACTAGTATGAAAACCTAGTTTTTTCCCTTGTCTCCTTTTAATGTTTTCCTTTCTGGCCTTTCCTTTTTATTGCATCGCAGTCGGTGTTCATTTTTTTAGTTTGATGTTCGTCAATACCTAGTCCCTTTGTGAGGTTTGCATCGTTTGGGGTCCTGACACATCCATAATATCACGAACATCATATTGGTTTGCACATATTACTACTTAGTTAAACCTATTTTAATAGTAAAACTACATTTCCCAGTTAAGGGTCTCATATGTTTGTTTTTGTGTCTATGTACACATTGCTTTGCTTCTATAATCCCTTAGACACCCTCTTATCGAACCCAAGTTGCATGGTTGCCATAAATTCAATGGATATATGCGAGCTAGTTTGTTCTCGCATGAACGCAAATAGAAGAACATGCATGTATCTGAAACATAGATAAATGCATTTCGATAGAGTGCGTTGAGATTAATATGCAAAATACTGAAACATGGTAAGGAGGACGACGAAGATTTAAAAAATATTAGATTGATAAATCTTATTGTGGAGGGCGAATCTGTTTATAGAATTATGCCAAGACTGATGGATAATTGACACCAACCGAACTAGACAACACTATTGACTTTTCCCTCACAAGAAACAATGTCGACTAAAACTAATGTACTTAACACTCCCTTTAAGATATTTTATCTATAAAAAATATTTGTACTCCCTCCGATCGCATTTGATTGTCGCAGGTTTAGGAAATATGTAGGCAAAACTTTGTGAAGCCCTGCGACAACTAAATCGGACCGGAGGTAGTACTACTTATCCTTGATTTTTTTTACAGCTTTAAAAAATGTTATTTCTCACGGATTCTAGAAGATTCTTGCCACATGTGTGCAGTAGCTAATTGGATCAGGTAGTAAAGAGAATAAGAAGAAGATAATTGTTGCTCATTAACCAATTCGATAAGTGCAAGAAAATAAAAGGAAGATATTTGATGGATGCATGCTGCATGGGGAGTATTCTTGCGAGCGAGTGAGTAGCACGGGTTCGTCGGGAGTGGCAGTTATTAGTTACATATAGTTAGCTGGCAGGTGCCGGAAGAGATCCAATCGTCTGGCTTGGCGCGCCCGTCAACGCAACCAACCGCCTCAACCCACTCCCGTTCTCTCCTCTCCCCCACTCCCGCCGCCTATTTCTTGACTCCCATCGCCGGCGCCGCCGATCCATCCATCCATCAATCCATCGCCGCTCGCCGACGGGCACTCCTCCCCTCCCCTCTGACAAACGTGCAATGCACTTCTGGTAGATGAATGAAAGACATCATCTTGCGCGGGCCCATCGTCGACATGGACCACCTCACCTTCGCCTGCAGCAACTGCCTCACCGAGCGCGCCGTCGTCTTCTGCCGCGCCGACGTCGCCAGGCTCTGCTGGAGTGCGACGGCGCCGTGCACGGCGCCAGCGCGCGCGCGGGGCAACACTCGCGCGCCCCGCTCTGCGACGCCTGCGGCTGCGCGCCCGCCACGCTCCGGTGCAATCGCGGTGACGCCCACGGCCTGGTCGTCACGCTCTGCACCGACTGCGCTGAACGCCGTCCGGAGGACGCCTGCAGGTCCGCCGTCGAGGAGTACACCGGGTGCCACGCGCCGGCAGAGGTCGCCCGCGTCCTCTCCGTCGAGGCGCCGTCGTCGGCGTCGCAGGAGGACTTCGACCAGTGGCTCGCTGACAAGCTGCCCCAAATCCTACAAGAGGTTCAGGTAAATATACCTCAACATCCATCTGCTCAATGGATTTCAAATACACTTACTATGTATTTTATTTCTGAATTATTATTATTATGTGTGTTGCTGCCTGTGCCAATGCATTTCAGATTCATCTTGTGCTCTGTTCTGTGTGACAAACTTTACATTGGACAGTTAATTATTGTGTGATTATGTGTGTGTGTATGTGTGATCCAGTTATAAGTGGGGCTACTACAGTATATATCAAGGGAATGGTGATCTATATACAAAGTGAGAATGAATGTAAACTTTGTACATTAATTAAGGAAGTGGGGAGAGTGTACTGTTACTGATGTAAAAATGGGATCTGTTTGGGAAGAGATATATGGTCCTCCAGATTTCCTGATACATGTAATGGTGGACGGATGATCAAAAAAGTAATGAAAGATCATATATTCTGTTTATCTCACAAAGGTTGGGCAATTTTATATGTGGTGCCTTTGATCTTTATACAGCTGACTGATATCCTTTTTAACATCATATATTCATAGTTTTTTGGAAAATAACTTTCATGTACATAAATGAGCATATGAAATAAAAAGGATGACATGTCCTAATTGAGAGAATTAGGAAGAGGTACTTTTGAACCAATTAAAAACCTTCCTTCATTTCTGACACACAACCAACAACACTAGGTATAAGCACACCTAAGAAAATAGCTAGAAGCATAGTGCTCATATTGGCAAGCTTGGTTGGCTGGATGGACCGACGAACATATGTCTAAGATTAAATATCTCACTTACCTCTTAACTAGTATGGCGCATATAACCCCGATGAGTACTCATTATGTTAATTTGTGGTGCACAATATGTTCATGGAGGATGGATCTCGTATATGCGATGGAAGTGGAACGACGAGCACAACAATTATAGGAGAAAGGGGTAGCTTTGGCAGTGATGATTGGAATAATGCTTGTTCAAATACCTATGCTCCACCTTATGCTGGGCTTGAAAATACTAATGGAGTATTTGTTGATCATCAGTCAGCCGGGCCTTTTGAGGTACATACTACTATACCACTCACTCACACAGCGAACTAACGTATTTTCTTGCATGCTCTGTTCGACCCCAATTTGACAATGACAATAGCAATTAAACACTTTTCTTGGTTTAATTTCTTCTTGGCAGCAGCAGCAGCCACCGTCAATGTGCCACTATTTCTCATCAGCATATTCATCTTACAATACACCATCTTCATCTTGCCAACCGGTCATGACATCGACTACTCTTCTGCAATCTATGGGAAACGATCATCACCAGTCGCTGCTGCTTGACGGCTTCCCTACTTTCTGCCCCAACTTGCCATTAATATCACCACCACCACCGCCGGAGAACGGCAACTTGCATGACGCCACCCAAACACCACAAATGTTGGTCGCCGATGAGAAAGCAGCAGCTCATCAGCAAGACCCGAGCACCATGACCAAGAAGCGGGAGGAGAGGGACAGAGCCAAGCTCAGGTACAACGAGAAGAAGAAAAACAGAAAGTAAGTCTGAAACTTCCATTTGAGGCATGACTTATATATACTAGAGATTGCAATGCAGGTTTGAATTGAATCCAAATGAATTTTGTAGGTTTTGCAAGCAGATCATGTACGCCTCCCGCAAAGCGAGAGCGGACACACGAAAGCGAGTCAAGGGTAGATTCGCAAAGGCTACCAATGAACACCAACACATACTCCACACCGATGCATCATAAATTCATTTTTGATACGATCAATTTTTTCGTTCTTTTTCCCTTTCTTAAATTCGTTCTGCATATAGACAGTGCATATACACAAAAACAAACATGTTTTAGTTACCTTTCATTTTTTTCCACTGTAAATAATGTCTCTACACATTATAGTGGATCATGCTTAGGTAGACTACTCTTCTCCACGTCACACAAATACATACCTCTTATTTGTGGAGAAGGCTGTTGCACCTTAGATCTTAGCCATTTTACTTTTCTTTTTTGATTTTGGCATTTTTTTAGTTTGAGGCACATTCTTTTTTGGAGAGATAGTTTTGGGACATATTATGTTTAGAAAAGAGATTTCGAGGCAATTTTGAGACACTCTGGTACCATGGTCTAATAATTCAGCCCTTTCATGTGTACATATATAATTATTTTTTTGGCCTTGGTGAATAAAGTCATGATTTTTTTCATGTGTTGCGTAAAATGCGTGTACGTGCGAGATACTGGTCCTTTTTGTTTTGATTGTCTGTGAAGTGTGCAAAGCATGCTGCCGATTAGAAAGAGAAACAATTGTATATTTTGTAATTTTATTTTCAAAAAATGTACATGCCGTACACAAGTATGATCAGTCAAAAATAATGATAAGAGTGCACTCATTATTGTCCTGTCTTAAAAAAAGGAAAAAATTGGCACAATTATGCTATATCAGGCCAATTATATGTGTCTCGTGTAAATAACCTTTTGCAGGTAATACATGTCTCGTTCATATAAGATATATTAAGTGACAAGTCATGTAAACACTGACATGAGAGAACTGAAAAGATAGAAGAAATCTAAGTTTTGCAAAAAGGACTCTCAACAAAGAAAAAATCACAATCCAGGTTGAAGAAACCCCTGAGCAAGAAACTAACAAAAGTAACGCATGTCAGTCGCCTCCGGCACCACCGTAACTACGGTCATCCAAGAAAAAGTGGACATGTCACATCCTCACCCGAGTTTGACGCGGATCCATCATTAATCTGCAGCTTTACGGACCTCCAAATTAGCTCGCGAAAAGCAAAGCCATTGGAATTGAAAGAATCAAGCTAGGCAACACCTTGGACACGGCACCTCACGCGACGCCGGAGGAGGAAACCAGATCTGCGAGTCTCCAACCACAAACTCGACATAAAATTCACCATCTTCCAGCTGCCACCGACATCGACTACCGTATGCACACGCCACTGGATAATCTCTCGAGCTCCGCTCCGGCACTTGAGCGAGAGTCATCATAACGGTGGAACCGGGGGACACATGTCCACCACAAGGTTGTTGTCGTGGCCACGTCATCCCCGCTTGAACAAACTACCGCCTAGATCCATCACCGACCATAGATAAGAACACCGTATCGGAGAAGAATCTAGAACATTTTTATTCATCACCGTCGTCGCCTTCGCGGAGGCAAGACGTCGAACGGCCGAAAACCTAAGCTACGAGGAGGTCGTCGGTGGAGGGGGCCACCAGAGACCGGCGTTGGAAGGCTAGTGCCTCAGGGAGAACGCTTCTCTCCCTGGCGGCGCAGGAGAGAAACGATATGGTGACTCGCGAAGAATTTCGTGTAAATAAGCTTGCTTCCTTCTGGTCTAATGCCAGAGCGTCTGTCTTTACTTCAAAAAAAATATTATACATTTTTGGCACGCCACTTACCTTAATACAATGCATAACTATTGTAGAAAAACTCAAAAGAGTTTGAAAATGTACAAGTGCACCATTTTTGTTAATTGGTGCGGTTGCTATAAATCCGTGCATCGTGTATGTATTGCATGCGTACTTGTCAATGGAACCGTAATTTGTGGGTTCTTTTGACTTGTGAGCTTGACTACTTGCCTACCTACCTAACCCATGCTTGAACTGATCATGTGTTTGGAAAAAGAAGCAGAAATGACTTGACCAACTGGAAAAAGAAGTAGAAATGGATTCATTCTGTCTCCGGCTGAACTTCGTTGCTCATGCAATTTGCTAATTTTCCATAAAACCAATATTTTCTCCCCCTTTCGCAGCAGCTAGTATTATCAGTAGTAGTCTTCAAGTAGTAGTCTTCAAGGCACTCTCACCTTCCGTGAAACTTCATAGTAGTTGGGTTGAGTAGAATCATTTTTTTCTTTTTTAAATTGATTAGGTCAGGTCAATGGTAAACGCCTTTGCTCAGTCGTCTTCACTATATCAACCTTTTTTATATCTTCTCTGAATCTTGGGAAACAAGGTAGGCAATTACTCAGTAGTTATGTGTGACATTTTAATTTTACTTTGCAAATTATCCGTATATTCAAATGGGCTACCAAGAGTATATGTTCCTGGGGTTGAAACAAATGATGTTGTCCGGATGCTAAAAGAATCCGAAAACATGTACATGCAACTTTTCATGAGAAAAAGAGTTTTGGCGGCCCGTGAGAAAAACATTCGGTGCTTACAAAAACAATATAAGTTTTATTAATGAAATTTTACATGCAGATGAATGTCATGAACATGTATATTGTAATAATAGAAAAACGTATATTTAGTACATTAACTTGACGAAATGTGCGCTTTGGCCACGAAGTTGTAAAACATGAAAAACAAGCCAGGAAGTTGCCACACACATGAGCGTTTTGGTGTTCTATGACGGTGGCCGTTACTTTACTGACGTGTCGAACAAAAACTTAAAGTGTCATTTGTAACAAACAAAAAACACGTCAGCAAACTAACGGCCGCCGTCACAGAGTGACCAAAAATGTTTGCGCGTGGCAACTTTACGATCAAACCGCACATTCTTGGCGAGTTCATGTACTAAATCTACGTTTTTCTTTTGTAACAATTTCAGAAAATATTTTGAACTACGATGCCGTTCATCAGTTCACATTTTTCAATGTTCAAATTTGTTTTCTTTTGAAGATCGGGCCAGGTCAGCAGTGCCACCAACCAACAAATTTATCTGTATAAATCTCTATATACTGCAATTAATCACGTGCCAACGCTGTAATTTTCTTGTCTGTACAAAGTAGAGTATACTGTACATTGTAATTTTTCTGTGAGAAGAAAAAGTCAACAAGAAAAGTACAGCCAGCTTCACCTACCAAATTAACACTATAAATTTCTTCTCACAGCAGCAAAACCTAGTAGTTCCTGTACCTCAGACGACGGGCCAACTAAATCCCAAGCAAAGCCCAGAATGCCTTCGCCGTCCATGGTGCGCGTGGTGTCGTCGCGCACGGTGAGGCCGCCGGCGCGGCCGCGCGAACGAATCCCGCTCACGTCCTGGGACACCGTCTTTCTCTCCGCCAATTACATCCAGAAGGGCCTCCTCTTCCACAAGCCCTCTGAGCCCCTACAAGTCGTCGACCACCTCGCTGCCGCCCTCGCCGACGCGCTCGTCCACTACTATCCCGTCGCCGGCCGCTTCGCCACCGAACAGCACAAGGACGACAGCGGCAAGGTTGTCGGCTGCTCTGTCCACATCGACTGCGACGGGCAGGGCGTGGAGGTGCTTCACGCCGTGGCCGACGGCTTCGCCATCGCCGACGTCCTCCCTCGCGACGCCGACGTGCCGCGGGACCTGGTCGGGTGCTTCTTCCCGCTCGACGACGCCGTAAACTACGACGGCGTCGACCGCCCGCTGTTCGTCGTCCAGGTCACGGACCTCGCCGACGGCGTCTTCGTCGGGTTCGCCTACAACCACGCCCTCTCCGACGGCACGGCCTTCTGGCCCTTTGTCAACGTATGGGCCGCCATCGCGCGCGCCAGGCTCGGCCTCGCGCCGCCGCCCTCGGTGACGCCGGGGCCGGTGTTCGAGCGCTGGTCGGCCGACGGCGGCGCGGCGGGGCCGGTTGTGCTGCCGTATGCCGATCCGTCCGAGCTGATCGAGCGGCTGCCCCCGCCGCCGCTACGCGAGCGGATGCTGCACTTCTCCGTGGAGTCGCTGGCGGCGCTCAAGGAGCGGGCGCGCCAGGAACTCCTCGCTGCCGGCGACGCGGCCGGCGCCGCCGCACTGACACGGTTCCAGGCGCTGTCGTCTCTGCTCTGGCGCTGCATCACCCGAGCCCGCCGAATGTCGCCGGAGCAGCAGACGACGTGCCGTGTCGCCATCAACAACCGCGCGCGGCTCCGGCCGCAGCTGCCGAAGGAGTACTTCGGCAACTCCATCTACGCCATCGGCACGGAGGCGGCGCGCGGATCGGAGCTGCTTGAGCGAGGACACGGGTGGGCGGCGGCGGCGGTGGGGCGGGCCGTGGCGACGCACACGGACGCGGCGATCAGGGAGCGGGTGGCGGCGTGGACGGCGAAGCCGATGGTGTACACGCTGCGGTTCTTCGACCCGGCGGCGACCATGGTGGGGAGCTCGCCGTGGTTCGACGTATACGGGTGCGACTTCGGGTGGGGGAAACCCGTGGCGCCACGGAGCGGGAAGGGGAACAAGTCTGACGGGAAGACGACGCTGTACCCCGGCCGGGAGGGCGGCGGGAGCATCGATGCGGAGCTGACGCTGGCGCCAGAGCACATGGTGGCGCTCGAGGAGGACGAGGAGTTCTGGGCCGCCGTGACGCCGGACGCGCCGGTGCTACCCAAGGGGAAAGTTTGAATACTTTTCGCAGCCGATCGATCGACGACCGGAAGTGACGTTGCTGATGCCTGCGTCAATTACTCAATTCTCTTTATTTATCTTGTCTCTGCATTTCACACCGCGATTTCTTCGCACCAGTTTGACCTTCGTTAACTACTCCCTCCGTTGTTAAGATTGTTTGTTACATGTATACTAAAGTGAGTGAATCTACACATAAAATATGTCTAGATACACTTGTGTGCATGTGAATGTGGACAAAACTAAAAACATCTTATATTTGGGAACGAAGGTAGTATATCAAATGGTCAATATTTCTTTCAGACTACTTTAACATACAACGGGATAATAAAATATTCTGATCTACTCTTCTATTCTCAATTACTGTATAACATTTTTTTTTCGGAATCGTATATATAAAGACATGTTTTAGTGTGTGGAGCTGACACAGCGCTAGCCCTTAGACGGAGTCTGTCTCGCGTTATACACACGCACAAAATTGTTTAGTACACTCGCATCATGGGTAAGGATGTGCGACTCCACTCCTCGTACCATCACTTCTTTACAAACCTCGAAGCGTCGAGACGCTTTATTCCTCTTTGCCTATCCCATCATGCTCCCTCTACTGCTCTACGCGGCGGAGCCAGGAAGATAATCATGTGGGGGTCAAAGCTACAATTTTTATAGATTTTACCTACTTTTTGGTATTTTTTCTATAAAAACAGACAAGTATATGAAGATTTGCCAAATAGCTGTGGGGTCGGTAACGTGGCTCCGCCATTGCCTCTACACCCCTCCCCCTCCATGGTTTCCGCTCGAAGCAGCATCTCTCATTGTTGCTCATATCTGCTTTTGCCACCGCCAATAAGTGATCTTTTCTATGTCACCCGGGCATGTCTGTGGAGGGCTTCACCTTCCTTAATTCCCGTGTTTGCGACTATGGTCTACTCTCTTCGGTTGTTGCATACAGCTGCACCGCCTTTATTTCATTTTGCTCCTACATTTGTTCCTTATTTCTTCTCGGTTTTCCGTTTTTCGATGCCTGGCCTTTCAAAATTTCTATGGTTTGATTTGCTTTCCCTTCAGTTTAGCACTCTTTGTTCTTAATTTTGTCTATAAGGCTACCTCTTTTCGCAGTCTTCGTCGCTCATTTGTTATGTGGATCTGCCTTTAGCACTGACCTACATTACGCATGGTATAATTAATTTTGAATCACCCTATTAATAACCTCTTGATTGCCATCTCTTGACTTGTCCTCGTTATCTATGCTTAATTGTATTGTGTTTGTCTTGTAATAAAGTGGTTTGTAAGAAACAAATATTTTGATTGTCGATCTGTGTATTTCACATATAATTGTGTTCACAAATTTTTTCATTTATTTACATCACAAGAAACACACTATGTACATTTTATTGTTAGTCATGTAATAAGGGCTACTCGATGTTATTTCCAAATCAAACCAAGCTTTAATCAGAGAATCAAAACTACAAACATAAAAATATTGACCACGCTTAGGCAAGATGATCACAAACCGACATTATTGACGAAATAGGCCGTAGCCCCGCTATATAAATATAGCAACCACCCGATACAACCAACAGTATTGACATGCTGGGGCGGCAGCAAACATACACCCGAAGAACAGAAAAGAGAAATAAAGGAGACATCGGTGGATTGACTAAACGACGGCGACCCGGAAATGTTGCGCCCTCTCCGATAAAGTACCACCAAACTCCTAGCACCGAAACAGCACCTTCAAGAAGGAGTACCAAGCAGCACCTTCAAGAAGGAAAGCCATGCTGCTGCCCGGACCAACACTGGTCCTAGGGTTTCCCCGGCACAGAGGAAAACGGATGAAGGGTAGCCACGACGCCCTTTAGGAAGGAAAGGTGCCACCCGGAGCGGCAATGCGTCGGTGTCGAACGAACCGACAAGGATTTCTCCCGAAAGCCCTATCCACAGTCCTAGGCGATCCGTAGCCCAGGAGCCCCGCGAGGATGGGCCTCGACACCACCAGACAAGCTGCCCACCACCATGCGCCAACATGATTCCGAAGCCACCAACGCCGTCTCACCAAAGTGGTCGTCACGAGGTCTGCAAGACGAGGGTGTGGCGAAGTATGAACCGATGTCAGCAGAACCACGGTCGTGCGGGAGGGAACAACCTCCACCGTCAAGGACGGTAGTCGACCGGACGAGGCAGCAGAGCATACCAGTCCCCGTCAGGTCCGACCGGGCCCAACGGGCCCGTAAAGCCCCCACGGGGCACACCAGTCCTAATAGGGTCCGGCCGGGCCCAAGCTGGGCCCGTGAAGCTCGCCGCCAAGCTGCAACAAGAGCCGCCATCGCCGCTGCCCCCTGCACCCTCCACCTCACCGACATCTGCAGAACGCACCTTGGAGCGGGGCGGCCCGCCCGGACCCAGATGGGTCCCGCCGGGCCCAGATCTGGGCCACAGGGCCCAGCCGCCCCAGCCTCACTGCACACCGGCGCTCCCCACTGCACCGCCCCGCCGAAGAACACCGCCACCGCGACGCCACCCACCAGCCGAGGCCGGGCCACCGCCTCCTGGGCCGCCCGCGCGGCCGCCTTCAAGCGCGGGTAGAGGAAGGCCGCTGCCGCCGGCACCGCCCGAGCCTCGCTCGGCGGCTCGCGCTGACGGCGGCGGAGGAGGAGAGGAGAGGCGGGGGAACGAAGAGGGGCGGAGCAGAAGCCGCGCCGGCCGCCGCGGTCGCGAGAGGGGAGGGGTTGGGTCCCCTGATGATAAACTCTCTTGAGTTCTGGTTCACATTTGGATTTGAAATTTGACCGATGCATCTTGTATCAAATCTTTGCATATTTGCATCTTCTATCAAATCAGTGGTAATATATTTTCTGCATTTGTTATGTGGGTAGGTGCGATGGAAGCACGGCCAGCAAAGAAGAAAATACGTCTTCACCACATGAAAGCGTAATCCAGCTCCTCTTGATTGGATCACAAATCGAAACGAATTTCCTTCCTTCCGAACTAATCAAAGTGGCGGTGAGGACTCAGACGACCTCTCCCCTCCACCAGCTGCGCCGCGGCACCAGCGACCACCGTGGAGCTGGGCCAAGGCTCCAGCGACGACCATGGCGATCCGCCGCAAGCTCTTCCTACCCGTGGTCGTCGCCCTCCTGCTCCTCGCCGGACGCGCGGCGGCTGATGATGCCTCCAGAAGCGACGACGACGACCGCGGCCACGCCGCGTCCCCTGGCTGCTCCAACAAGTTCCAGCTGGTAACCAACTAACTCACCCAATCCCCATCCATTCTATTCTCCATTAGATCTCTCTGGCGCTCTGCTAGCGATTCGAGAATTTGGTTCAACGCAGTTTTCCGAAGTACAATGTGGAGTTTTTCGACATAGATACAAGTACAACCCTGCTAGATAGATAACTCTATTTGAGGCCTATGTTGTGTACCCAACATTCTACGCTTTGCAAGAAACAATTCAGAGAAAGAGAATATCAGGGTTAATAGATGGGAACCCTACTGCAGCCATGTCCTTGTTTTCTACGGAGTAACTCTTAGCAGCAGAAAACAACTTACATGTGGAAGCCAGCTACCCCGATTGTATACTGCTCCCTTATATGAAAGCAAGCTGTGTGTGCCTAGTCCCCCATTCTTTCTCATGCTCCAGATTTATCCAGGTTAAGGTGATGAATTGGGTGAATGGAACTAAAGGCACGACTGTTGTTGGGCTAAGCGCAGGATTTGGAGCCTCCTTGCCTACAACTGTCCATGAAGCTCAAAAGGCATTTTCTACCCTTACAAATCCTCTTGACTGCTGCTCCAATGTGACTTCGAAGGTTTGATTTCAACTCCAGTATACCGTGCAACCAGACCAAGTTGCTTTTAGAAGCATTTTATAATTTAATCTAGTCCTTGCTGCTGCAGTTAACGAATTCTATTGCTATTGCAACACGCGGCGAATGTGCTTTCACTGCTAAAGCAGAAACTGCACAGGCTGCTGGTGCAGCTGGTTTACTTATTATAAATGACAGTGAAGGTATTAACAGGACAGCCTGAAATATGTAATCTCTGTCATGTTCGATGTTTTTGGTAGGCATGCCCGATTCACTTGCAGGCAATAATCCGTTTGGTTATCCTCATGTTTTCAGAACTTTATAAGATGGTTTGCAATGATAATGACACTTCGATTAATGTGACAATCCCGGTCGTAATGATACCACAGTCAGCAGGGAAGATTCTGAAGGACTTTTTGGATCGTGGAGCAAGGGGTAAGTACATGTTCTTAATTCTCCTTGCCAATGTTATCTTTGTAATATTCTTTATTACTTATACTTTGCCCCAGTGGTAGAGCGTGGTCACATAGCTTCTTCTTTTTTAATACAATAGTCAGTTACTTAATGATCACTTTTGTACTCACTGTGTCCTGTATAATAATATTTTCTTGAATGACTAATCTAAGTCACATATTCTTGCGGGTTAGTTTTTGATATACCAGACTATGCATGCTAATAAGAGAGTGTTTTTTGCTACAGTTGAGCTCCAGTTATATTCGCCAACTCGACCAGTTGTGGAACTTTCAGCAGGCTTCTTAATGATAATGGCTGTAGGAACTATAGTATGCGCTTCACTCTGGAGTGAATTCGTTGCATGCGAGCAGGTTGATGAGCATTATAATCAGCTGACACGGCAGGTTCTGACTTGTGTCCCTATCCAAACTATATGATATATATCGTTGATATTTGTCTTTTCATGCCATACTAGAATGCATTCAATACTTTTATGGTTACAGTCAGTGACAATTTTGTATTAAATCTGGTAAAGTTGCTGAAACTCAGAACAATGCTTTACCAGTAATCAGTAAATCATGTACGGAAGAGGGATGATTGATGGTCAATATAGAATATAGTTTTGTTGTTTGATTCTATGCAATTCTACATATTTTTTTGCCCTGCCTGTACAGCATTTCTGCATTTGTAAAAAGAAAAACATCTTGTTAGGCAAGCTTGCTATTTATGAATGATTCTTAAAATAATTTGGGATTTATCGAGTTTGTTTTTAGCTAATGAGTAGTAATCTTGAGTTAATCACTTCTTAAAGTTATTGACATACGAATTTCTTTGTTCCATACTATTTCATACTACACAGGAGGGGCCTAATTCTGGAATAAACCACACAGAAGATAAAGAAATCTTTGAAATCACCGCCAAGGGAGCTGCTGTTTTTATTGTAGTAGCTTCGGTTTTCCTTCTCCTCCTGTTCTACTTAATGTCGTCTTGGATCGCCTGGGTGCTAATCGTGTTATTCTGCATTGGTGGTATTGAGGTATTTTCTTATATATTCTCTAGCTTGCACTCTTTTGATCACGTGGTCTGGCTATTTGTACAAATGATTCTACCAGATTAATTATTGAAGCGTTTATTTAGCCTTTTGAATTTCTTTTGAAGATATTCAGTTATGAGTTTGCTTGTGGTTTGTGTCTTGCAGGGTATCCATGTTTGCTTGGTGACAATTATCTCTAGGTAACACATGAAATAGTTTGTAATTAGCAATTTGGTCAATACTCTTTATTTGTTCATCTCCTCATTGCCTGCCTCGTTTTCAGGATTTTCAAGGAATGGGGACAAAAAACTGTACATATCCCCTTTTTGGGGGAAGTCTTGACCTTATCTGTTGGAATAATACCGTTTTGTACGGCCTTTGCCATGCTGTGGGCCGTTTATCGGCATTCTTCATTTGCTTGGATAGGCCAAGACATCATGGTAAGATGAATCAATGTTAATTCTTGTGTTTTCCTGCTATCTTTATGGGGTGTTTAGATGAGAGTCATCTTTTGATGAACTTCAGTATTTTAGTTTATAATTAAACTAAATATTTAGTTTATAATTAAACTAAATACTGAAACTCCTTAATGAAACACACTTCATCGAAACACCCCTTAGTAGTATATTCTCCACATTTTTTGATTTAGAAGCAAGTGAAAGCATGCAATTATGCATGTCTTGTACTGTTACTGCGGATCAAGTCAGAGTTCACATGATATCAAGATATAGAAGTTCTGTTATTCTTCAGTACTAACAGTTAAAACTACTCCCTCCGATCCGAAAAATATGTCGGAAGCTGTACGTATGAGTTGTACTGGTTATTGTGTTTTCCCATGACATTTTTAGTGGATCGGAGGGAGTAGCATGTTGTGACGTCCAAATTCAGTGCGGATTGAGGTCCCATTTTCCTAGTGGAATTAGCTGATATGTGATTTTCGTTTTACAATTTGCGCATTGCAGTAAGGTCAATCCTTGACAAGAATTTGATACTGGATTTTTTTCTTCAATGCATTTCGGAACTGGATTTTTAATTTTGTATGACCAGCTGTGTACGTGCAATCCAAGTTTGCGCGTCAAACTTCGATCCAACTTATTATTGATTATATTCAGTTTTTAGCCCTAACAAGGTAGTACCATGGACCACAAGTTTAAGCATGATTTATCTGCTTAAATTAGTTATGCACTGAACCTGTTAGTACATTGGCACTAGGATGCTTAGGTTTCACAGGTTAGTTTCACTGTGGACTAGAGATGGAGATCCGAAGTAAAAGAATGTTGACAAGATTATCTTCAGTTTACACCTTCTAATCCGCTCGATTTAGTATGAGATGACATATTCAGTTTCTAAGCTTGATATTGTAGCAAAGAGATGCATGTTGTTTGAGAGTTTCATAATGAGTTATGGAGTAGTTTCCGTGAAGAAGTGAACTTAATCTGTTTACTGATCTTGTTTCATAATTTGATACTTGGGATGTTAAATTTCTTGGCATGTAACATTTAAAAAGCTTGCACGCGACCTTTGCAAGTTAAGTATGTATCATTAACCGTGGATTCTATGTATTTGTCCCAGGGTATCTGCTTGATGATAACTGTGCTTCAGATGGCGCGCTTGCCTAATATCAGGGTATTGGCATGTCTATCTGCAGTACTTTGATGATTGTCGTTAAGTAACACTTCATGTATTCTACATGCATCAGAAATATCTAAGACTGTATCTTTGCAGGTTGCATCAGCTCTTCTTAGTGCTGCATTTGTGTATGACATCTTCTGGGTCTTCATTTCCCCTCTTATATTCCATGAGAGTGTCATGATTGCAGTAAGTGCATTCTTGACCTTTACATTTACATTCAGACTTACTATCAATTATGCTTTAGTTGTACAGATTAATTTGTGCAATAGGTTTTCCAGTAAAATCAATCAAATAGTCTTGCAACTACATGATGAAGCCATTTTCAAAATATAAGGTGTATTTTGAGGGGGACAAGGGTTTTTGAAGGTTGTAAAATCAAGAGAAGGACGAGAGAATGACATGGGGTGCTTGCTTAAATACCTTCAGAATATGTGAGAATAGTTAGTGAGTTGTTACTTATGAGGACTTCATGTGGACGCCAATGTGCACACTTGAAACTGTAGTGAAATGTTTAGAACATGCTTCTTTTCTCTGGTTTATAATTGATGTTAAATAGATTATCCACCAAGTGCTCTTGTCTAGTAGCCTAACGCTCTATCTTATTCTTTTTTGTGTTGTGGCTCGTGATTGAATTTATGTCGCTCACAGTGTTATAAAATTCCCAGGTTGCTAGTGGTGACAACTCAGGGGAAGCAATTCCAATGCTCCTAAGGATACCTCGATTCTTTGATCCATGGGGTGGCTATGACATGATTGGCTTTGGTGACATTATTTTCCCGGATTGCTTGTTGCATTCAGCTACAGGTACTCTATGTGATGCATATTGTGTTTTGCATGATACTATTTTCCATGTAAATATAGAGAACCGTGGTCCGACTGGTAGAGCCGCCAGTTGAACCAATGAACCAGCTGCGCTGTCTGTTCAGTGACTGGTCCAGTTTTGAGAACTACTGTTTGGAACGTGGTATCGGTAGGGTTAGTGGGGTGTAGCTGTTTGGATAGGTCAACATTCGGTAACAAGTGAGTCCAAAACCAAAATTATTACTCCCTCCGATCCACTTTGTCGTAGGAAAGTAACTAAGCTAGCTATAACTGGTAACACAACGAGCGACATTTATTTGGGATCAGAGGGAGCATTATTATTTGTGTGGAAATGATCAGGCACGACGATTGTCCAAGGTGTGTCCATGCCAGACATTTAACAAATAGAGCTTTACGGGTGTGACATTAAACCATAGAAACTAGTGATGGACTGGCGAACAGTGCCATCATGACTGGTACAATACCAAACTAGCCGCTGCCACACTACCTGTATAGGCTGTATTGTGTTTGAACAACAATCAGAATCAGCTTTTGACATGATTCTATTGTATATTTTAGTTTATATTTCATTTTGATTACCCAATCTGTAATCTTTATTTCGTCGAATTTCATATCATCTACATCATTTGTAATGGTACGTCATCACTTCTGTATGCGATGCAGATTTGACAGGGCAGGCAAAAAAGGCATCTTAAATGGATATTTTCTGTGGCTGACCGTGGGATATGCTGTTGGTAAGTGCTTGATTCATATATTTGCGTTGATTAGTTAGTTGTCAGTACTTTATGTTGTGTCATGTGTGGTATTGCTTCTGTTCATGCTCCCTGTAATCGCGTAAATCGCGTGTGACAAGTAATCTGAAATCCTATGGATGTACACACAATTCGTTGTTTTGTATTTAGCAAACAGTACATTCTATTCAGATTCTCGTTTCCTTTCCATGCAGGCCTTTTCCTTACCTATCTCGGGCTCTATCTAATGGACGGACACGGTCAGCCAGCATTGCTATATCTAGTTCCATGCACATTAGGTAAGTACATATGTACGTTGTTTCTTTTGGTCGTTTTGTCTTCCACTTTCTCCCTTTACTTGCTGCTGATGCCTGTATCATCACTTTCATACCAGGGCTTATTGTTGTGCTTGGTTGGATAAGAGGTGAACTGCCTCACTTGTGGAACTATGGAAGAAGATCTGAAAATTTAGTCGATCAAGTTTGAAAAGTAGTAGTAATCTGACAGAGTTGTACTCAAAAGCTATACTGTGACATCATTTTGATCTAATTAACGAATGGACATGAACATGAAATAGTCAAAAGATTTTTCCCTTGTTTCAAAAATGCTTGTTGTCCGGCCCGCTGCTGATTATTCCTTTCGAAACAGAGAAGGCGAGTACTCGTTCATCCGGCAGTTCTAGTGAGCTACTCCATGTCAGTGTTATTTATGTATGTGTAGCTCATGAAGGGACCTTGCTGGTGAAGCGGCCACGAATGCCTGGAGGAGCGAATGCATTAAAAAGAGGGCTCGTGTAACTTCGAAGAGCAGGAAGAAGTCTCACAATGGCGGTGCCGCACGTCGTGGTGATTGCCTTCCCTTACGCCTCCACGCGGTGAAGCTCTTCCGCCTAGCGCGCGCCCTGAAGACCGCATCGCCGGCGGTGACCTTCTCCTTCCTTACCGCCGCCACCTCCCTCGGACGGCTACGGAATGCCGGCGCGCTCCCGGGAAACCTGCGATTCGTGGAGGTCCCAGCTGAGAGTGAGGGAGGAGATGGAGATGCGATGGATCCCCTTACCCGTGTGCAGCTTTTCATGGCGTCCGCCCAGGCTGGAGGGGTCAGGGATTAGGGGTGTAAACGGATAGGATAATTTCCGTACCGAATCCGTCGCCGAATCCGTTTTAAAGAATCCATATCCGGTTCCGAAGAATTTGCCGGATAAGGATATCCGATTCCGAACTGAACACCCGGATACGGTATAGGATATGGTATGTGAAATATCATCCGAATATAGATTATCCGAATATTAATTAGGATTATCCGATGGTTATAATCCGAATAATCCGATTTTCTACCGAAATGTCTAAACTAATAGAGCACAATTTGTAGTTATTGAGTTGTGAAGTTCATTTGTGGAGCACAATTTGTAGTTAGTTCTATTTGTCTAAACTAATAGAGTACAACTTTGTTAGATTATTACGTTGTTGAGCTATTGTTTTTGGTTATGTGGATTGATGATGTACATTGCGCATACCGATCCGACTAATTTTCTTTCCGCCCCGAATCCGCTCCGTTTCCGTTCCGAATCCGTGATTATATATATCCGCCCCCGAATCCGCAACCGTTCATTATCCGATCCGAGAAAAAAATATGGTGAAGGATATGGTAGAGGCAAAATCCGATCCGATCCGATCCGTTTACATCCCTATCAGGGATGCGCTGGGGGCGGCTCGCGACTCGGCGGGGGGCGCCAGGGTGAGCTGCGTGGTGGCCGACGCCTTCATGTGGATGTCCGCGGAGGCGGCCGCTGCTGTGGCGGCGCCATGGCTACCCGTCTGGACCGGCGGACCCAGTGCACTCCTGGCCCACCTACATGCTGACGCGCTGCGCGGCCATGTCGGTACGCTCACCTCCTCATCCGCGACCTCCATGGACGATCTGCTCCCGTCGCACCTCGGTCTCGGGAGCTACAGCGTCCGGGACCTGCCCGACGCGGCGACGCCAAAGGCCTCCTCTCCGGCAAAGCAAACCTCCCCCTCCTCGGGCTGTTCCGTCGTATAACGCACTGCGCAGAGCTTCTCCGAGCACAAGGGCAACACCGCCGCAGTCGCCTTCAACCTAGGAAGCGCGGATACGGCAGAAAAGTCACGTATAAGGCTTGGATACGTATCGGATACGGGATACGTATCGGATACATGAGGATACAGAACGCCTCCATCGAACTTGATGCATTGCTATCCACCTCGATAAAATGCGGTCCATATGTTGAATGTTGCTCATGTATTCCTCCAAATGATGATCGAAGTGGCAGACATGTAGAGAAAGTCACGAAGACTCCTATATACTACTAGTAATTCTCATTCTCGTATAAAAAATCACTAATTTATATGCATTATTAATTTTATTATATATATACAAATGTATCCCCATATCTGTGTTTTTGAAAAATCGGCGTATCGTAGTATCGGTATCCGTATCGCCGTATCTGGGCATCCTAGCCTTCAACACCTTCCCGGGTCTGGATCGTCCAGAGGTGATGGCCGCTCTCGCCGCCGAGCTCCCAAACTGCCTCCTCGTAGGCCCGTTCCACCTCCTTCCCGGCACGGACTCGCCAGACAGCGCTCCCTCGGACCCCTACGGCTGCCTCGACTGGCTTGGCGGCCACCCTGCTCGCACCGTCGCGTACGTCAGCTTCGGCACGCTCGCGGCGGAAGTGGCACGGCCGAACGAGCTGCGCGAGATCGCGGCCGGGATAGAGGCGGCCGGCGCGCCGTTCCTCTGGTCGCTGCCGGAGGAGTCCTGGCCGCACCTCCCGCCGGGGTTCGTGGAGCGCAGCGCGGGGCTCCTGGTGCCGTGGGCGCCGCAGGTGCAGGTGCTGCAGCACGCGTCGGTGGGCGCGTTCGTCACGCACGCCGGCTGGGCGTCCGTACTGGCACTACTAGGAAACTGCCTTTCTATGGACAGGCTTTTTGTGGCGCACCAAAAAGTCCATGCGCCACTAAAAAGATTCTGTGGCGCACACCAACTGGTGCGCCACAGAAAGTGTGACGCTTTTTTGGCGCATCCAGGGGCCATGCGCCACAGAAAGCATGCATTTTGTGGAGCACCAGAAGGGGTGCGCCACAGAAAGCCTGTGGGCCCCACCTCCAATCTTTGAATTTCGAATTCTGGGGTCTTGGAGGGGCCCACACCAATGATTGGTGGGACAGTAATTCTGTGGCGCATGGACCCACATGCGCCACAGAATGTCAACTTTCTGTGGCGCATGGGGGCCCATGCGCCACAGAATTACTGTCCCAGATGTACAAAAGGGGAAAGGCCCCCCTTTCCCTACCCATTTGCTCTTCTTCCCATCTCTTTTCCTCCCACACACTCTCTCGTCCATCGCGGTCACGTCTCGGCAACGAATCTACTAGGTGAGGAAAGTTGGATGGACATGCATATGCATGTTTGTATGTTGTGTATGTGAAGCTTGTGTGTTGTGCATGAATTGGTCCGGAAGAAACTTTTTGTTGTTGCTTGCGCCGGCGTGGTGCATGGATGTTTGTATGTTGTGTATGTGAAGCTTGTGTGTTGTGCATGAATTGGTCCGGAAGAAACTTTTTGTTGTTGCTTGCGCCGGCGTGGTGCATGGATGTTTGCCGAAATGTTGATTAATTTCCATTTCGGCAAATTTTTGCACCACCCATATGTCATACTTTTAAGAGAGGTCATGCCGAATTTTTTCGGCGACCTTGCATGCATGTGTGTTTCTGTTTGTGCATGTTGCGGTTCTAATTATCATATATATACTCTCGTCTCTGCTCTATGTATACCGCGTAGTCAACCATGGTCATCATGATGAGCTCCGGTCGAATCAGAAGATACAAGGAAGAAGCGAAGGCGGACATGATTCGGTTCAACAGAAGCCAGATAAGATGTCCATGTCGAAGATGCAAACTTGTGAGGTGGATCGACCCTGATTCTGGACAATTGGAGGATCACCTGCTCAGGCGCGGTTTCATGCTGGAACAAGATCATCGTCATGACGAAGGAGATGTCGGCGGACAAGATCATCATCATGACGAAGGAGATGCCGGCGGAGAAGATCATCATCATGACGAAGGAGATGCCGGCGAACAAGATCATCATGACGAAGAAGATGCCGGCGGACAAGATCATCATCATGACGAAGGAGATGTCGGCGGACAAGATCATCATCATGACGAAGGAGATGCCGGTGGTGGCGCGAACACGCAGACCCCGCTAACTTCGGCCTTGCAGGACGCTCATGTTCAAGAACTGCTCCTCAAGGAGACGAGCAACGCCAGAGCTGCGGCCAGAGAGAAAGCCAAGCTGGCGCAAATGGAGATAGACGGGAAGACTCCGTTGTATCCTGGGTGCCGGCCCCAGGATACGCGTTTGCAAGTAACGCTTGATGCTCTGGAGATGAAGGCGGGAAACAGATGGACCGACGTGAGCTTCGACAAGAACATGAAATTCATGCACGATATTCTCCCCGAGGGGAACACATTGCCAAGTAGTATCGAGGAGGCCAAGAAAGTCGTGTGCCCTCTTGACCTACCGCACGTCAAATACCACGCCTGCATCAATGATTGCGCCATTTATCGGGGCGATTACAAGGACATGACCACATGTCCGGTGTGCGGCCACGGACGGTACAAGAGTGGGAGCAAGAAAAATCCTCGAAAAGTGGTATGGTACTTTCCTATCACTCCCCGTCTGCAGCGGTGGTTCGTGGACCCTAAGGAAGCAAAGCTCATGCAATGGCACGCGGAAAGGAAGAAGCCCGAAGAAGATCCGGAGAAGGGCACCATCCTGACACACCCTGCAGACGCTAGCAATTGGGAAGCATTGGACATCGCCTTCGAAGATTTCGGGGGCGACGCAAGGAACGTCAGGCTGGGTATGAGCACCGATGGACTCAATCCGTTCGGCAACCAGAGTAGCACACATAGCACCTGGCCCGTGTTTGTATGGCCTTACAACCTTCCCCCGTGGCTGTGCACGAAGCAAAAGTACATACACATGAGTATTCTCATTCAGGGGCCGAAACAACCTGGTATCGACATACATCTGTATCTCGAGCTGTTGAAAGAGGAGTTAGAAACGCTATGGAAGACGCCAGCCCGTACGTGGGACGCCTACACTAAAGATTATTTCGATATGAGAGCCGCGTTGCTCACGACGGTGCAGGACTATCCTGGATGCTCATATGTATCGGCCCAGGTGGGCCACGGATTCTGCGCATGTGTCAGGTGCATGGATGAGACCCCGCATATCCAGCTACCAAGGGATCTCGGGTCTTCGAAAACCGTGTACCCAGGGGCTCGAAGGTGGCTTCGCATGGAGCACCCGTGGAGAAAACGCGGTGATTTGTTCGATGGTCAAGACGAGCTCGAAACAGAACCGCGCCCGAGGAGCGGCACAGAAATCGACGAGCTTTTGAAAAATTGGGAGGAGTGCCCTGCGCCGGGAAAGAAGCGACCGAGGGTAGATCCGCTGCTGGGTGTATGGAAAGCGAGGTCTGTTTTCCACGACTTGGAGTACTGGAAGGTCCTCCACACGCCCCATAGCCTCGATCTAATGCACATTACGAAGAATGTTACCGAGAGTCTTCTTGGCACTCTTTCGAACATGCCGGAAAAGACCAAGGATGGGACGAAAGCAAGATACGATCTGAAATGGCTTGGCATCAAGAAAGATCTTCAGGCCCCCGATAGTGATGATGATGATGATGATGATGATGATCAGACGGAAGGGACTCAAGGTCGCCGCAAAAGGGTAAAGAAGAACGCGGTGGTGCTTCCCGCTGCCTGCTTCACTATGAGTCCGGAGGAGCTCGAGCAGTTTTACAGGTGCCTCCTAGGAGTCAAATTTCCTTACGGTTACGCGGGGAAGATAAGCAGATATCTGGACGGAACGAAGAAGAGGTTCAGCGGGATGAAGTCTCACGATTGTCACGTGCTGATGACGCAGATACTTCCCGTTGCGATCCGAGGGATAATGGACGAGCACGTCCGTGATACGCTGTTTGGCCTTTGCAACTTTTTCGACGTCATCAACAGGAAGTCGATCGGCGTGAGGCAGCTCCACAGGCTACAAGAAGAGATCGTGGTGATACTATGCGAGCTCGAGATTTACTTCCCGCCCGCATTCTTTGACATCTGCGTGCATCTCCTTCTCCATGTCGTTGATGACATCCTGCAGCTCGGGCCGACGTTCCTGCACTACATGATGCCGTTCGAAAGGCAGAACGGTGTCATGAAAGGATACGTTCGCAACAGGGCCCGTCCAGACGCAAGCATGGCCAAGGGCTTTCTAACCTACGAGTGCATCTCCTTCTGTCAGAGTTATCTAAGCACCGAGAACCAGGATGTTGGTCTGCCCACCAGGACGCACCTCGGCAGGCTCGATGGATTTGGTCACCGCGAGGGCTACCGCTCACTCCCTGTCGACATTGTTGGTCGACGCGATGACTTTGACAGGGCTCACCGGGTCGCGCTACAACACTTACAATTGATCGAACCTTGGGTGAAAGAGCACAAAAGCTTAATCGAGAAGAATTACATCGACCTGGGCCGGCCGAGGAAGAAGGGAGACGTAACCAGAGAGCACAACTCCAGCTTCACGAGTTGGTTCAAGAAAAGGCAACTGCTTGAAGCACAGCGCAAAAAGCCATCTACGGAAGATGAAAAAGTCATATTCTCCTTATCACAGGGCCCCGGGCACAACATAAGGACCTATCAGTCGTACGACATCAGCGGTTTCAGATTCTGCACCGAGGAAAAGGACAGGAATAGCGAATATCAAAACTCAGGAGTAACTATGCTATCCTACGGTGATGACGAGGCTACTGTCAAGCAAAGATACTTCGGAAGGATCGAGGAGATATGGGACCTCAACTACTGTGGAGAGTCGGTGCCAATGTTCCGTGTGAGATGGGCCAAGGACGTCGTCAAAGAAGGCCGGTATTTCACCACCATGGTAATACCCGATGCCAAATCGAAGAACGCCTCCGCGAAAAATGAGCCATGGGTACTCGCTAGCCAAGTTGAGCAATGCTTCTTCATTACCGACCCGTCAAAGCCTAGCCGTGTTGTCGTGAGGAGGGGCAAGAGGAGCATCATCGGAATGGAAGGAGATGCCAACGAGGAAGACTTGGACAAGAACGGCGATCCGAAGATCGAGGAGGAATTCGACAAGTACTTCGACATGCCTACTACTAGTAGAGAAAGAAGGAAGACCTCCCTACCTACTAAAGGTTGTCCGTTCACGCGAAGAAATCTCAAGGTGTCCGGCCTAAAGTACTCAACCGCCAAGAAGGGAAAGAAGAGATGCTAGCTCGGAACCGGCCGGGAAAGAAGAAATCTCGAAGAAGACTTTTTTGGTGTATAATTTGTTTGTGTGTGTGAGACAACAAGCATATCTATGTATTTTGACATGGCACAAGTTAAATATTTTGATATGGCACAAAGTTAAATATTTTGATATGGCACAAGTTATAAAGAATAACAAATGTGTGTGTTCTTTCTTTAAATTTAATCAAAAAATATTTTTTTTAAGAGAAAAAAATGTGGGACAGCCAGGATTCGAACCTGGCTGCCTCAAGGTTTCAGTGGGCAAACCACTGGGCTATGCTCAAGGTTTGTCAAACATCAGCCAGTGGTTCGTTTTAACACTTGTAGCTACAAAATTCTGTGGCGCATCCCCCACCCGGATGCGCCACAGAAACTCAGTATTCTGTGGCGCATCGCCACCTCGGATGCGCCACAGAATTTTACACTTAGGCATATTCGTGCGCGTGCCCTCCCCAATCTCTCTTCTTCCTCTCGTTTCTCTGCAACTGCTCGAGCTCTCACGCGACAACGCCGGCGACCGCGCTGCTCTTCCTCCACGGCCGCGACCACGCCGGCGACCCACTACACCGCCCCGCGCCCCAGCCCTAGCGCCGCCGCCTCTTCTTCCTCCTCCGCGCGCGGCCCCCCTCGCGCCCACACCAGCACGCCCTCCTCGACGCCGCACACCGCGCCGCCGCCTCGACGCCCACACCAGCACGCCCTCCTCGACGCCGCACACCGCGCCGCCGCCTCGACGCCGCCTCCCTCGGACTCCATCTCCCCTCCCCGGTGTGTGCTGCTCCTCTTCTTCCTTCCTCCCTCCCATCCACACCCTGCATCCACACCTTCTCCTCGATTGCTTTTGCTGTTAATTACTTGCTGCTAGTTGCTAGGTGTTAAAATTAGGTTAATTTTACTTGTTAATTTTACTTGTTGATTGCTTTCAGAAATTTGTTAATTTTACTTGTTAAAATTTTGTTAGTTTAATTTACTTGCTGCTAGTTACTTGTTAGTTTAATTTACTTGCTGCTAGTTAAAAATTTGTTAGTTTAATTTTGCTGTTAATTACTTGCTGCTAGTTACTTGTTGATTGCTAGGTTAGTTTTGGTTAGTGCTTGCTGTTAGGTTAGTTGCTAGGTTAGTTTAGTTGCTGCTGCTAGTTGTTAGTTTAATTTAGTTGATGTTAGGTTAGTTCTTAGGAAATTGATGAAAAAATTGCTAAGTGTTAAATTTGGAGATGCATTTTTACTTACTGTTAGGTTAGTGCTGTTAGCTGCTGCTAGGTTAGGTGCTGCTAGGTGTAGTTGTTGCTGTTAGTTTGCTTGCTCTTAGTTGCTTGCTGCTGCTAGGTTAGGTGCTGCTAGGTGTAGTTGTTGCTGTTAGGTTAGTATTTTTAACAGTAGCTAGGTTAGTGGCAGTAGCTAGGTTTCGTGAGCATTTTGATAGTTCATTTTTAAACCAACTAATGCATTATTTTGCCATATGCAGGAAATTTAGAAGACGAACCTTCACATTCTTTCAGGTGAGATGTGGATGTGGTGATGCCGTGTATATGTGTGTGATCGAGACGTGGATGTGGTGAAATGTGAGATGTGGATGTGGTGATATTGTGTTTGTCGTGTATGTGAGATGTGGATGTGTGATATTGTGTTTGTTGCCGGCCGGAGATGCCGGCCGGAGATGTGGATGTGTTGGTGTGATGTTGTTGGCCGGGATGCCGGCCAACATGATTTGTGAAATGTTTGCAGGTACCCCGAGACCCTTGAGATTGCCGGAACGTCGATTAACTTCCGTTCCGGCAAATTCGGGTACTCCATATGTCCCTTTTTTAGCAAAAGTCATGCCGAATTTTTTCGTGAAATTTAGCATGACTTTGCTAAAAAAAGGACATATGGGGTATTGCGACTAATGCATGGGCCGGGGTATCTTAATTAGTACTAATTAAGTGATTAATTTTTGTTGTACTAACTGTTTGCCTCTTTTTAATGCAGTGCAAACATGTCGGCCGACGCTTCTAAGCGCATGAGCGTCGAACAAGAAGCTAGAGAAAAGAACCAGTCGTTCTGGGAGGTGGAGGATGCCGCCGCCACTAGTGGCGCCGAGCGTCCCGACGATGAGCAAGAGGGACAGGAGGACGACCCCGAATACAACGTAGAAGGTGGTGAGGATGACACCACCACCTCCGATGGCGGCAACCACACGGATAGTGACCTTGGCGGCAGCAACCCGGCCAACCCGGCCGCTCCGAAGAAGAAGAAGCAAAGGAAGGATAGGACACCGCAATCGGTCGACAATGCCACGGACGTGTTCACTGAGGTCACGGCAAGTGGCCAACCAGTGGCGCCTGAGAAACTTGCCGCAGGGTACGGCATGCAACTAGGGTGCATCCTTCGGGAAAGCGTGTCGATCAACACGAAGGACCTCAGAAGCAAAGCTAATGAGGCTTGGTCGAACACCTCCTCAAGAGGGTTCACCAACGATACACGTTCCCGCTGCCGCTAAACAAAAAGGTGGACAGTTTAGCCATCACGAAGATGAGCACCGCCTTGAGCAGCTGGAAAACCCGGGTGAAGAACAAGATTGGGAGCGGTGCCAGCTGGGAGGAGATTAGTAAAAAAGAGCCGCACATCACCGAAGAAGAGTTCGAGGAATTCAACTTGTCCTTAAAATCTGAGGAGGCTGAAAAATGGACCAAGTGGGGGAAGGACATGCGGGAGCTGAACTTAGGTAACCACCATTTGGGAAGCGGCGGTTACCGAGGGAAAAAGCCCATTTGGGAGAAGGAGGATAGAGAGATTGCACGTCTTGGAAAAGAAAACCATTGGGAAAAAATCTTAGACGAGCAGACCAGGAATTTTGTCCGGTCCCGCTACTATCTCGACTGGGAGACTGGGGAATTCGTTACCGATTATGAGGATGTGAAGGAATTCCAGAAAAAGCTGGTAAGGGAATTTAATTACCACATATATATATCTCAAAGTCCATTGCGTTGATGTAATTAGATAACAAAGCCAAATTTCTAAGTGGGTTCACCTTTGTATGCAGGAGGAAGAGTTGCAGGCCGGCCCATCGTCCCAGGGGTCGACGGAACCGTGGGACACGACTTTCAACAGGGCGATGAACGTTTACAGGGAAAGGGACAAGTCGGCGCCGCCGAGATCAGCTGGCCGTGTGACCGGCTTTGGTACGAGCATGAAGTTCACAGAGTACTATAGCTCGGACGGCGGCGCGATGAAAAAGGAGAGGAAGAAGACGACCAAGGATAGAGCCGAGGTTGTGGAGCTAAAGAAGAAGGTGGAGTCACTGGAGAAGGAAAAAGTGGACTCCACCACGGTTGACAAGTTAGTGACCGACAGGATCCGGGAGATGTTTCCCCCTGCGTTATTGGAGGGGATAGCTGCCTGGAATGCGGGAGGTCAACAAGGGCCGATCTACGTGCCCAGCTTCTCCGGCAGCAACTCCACCATGAACCCGCAGAACCTGTCGCCGGACATGGTGACCCCGCCGCCGCCCAACGCCGCGGCGCAGCCGCCGCTCCCTTTGGTCGCACCGACGCCCCCTACGGCACCGGCACCCGAGAATAAGAGTCCGGCCGCCGGCACCGGCGCCCGGGTCTCGACATTAGCCGAGCTGGATGCCATCACCAAGGTAACTAATTAGTTAGTCCGCGTCATATTCTATAACTATGCCTGATTTGATGACTGCCATCTCATGATGATGCCCAACATGTGTTGTTTTGACTCAGGACTCCCCTTGCATACTCCTGCATAGGGTAGAGGCCGGCGGCGAGTTGAAGGAAGTTGGTGCGGGCATTATCATACAACCAAAGAGCCGCGAAATCCACCACGCTAGAATGGACGAGGCTTATATGAAGGTCAAGGTAGTTACGGTACTGTCTGCGTTTTTCGACATGGACCCCCCCGTTCAACCTCCGGGAGCCGATGAGCACTTGGTCTTTGGAAAGTGCCCCGGCTGGCCCACGCCATGGCCGAAGAACCAGATTCGTCTTGGGGGGGTCTTGTTGATGAGGGCCCAAGACGCAACACCGGCGCCACCTCGAAGTTCCGGGTCAACCCGATCCGTCCCCCGAAGCCCTCGAAGACTGCAGCCGTCGCCACCGCCCGGAAGGAACCGGCGGTCGTCGCCACCACCAACCGCCACTTAAAACTGTTGGGAGCGTCTGAACCACAACCGTCCCAATTAGGCAACGCCTCTGCACCTCAAGTTGTTGATGGCAACGACGACGGTGATGATGAGCATGTCGACATCGACGCCTTCCTAAACACTGGCGCCAGAGAAGACATATACATGCCTCCTGTGGATGACGAACCACCCTTTCGTGATCACGCCGATCAACCTGCTCGTCCCACTACAGTCACGCAGCGCCTGACCTTCCAGGGTTTATCTCAAGAGACGCCTCCAGCGACCGGCGATGAAGCTCTAGACAAACCGACTACCGTTTTCACCCCTGGCACACTACGGAATACGGTTCGCGCGGGGCTTCCAGGGCAGGTGAAGAACCAGAAGCACAGGAAGAGGAAGGGAGGCGCCTCTTCGAGCCAGCCTCCTATGATTGTCCGGGGTCGTGAAGACTTGGTACCACCCCGTCCGGATGGCATTGCGCACCGACTTCATGAAGCTGGTAAACCGATACTGCCTCCGGAGATGCTCTGCATGGCATATGGACACATGCACGTTTTGCATCAATCTATCCTGCATCTAGAGGGCCTCCTTCTTAAAGACAAGCATCCAAATTACCCGGTGTTCATTGTCCAAGTGCCAATGGATGATGAGTTCGACTTCGTCCGTGAAGCCCCCGCGGATGTGTTCTTCATAGCGTACGAGGACGTCTTCCATCTATTTCACCAAAACCGGCTGAACTATAACTTGGTCCGCCTATACGCGCTCAATGAGGCGAGGAGGATCTATAGAGATAATCTCCAGCTCGTCGCGGTAGCGGATCCCTACTACATGCGTGACAGCCAGCTGGTGGAAGGATCAAGGACACGGACCATGGCGACGGAGCACCTCGAGAGGTTCATGCTGGAAAACAAGAGGAAGAACAGCCTTCTTCTGCCTTTCTTTCCCGAGTAAGTACACACATCCGCTCGCCGCCGTCGTAACTTATGCTTTCTTATCGATTTCTTCCATTATTGCTGATCCTTTCCAACATTCCGTTTCAATTGTGTTGAGCAGGGACACGTTCTGCGTCCTCATCGTCCTAAACCCGAGGTGGTCCGTTGCCACTTATTTCGACTCGGATAGTAGGAGGAAGAAAGACTACACCAGAATAAAGGGTGTTCTCGATGATGCTATCGAGGGCTACTATCAAAAGGGAGGCGCCTTCGAAAATAAGGCCGAAGTTTTTACGAAAGACAACAAGCACCGGTTCAAGCATGTGACCGAGTTTCCTTGCCTCAAGCAGCAGCCTGGCAGCAAGAAGGATGCCTTGTACGCCCTCCGGTTCCTTAAAGGGTATGTCCGAGATGCTGAGCAATTGAGGATGCCATCTTGTATGCGAGAATGGGTCAAAAATGACGATAGGCTCACCGATGCTGATCTTAGAGAAGACTTCCATCGCATCGTGACAAAGTTATCGGAAATCATCGTCGATGATGTCAACACATCAGGGGGGGCCTTCAACTACCGCGGCCGAGGTAGGATGTATCCACTTAGATGAATAAATCATGCATACTCTATTTATATTACTAACCAATATATATCCCAATCCATCTCCAGGGTTGCATCAGAGGGACATCGAAAAACGCCTAGAGTTGCAGAGTGACAACAGGACGTGGATGACGAAAGAGATGTATAAACCGTTCCCGGCGCCGCTCCCCAAGAAGAAGGCTTCATGATCGTCGTGCTCCTGCTCTTGCTCACCATCATCGCCGATGTACTCTATTCGATCCTATAGTGTAGGCGGTGAACACTTCATCTGTAACATGTGAAACTTTTGTATCAACATTTGTGTAAAAATTCCGCACTTGTCACTCGATCTATATGTATGTTATCTCGGGATATAAGTAATGCGATGACATAGTACTGTGTTTGTTTTAATATACCTGTCAAAATATATTGTTGTTTCTGTTATATCTGCATAAATACTGTAATATACATGTATTTCTGTAATATATCTGTATTTGTACAGCGGGCAGCAGTAAATTGCCAAATCCTGTACATACATTCTGTGGCGCACCAAGTTTGTTTCTGTGGCACACCCTATTCTGTGGCGCACCCTAAATAAAATTTCTGTGGCGCATGGTCGACGGTGCGCCACAGAATGTGGATTTTTGTAGCGTGATGTCTGTGGCGCATGCACCATGCGCCACAGAATCACAAATATGGTGCGCCAATAAAAGGCTTACCCCTACTAGTGTGGAGGGAGCGTCCGCCGGCGTGCCCATGGCGTGCCGTCCCTTCTTCACCGACCAGAGGATGAACGCGCGGTCGGTGCAGCTGTCGGGGTTGGGCGCGACGTTGGACGAGCCGGTCACGCGCGGGGGAGTAGCCGCGCTGGTCACGTCGCTGCTGAGCGGTGAAGAAGGAGCTCAAATCTGGGCGACAGTGCAAGAGCTCCGTGGCATGGTGGACAGGGCCGTCGCGCCCGGGGGAGCCAGCAGGAACAACTTTGACAAGCTTGTCAACATAAGTCTGTGCGCTGTGACAAGTCCTTTTTCACTTCGAAGGAAAGTCATTTTTTTAGATAATCATTTGGTGCACCGAACGAATAAATGAAAATATTTGTTATTATCCTAAGTACCCTTTATCCTTAATAAAAGTTTAAGGGCAATTTGCCAAAAAAAAAAAAAAACAGTGACCAAAACGTGCGTTTCGTAACTTGGTGACCAAAACGCACATTCACGACAAGTTGGTGTACTAAAGCTACGTTTTACTTTCTGCATTCATGGAGAATGTTAAAAATTAATGTTTAAACTTCTGGATGGGAGGCCACAACATCGTGAATGGTATCATTTGTACTCCATACGTTTCAAATTATAAGATGTTTTAATTTATTTCCGATTCACATGTATCCACACGCCTTTCAGTTTGTAGGTTCTCTCTTTTCAGTCCGTATGTAATCTACATTGAAATATCGAAAACATCTTACAATTTGAAACGGAGGGAGTACTTGGTAAATTATGTAGTGAAGGTTCTCTTTGTATATCTTTACCTTGAAAATCACTCATCTATACCAAACTAAAAAGATGATGAAAACCAGCTAGCATGAAGGGTGAATGTGTTCACCGGTTCATATTAAGCCGCGGCTTGAAAATTTGTCCGATATTCTACCAACGTTTTCCATCTATGTGCACCGCAAAGAAATCTCCACGTTATCTTTCCTATATCACATAGATTGTGATGTCATGGAAAATACCAATATGTTCAAGACAAATCAGCGGTAATGATTTTTTTTTTGCGAAACACAATACAACACAGACGCTCACATACACGCGCATACACTCACACCTATGAACGCACGCACGCCTACCTACCCATATGAGCACCTCCGAAAGACTGAACCGGCGGATCAGGTCTTGAGATTGATGAAGTTACCACGGACGCCTCGCTAAGTATAGAAGAATCGACAAAATATTGGTTACAATAGAGTGGGTTGACCTGATTGCGTCAATTTAACTCCCGAGCTACATGAAGCCTTATTATAAAAGAAAAGAAAATATGGGCCTTTTCTCCCAAAAAAATATTTTGAAATTTCAAAAAAAAACTAAAACTAATTGTGGATATCGTACAAATGTGATCTACATTTCCTAATATTTTGTTAAATACTACTCTCCGTTGCTAAATATAATATATTTAGCTATTTCAAATATGGTCTAGATGCAAACTGAAATGTGTAAGCATACACACTAACATGTGTCCAGATACATATGAATCTATAAAATGCTAAAACATCTTGTATAGAAACTGAGAGAGTATTGTACATTTTGAGCTCACAAAAAGAAAAATGTGGTTCCAAAAAGAATATTAAGGAGAATTAGCGTCTCCTTGCCGAAAAGAGCATTTTCTTTTCTTTTCTTTTCTTTTCTTTTCGGGAGAATGTATGTTCTGCGCCTACTTTTGTTGTGCACCTGAGGCGCTTATAGTCATGAATCTGAAACGCAAAATTCTAATTCAAAAATCCTCTGTTACAACATTTCAGTTCCGAATTCCACAGATGGCATGCTCAGATTCATAAAACAGATGTTCTTTCACCTTCAACATACAATAATGTACATGCTCAGGTTGGCTTGTGATTACACTAAAAAATTGTTACATTTGCAACAAAAGAAACTATGGCAGTTTGGGCCGGAAAGTGCTTTGTGCACCCGAGCTCTTACACTAAAAAAATTGTTACATTTGCAACAAAAGAAACTATGGCAGTTTGGGCCGGAAAGTGCTTTGTGCACCCGAGCTCCAGTGCTCCTGCTATTTAAAAAAATTCAAAAATAAATTTAAATTTTTCAACAAACTCTGAAAAAAATCATGCGCGTTCTCAATGATATATACTACATGCGTGCAAAATTTCAATGCATAATCTTTTATATTATAGTCTAAACAAAAAAGACAAAATGGGGAGATTTAAAACTATGTATTGTTAACTATAATAAGATCTGTAAATTTGTCATTTTTGTGTAGGTCAAAATACATAGTATTTTACATTGTAATTTTACACGTCTACAGGTTACATCATCGAGAACATGCATGATTTTTTCAGATTTTTTTGAAACTTTTACTTATAGTTTTCGAATTTTTTAAAGTGGCAGAATCACTGGAGCTCGGGTGCAAGAAATCTCTACATAGTTTGGGCACTTTTCATCATTCAGGTAAATGTTGGATGTAGATGGACAACCATCATACAAGAAACCAACTTCTCCAGAATAAAATGACACAAGGAACATTCACAATGTGGAGATTTTATAGGGATAATGTTACCACACTGTTATCAGGTCTGTCTTGAGTTTCAACCATACAGAATTAAAACAGGCAGAACTTAACACAAGTCTCCCAGCTGTACAATTGCGTTCTTTACATAAACCAAACCAAAAGCATCCAGTCATCAACTCCCCACACATCTATCTGTACAGAGGGGGGGTCAAAAGGGGACCTACCAAACTCCCGACTCCGGTTCACAGCTGTTCTTTTTACTTGCTTCAGGGGGGCGACATCCGTTGCAACAAAAACCACTAGATGCGCCATGCCACGCCACAAATCCTGCACTAATCCAATCTTCCTCACTTTTTATACAATTTGGGATGGATACCGTCCTTGTCATAGACAGTTAGACTTTACGGCGACTTAGAGCCTCGGTTGGTTATAGTCTACAAACTCCCCGCCATGGAACTCTCTCCAGCTGTCTTCTCGTTGTGATTGTCGTCCTCTTCATAGCCGAGGGGTTCCTTGCCCCCACCCTCCAGAGGCATGTGGATGCATATCCCATTCGGGAACGGTTCCTGAGTTCCATTCAAGGTATTAGAGCAGTTCACATCAAGGGTCAATACCGTACAAATAAAACCCTTATACCAAAGGAGTACTGGCGCTGGGTATTACCCCTTTACTTTTTAAAAGCACTATAATTAAGTTGTTCATACTCTATTGTACCCTATCATGCTTCACACGCGATTTCAATGATCGTGCAACAGTAATATAAAACAAGATTTATAGTTCCAGAGAAGAAATGTGCAATTGTCAAGAACTCGTTTAGCTAAACAGATAGTAAAGAATAGACGGTTGTCCTGTTCAATATGAGTTCATAAAACATATGTCCCTTCACTTTCAGCATACAGTACAACAATTTAATACCTGATTTCCAGTCTCTGGTCCATTGGAATGAAAAAGGATGGGGCGGCATCTCTTGTCCTCATTCATCAAACTTGAATTCTGAAAATGTGAGATAAGTGCATTCCTTCCCTGGATCCTACCATAAGCCAATGAGGCTACTTTCTCGCTGTTGAACTTCTCCCATTTCTTCCCATTAAACGCCTGCAAATTAAAGGCATGCATAAAAAGTGATCTTTTAAGGAGTATACAGATTAATGTAGCCAGGAAGCTTAGGCTGCTGTTAAACTCAACTAGACACAAATCAATTCAAGAACAATGAAACATGTAAAGGGCTGTCAATGAAAACACACCTGGTAGAAAGATATAATGTGCACAGGGGATATCATATTAATGAACGCGTAACCGACATTGCATTTGTTCTGCAGGGAAGTGAAAAAATAATGATTACATTGTCAGATATTCAAATAAGTCCTCAGAAAATAGAAGTGGAAATATAAAATATACTACCTTGAAATCAATTGGCAGGTAGAAGAAGTCGTATGTTCCTTTGTGGAGCTCATCGATTGCAGCCAAAAGCATCTTGGATGTGTACCTAACGAATTCAAGAAAAACTGAGCGAGGACAACTAACAAGCAATTTAGATCACATAAGACAACACAACTGAAAGCTGCATACTTGTTTGGAATGTTTTTTATCATCAATGTTGTCCGAGTATCCTCCCCTTTACGGATCTTCTCCAAATCAAGCTGATACTGCTTCTTGCTATCTGCTTGGAACACACTGCTGTCAACTCGGCGGTTACGACCACGATCAATGGAGCTGTCAATTCCATAATAACCAGGTCCTTGATATGTGGGATTCCCAAAGAATGGTTGCCCTAATCTTGGTGACATTATTGGTCTAAAGTTACTAGAATTATTATCCGACAGGCTTCCACTTAGAGCAGAAACAGGATTCAAAGAAGCACGAGAAGCCATGTTCATCATGAGGCTTCCCCCATTACGGTTAGTACCAATGTTCCCAATATTCCCGAACCTAACTTGATTCATAAAAGATGTCTCGGGGGATTCAGGTAAAAATCCAAAGTGACTCTCAAATGGAGCACCTGAAGGGGCAGATCCAACATGATGACGGTTCTGATCCGAAGATCCAAACAATGAAGACTGGCGACTACCATACAAGAAGCTTTGCCCCTGAGGTCGGCTATTAGATGGCATTGCATGACCACTTACTGGTGGACGCCACATTGAGGATTGAGAATGTTCCCCATAAGCCTTTTGGCTACCCCACAAAAACTCAGGACCAGTTAAAGTTCCAGGACTTGAGCTCATATGTTCACTTTTGTGATCTTGGTATGACTGGGAATGCTGAAATGCAGAACCAAGGGACTGGTTGCTGTTTGAGAACACTTGATCATATTTAGACCAGCTGCTATCCTTCCCGATGGGTGCAATCTTCATAGCATTTGACATCAGTGAAGGGGGCACTCCAATAGGACTCATTCCATTTCCAGTAGGTGAATTGTTGAACGCTTGCAACAAATTATTATCAGTTGGACTACCATATTGAGCCCATGGCCCTGCAAGCGATGATACATTTTTTTAGTTGTAAACAAGTATTTGTAAGAAAACTAGATGAGGCGCAGATAAGATAGACTTAAAACTATTCCAGCAGAAGTACCAGGGGGAGAGTTAGCAATAGGCGATCCAATGTGAGGCCTATAACTTCTGGATTCGTCTTGTTCTAGCTCATGACCAAGGCTTTGCACCAAGCTAGATCAGAAGAAAACAACAGAACAAGAATCAGGTCAGACTGGTACAAGCCGAAGACAAATGACTGCAAAGCTTTGCTGTCCAAAACTCAAGGAACATATCTAGGGGAGCGAACAGGCATATATATATACAGCTTAAAGGATAATACCATTAAATAACTCAGGTAGTATGCACAGGGAGTAAAACTATACTAAGTTACTAACATGTCATGGCCATGCCAAACAATGAAATTAATACACACATGTACTAGCTTATAGCATACATGTCTATTCTGGACAAGGCTAAGAATCTGAAAGCAAAAAGCTTGAATGGAGATGGAGGTACTTCCTTCCTACAGTTTTATGTTCTTCAGATGAATGCATCTTAGATATTGCCACCTTGTTAGGAATCGATTTAGGCACTTCTATTGGGATGGTAGAACACAATCTAAAGCTTGTGAGGGAACAGGAACATGCTAGAGTGAATTTATTTCTTAAAACTCAAAATTCGGGAGGTGCTTCTGAGCTAGAGCATGAGGGAACACATGATAATGTGGACTCAGTGCTCTCAGACTCGCTCACCTTATCAAAAGAAGATTCTGAAGAAATGGGAGAAGGGATTATGGAACTTTTACCTTTGATTGGAGGGTCGGTGCAAGATAATCTGATTACCCATGGGTTGCAGATTAAAACACCGATCAAGACAACCTTAGGTAACAGAAGAAAAGGGGGGAAACAAAAAGCTAAATCATGATTAGTGGTTTCATATGGAACGGTAGAGGGGCGGGAGATATTACCAAACAAACTTATATCCGAGACAACATCTTAGAACACAAGCTGGATTTCGTGGGGATACAAGAGACAATGAAGCAGACCTACCCGCCTGATTTCCTGGCAGGGATCAGTGGTGGTGCTGATTTTCATTGGGAAGGTATCCTTCGAGAGGCCGGTCAGGCGGTATTCTGGTGGGGATTAACAATGCTTCTTTAGAGCTTAGAGAGAAACAAAATGGGGTATACTTTCTCAGACTGTTAGTAACGAACAAGAGTGATAACTTTTCTTGGAATCTGGTGGTGGTTTATGGAGATGCACAAAATGAGGGCAAGGCAAACTTCCTAGTGGAGCTTGTACATGTCATCAAAAAATCCCAAGTCCCGATCCTGATTGCGGGAGATTTCAATATGACTAGAAGAGACAGTGACAAAAATAAACCGGGAGGGTACAACAAATGGAGCCCCCTTTTTAATGCCGTGATTGAGCAGGGGGAACTTTTTGAAATACCACTGACTGGGAGGAAGTATACCTGGAGTAACAATCATGAAGATCCTACCTATGAATTGCTCGATAGGGTTCTAGTGTCACATGAGTGGGAAGAACACTTTCCATTAGTGTGTGTCTCTACCCTGCCTAGCGAGCTTTCAGATCATTCTCCCCTGTTAATAAAATCTGGCGAAAAGACCTTGACACCTGCTAATTTTCGCTTTGAAAATTGCTGGTTTGTAAGGCCGGATCACGCCGAGATACTAGAAAAAGCATGGAAGAAAACTTACAGGGGTAGGAGAAAAATTGATGAATGGCAAAATCGCTTTTATTCGGTAAGGAAAGCTTTGAAGGGTTGGGATAGAAATGTAAAAGGGGAATACAAGAGGAAACGGAAGAAAATAGCCAGTGACTTAGACCTGTTGGACAGAAAGGGTGAACTGTATGGTTTGAACGCTGAGGATAGAACTGATCAAATAAACATGAAAACACAACTTCGTAGTATGGTTAGAGAAGAGGAATTAAAATGGATCCAGAGGTCGAAGGAAAGAGATCTTCTGGAGGGAGACAACAACACGAAATACTATCATGCGAAAGCGAATGGTAGGAGAAGGAAAACGGCTATAATTAGGCTGGTGCAAGAGGAAGGGGTGGTGGAAGGACAGAAAAATCTTATGTCTTACATCACAAACTATTACAAAACCTTGTTTGGCCAGCCTGATAAAGCTAGTATCTCCCTAGATGGTAGAGGTTTAGACAAGATATTAGATGCTGATGCATCGGAGCTTGTCAAACCTTTCTCCATGGAGGAACTAAAAAATGCTGTTTTCGGGATGGCATCTAATAAAGCGGCAGGCCCTGACGGATTCAATGCTGACTTCTATCAGAAAAGTTGGGACTTGATTAAAAACGATCTCTTCCAACTTCTGACCGAATTTCATGCAGGAACGTTAGATGTTGCTAGACTTAACTATGGGGTGATTACGCTAATTCCCAAAGGCAGTGAGGCAGATAGAATTCAGAAATACAGGCCGATTTGTTTGCTTAACGTTTCCCTGAAGATCTTAACCAAAACTTTGGTTAATAGATTAACAGGGATAATCCAAAAAGTAATTAAAATCAATCAGACAGCCTTCTTGAAGGGGAGATACATCCTGGAAGGTGTCTGTGTGTTACATGAGGTGATGAACGACGTACACAAACTCAAAAAATCGGGAGTGCTCTTTAAAATAGACTTCGAAAAGGCCTTTGATAAAATTAAATGGCCTTTCCTAGTTCAAACTTTAGAGCAGAAAGGCTTTCCGACGAAATTCATAGATATGGTGATGAAAGTGGTCACGAGTGGTAAGGTGGGTATCAAAGTAAATGGCGAAATAGGTCCATATTTCACTACATACCAAGGGCTGAGACAGGGAGACCCCCTGTCCCCTTTGCTCTTTGATGTGGCTGTGGATGTTTTAGCCATCTTGATTGAAAGAGCACAAGAGAGAGGATTAATAGCTGGTCTAGCTTCGACGCTGGTAGGCAAAGGCGTGTCGATACTCCAGTACGCTGACGACACGATCTTACTGCTGGAAGACGATCTAGAACAGGCTAGAAATCTAAAGATAATTCTGTGCCTCTTTGAACAAATGTCAGGATTGAAAATTAATTTCCATAAAAGCGACATCTATTGCATGGGAGATGCAGCTGCTAGGGTGAAAGAATTTGAGGAAATTCTAACCTGTAACGCAGCTCAGCTACCCATGAAATATTTAGGTGTTCCCGTCGATAAAAAAGATTGAGGAATATTGACTGGAGACCGGCGAACGAGAGAATGGGGAAAAAACTCTGCCCTTGGCTAGGGAGATTCCTGGTGATAGGTGGCAGAGTAACTCTAATCAACTCCACTGTAACCAGTGTCCCATTATACATGTACTCCTTTTATAGGGTGCCTGTTGGGATCAGGGAGGGGATGGACTCCATCAGGAGTGGCTTCTTGTGGTCGGGGGAAAAAGGGAAACGAAAATATCATCTTGTTAGCTGGGATATGGTGTGTTTACCTAAGGAACAGGGAGGACTGGGGGTGCTAGATCTGGAGGTGATGAATATTGCATTGCTGGCAAAATGGTTGTGGAAGTTATTTAACGAAGATGGCTTATGGCAGCAGATTTTGAGAGCAAAATACCTAAAAAAGGACACTCTCTGTCAGGTGTCCAAAAAATGTGGTGACTCACACTTTTGGCAAGGCCTGATGGAGGTTAAAAAACTTTTTTGGGCATGCTGCAAGGTTGATATAGGTGAGGGGGGGAAAACTAGTCTATGGGAGGATCATTGGATTGGGGATAAGCCTCTAGCAAAATCCTTTCCCAGATTATTCTCCATCTCACTTAACAAAAAGATATCGGTCAAAAATGTGATGGATGTGGGTTTTGTGAACCTGAAATTTCGTAGAGCTATTGTAGGTGTTCTACAGGAACAATGGTCGCATATGAGGGATATGCTTGCCAGTGTAACTTTGACTGAAGCACCAGATAAATTGGTTTGGAAAATAACCAAATCAGGGAGCTTTTCGGTCAAATCCTTCTACACAGCAATGCAGTTCAGCAGGGTGGTGCCTTACAAGTTCTTGTGGAAAATCAAGTTACCCCTTAAGATCAAGACATTCATTTGGTTGGTGCTCAAAAAAAGCATCTTAACACGTGATGTCTTGAAACATCGAGGGGGGACATGTGAGGAAGAATGTCTCTTTTGCGGTAAGAAAGAATCAATAAATCATCTCTTTTTTGAATGCCCTCTTGCCAGATATATCTGGAATGTAGTCGGTTGCGCATTCGGGGTACATTCGCAGTTTCTCTCAGCCGAGCATGTGGTGTCTGAATGGTTAAAAAGGCAAGGGAAACAGAGGAGTTTACTCACTGTGGGTGTGGCTGCCATACTTTGGGGGATTTGGAAAGCGAGGAACGCGGCTTGTTTTGAAAATATTTGGCCTAACGAACCGTGTGATGTGATCTTCAAAATTTGCTATTGGATTCAATGGTGGAGTCTTTTGCAGGTGAAACCGGACGCAAGGGAGCAGCTGGTGTACTTCGCTAAGCTTCTGGAGAAGGTGGCAAGGGAGGTCTTTGGTGCAAGGAGAAGCTGGGCATCCTGGGTGCCAAGACTGACGCTTTGATGATCAAGAGAGGGGGCCTTAACCGAGGAAAAGAAGATGCTGGAATAAAAGGTTTTCTGGAGCAGAGTTAGGCTAGTGTTTTGCCTTTTAGTTTACCTATTGTGGCATTCCAGGCTGGTACTCTGTAGAAAAGGAAGTGTGTTAAACCCTGGTGGATGCGGTGTTTTGGATGAACTATGTAGCCTGTGGTTTCTTTAATGAAATCGGGGGAAACCCTTTTATTCTAAAAAGCTTATAGCATACAAAATAAACCTAGCTGCAGCATCAACAAATTATCCACAAAGATTGTGAGGAACTGGGCACAAGAACAATAATTTAAGGAACAAAAGACCGACAATTAGAAATATAAAACTAACTAGCAAACCGTAACCATACCTTCTGCGTGTTCCCCCAGGACGGCTTGGCTCCAACTTGATTCGTTTTCCAGCAATCTCGCTCTTATTCAGTGACCGAAGAGCAGCTTCTGCTGCCCTTACATCATAGAACTCGATAAACTTATGGTGTTTCTTGTTAGGTGTCTCTCTTATCTGCAAATAGAAAACAAACATTATAAGCGGAAAAATGTTTTTGCTCCCGAGCACCAGTGCTCCTGGTGGTTTCAAAAAATCAAAAAAAAAAATATTTATAAGTTTCAAAAAATCTGAAAAAAATCCGGGATGTAGTTAATGATGTATTCTACAAACGTGCAAAAGATCAACTTCAAATACATTGTATTCCGAGTTGTACAAAAATGACAAAATCTAATAAATTTAGAGATTTGACAATAAGCATACTCAGATCCACAAGTTTGTCATTTTTGTGTAGCCCAAAATACAAAGTATTTAAAGTTCATTTTTGGCACGTTTGTGGAATACACCAATGGCTACATTCTAGATTTTTCTCAGAATTTTTTGAAACACGTAAGTATTTTTTCGATTTTTTTAAAACGCCAGGATCACTGGTGCCCGGGAGCACAAAATCTCTACTCATAAGCCATTATAAGCTTGAATACCAAAAGAATGACCTATGGAGCTGTAGTTTTTCAGCAAAAATAAATTTAGGGGAAACAAAACTTTGGAATAGCCTCCTGACCTCCTTTACTTCACCATATGTTCCGAAGATCTGGCGAACTTCTTCATTAGAAACCGACGGATCCAAGTTAAAAATAACAAGAGTTCCCTGGTTTAAATCTTTGTCGGATGGATTCTCCTGCAAAATCAACAAGGTAATCATTTTCAAGGAGTACTTTTATGGGCAAGATCTAAAGATGCAAAAGAGAAACATAGCATACCTTTGGGATAGAAAAATGTATGTCCAGCTTTCTCCTCCTCAGAGGCTTATTCTGCAATGAACGCATCGCACCACGTGCAGCTCGGATATCAAAATAAGATATCATTACAAAACCCCTATGCTTCGTTGCAGTGTAAAGGGTTCGGATATCCCCAAATTGCTGAAAGAAATGACAATAACAAACACTGTCAGGACCAACTGAGAGTCAAGATCAAATGCATGTATATTAAGAACAGAGAGAGGTTATGGTTAGACAACATAGCAGATGAAAGGCGTACAGATCATCAATGTCATATGCATAGTTGTTCAGTTACAGGATAGACCTACTGCTGAGTAAAACAAATAAATAGGACTGGCAATGCAATTAAAAGCGCGAAAGACTAATGGGCACTGCAGTTAATACCTCAAAGAGAGAGCGCAATTCGGAGTCCTCAACATTACTATTTATGTTCCTCACAAACAATGTTCTTGAAGGGTGCTCCCCAAATGGATGCTCCCCAGCCACAGCTCCAGGACTGTTTGACAGACCGAAATTGTTGACCCCATTGCCTCTAAGCCCATCACCTAGACTCGTGTTCCCCAAACCAGCTGTGATGCCCTCCAGAGAGTCCGAGTCCAGCTCCATGCCCCCTCCACTGCCAAATACATCAAACTCCTCCAGCTCCTCTGCAGGGTTTGTCTGCGCAGACGGCTCGATCTCATTTGTGATCCCCGCGAAAAGGTCATCTTCATCAGGCAATAAGTCATCAATTTGCCGGAGATCAAAGTCAAACTTGTAGTCATTCCCTTGAGGATCATCGTCGAAGTCTTTCAGTTTTGCAGACGTGTCATCCATCAAAGGGGTACCATGTGCAGAATCAGGAGAGATTACTGAAAGAAATAAAAAAAATGCACACCATCAGGAATACGGACGCAAACATAGGCACCGCTAGTCCACAGCACATGATTTTGGATTTGTGAGGTTTCTGGTGCACTATAGATGAGAATAGTCTGGTGTTCCCTCTTTCATGCATCCGTTATTTACTACTAACTCTCATAAACCCCACTGCAGGGCTGGGGAAAATAGGTGTTTGTACAACAATGTTGATTGCTCACTGTGGCATTCACACCCCTTATAGAGGGTGCCAATATAAAAAAATTACTACAGTATGGTCTAAGCATCTTGAGAAGATGGAAACATGGCATACATTTTTGTGCGGAAGAACCGGCAGCGAGGTCGAGAAGATGCTCGTGTCGCCAAGGCCATTGCGCGCATTCGGCTGCGGCTGCAGAGGCACTCCCCACGGGTTGCTGCTGTAACCTGCGGCCTGCCTCTTCTTCACTGCAAGCGGCACCGCAAAACCTGACATAAAGCAAAAAGGCAGGCGTACATTCAGATACAGTAGCAGGAGAGCTGCAATGGACGTGCCTGAGAAGTGGAGGGATTGAGAGATATACCTGGTGGACTGAAAGGAGCCGGCGATCGGTCCATCACTGCATTCACCGAGGGACACCTGCAAGAGCAAACATAGGGAGCTAATTTTAGCATCAGAGTTTTCTCTCCGCAGTGCACATAGGCTAATTTTGGCCACAGAAACGAGCTCGGCGCGACTGATTGGACGCTTCGTCAGCAATCAACTACGCTAGGTAAAATCTCTTTCCGTCATCAGGATTCAGACGGCGATGAATTCGGCGGAACCGCGAGGGAGGGGCCGGGTCAAACATCTCGGGAAACTGGATAAGCACGAGGCGACTTTGACTTCCCGAGAAGAGCGGCGGCGCCAACGATCAATCTAACTAACTTCCGCGGATAAGGTGCTTGCGAAGCGAGCTCGGATTCATCGAGCCATGGCGTAAAAATGCAACCTTTGATTAAGCCCTAACTGACTAACAAGAGTCCGAGTAGGATCGCGGCTGCGCAAACTAATAAACCCAGCAAGAACCCGCCCGCCCGGAGCGATTGAGGGGCGGGGGAGGGAGGGAGCAACTGACCTCGCGCCTCCGTCGGTGGGGCAAACCCTACCCGAGTCCTCGCCGCCCGGAGAAATCTCTCTTTTTCCCCCGCGCTGCTGCGTTGGTTCGCGCGATGTGTGGGGGAGGGAGAGGGAAGAAGAGGAGGGGAAAGACAGAGAAAGGCGAAATCTTGCGCTCTCTTCTCTCCTCTCCTCTTTGCTTTTTATATATATCTAGTTTTTTTTTAATATGGGAAAATAGTTTACTAGAGGAAGCAATTGGTAGTGGACGCCAAGGAAATTATCCGGAAAATAAAATAAGAAGAATAATCATCCGGGGAAAATAAATTATGGGAGTAGTGGGATAGGGACAGCTATGATGATTGAGGCCAGTCCTTTGCCACTGTCCTCCTCTGCCGCAATCCTCGATGACAGGTGGGTCCAGGTACGATTGTCGGCCCACCTTCAGAGAGACAAGCGTGTCGGTAGCAGCAGCCGCTAGTGGACAGCAGCGGGCACACGGAGGCCCACAAAGTTCGGGGTGGTGGGGCCACGAGGACGACGTGGGCCCGCGTCGTCAGCGAGGCGACCGGGTTGAGGAGCTCGTGGCCGTGCGTGGTGGCAGCATATGCTGCATTGGAACGACGGCTGGCGTCCGGCTTTTAACTTTCTTTTTCCAAGGACAAGGAAAAGAAGAAAAAAAAACGACAAGTACCATTTTCTTTTTCATTTTCCTTCTATTGTAAAGCTCTCTTGCTTTATTATAAGTAAAAATGCAAATCGTATCGGCTCACCCTTGGCCGATTCCAGTTTCCAGAAATGAAAAGAATCTGCCTTGAAAAGAACAAAAGAAAAACAGATGCTATAGTAGCAAGCTACTACAGTCCATGGATGATGGATGGGATGGCAGAAAGTCTTGGATGTGACTTGCGGGCATTAAAAAGACGATTGCTTTGGCTGCTTGACTAGGCAAAATCACTCTTGTTTCTTCTAGCTCTACGGAATATTCCAGGCCTGCCTTAGCCTAATCCCTCCTCCACCCTCGTTGAATGAATTTGATACTCAATCAGCTCACTGGGGATAAGTACGACCATTTGGGGTTGCTGATGCCGTGTGAACTCTCATCACTCTTTCCTAGCAAGTTACCCAAGTAGGACTCCAATTACGGGTGCCAACGATCGGTCGTCGGTCGACATGCCTAAAGCTAGCTAATCTTACTTCTTTCGAATTAGTGGGTTTTTTTCTATTGATCTAGCACCCTTTGATGAGCTCAACACAAGCAAATGATCAGCGATTGGCTGATTGATAAATTAGTCTTCAACAACTCTAGTCTAGCTAGCCTAGTAAACCTAGTTAAAATATCTTGAGCAAAAAACAAAACAAAGAGGGAGATTCCGTGGAGGTTCACTATAGGACGATTTTTATCTATCCGTGTCGCATACGCGTGATGGTAGATTAAATTAAAGCCATGGAGCGAGACAAATGGCAACCAGCACCAATCACATAATCTAATCATCAGACAGTATAGGACCTCCAATCAGCAGATAATCCCCCAACAACCAACATGGATGGGCCACTCTCATAAGAAAACAATATTGGACATGTTGTTTTCTTCCAACTTCTGCATCCATCCACCAGGAGATAGATACAGAGCACACAACGACTCTGAATATGCATCATGCATTGCCTTGCCAACGACACCTGCTGATTGCTGAAAGATTCAGAAACTGACACTGGCTGCTCTTTGCCTTGCTCCAGGCTCTGCTTGCTGCTGCTATCCGAATACTGTTGAATGTCACACCAATCTTCTTCCTTCCCCCCCCCCCCCTTTTTTCATTGAAAAACTCACAGCTCCACATCATGGCATCACCAAGATATATGCTTTTTATTTCTTTTCCAGACGTACAAACAATCTTCATCATCCTATCCTTGCTTATGTTACACACATCGGTCTCGTCTAGTTGACATGCTTTTGCTTATGGTACAAATGATGGGATATACGAGGATAGGATCGTAGTACATGCTTATTCCTACTAGGTTACTGTTTTTTTCCCTTTACAGAGATAACTAGTATACCTGGCCTGGGAATTTATTCCTACCTGGGAAGGAACCAACCAGAGCTATGGATTATGAGAGCTACTTCTTGTCATCCTCCTCGTCGCCGCTGGTTTTTGTCATCGGTCCATCGTCGCCATGATGGTTGTCGTGTGAGAAGTGGGACTTGAGTCCGATCCAGCACTGGTAGTAGTCGAGGTCCCGGGAAGGCGATTCCAGAGCCCAGCGGCACACACGGGGGATCAGCGCGGACTCGAACATGAAGGCCAGCGTGCCACGCAGCCTCGTCGGCTCGTTGGCATCGCCGCCGAGCCTGCTAATTGTCGCCTCGTACGTCTTGGTGTCCGGTCCGTGCGGTGTCATGCAGTTGTGGAGGCTGGCGCCTCCGGGGAGGAAGCCATCAGCTTTAGCCTGCGTCACAGGTTCAGTTCAGTTCAGAGAACAAAAACCATCAATGACAACTAGAACTAGATTGGTTGACTGAATATAGATAATTCATATCGAGGCTAGAGATTATTACCTCATACATCCCGTAGATCAATCCCATGAACTCGCTCATGCAATTGCGATGATAGTATGGAGGGCGAACGTGTTCTCAGCCACCAGCCATCGAGGGGGAATATCACAAAATCAAGCATGCCACACCAGGCTTATCGGTTGGAGCAGTCAGCACTGAAAATTGAGGTAATACATATGTGCAAAATGGTTATGATCGCAACCCCGAGAAGCAGCTAAAATGGCCCAACTTAATTATCTCAGCGACAAAACAATCACCTGTGTTTACAGATGGGTCGGCATGATCAAACAGGACAGTGTTAAATGGACAGAACTTGCTCAGATCGTACTGAAAAGGAAACAAAATATAGAGTTAGGCACACATGGCAAGATGCAGGACCAAACAAAATCAGGCAATTATTCCTAAACAGCAATGCAGAAACCAGACAGAGTTTAACAGGCAAAAGTGACTCGACAGAGGCGCCAGCGGCGTTGCTGAATGGCGGTTACCTTGTAAGGGACATAATTTCCATGCCATGCGACCACATTAAACGGGAGAAATCCTGCGTGGCGGTGAATAGCTCACCGCCATACTTCTGCACTATTACGTATCCAGGGCGGTGGGCTTGCTCAAACCATGCTGTGGGGGAAAGGAAATCCCTTGCCGAAGCCAAACCATTAGCACCTGCAACCAAGTTATATTTTAAGCATCTCATAGCAGCATGACCTGTCGATTGCTACAGTATGAAAGTAAAAGGCAAGGGAACGAGTATTACCAATTGGGCCAAGATCAGGGAGCTGGAAATGAGCACCAAAAATCTCAGAAACGTAACCACGCGATGGGCCATCAGGCAAGTCGACAGCGAAGCGAAAGCCTTGAGGAATGACAACGATTTCACCGGGCGGCACTAGCATCTTTCCGCATTCAGTTGTGATCAACAACTCTGGGCTTGACACCAAAACAATTGGAGATAATGAGGATAGACATTCCCATCAATCAAAGGTAAGCATAGTTGGACATGAATCACATTAAGTAACCTTTTCCTATTTCATTTTAAAGAGAAGTATGTTATCAATCACACAAAAAGATATAAAGCGGCACAGGTGGGACACTGAAAAAGGATGCAAAGCAAGTAAGTGTGGGGAGCAACAGAAACATAACTCTAGTGGTAGTGGGTCTGGTATACCAACAAATAAAATTGCGGTTGTGTGGCTGAATTTGGGACAATTCCCGTAAAATGACTGTCAAGCGATTGGACAGCGGAGACAAGTGTACAATACCTAGTAGGAGTAGTTCGCAACGCATAAGCCATGAACGTGTTGACAGGTAAGTAACATGCGAGATATGTATGTATGAGCTGCATGGTTTGAAGTGAAAAGACTTACTTCCTTGCTGGGGGACAATGAGGAAATCACCATCTGCGTTGCAAAAGGCGCATCCATCCATGGACTTGTTAGCAGCATACCTACAACGACATGAGCAAGCTAGTCAGTCAGCCATTCACTCGGTCTGAATTTGGAACATGACGCCATCAAGAATGAACTGAACACTGAAGTGTAGCAGTGAACTGAACAAGTCGGAAGGATGATTCAGTTCAGCAGCTAAGCTGTAACAGAGCAGGTTGGTAGAGTACATACATGTGGATTGCGAATCCGTGTCGGAGGAAGGAGCTGCCCGCGCCGCAGACGGTGTAGAGGCCGTCGACGAAGTCAACATCCGGGGGCGAGCTCGGCACCTCCTCGGGCCTCCACCGGAGCTGCGTGGGTGTGGCGACGGTGGTGGCGCGGTCGTCGAAGTCCCCGACGAGGCGGCGGTTGGTGGGGTCCCGCGGGTGGAACGGCTCGTGGGTCACCGACGGCTTGATCCGGTACAGCCACCTGCACGGGCAATTGAAGAAAGGAAGGCAATTGAAGAAAGGAACGGATCTTGAACCTGAAGCATGCTGTAGGAGAGGTAGGGAGGAGAAGAAGGTAGGTAGGCACGTACGTGCGAAGGTTGCGGTGGCGCGGGGTGGTGAAGGAGGTGCCGGAGAGCTGCTCGGCGTAGAGCCCAGCGGGCAGAGCAGCGGGCTGTTCTGGCCGGCGGGGAGGGAACCCGGCACCGCCTCCGACGAGAAGCTGTTGCCCAGCCCCGACAGGTAGCTGAACCCGTCGCCGGCGCAGTCCTCCGGCTGCTGCTGCTGCGGCGGCCTTGGATCGTTGGGTTGGACATGGTGGCTGGCTCTGGCTGGCGAATGCGTGCAGCTCCCGGAGGCCGGCGACGAGCGAGTGGCAAGTAAGCAAGCCGTGAGTGACTGTCTCTTCGCCGTCGTCGTCGGCTTGTGTGTTGGAAGTGTCAGAATTGAAAACTCTCTCCGCTGTGTGGTGACTCAGCTGTCATCATCTGCAGGGACTGCATCTTCGCATCTCAGCCGTCCGTCCAAATATTCAGCGGACCAGGTTAATTAGCAGCAGATTAACAAACAGTGCTTCAGATCTCAAACATAACCACGCTGTAAGCAAACTGAAACTCACCAAACTGCACACACATGCACAAACACCTAGGATGCAAACTGAAGCATCTCTTCAAGATCACTACCCAAACTCTTCCCTGACTGCTCATGCCATGAGCATATACAACACCGGAGTGTAATCAAAGGAGCAACCCCGAATGCAAAAGAAAAAAAATCAAATAAATGGTAGGAACTATTTATAGGTTAAGTTGGCAGCAGATTAAAATGCTACAGATCTCGAACGTAAGCACACACGACATATGGTCAGATTATTATTCAGGGAAAATAAACTATACTACACAGCTGTACTTGTATGTACCTCTGTCATGCTAAAATACAGCAAACTGAAGGAGTAGCATGCGTTTTAGCTAGGCACATGAATGAGGTTACAGAGACTGCTCAGCTGAAACACTGCCCTCAACTCCTGATGAGCATGGTTACCTCATGAGACCTCTGTAAACAAACTGAAACCCACCAAACTGCGATGCTACACATCCAAAGATCAGCATCCAAATACTTCTCTCACTATCATGGTTAAAAAAAATAAGCGTGCCTAGGCATGCGCGTAGGCGAAATAGGAAATGCATGGGGCCATATCTATCAGCACTTTCTTAACAATCGCTCCCCACATTTTCTAGAACCAGGCAAGGCAACCTTGGGTTCAGTTTACCAAGGCGGGCTGTATGTTGCTAATATAGTAGATCTCTGAGTTCGTCAAAGCATTATCTATCCTTTTTTCGCGGCATGAAATGGGGTTTCAGACAATAGTGAGTGGGTTCCACAAAAAAAGACAATAGTGAGTGGATTAAACCGGTCTGGAAGTACTAACAGGTAAAAACCACACGAGAAGAAGATGAGAAACCAGTGGAGAAAATCATCTACCCCTACTCTTGATTTTCCACCTACAAGTACTTACTAGCAAGGACTGCAAACACCTAGCTAGAATTTCGTAGGCAAGCTGCGCCCCTGCTGCTCACACAAAGTGGCCCAATATAACAAGCACTCACCTAGCAAGCACCAAGCCACCTTGCATAGCAACCTTGTGGCTGCCACCGCATTATTCTCACCAAGCCCGCCCCTTCTTCATCCACATATAGCATGATTTTGCATCCTCCATAGCTGAAAACTAGTGATCTTGCTGCCTTGTCAACGAAAGCCATGAGAGGTTTTACACTGGTAGTAGCGCTGCTGCTTGCTGGAGAGCTGCATTGTGCAAGAACAGCAGCAGAGGCATCCGCGCCACCGTCTTCACAACCGCAGCCAGAAGCACCACCACAGGCTCCTGAGCCACCACAGCACGGAGCACCACCGCCACGACGACGGGGACATGGATCGTCACATGGACGAACCCCGTCACCACCGCGGTCAGCGGTTCCTCCATCGCCACCACCAGCACCTCGTTCAGTGGTCCTCCGAAGCAAGCTCCTCCGTCGCCGCCAAGGCAGGTTGTGCCACCAGAAGAACCCGTGGTGGCGGCGCCACCGCCACCCAGGGCGAGGGCCAACAACTACACTGTCGGCTGCACTACACTCCTCATATTTGGGGACTCGACAGTGGACCCTGGAAACAACAACCGTCTGCGGACGACAGCCAAGGCGAACTTCCTGCCCTACGGCATCAACTTTTATGGCCGAAGGCCAACTGGACGTTTCTCCAATGGCAGGCTAGCCACTGATATGTTGGGTAACATATCACATTTCTCTGTCTTCCTTTGGTCTGTCATAGTACTATTTGTTTTAGGATACCTGACTGGATTTGCGGTTGTGCAGCGGATAAGCTCGGTATACAGAGGACTATGCCGGGCTTCCTTGACCCGACGTTGAAGCTGGGCCAGCTCAGGAAGGGTGTGAGCTTTGCATCGGCGGGCTCTGGATACGACGATATCACTGCCACCACATTAGTATGTCATTAACATCCACTTCTAATACTTTCCACTAGATCACTGCATGAAAATAACCTATTTGATAGTGATATTAGTGAATTCGTACAGCACAGAGTACATAAATGTGTGGTTATTCACATGAAAATGATCTATCTCCTAGTATAGTTAACTCAGAGTATATAGTTAGTTTTCATTTGATCACTGCATAAAAATAATCTATTTGATGGTGATATTAGTGAATTCGTACAGCACAGAGTACATAAATGTGTGGTTATTCACATGAAAATAATCTATTAGTGGAGTTAACTCAGACTCTCAGAGTATATTAGATGGTGAAGTTATGGCAAGCAACTTGTGCAAGGCTACTCCACAATTAGTGCTGTAGTAGCATAGCTAGCTAAACTTTTTACTTGCAGAGCGCGTTGCCATTCCGGAGACAACTATGGCACTTCTGGCGCTACAAGCTACTGATCCGAGCCTTGCACGGACCAAGAAGAGCAGAACGGCTTGTTAACAGGGCTACCTTCATCATAAGCGCTGGCACAAATGACATGCTTCTAAACTACATCGCATCAAATCGGTCTGCTGGTGCCATTGGCATGCTGCGGTACGAGAACAACCTGATATCACGCCTCGGCAACTATACCCAGGTACACATGAATTTTGGACCAAACTGGCTAGCATCCGGCAAATATAGCTTGCATGTTCTGTGATTAATGTTGGATGTCACATGCAGGTGATGAGAATGCTTGGAGGGAGAAGATTCGTGTTTGTTGGGCTACCCCCGATCGGTTGTTTACCAATTGCAAGAACATTGCTTGGAAGGGGTCCAGATGGATGTGACAGCAACTTAAACCAGCTAGCGGCTTCCTTCAACTCACGGCTGATTCAGCTATCGAATTTCATCAACTTACAGCCACGATTAAGAAGTGCCTACATCGACACCTACACAATCATACGGGCGGCAACAGACAACCCTCAGAGTTACGGTATGCGTTTCACATTTCTTTTAAACATTGGCATGATGCAGAATTTCTTAAGCATGACTAATCGATCTTCTCTTTTTGTGAAATGACTGGATTCATGAACGGTAGGGCTGTCGGAGGTATCGAGAGGGTGCTGTGGATCAGGGATGATCGAAGTTGGTCAGACATGCAGAGGGCGAAGGACATGCCCAGATCCTAGCAAGTATCTCTACTGGGATGCTGTTCATCCAACAGAAACAACAAACCAACTAATCACAAGTCTGATGCTGGATTCTATTGCCGGATTCTACAGCTAAATGCTCAAGCTCAAAAGGATTTTCATGTGGATTGAACCTGCGTGTTAAGGTTACACTAGTAGTGGTATCGTTTCTCCTTTCGTTCTCTTACATCAATGTAATGTGCTATGTGCAACTGTATTGCAGTGTAGTTGAGTTGTAAGACTAAAGTGAACATGTTATTAAGAGGTATATGTGAGACATTAGTTTTAATTTTGCAATTGAAGAAAAAGACACAGATTAATTGGGGTGGATCAGCATGAACAAATTGATTCAACAAGGGGGTGAATCGATTCCTTACAGTGGTTCTTAACGCTGTTCCGCATGGAGGATAGGTCTACGCAAAGGGAGGCATCGCTGAGGCCTGAGGATCCTGCCATGAAATCAAAATCTTAATCTGGTCAATGTTCTGATTTGTGCTTTTTTTGGCATCAAAGTATATGGTATTGACAATACAAGTAAGCAAGAGCAAGAAACAGTTGGCAGGGGACAACAAGTATCAGGATTCATGATTAGTAATCTTCTATCATCTCCAGTCAGGAGATTAAACAACCTGCAGAGCAATAGATGGATAATAATACGGATTTGATAATCCCAGAACATTGCCATCATAACATTTGTCAACAACTTAAACAAGTTCTAATAGGCTGGCCAATTATATGCCACAACCAACAGAAAACATGCTCCATCCATAAACCCAAACAGAGACCAGGCCTTCCTTTTTGTGGACACAAAACAACCCACTTGCTTAAGCCTTACTAATAGCGCATTCCAGGATGATAAAGCGAACCTACTGCTACCCACTGCCTCAAAATCTATGTCCACAGTCAGAGAGAGCCAGTCCGATCCACAGCTCAATAGTGCTCCTCGGCGGCACGTTCATCTTCTCACGCTTCTCCTTCTCACGCTTCTCCGGCGGCACGCTGACCTTCTCACGCTTCTCCGGCGGCACGCTGACCTTCTCACGCTTCTCCGGCAGCACGTCCACCAGCTCGTACTCCACCTTCGATACATTGTTGTCCTCATTCACCTCGAAGCCAGCAGGCTCCTCGACCACCTCGATCAGGCCCCACTTGTCCACCGCCAGCCTCATCGTACCCTTGAACATGTCGATCTTGGCGTTGCGGAAGATCACTGTGTTGCCTGGCTTCATTATCTCAACTGTTGACAAGAAAATGACTTGTTAGATTAGCCATGTGGTGCAACTTGTAAGCAGTAGACAAGATGTTATCCATACAACTTATACAAAACTAAAATCAGACAAAAAAATCATTAACACATAATGAACTAAATATGACTTCGATTACTAAGAAAACAGAAATGATTAAAATGCATAGGGAAAACAGATTATGAAGTACGGTTGCTATATCAGGAAGTGACAAGCGTAAACACACTATCATCCAGCGGGTTTAAATAACCAGCTTATGGGCATCCATTATTATTACCTAATCACACATGTCATGGATCATCACAGATGCACATCATCATTCACAGTTTCACTTCAATCAAGCCTAGAGAATATGCATATATGATTCTTGCTTTGGAACATGAATGAATTTCTTACATGCATGTCCCTTCAGGCATCCAGCAAAACTACATACAGATGTTTCAACAGGACAGACTAACTAATCTTGATTGGATACATATATCAACCACATATGGACAGATTTCACATTGCAATTATTTGTACACTGTCCCAATAAGTGTGGCCGTAACTTGTGGTTGGATAATAGAAAATATAATGCTGACATGGTAACTGCAGCTTAAGGGGATCAGTTCTCCCCCAATGCAGGCTAAGCAGTTGATGAATGTACCTAATCCAGCAGGTTTAAATAACCAGCTTATGGGCATCATTATTATTACCTAATCACACATGTCATGGATCATCACAGATGCACATCATCATCCACAGTTTCACTTGAATCAAGCCTAGAGGATATGCATATATGATTCTTCCTTTGGAACAAGACTGAATTTCTCACATGCATGTCCCTTCAGGCATCCAGCAAAAAGTACACACAGATGTTTCAACAGGACAGACTAACTAATCTTGATTGGGTACAAAGCTCAACCCCATATGGACAGATTTCACACTGCAATTATTTGTACACTATCCCAATTAGCGTGGCAGTAACGTGTTGTTGAATAATAGAAAATAAAATGCTGACATGGTAACTGCAGCATAAGTAGTTTTCCCCCAATGCAGGCTAAGCACTTGATGAATGTACCCATGTTGAAAATACAAAAGAAGCATGTAGTGTAAACAATAAAACAAGAGAGCAAGGTACACATGTCCCTTGAAACCCTGTACACGATCAAATTCCAAAGCTTCCACTTGCAAGTTGCAACGCAGGACCCAATACATAACTACCAAAATTAGTGTCATGTAACATACAATCAAATGATGACTATACCGATCCATGGTAACTGCTGCATAAGTGATAAGTTTCCCCCAATGCAGGCAAAAAAACAGTTGATGATTGTACCCATGTTGAAAAATATATCGGTTTTGCTAATTCTCAATCGAATGAGAATTAGCTTAGTTCTCATTCACATGACGTCATCAGTTGCAGGTGGACTTGCAACGGCTTCGGACCACTTGATTTGCTTCGTGATTCATGCATCAGTTGCAAGTTGACTTGCAACTGAGATTTGATGACGTCATGTGAATGAGAATTAAGTTAATTCTCATTCGACTGAGTTGCAAGTGGACTTGCAACTGCTCTGGACCATTTGATTTGCTTCGTGATTCGTGCTAATAATGAGTTGCAACTTGACTTGCAACTAGGATTGATGACGTCACACGAATGAGAACTAAGCTAATTCTCATTCGATTGAGCCCTAGAGAGACCCAAAATATATAAGAGACGCATGTAGTGTAAACAAGAGAGCAAGGTAGATGTCCCTTGAAACCCAGTACAGGGGCAAATTCCGAAGCTTCCACACGCAATGCAGGACCCAATACATATAACTACCAAAATTAGTGCCATTTAACAGACAATCAAACGATCCATGGTAACCGCAGCCAAGTGTCTCTCCCCAGCAGTAGACGGATCAAGTAGCAGTGCACCAAGCATAGGGGGATGAAGTCCCTAAATCGAGCAGAAGAACAATAAAAACGGATCTACGAGAATCATCTAGCGATAGATCGACGAGAGAACACGCCGCGCAAACAAAGCAATCCAGGACAAGTCGCGCGGCATCATCAGGACACGGGGGCCGCGGATCGATCTAAATAAAGGCAGGTACATACATTGGTCGACGAAGAGGAGGGGGAGAGGGGCGGGGACGAGGGAAGCGGGCACTGACTCTGCTGGTTGCGGGCGGTGACGAGGACGGTGCCGGTGTGGTCCCCGACGAGGCACTCGGCGACGTGGGCGCGGGGGAGGGCCCGGTTGGGGAGGGGCTTGTCGAGGACGGTGCGGGCGGAGAGGACGCGCGCGACGAGGTTGTGGCCGTGCGTCTGCGGCAGGAGCTGGTCGACGGTGGTGAAGACGGGCTTGCGCAGCTTCACGGGCGCGGCGGCGGGGGCGGGACGGGCCCCGTTGCTGGGCTGCGGCGGCGCGGGGCCGGAGGCGCGGCGGTAGGGGGGGCCCTCGTCGTCGACATCGCCGGAACCCTAAACCCTAGAGAGAGAGATTCGGTGGAGGTGGTGGTGGTGGTGGCGGTTACTTGCTGCGATGCTCTCGTCTCCGTCTCGTATATAAAGAAGGACGAGGAAAAGAGAGGAAGGGGAAGGGATGGATCGTGCCGCTGGGCCAAATTGAATACTTCGCCACAAACTGTTGCAGAACGGCCTGCCGGACTGGATCAAAGCCCGAGTTTGAGTTTCTCTGGACTGGACTGGGTTGTCGGGCCGGGTGAACCCTATATAGCGCCCGTTAGCGGCGCTTATCGCGCCGCCTGAAGGAAAGTTTTACTGGGCCTGCCCGTCTGGCGCCTTTTTCCTTTTTGTTTTTCTTTTTTCTTTTTCTGGTTCTTTTCGTTTCTTTTTTCTTTTCTGTTTCTTTTTTCGTTTTCTTTTTCATTTTTCTTTTCTGTTTTGTTTTCGTTTTATTTTTTTAGTATTATTTTTCGTTCTTTTAATTTTTTGAAAATGTTTTCAAAATTGAAAATGATTCCAAATTTTGAAAATGGTTCCAATTTTTTAAAATGTCTCCAATTTGAAAATGTTCCAAATTTTGAAAATGGTTCCAATTTTGAAAATGGATCCATTTTTTTAAATGGTTCCAATTTTGTAAATGGTTCCATTTTTGAAAATGGTTCCAAAATTGAATTTAAAAATGGTTCATTTTTTAAAATGGTTCCATTTTGAAAATGTTTCCAAATTAAAAATGGCTCCGAATTTAAAATGGTTCCAAATTTGAAAAATGTTCACTTTTGAAAATGGTTCCATTTTGAAAATGGTTCCAAGTTTAAAAATGGTTCATTTTTTAAATGGCTCCATTTTGAAAATGGTTCCAAATTTAAAAATGGTTCTGAATTTAAAATGGTTCCAAATTTAAAAATGGTTCCAAATTTGAAAATTGTTCATTTTTTAAAATGTTTCCAAATTTAAAAATGGTTCCGAATTAAAAAATGTTTTCAAATTTGAATTTTTTTAAATGGTGCCATTTTCAAATTTGGAACCATTTTGGTTTTTGTTTTTATTTTTTGAAAATGTACATATTTTGAAAATGGTTCATATTTTGAAAATATTCAGATTAAAAAAGTATTCGTGTTTTAAAAAATAGGGCCAAAAAAAGCAACGAAAAAAATTCGAAACTGGCCCGAAACAGTCCAAGCAGTGGGGCGAAACGTTTTCACTACTAGGAAAAAGGCTATAGGTGGAACCACTTTTTGTGGCGCACCAAATAGCCATGAGCCACAGAAATATTTCTGTGGCGCATCCTTTTGCTTGCGCCACAGAAATTTTGGATTTCAGTGGCGCATGTGGGATGTGCGCCACAGAAATGTGTATTTCTGTCGCGCCTATTGTTGTATGCGTCACAGAAATGTGTAGAAATACACATTTCTGTGGCGCACATTGCTATATGCGCCACACAAGTTTCAAAAGTAAATTCAAAATTTTCAAAAAATCCAAAAAAATTAAAAAATCAAAAAAATAAAAAAAAACCAAAAAACCCAAAAAAAACTTAAAAAAAAATCCAAAAAAAATCAACAACTCCAAAAAAAAATGAAAATTTAAGAAAAAAAGTATTTTAAAAAAACATCATTTTTTAAAAATTACATTTTTTCTTAAATTTTCAAATTTTTCGGATTTGTTTAATATTTTTGGATTTTTTGAAATTTGTTGAAGTTTTTTGGATTTTTTGAATTTTTTTGGATTTTTTAAAAAAAATTGAAGTTTTCTGGATTTTCTGATTTTTTTGAATTTTTGAAGTTTTTGTGTTTTTTGGATTTTTTGAATTTCCTTTTGAAACTTTTGAAGTTTTTGATTTTTTTCGAAATTTTAAAACACACATATATACACATACAATTCTTAAAAGGATTGATATGATACTTATATCAATAAGAACTTTAGTAGCATAAGGGTAGCTGAACTGAATAGAACTTAGAATTTAAGCGTGCTTGGGTTGGAGCAATTTAAGGATGGGTTCCCTAGCGGAAAGTCGTCAATTCAAAAAAAAAAATCAAATATTTAGGTTTTTCCAAATTATTTCATTTTTTTGTTTTTTCCTGAATTTGTTTGAATTTTTTGAGAATTCTGTGGCGCATATCTGTGGACACAGAAAAAAATTAGTGGCAGCTTATCTGTGGCGCACCCACCATGCGCCATAGAAAGCTGAAAGGGTGCGCCACAGATAGGGTTTTCCCTACTAGTGTTTCTACGCGCGCGAAACAATTGGACCGGCCCACGTACGCGGCGCGGGGCGAGCCATGTAGGCGACGCTAACGAGCGACACACAGGACTTCCCTCGGGGCGTAACTGGACCAGATCTAGGCAAACATCAAACGGAGTGGAGTTACCTGGTCCTGTTATTTTTATAAAATTGAAAATCATATTTAAAAGTTTTTTTGAAATAAAACCGGATATAGCCAATGGTGGATTCCACATATGCACAAAATATCGATTTTAAATACTCGCTCCGTTCACTAATATAAGTCATTGTAGTTTTTTCTTGATTCAAATGTATCTAGACTTATTATATATATATATATATATATATATATATATTATGTATGTAGTCAAATTTAAAATGATGAGTCCAATGCCTTATAAAAGTGAATGGAGGGATTACTTTGTTTTCTCAGCTACATCAAAATGAAAAAAGTATGAATAAGTATGCATATTCTCAAATCTTTAAATTTTATCAGATTTTATCATTATTGTGTAACCCATAATTCAAATAAATTTACATTGTGATTTTCCATCTTTGTAGGATATATCATCGGCTATGTGCAGAATTTTTTGAAACATGTAAGATTATTTTTTGAATATTTTGAACTAGAGGGAACACTAGAACTTGGGAGCCAAAGAGAAATTCCACATCAAATGGTGCTACTAGGTAAAAACAGACAGTGTGCCGACACGAATAAAACTCCCAATCCCTTGTGTGGTTTCTGGGTATAACTAGAAAAGGTTCGATCTTTGAGAAAATCGGTTGGTGCAGCGAGTGGCGTTCTCGTGTCGACATGTGTTGCACTTGGAGCGTTCCTCCGCACCAGCGTACTTTTAAAAGTGTAGCGTGCAGCGCTGATGTATAAAATTGCGAAGTACAATATTTACAAAAAAACTGAGGTAAAACAATCTGAAGTACGGAGTACAAAACATTCGAAGTACGAGTATACTCAAACCCAAAGTACAAAAATCTGAAGTATAAAAATACTAAATCTCGATATACAAAAGTACAAGTATATTGTAACCCAAAGTACAAAATTTCTCTAAAACCAAAAAAATCGTCAAATTCCCGTTTGGAGTACAAAAGTACACATAAATCCCAAAATACAAGTACACTGGAAACCGAAATACAAGTACATATTGGAAGTACAAAAAAGTTTGTCAAAAATGTACTTCCACCCATCCCCGTCCCTCTCTATGATGTCCTCGTCCCACTTTGCTTCTCATGGCGACTCATGGTGATCATAGACTGTGAGATCCTGGCACAGAGCTTAATAGGATTGATAGAATACTCATAACAAAAAGTTCCAACTTCTTTTCCAGAAGCTCATCTGAAAAGAACTCTGAAACATGTTTGGCCTGGAGTGATTTGAGGCTGGGTCACTAACCGGGAAGTCCTTCCTGGATGCGGACGAGTGAGGACAAAGTTGAAAGGATCGTATGTCCACCTAGAGGGGGGGTGAATAGGTGCTACTCCAAATTTTAATTCTTTTTCGATTAAGGCTTGACACAAAGGTAAATTATCTAGATATGCAACTACGGTGAATTTATCTATATGACAAGTTAAGCCTAAACAAGATAAGATACAAGTAGTAAATAAAGAGTAGGGAGTAACCGATCGGGAAGCACGCGGAGACAAGGATGTATTCCCGAGTTCCTCCTTTTTAGGGGAGTACGTCTCGTTGGAGGGGTGTGAGTTTCAAACTCAAGACGCTACAAATGGCCTCACCCTATTCTCCGATGAACCTAGCCCAAAAGCTCGGTTCACCTTCCACTATTGGAATCCTTCGAGGCGGAATCCGGAGCCCTTACAACAAGCTTGGAGCACAACCCACAAAAGGATTGGGAGCTTCCAAGCACCACGAATCTGCTACACAAAAGTAGCGAGCAAGTAAGTACAACAAGATGCCTAGGTTTTCCTAGTGGAAACCCTAGGCTCCAATCCCTCAAGTGAATGAGGGGGAAATGAAGAACGCTTCGGTGGAGTTGTAGATCCGGGTCTTCTCCTTCAATTCTCCAAAGATCAACGAGTTTGGGTGGAGGGATTGGGAGTAATCGAGGTTTTGAGCTTGCAACAATGGAGGTCAACAGGATTTGGGCGAGCTAGCTGGCTGGAGATAGGTGGAGGTGTATTTATACCCCTCCAGAAATTTGTCTGTTGGAGACCCAGGGGAATCGGATATTGCGGTTCAAAATAGGACCGGACAATCCGGCACACCGGATAATCTGATGCTCTTCAGGAATTTCCGGCTGTAAATATCCGGGTACCTCCAGGAGGCTTCGTGTTCTGGTCCTTAGCCGTTTTCCTCTTTTCTTCTCCAGAACCGGATAATCCAATGGACATCGGAATTTCCGGTTGCAAATATCCGGGTACCTCCAGGAAGCTTTGCGCTTAGTCCTTAGCCGTTTTTCTCTTTTCTTTTCGGTGTTGATGCACATATGTTTGTATACAACTAAAAACCTGCATCACTTAACACTTGATTAACGCATCCCTGGTGTTGTTAACTAACACACAAAACACAAGGGTTCATGAAATGCTCTTTCAAAAATGCGCAGAAAAAACTAGTGTTGATCTATGAGGCCAGTCTAGAGATCCGTGGGTTTGCTTTTGGAATCAAGTGGAATGTAATGGAACCGTTCCACACCTGGGGCTGGTTCTTGTGTTTGGTTGTGGAGGTGGAATGGAACCAAGTGGTTCCTCTGGAGGGAATATTCCCCTAGATGCGGAATTAACTCGTCCGGCCAAATCGTTTGAACGGGCTGGAACGAGGCTAACCACATCACTAGTCTAACCACCCACGCACTCGTCTAACCACATCACGTGAGCACCGGCGACAAAGGAATCGAGCGGCGCAATGGGAGCGGAGCAAGGAGCGACGACGGGTGCGATGCGGAGCAAGGAGCAGCGGCGGCGCCGGGCGGAGCAAGGAGCAGCGGGTTCGGGGGAGCAAGGAGCGGCGCCGGCGGAGCAAGGAGCGACGGCAGCACCGAGCGGAGCAAGGAGCGGTGACGGCGGGCCGGGCGGAGCAAAGAGCGACGGCGGTGGTGCCGGGCGGAGCAAGCAACGGCGGCGGGTGCGATATGTGAAGAAAGGAATTTCCTCTTCCCAATAGCTAATCCAAGATTAGTGCTAGATTTTGTGCTTAATTAATATTGTGTACCTATTTTTCCTCTGGATAAATTGTCGTGATTTTAAACAGGCAGCATTAGGTATCGGCAGTATTTACCTATCACTATGAAATTGCGTAATGACAGTGGTAATCTCACTCTTCATTTGATTTGAACCATGCCTTTAGAATCGTTCCATTCCACCTTATTGCTCTAACCAAATAGTGGAACGGAATGGAACCATGAAAAATCATTCTAGTGGAATGTAACCATTCCATTATATTTCACTTGTTTCTAAAACCAAACACACCCCTAGATAACTGTCAGGGGTGACAGGCCTGGCCCGAGGTGGCCGGCTGTTACATAGACATCCGGGGGGGGGGGGCAAGGAGAAGATGACAATTGTCGAGATAGGAACACATAGGGAAAAAATACAATACACTTGGCCAGTGATTTCGGCGGTCTCTGGGGTTACCGTGGAAGGTTCAATCCAATTGCTTTGCTTATCTAACGATTTTTTTTCCGTTCTACCTACCTTCGTTCTCTTTTCGGACAATGCAACCTCGTAAGCAGTGACAGATTCACTTACATAATATGGGGACAATTTTCCTACGTGTAAATGTGTCGTTTGTAATCATGTTTTTTTTGTTAATTTATTTCAAATGTTAGACTAAGAAAAATGTTGTTCGCTAGAAACAAGTTATGAAATCACATAGAAAAAAAACCTTAGCATCTTGTTTGAAACTATAAATAAAAAAAACCTGAGCATTGTCATGCATGGAATTTTTTTTTTGCGAAAAGGCCAACAAATCTATCGAACAACGGTACAAAGAATCCCAAATTAATAAAAATTACAAATAGATCTTCGGATCACCTAACGACGACTAAAAACACTGAAGCTAGCCGAAGACGTGCCGCCGTCCTCACCCCTCCCTCAACGGAGCCAGGTAAAACTTATTATAGAGCTTGTTGTAGTAGACAGACGAGAAGTAGTCGTGCTAATGCCTCGAGGGACCAGCGCACCAGAGTAGTAACCATCACAAATGATGAAAACCGTAAATCGGAAGGGCTAGACCTGCAACCATAAGGACGAACACGAAAACAGACTGAATCCCGGGAGATCCGTCGGACACACGACTCCACGCACCCTCCGCTAGATTCACCACCAGAGCGAGAATAGGACGGAAGTACCTTATTCTTACTTCAAAATGTAGCCACCGCCTCACCATATCAAAAAAGACACTGTAAAAAGCTAAACAAAAGACAGGAACCCTCCCGCCGATAGGAGGCCGTGATCTGCCAAGTCTCCAAGGCCCTAAGGCCATTGGAGACAGAACGGACCAGCGGCGTCGGCGAGGGGATTTTTACAATCTCCTGGACGATAGCCTCTCTCTTTCCTCAATGTACCGCTTCGCTCCCTATTTTCCGTCAACGTCAATGTTGTCATGTTGTGATATTGTGCAACGGCTCTGTCATGCATGGAATTTAACTAACCTGGGTTTCCTTGTTCAAGAAAAAAACTAACCTGGGTTTGACTTGATTACTATACCGGCCGGCCAGGTCAAACGAGGATGGTCGGTATCATTTTCTGGGGCGTGGACTCATTTCACACGTGCTTGACCGTACGACTTTCTAATCATCCATCTCAAATTGTGCAGAAAAAGTTAGCTTGGACTGCCGAGAGATGTAGTCGTATGGCCGTATTTTTCAATAAGTCAGTGTTTGAAATCGCTGAGTATTGACGGCTTAACTTTCAATATCAGCACCTACAACACAATAAAAAAATTGCTTTTGTCAACCCTTTTACCTCACATGTAGTATATATATTCGATACTTGTGCCAACTTTTTAGGTGTCGGCTAGGAATCAAACCGACTAGATGGTTCACTTTTCTTGTTAAACACGATTCGATTCATTGCAATGTACTGAACCGGCTCAATCACCCATCTGAATCGTTTTTCCACCTTTTTCTTCTCTCTTTTATGTCCTACTAGTTGGCATGTACGTGCAACGCACGTTTTTATAATTTAACAGGGTGTATGTGCAATGTGTCGGCTAATGGAAAAAAATACGATAAGAAACATCATCATATTTATTCCACCTTGACGACGCTTTTAACTCGTGTAGATCGACATGTTGATCTATTTGGTAGTTGCGACACTGACACACTGGGTGCTGATAAAATTGTTCAAGCATTTGCACAATATCTGATCAACATAATGACCATAGAGGTTCCCTAATTGGAAAAAAAACAACATAGTTGTTCCCTGCCTGTAATCAACAGGGTTGATCTCAGAGAGGTCTTTATCACAATAAAATTTCCTGAAACAACTTTGTTGACCGCGCTGGATGCACCGTGCCACGTCCTCATGTCCCAGACATCATTCATGTGGTCGGAAGGGAAATTCTGAACACAATTTGACAAACAAATTTGCAAAAACGAAAAGTGGAACACACAAGACCTGTAGGTAAATAGCAAGTAAATGAAAATCTGAGCAAAAATTGCCTAGATGATTTGCTAAAACTGAGCTTGATTCCTATGTCTTAAAATGTATAAGTTGCCATGTCGTTCAGAACATGGATTGTCTCAGCCTTTTCTTCTTTTTGATATGAAACACCATGCATTCTTAAGACTCGACTTTCTCCTACCCAAGTATTTCACTCAAGTATTTTATGGTTGCAATGAAAAAGGCATATAAGTATACAGGCAAAATAACAGTTCATCGGAGGAGCCTCACAGCAATCAGAGAATGGATCAAGACACTGACCTGGTGACCATGTCATGGTCTGCCAGTTTGGTCCAAAGAAAAAAATCCGGCAATGGAGCTTTGACTTATACACTGGTCGAATTCTCTCTCAACTCTGAAATCGAATTAAGTTGTACTACCAGGAACGAACATGGTTGAAAGGCCTCGCATGGAAGAAGGGCAGGTGATCCTTTAATTCGAACTCCAGCACAAGGGATATGTCAATGTGTCAGTGCGTTCGTCGGTGCTCTGATCCGTTCGTTGGCGGCCGTAATCAGAGATAGCAAAGCGGACCATCCGTCCCAAGGAGTTGGGTGCCATCGTCCAAGCTGTCGCGTCGTGTGAAAGGAGCGGACATGTGAGGATGTGCCATAGCTTCTGCGTGCCCGTGGCTTCTCTGCGGCGGCGGATGCAGGGCAAGCGGGCGGCGGCGGGCGCAGGGCGAGCGGGCCACGGGGGCAGGCTGCTGTGAAGATGAAAAAGAAACGGGACACAGAAGAAGTAGGTTGGGTCCGTTCCGTTAAATATGGATCCGTCTATAAACTTTGGATTAATCGATCTAGGAACGATCGGCCTCCCCGCGGCTTGCCGATGATGCTGAGCACGCGGGCGAGGTACTCCGGCCCATCGCTCGTCCACACGGTCTGGTCCGGCTACCCGCCCGCCTTCACAACGTCCGGTGTCTCGAACCACTCGATGCACGTGAAGTGGCCGCGCACAAGCTCGTCGTCGCAGGCGTGCCTCAGAGTCATGGCGCACGAGAGGGTTCTTTTAGCCGTGGCAATAGCAGTATTATGTGATTTGGTGGGAGGGTAAAACAGGGAAAAGTGGATTTGTGTTGAGTTGTCAAACATTGGAGCGATCTGAACCGTTGGACAAATATTAAAGGGCTCAGATTCAATGTATCAACACAAGTTTGCTCTTTTAATAGTAAGTATAGATATTATTTATTATTCTACAAAAGTTAGTAGGCCAGTAACACGAAAATACAGCCCATGCCACGCCAATTACTTTGTTATGTAAGAAAGCAAATGGTTTTACAGTCGCAAACCATAATCCATGTCACCTGAAATTTTAGGTAACAAAATAACTTGAAATACAGTACATGACATACATATATTGTCAAATCCACCGGAAGTAGGACCTCCAGCGTGAGCCTTAAATTTCATACCCTAAACGATTCTTTGCCCCTATATACTTTCCACTCCAATATGTCTCTTATGTCATATTCCTATATTCCATTCAGTCTTAACAGGCGTTCGAAACTAGTAGTACATATCTTTACTATTAATTGGGAGTTCAATGTACGTTCGTAGTCCCTATCGTTTTCTGCCACTATTTTCTGCCTCGCGCTAAAAGGCCCATCTAACCAGGCCCATCTTCTGTCGTACGTACCTCTGGACATTCAGACTTGCCAAATCAACGTACGAGCATTCAGACTTGCCAAATCAACGTACGACCGAAGTTAATACTTGCCAAATCACAGTTACGAGATTTACGCTTTCCAAAGTGAAGACAAATCAAACCCGTACAGCCAAACAATCCTGCAATTTCTCTCTTCGGTGGCCGGAAAGGCTTCATCATTGTCGATCGTCGACCTGGGTGCCGCGCGACCTGGCGGCTTCGACCTGCTTGCCGCGCGACCTTGCGTCCTTTACCTGCTTGCCGCGCCGGACCACCAACGGCGGGCCATCGCGACATTGCAGCCACGGTGAGTTATTTCCAAAATTCCTGCAAACACACCATGCAAATATTCAGGTCGAGGTCGCGACATTGCAGTCTGCCCAGGTCACCAGCTAGCCCTCTTCCTCCAATACAACAGCAACTGAATACATAAAAAAGTTAGATGTCGTAGGCTAATAAGAAGTTACATGACTCCAGTTAGATGTCGTACGTACGTATAAATTAACTGCATTTTAAGCCTATTAAGCCGTTGATCTCTACAATCCAGATTTTGTCTACTTATGTGTCATGGTTGTTCTCACAATAGGGGAAGCAGTGTGCTACATATGGCATCATCAAGACCTGACGATGATGTTCGGACTCCGTTTCAAGACCTCACGAATGTCAACAATTCAGGTAAATATATAACCATCGTTTAACTACTTATGAGAGTCTATACCCTAATTAATGGACTCACAGGACAAAGACCAGATCCAAAAGAATTGAAGAGACAAAGGGAACGAGAGATATGCACGAAAAAAGCGTCAAGAAGACTTAACAAACAGCACCAATTCAGGTAAAGACGTTGAAAGTTATCACCATTGTTTACCTACTCGGACTTTGTATATCGTAATTATTTTTTCCATCGCAGGACAAAGACCAGATCCAAAAGAGTTGAAGAGACAAAGGGAACGGGAGAGATATGCACAAAAAAAGCGTGAGGCCCAGCAATTCAATGAAGAACAGATTACATCAAACACACCGGGGGCGATATCTGCCGGTACGTCCATTATTTAAGTCTATCTCATATGCGGCAACAACAAATGTGTCGCCTCACAGATTCTTCATCTCAGGATTTGGCAAAACTGAGAATGCTACAGGGCAATCAGCTGTCACCCAGCAGGGCTACATGCCGACTACAGAAGGTGAGGTTCGCTACCATAAACGGCAGCATAATTTGCTTACTACGATTGACATGGCATAACTGTTGATGTACGCATACCTACTGTTGTAATGACAGCCGGAGCGACTCCCTTTGGTGGACCGGCCTCATTTCTATCACCTCTGTCTGTCTCTTCCAATAAGGAAAATTTGCAAATAGGTGAAGCCAATATTAATGGGTCTATGCATGGATCAGCATCATTACAATTTGATAGTTTGGGTAATGAGGGACACTTGTTGTTTACATCTTACTAAAATGAGAGGATCTATCTTACAAAAACTGACGTTGTTCAATCAAAATTTCTGCGGACAGAACCAATGTTGGTCTGCAAACATGTGCTTCGCCATTCCGCTCTCCTTATGAAGCTACAAATGCTTTACATACACCGGTGAATCAGAAATCCAATAGGTGGATTTCTGATTGTGAGATACTTGCCCAGAAAGGAAAAGAAGGTTTGTATTTGGCAACTGTAGTTCACTTGAAGGGAAAGAATGTTTATTCATGTGGATTATAATTTAGTTTGTAAAATAATTACACAGTGATCAATCCACGAGAGAAATCACCATTCAGAATAGGCCCAGAAGGACAGGGTGCCCTGTGCATACATGGAACAATCGACACTCCTAGCAGGAATAATTCATCCTCATATGTACATGATCATCTTTCTACCCAAATGGCATCTTCACTCGCTATTGGAAGCACTAGAACAAGTATTCTTGCCACAGATCATGCAGAACATTCAAATGGTATACACTCTCAATTTATAATACCAACACATGTTTATGGATTGTGTAAACGTTATCATATTACTTATGAGCGGCTGTTATTGTTATTTATGAAGCTCAAAAATGCTCTGATAAAAAACAAGATAGTGTTGATAAGAATCAAGTACGACGGAAACAGCGTGGAGAACGCAGAAAAAACTTAAGTCCCGAGCAGAGGGAGGCGATAAACGCGCAGAGACGTGCAGCGTATAGGGAAAAAAAGGAAGATCAGGCAAAGAACTTAGAAACCAAGAAAGGGGATGATATACATGCTCTTCACAATCAAAAGAGACGAGAACGAGATAGAAGAACAAGAGAAATGTTAACACATGAGCAACGAGAAGAAAAGTCCGTGGAAAGAAGATTGCTCCGAAATAGCATGACACCCGATGAGGAGCAAAAGTTTCTTGCTCGGCAAAGGGCAAACTACGAGACTAGGCGGAAGACACCGTGCGCTGCATCTATCGCAATGCCATGTCCGTCAATGAGTGCATATACACCATCTGACGCTTCACCTGGCAGCTCACCATCGGCGAGCAGACGTAACTACAGCTTTGAAAAAGACGGTACTTGTCTCGTTTTTTACTCCACTTCCTTCCTACAGACTAAGAGCTCAGCGAAGGTCTGACGGTACTTATCTCACAATTACTTTACTAACCGGCTTCCTAATTATCATAATGATGCAGGCGAATACCTTACCAGGACCTTGGGTGATACCATTGAGCAGCTAACGGTAGAGACGCAGAGACCAGAGACAAGAGCTCAGCGAAGGTCTCGACAGCGAGCCCATAAAGAGGTGATGGCAGCGGAAGAGATACGAGAGAATATTGCTAGCAGAAGAGCAACTAGGCAAAACATACCACACGGGGAGAGGCATGCACAACAACAACGTTGTAATGCTCGCTTAGCCGAGAATGCCAAAGCGTCTTCGAATACCATCTCTGGTTCAGCGAGCACGCATGATTACACCATCGGGACTGACGGTAACACTGCTGACTTTGAGATTCTTATGTACAGACTTTATTACTAATTATTATCCCTTAACAACTAAAATGTTGAAGGTGAGATGGAGGCGATGCTTAGCAGGCTCATGGAGGAGAATCCCCACCCTGCGGACCTCATGGATGATGAGTATTGCGCATTTGACGGTGAAGGTATGGGTGCACTCCTCGATGCCCCATGCTTTTAACATTCCTTGACATGTACATCCTGATAAATAATTTTTTTACTCAACTATCCGTGCAGGTTTTGACAATGATGGCATCTACCCCAACGAACCAGATGATTCATTCTCCTCAGACTCTATAGACAATGATCCTTTCGACTATGTGTACTCTAACCTACCAGACAACACACACATCCTGAAGCATGTCGTGGACTGTGAAATATGCAAGGCCAAGAGATTTGAGTATGAAACCGACGGTTTCTGCTGTCAGAATGGGCAAACCGAGTTGCTTGAGCCAGAACCTATACCTGAACTGATGAGGCTCTGGTCTACATCTGATGCAGACTCCCGACATTTCGAGAGAGCATCCGGTTCTTCAACGGACACTTCTCCTTCACAACCCTTGGTGTCACTCTCGACGACAAGTACACAAACATGAGGTCAGGAACGTACACTTTTCGGGCGCAGGGAAACATGTACCACAACGTGCACTCGTTCGGGCCAGGTTCACGGCCGGAACATCTACAGCTATACTTCTACGATGATGACCCAAGCCTAAACCATCGTGCCAAATTGACCGAGAATTTAGATCAGTCTGTCATCAAGATGTTGGTAGAAATCCTTAAAAAAAACCCATACTCCCAACATTTTAGGAGTCTAGGAGCTCACAGGGAAAGCCTAGACGAGTACCGGATAGAACTGAACACTGACCAAAAGCTAGATCAGAGGAGATATAACAAACCTGTCTCATCTGAGGTGGCTGCTATTTGGGTAGAGGGCAGCAACCTAGCAAAGAGGTTCGACCACAGCATCACCCTTCATGGTAACGACAACAAAAGGACCAGTATTCAGGCCACACAGGGCTGCTATGACCCGCTCTCGTACCCCCTTTTTTCCCAAATGGGGAGCTCGGTTGGCATCCGAATATCCCTAAACATAATGTATCTTGGGATCTTGCGCAGCAGTCAAGAGCTAACCGTAGCGATGCAGGTTTGCCTCTTGCATATGCTTTTACCTGTTTTTCCTATGATTCCCATATGTTGCCTTATTTTTTGCTTTCTTGCCTTTCCACAGATGGAAATAGCCGGTTATGCGTCTCTGTCAGGGACTACTACTGCTATAGGCTACAGACGCGTCCTGCGATATTTAATCCCATACTGCATGGAGGACGATTGTTCCAACAGTTCGCGGTCGACATGTACATCAAGATTGAGGGTTGCAGGTTGAACTGGGTAAGGGAGCACCAGCCGGAGATACGTGTTGATCTATATAAAGGAATTGTTGATAGCATCACTGCAGGAGAATCTCGAGGGAGCAAAGTTGGCATAAGGACGGTGCTCCCTTGGTCATTCCAGGGGGGCTATCGAGACATGAAACGGAGACATATGGACGCAATGGCATTGGTTCAAACATACGGCAAGCCAGACATCTTCCTGACAATGACTTGCAACCCGAACTGGCAGGAGATACTTGACGAGTTGTATCCGGGTCAGACCCCGCAAGACCGACCAGATCTTGTTGCCCGTGTGTTTAGGGCCAAGCTGGAGGCGATGAAAGAGATGCTACTCAAGAAACACATCCTTGGTGTTGTGACAGCGCATGTATATGTCGTCGAATTCCAGAAGAGAGGCCTCCCCCATGCTCACTTTCTTTTGATCATGGATTCAACACATAAACTTCTTGTGCCAGAGCAATACGACCGGCTCATATCTGCTGAGCTCCCTGACAAGCATAAGTACCCGGAGCTCTATGCCATGGTTGTAAAGCATATGATGCACGGCCCGTGCGGTGTTCTCAAGCCCAACAATGTGTGCATGCAAGATGGGGTGTGCAAGTGCAGATACCCCCGAACATTCAGCGATAACACCGTACAAGGAAAGGACTCCTACCCCGTTTACCGTAGACGGAAGAACGGTCGTCAAGTGCAGGTCCATGGTCAGACTTTGGACAATAGATGGGTCGTGCCTTACAACCCTCACCTTTTGCGGATGTTTAACTGCCACATCAATGTTGAGGTGTGCTCCAGCATCAAGGCCGTCAAGTACCTTTATAAGTACATATACAAGGGTCACGATCGGGCTTCGTTCAACATTGATCAGCCCGACAGCGACGGTAACATAGACGAGATCAAGAGATACATTGACGCGAGGTGGGTTACACCACCTGAGGCGATGTGGAGGATATTCGGCTTCAAGCTCTGTGAGAACTCTCCGTCGGTCCTACAGCTGCCACTTCATCTCCCAAATATGCACAGGGTCACCTTCAAAGAGGAGAGGACCTAAACGACGTTGTCGCCCGAGATAATGTGTCGAAATCCATGTTGACCGAGTATTTTGTGGCCAACCAAAAGTATGAGGGGGCTCGAAATATTTTGTACAGAGATTTCCCAGGGAGCTTCACATGGCAGCCAACAAAGTATTGGAAACCAAGGGTACAACGTCATCAAGTAGGTCGAATCGTGTCAGCCCATCCAGGTGAGGGGGAGCGATATTTTTTGAGGGTGCTGCTAAACCACGTGTCAGGATCGACGTCCTTCGAAGATCTGAAAACCGTAGATGGTGTCTTGTGTGGTAGCTTTCGTGAGGCTGCTGAGAGGAGAGGTCTCATCGAGTCCGACAACACACTCGATGAGTGTCTTACCGAGTCTGAGCAGTTCGCGATGCCAGCTGCGCTCAGGAGGCTCTTCGCAACAATTCTGGTATTCTGCGAGTCGGGCGACGTGCGAGGTTTGTGGGATAGGCACCTAGAGGCAATGTCTGATGACTACCGGCGACAACACACATGCCCGAACGCAATTGAGCAGATGGTGTTGCTTGATATCAGTGCCATATTGCAATCCATGGGGAAAGACATTAAAACTTTCCCTCTACCCGACATGGACGAGACGTATGACAACACTGGAGGCGAGGCTAGGGAGATCATCGGAGAGACTAACATCGAGGTTGACCCCAATGATGCTAATCTAGCGTCTTCGCTAAATGTCAAGCAGAGGAGTGCCTATGATGAAATATTGTTGGCGGTTGACAGTGCTGAAGGAGGTGTCTTCTTTGTCGATGGACCTGGAGGCACGGGGAAGACCTTTTTATACAAGGCGCTCCTTGCTACGGTTCGAGGCGATGGCAAAATCGCTGTGGCAACGGCGACATCGGGCGTCGCCGCTTCCATCATGCCTGGAGGTCGGACCGCCCACTCGAGATTTAAGATCCCACTAAATAGTGAAGATGGAACGTCGTGTAACTTCACGAAGCAGAGTGGGACAGCCAAGCTCCTGAGGAGGGCTTCGCTCATCTTATGGGACGAGGCCACAATGACGAAGCGTCAGGCAGTTGAGGCGCTGGACAACAGCTTGCGTGACATCACGGGTCGACGGGACAAACCGTTCGGCGGAAAGACTATCGTTTTCGGTGGTGATTTTAGGCAAGTGCTTCCAGTCGTCAGAAAGGGGTCACGGGGGCAGATAATCGATGCTTCCCTACGGAGTTCACACCTCTGGATGGGCATGCGCCAGCTAAGGCTCGTCAAAAACATGAGGGCACAGAGCGACCCATGGTTCGCAGATTACTTGCTGAGGGTAGGGAATGGCACGGAGGAAGCTGACGAGGAAGGGAACATACGTCTCCCAGAAGATATATGTGTACCGTCCACAGGGGAGGAGGATCTACAGAAGCTGATCGAGCATGTATTTCCTGCTCTAGGAGACAACATGTCTGATCCCAATTACATGACTTCTCGAGCGATACTCGCAACTGATGACTCCCAAGTGCAGGAGATCAATTGTAGTACCTTTCAATCAGAAAAGGTTGTCGAACCCACGAGGAGCTGAAGGTATTGGTTAGTAAGATTGATAAACAAAACAATGAAAGATGCAAGTGTTTTTGGTATTTTTGGTTGTATGATGCAATGCTGAAAGTAAATTGTAGCAAGTGACAGCTCTCAAGGAGAGAAAGCCCAATCCTCTTATGTGCGAGAGGACAAGCTCAAGTGATGTGTAACTTATAAGTGGAAGACGTTCCCGAGGGCGGCATGGATATTATTAGGCATAGAGATTTATTAAACAACACGTTGAATATCTTGTCAAGTTTTAATCTTCTTTGGACGGAGCCATTTTTAGGTAAAGCTAAATAAATAAACTAAACCCCTTATGATGGATCATGTGGCCAAGCAAATGACTGCACAAGAATTATTAAGACAAAAAGTCCCACCATAGCATTACACTCTAAGGTCCCCGATACTAATACCCTCATAATGCAACTTCATGACTCGGACGAGGGTTTACGTGTCCTCCCAAGTCGCCCTCAATTCACTACACTACGGTGTTCTCCTATGAGCCCATAAAGGTGAAGTGTTATGCAGTCGACGTTCGCACAACACCATCATAGAATCACATAAAAGATAAACACTTGACAAAATACCAACACATGTCATATATAAATCATTGCCAATTCATCCTATGCCCTCAGGAACATGCGGGAACTACTCACAACGTGCAAACATGATGGTATTCAGTGGCATAAGTGGTACAACGCAATCTGAAAATACAACTTCACCTCCAAATAATGACAAGTACTCAATCACAAACATGAATAGTAGCACAAGACAAGTATCTAGGGTATAGCAACTCTCAAACTACGAGGGGAACGAGGCGGATCACGGAGATGATGATGGAGATGGTGCTGGTCTTGGTGGTGGTGATGATGTAGAGACCTCCTCCCACGCCAAGGAGGAGAAGTGATGACGATGGCGGTGATTTCCCCTCCTCCGGAACTCCGGAGCAGCAGAGCCTGATTCCCCCTCGGAGAGAATCAGGAGTTTCGCCGCCGCCACGGCCTCGGATGGACTTGGAAAAATTAGGGCGTAACTTTTCGGGGAGGACGAAGGCGTGTATAAAAAGCCCCAGGCGAGGAAGTGCTCGAGGCTCCATTTGGTGGGTCCCACGCGGCCAGGTACTGTGGCCGCGTGGGCCCACCCATCTTGGGCCTCGAGGCTCCCCTCTCTTCGGTCTTCTTCCCTCTGCCTTGTTCTCCATGAAAAAATAGCTGTGCAATTTTTCTTTTATTATTTGGACCCTGTAACTCCTGAAACATTAAAAACAAGAAAAAGGAGGTTTTCTGCCTCCCAGAAATTAAATACCAAAAATAGGGACTTTGTAAGAAAGTCCCATAAATCGTCTAAAACATGTAAAATAATGATATTTCAATGCAAATAACATTCTAATATGATGCTAAGAGTTGTATAAATGATGATATAAAATGCACGTATCAACTCCCCCAAGCTTAAACCTTACTCGTCCTCGAGTAAGCAAGGACATAGATCATTATATGCATCAATGGACTTGTGGTTGATAAATAAATACGAGCATTGTATCATCATCATATTCAATTGTAATGTAAGATCAATGAACTAAAACTCATACACATGAGGGCAACATAAGTAGAAGCTCTAGCAACCACCCCTTACTTTTGAAAGCAAATAACCATGTATGTTGGACGATTGAATTATACTCTTTTTCACTTGCTTTTGATCTCAGCATGTTGCATGATTAATTTTAAAGTGAAAGCAAATATGAGTAATGTGCTTGACAAGGTATGGGTTGAAAATCTCATGCCCCTTGAATACGAGTACCTACACCATGTGCTACTCAACTTGGGAAACAAAGCAAGTTCAATTTAAATATCATTGTAAGTAAAATAGTATCATCAAGAGCGTCAACTGGGGTACCTCTTGTCCCAGGATATGGAACAAGCCCATATCCAAACAACAAGACAAACAGACAATGAACAATCTCAGCACTCTTTTATTTACCACTTATGTAGCTTTTTATTGTGATGTGCATCACTGAATGTTCACTATGGTACGCTGTAAATTTCCACCATGAATGATGCATGGCTTAGATTAGCGGCCCAGGCGTCTCTCTAACTATTATACAAACTCATTTAAACCTACTCCATTTCACCATTTATTTCACCATGATAAGCATCCATAAACAAAAGTGCATGACATCAACTAGATATAATGAAGTGCAATGTTGAAAGCGTTCCATGTGACAGCACATTTCTGCTAACTTTCAACCAAAGACGTTTGTCAAGCTCATAACATCATAATTTTAATCACAATGGTTCATATTTATTTAAGTGCAACATCTCTTTTTATATTTCTTTTTATAATGAGATAATTCTACAATTGTCCAACATACTCAAGTTAATTAAATTCAAGGCAAGATGTGATTGAAACTTCTAAATATGCCACGCTCATTTGCATGAGTGTTACCCATAAATCTCCAGAACAAGAGAATCATGGATGACACCATACTTTATATTAATTTGTAAACCATAAGATAGAGATACATGATAACGCTCCATGAGCTCACACAAGCCTAAAAGAGATTGATGACTAAACGATAAAAGTAAACTAAACCATGACTAGATAGATATGATAAACTAGTAAAGATAAAGGCTAGACTGAACTCCCCCAAGCTTGACGTTTTGCTAGAGCTTCCTCTGCTGCGACCTCCTCTTTCTCATATTCCTCCTTCCATTCTGCCATCTTCCATGGGAAAGGCTTTCCATCACGGAAGGATGTAGGTGGATTATTATACCTGAGGGTAGCAGCTGCTGCAATTTTCTTGAAGCGTTCTTCATATTCGCAGTTCTGGTTCTCCACATCCCACATAAAGCATTGGATCTTCTCCATCTTCTCGATGACGTCCTTGTATCTTTCCTCTAGTTCTTCAAGCCTCCCCTTGTACTCTTCGACCTTCTTCTCCAGCTCCAGGTTCATGAAGTGATGGGCATCAAGGCTACGGTAGACCACAGTGCCATACCTGAAGGTCTTGTCTTCCAGATCATAGCCTTTCTTCCACCGTACCGGTGGCCTTGGGAGCCTTCACCTCCTCCACGAGCAGCACACCCTCCTTGAAGATCACGGCCTTCGGTGGAGCCATCACGGAGTTGAGGTAGCGGTTCACGACTCCTTCATTGGGGGCGCTCTCCCCCTCATGGTTGGATCCGGAGCAAGACATGGCTAAACCCTGATAGACAGAAACAGCAAAAGCAAAGATCGCTCGAGAACTCTCGGTGCGAGATTAGATCAACGAAAAGGGGTATATATTGACGGGTTTTAGGTCAAGACGAAGAGTCGGAGACGAAAACGAGACGAAACGGGACTCCGAGGGGCAAAAGGAGTGGGCCCACGCGGCCTGGTACTGTAGCCGCGTGGGACCCCCTCTTTCCTTCTCGGGGCTCCGTTCCTTCCAAGTTTCTTGTCCTATATGCTAATTTCCATAAAAAATAACACTCGTAAAATTTTACGCAATTCCGAGAAACTTTCCAATACAAAAGTTACCTATTATAAATTTTGGGATTCTGAAACTGCAGAATTCTTCGCAATTACCTCCTCCGGTGTCTGTAAATTCAACTCCTCCACCTTTCCGATGAAACTCTTCCCTGCAATATAATGTTTAAGGCGTTGTCCATTGACTACATGAGGTTTACCTTTCATGTCACCATGAAGACGGATAGCTCCTGAACGGTACACCTCCTGTATCACTAATGGTCCCTGCCATTTTGAAGCCAACTTCCCTGCAGAAAACTTGAAACGAGAGTTGTATAATAGAACTTGATCACCTACTTTAAACTCTTTCTTTTTAATTTTCTTGTCATGCCAAATCTTAACTTTCTCTTTAAATAATTTGGCACTTTCATAAGCTTCATTTCTCCATTCATCTAGTAGGTTCAAGTCAAGAATTCTCTTCTCTCCCGCAGTTTTAAAATCAAAGTTCAATTGTTTAATAGCCCATCTAGCTTTATGTTCTAGTTCCACAGGTAAATGACAAGCTTTTCCATAAACCATTTTATAAGGAGACATTCCCATTGGATTCTTAAAAGCAGTTCTATAAGCCCACAACGCATCATTAATTTTAAGTGGCCAGTCAGACCTAGATTTATTCACTGTCTTTTCCAAAATGAGTTTAATTTCCCTATTACTTAGTTCAACTTGTCCACTAGTTTGAGGGTGATAAGGAGATGCAACTCTATGATTAACATTATATTTTGCCAATGTTTTCCTAAGAACACCATGCAAGAAATGAGAACCACCATCAGTAATTAAAAACCTAGGAACACCAAACCTGGGAAAATGATGTCCTTGAGCATCTTCATTGCTGTGGCATGATCTGCACTTTTGGTTGGAATTGCTTCCACCCACTTTGTAACATAATCCACTGCAACCAAAATATGAGTATGCTTTGTCTTTGATGCTGGGAAAGGTCCCATAAAGTCAAAACCCCACACATCAAATGGTTCAAGTGGTAAAGAGTAATTCATAGGCATTTCATTTCTCCTACTAATATTTCCAACTCTTTGACATTTATCACAAGATTTAACATATTCAGCACAATCCTTAAATAAAGTAGGCCAATAAAAACCAGATTGTAATACCTTTGCACCCGTACGATCTCCTGCATGATGTCCTCCATAGGGACTGTCATGGCAATCTCTTATAATAGCCTGTTGTTCATGCTCAGGTACACAACGTCTAATAATACCATCCACACCTTCTTATAAAGAAAAGGATCATCCCAAAAATAATGTCTAAGATCATAAAAGAATTTCTTTCTTTGTTGAAAAGTGAAGTGTGGTGGCAAAACTTTACCAACAATAAAATTTGCATAGTTAGCAAACCATGGAGATGCAACCTTAGCACTAGAAACATTAACATTTGCAAGTTGTTCATTAGCAAAACTATCATTAATAGGAATAGGATCATCAGGTATATTTTCCATTCTAGAAAGATGATCAGCTACTTGATTATCTTCCCCTTTCCTATCAACAATGTGTAAATCAAATTCTTGCAGTAAAAGAACCCATCTAATCAATCTAGGCTTAGCATCTTTCTTATTCATCAAATATTTAATAGCAGAATGATCAGTATGTATTGTGACTTTGGAATCAGTAATATAAGGCCTAAACTTGTCACAAGCAAAAAGCACTGCTAAAAATTCCTTTTCAGTTGTTGCATAATTCCTTTGAGCAGCATCAAGTGTTCTACTAGCATAATAAATAACATTCAGCTTCTTATCTACACGTTGGCCCAAAACAGCCCCAACTGCATAATCACTAGCATCACACATAATTTCAAATGGCAAATTCCAATCAGGAGGTTGAATAATAGGAGCACTTATTAAAGCTTTCTTCAAGATATTAAAAGATTCAATACAATCATCATTAAAAGAGAAAGGAACATCCTTTTGCAAAAGATTGGTTAGAGGTTTTGATATTTTAGAGAAATCTTTAATAAACCTACGGTAAAAACCTGCATGCCCAAGGAAACTCCTTATACCTTTGATGTCCTTTGGGTATGGCAGCTTTTCAATGGCTTCTATCTTTGCTGGGTCGACTTCTATCCCCTTCCAGAAATCCGATGCCCAAGGACAATGCCTTCAGTAACCATGAAGTGACACTTCTCCCAATTAAGAACTAAATGTTGGTCTTCACATCGCTGCAAAACTTTGTTAAGGTTGAACAAGCAATTATCGAAGGAAGTACCATACACAGAAAAATCATCCATAAAACTTCCATAATCTTTTCAATATAATCAGCAAATATAGCATTCATGCATCTTTGAAAAGTAGCAGGAGCATTGCATAAACCGAATGGCATTCTCCTATAAGCAAATGTACCATATGGGCAAGTAAAAGTGGTCTTTTCTTGATCATCCTTATGGACAGGAATTTGTGAGAAACCTGAATAACCATCTAAATAGCAAAAGTGTGAGTGTTTAGATAACCTTTCTAACATTTGATCAATAAATGGCAATGGGTAATGGTCTTTACGAGTTGCTTTGTTTAACTTCCTGAAATCAATACACATCCTATAACCAACAACAGTACGTTGAGCCACAAGTTCATCCTCATCATTTGGAACAACAGTCATTCCTCCCTTTTTAGGAACACAATGAACAGGACTAACCCACTTACTATCAGCTATGGGATAAATAATACCGGCTTCAATAAGTCTTATTACCTCTTTCCTTACCACTTCTTTCATTTTTGGATGGAGACGACGTTGATAGTCAACAACAGGTTTTGCATCCTCCTCCAAATTAATTTTATGCATACATAGAGCTGGGCTTATACCTTTAAGATCATCAAGAGAGTATCCAATGGCTGGTCGGTGAGCTTTAAGCACATCAAGTAATTTTCCTTCTTCTTCAGCTGAAAGGTTAGCACTAATAATGACAGGATATATGCTCTTCTCATCCAAGTAAGCATATTTAAGATTTTCAGGCAAAGGTTTTAATTCGAAACTAGGATCCCCTTTAGGTGGTGGTAGCACTCCTAAATTATCAGGTGGGATATGCAATTGCAATTGTGGTGGTTGTTGCCATAATATTTGTTCTAAAGCATCTTTTTCCTCATCATTAAATGGTTCATCTTGATTAAGCATATAACGTTCTACAACATCTGTTGAAGCTACAGCTATATGAGCAAGAGTTTCAATTATATCTTCAGATTTTGGCTCTTTCACAACATGTTTATCAGCAAATTTGGAAAAATTGAACTCAAGTTTCTCACCGGCACATTTAATAAACACTTTCTCTTTAGGCAAATCAATTTCAGCACCAACAGTGTTTAAGAAAGGTCTACCAAAAATGATAGGACAAAAAGAATCTTGAGGACAACCAAGCACAATAAAATCAGCAGGATATTTTATTTTGCCAACCAATACTTCAACATCTCTAACAATTCCAAAGGACTAATATAATCTTTATTAGCGAGTTGAATTGTCATACCTGTTTCTTCCATAAGGATAGGATCAATATCAGGCTTGATTTCAAGATAAAGAGAATAAGGAATGACACTAATACTTGCTCCAATATCACATAGACCATGATAACTCGAAGTCCCAATAGAGCATGATATAACAGGTTTACCAACTTTAGCCGAATTACCTTTGATGACCATAGTAGCATCTTCACATAAATAAACATCAACAGGGTCTTCTTCATTTAATTGTTTGATAATTGAAATTTGACTGTTGACTTCTGTCTGCTCATAAGGCTGAGAGCGCCTTTTTTACTCTTATTAGTAACAGCAATAAGTAAATTCTCTTTAACTTGGTTTGGATATGGAAGTGGTTCAACATACTCCTCAATTGTCACGGATGACACTGGTTCTACCTGTTTAATAACTTTAGGAACAACAATAGATTGTTTAACAGGCTCAACATAAACTTCAAAACCACTTTGAGGAACACATAGATGCTTAGCAAAACCTTTAGCTATCTCAATCATAACATAAGGATCAAGATTAAAAGTATCACTCAGATTTTTAAATAATAAAGAAGTAGAGAATTCTCTACACATGAATATCCATAATCAAAATAGGCTCATTACCTTTATCAAGATCCCAATTACCAGTATTTTCAGAAATGGTCTCCAATAAATTCCATGCTTCTTGTTCAGTATTATTAGTAAAACTTCCACCAGATGAATTATCCAGAATTTCCTTATGCCTCGATGGTAGCCTCACATAAAAATTTATCAATATAAGCTTCCTTGTTAGATCATGACAAGGATTCTTGCGAAGGAGTTCCTTTAATCTCCCCCAAGCTTGAGTAATACTCTCTCCCAGATGTGGCCAGAAATTAAATATATAACAGCGGTTCTCATAAGCTTCTTTAGGAGTAAAATATTTAAGAAAGAAAACCTTCCTCAAGATATTCCATTCAATAACAACTTCATCATCAAGAGAGTTATACCAATCACGAGCTTTACCAGATAAAGACAAATATAATAACTTCCTTTTTACCTCATCTTCAGAAATACCAGGAAGCCTAAATAAACCACATATGTCTTCAATTAATTCCATATGCTCACGTGCAGACTTAGTTCCATCTCCTGTAAATGGATTTTTCATAATTCTTTTAACATGACCTACGGGAATTTTATATCCCACTTTAGGTACCGCAGGCACAGTAGTTTCAACCACTTTAGGAGCATTAGCATAAGCACTTTCATATAAAGCAAGATGCAGCGAGGCACGATTCATAAATGCCATAGTAACAATGAGATAAAACAGCTTTCAAGTTTCCTTACCAAACTTCTTACCAATAGCGCTACGCTCCCCGGCAACGGCGCCAGAAAAGTATCTTGATGACTCCCAAGTGCAGGAGATCAATTGTAGTACCTTTCAATTAGAAAAGGTTGTCGAACCCACGAGGAGCTGAAGGTATTGGTTAGTAAGATTGATAAATAAAACAATGAAAGATGCAAGTGTTTTTGGTATTTTTGGTTGTATGATGCAATGCTGAAATAAATGTAGCAAGTGACAGCTCTCAAGGAGAGAAAGCCCAATCCTCTTATGTGCAAGAGGACAAGCTCAAGTGATGTGTAACTTATAAGTGGAAAACGTTCCCGAGGGCGGCATGGATATTATTAGGCATAGAGATTTATTAAACAACACGTTGAATATCTTGTCAAGTTTTAATCTTCTTTGGACGGAGCCATTTTAGGTAAAGCTAAATAAATAAACTAAACCCCTTATGATGGATCATGTGGCCAAGCAAATGACTGCACAAGAATTATTAAGACAAAAGTCCCACCATAGCATTACACTCTAAGGTCCCCGATACTAATACCCTCATAATGCAACTTCATGACTCGGACGAGGGTTTACGTGTCCTCCCAAGTCGCCCTCAATTCATTACACTACGGTGTTCTCCTATGAGCCCATAAAGGTGAAGTGTTGTGCAGTCGACGTTCGCACAACACCATCATAGAATCACATAAAAGATAAACACTTGACAAAATACCAACACATGTCATATATAAATCATTGCCAATTCATCCTATGCCCTCAGGAACATACGGGAACTACTCACAACGTGCAAACATGATGGTATTCAGTGGCATAAGTGGTACAACGCAATCTGAAAATATAACTTCACCTCCAAATAATGACAAGTACTCAATCACAAACATGAATAGTAGCACAAGACAAGTATCTAGGGTATAGCAACTCTCAAACTACGAGGGGAACGAGGTGGATCACGGAGATGATGATGGAGATGGTGCTGGTCTTGGTGGTGGTGATGATGTAGAGACCTCCTCCCACGCCAAGGAGGAGAAGTGATGACGATGGCGGTGATTTCCCCTTCTCCGGAACTCCGGAGCAGCAGAGCCTGATTCCCCCTCGGAGAGAATCAGGAGTTTCGCCGCCGCCACGGCCTCGGATGGACTTGGAAAAATTAGGGCGTAACTTTTCGGGGAGGACGAAGGCGTGTATAAAAAGCCCCAGGCGAGGAAGTGCTCGAGGCTCCATTTGGTGGGTCCCACGCGGCCAGGTACTGTGGCCGCGTGGGCCCACCCATCTTGGGCCTCGAGGCTCCCCTCTCTTCGGTCTTCTTCCCTCTGCCTTGTTCTCCATGAAAAAATAGCTGTGCAATTTTCTTTTATTATTTGGACCCTGTAACTCCTGAAACATTAAAAACAAGAAAAAGGAGGTTTTCTGCCTCCCAGAAGTTAAATACCAAAAATAGGGACTTTGTAAGAAAGTCCCATAAATCGTCTAAAACATGTAAAAATAATGATATTTCAATGCAAATAACATTCTAATATGATGCTAAGAGTTGTATAAATGATGATATAAAATGCACGTATCAGCAACCAAAAATGACAATGTCGATAAGATAAACAAACACATGATAGAGCGGTTTACTGGTGATGAGAAGATCTACCACAGCTTCGACAGTGCAGAAGATGATCCGCATGGATACTACGCTCCCGAGTTCTTAAACTCGCTAGCTCCCAATGGGCTGCCCCCACACGAGCTTAAATTGAAGATAAACTGTCCGGTTATACTTCTCAGAAACATTGATCCGGCTAACGGCCTATGTAACGGGACGAGGCTTGTTGTAAGGGGATTCCAGATGAACGCTATCGATGCGGAAATCGTGGTAGGACAACATGCCGGACATAGGGTGTTCCTTCCTCGCATACCTCTCTGTCCCTCCGATGACGACATGTTCCCGTTCAGATTCAAAAGGAAGCAATTTCCTATAAGGCTCAGCTTTGCCATGACGGTCAACAAGGCGCAAGGGCAGACTATCCCTATTGTCGGTGTTTACCTACCAGAGCCCGTATTCTCCCATGGACAGTTGTATGTTGCCTTGTCCAGAGCTACTGCTAAGGTTAACATTAAGATCCTCGCTATCAAGGAAAATGAAGAGGACAATGGAAAGGGCAAGGATCAGACCAAAAATTCAAAGAAGCGAAAAAGATCTGAAGACTTAATAACAGCCACGAAGAACATAGTCTACAAGGAAGTCCTTAGCACTTAAATCAGCGTTGCATACACCATCAGGTTAGTGAGATTCTCATGTTATGATCATCATTCAACTTTCTAGCTGCTGCTCCTTTTGATGCAACATGACAGCTAACTGTTAATTTATTTTTCTTTTACATGTTTGTAGTGTATAGTGTATAACCGGAGGGTGCAGGACGTAAGCTAAATCAACACGGATAAAAATGGAGCAACGGGAGTTGAACCCTGCAAAATGACACGGAACTAACCTTTTTGATGCTGGCCATACAACCTGGATCCTTATGCGTTGAGCAGGGCCAACAATCTCTGTCAAAAAAGAGGGGGAGCAAGGAAATGTACATTTTAGTCTTTTCTGGTTCGGATACATATATTTCTTCATATGTATCGTCACTAAAATGTTGAACTGGCAAATTGATACTCATACTGTTCTTCCACCATTGTTATAATGCAAAGTGTTTTTATGCATAAACATAGTCTTATTCAGTCTGTATTTTCTGGTGTACATGCATCTTTTGTTACTTTAGTGGGTCAGAGATGTTATTTTCAGAAGTACAATTAGAGAGGTTCTATTCAGAAAGTACGAGAGGCTCTCTTAGACGTACTGAAAATGATGGGCATTTTGATTATTTTTCCTCGGACCTGCAACCAGCAATATCATAAAGTATCTTTTTAGACAGAGAATAAAGTGTATCTTCTTACCTAATAAGTATACCTCAGCGGATCTTCGACTACCAGCTTCTCTGTCAAAAATATATAATCAGTCTGAATGATCCGACGTCTACCAAATACGAAATCATATTCCTAAACATAATGCACAAAGATAAACAGAGAAGTACCTTGTTGCCAGGTCTAACCAGCCTCATTGCAACTTCTGCTGTGGTGTTTGCAGCGGCAAGAACATCAGCTGCTCTTCCAGCAATTAGCCCCGTTTTGATAACATGTGTATGTGCCACCACAGCAATAAAACCATCAATATGGCAAGCCATATCTCTGTCAAATAAGAGAGCAGAATCCTCAAGGCTCGTGGCAAAATAAAAATAAATGCACATGGTAGAAAAGGTTAGAGCAACACAATACATTTTGACCATATCATCCTCTTGCAGGACTTTATCATCAGTGGCAAGAGAGGAGAAATGGCAGACTGTGTTGTTCACAGATAAGCATGTTGGGAAAGCAATGCCCCTTTCAATCTTCCTCTTCACGTTCTTGTAGACATTCCCAGTCTGCCTGCCCTCAACAAAGAAATCCAGTGTAATCAGGAAGACAGTGAGGAAACAATAAGAAAATATGTTGTTAAAACAGAATTGGATTCATTACTCTGTTATGTAATAGTCACCCTTCTCACAGATGTCAACAATCTTGGCCTTCGGCTTGCACTCGACAAGACCAACTTCAGAGCCTCTGTTCCACATTAAAATATAAACTAAGCATGAGGCATCTGATGAAATCACATCAACCCAATGCAAACATATCTGAACACTCATAAGACATGGCTCAGCCAACATTAATCAACAAATGCACGTCTGAAACTTAAATTTGCAGAAAGGTAAACATAATAGCGATGATCAATTTGCAGAAAGGTAAACAAATGCACACCTCGCTCACCAATTCTCACCAGCAGCGTCAATCCGGCACCACCACGAATCGGCGAGAAGGTCCAATGTCTCTGGAGATATGGGGGCGGGAGGGGGCGTGCGGAGCAGGCCGCCGGGATATGGGGGTCGCGGGCCGTGGGAGAGCAGCCGGCGGTGACTTCCACGGGTTGCGCAGGCGAGGGAGGCGCGCTCGGTGACGACAAGGCGGAAGGAGGCGCACGCGAGGGAGGTGCGGGCGAGTGCCGCTGGGCCAGGCAGGAGGAGGAAGATCTCCTCCGAGTTCTTGTACGCGAAGGCCTTGAGCGCGATTCGGTTATCGGTGCCGGCGAGGGTCGGTTGGCGACGCCATGGCGGGCGAGGATGGGGATGGTTGGGGCTTGGTGGTGCTGCGAACGCCGGCGACGCCATGGCGGGCGGGCGGTCGAGCGCTGACAGGGGTGGAGAGGGGATGGGGATGGCTGGGGCTTGGTGGTGCTGCGGGCAACGGCGACTTCGGTGAGCGAGCGGAAGAAGATGGGAGTGAGTGAGAAACTGGGGATGGGGGACCCAGGTCAACGGAGAGGCAGAGAGTGATGTTTTTTTTCCTGCTTCTTGCTAAACTAGATTTGCTAATTTAGACACCCTCATAAAAAAGCTAATTTAGACATATTGGTCTCTCTTTGATTTTTCTCTGCTTAGAGATGATCCCGTTATTAATTTTTATTTTAATATATATGTTTTTAAATATATTAAGATAATAGGCACCAACATGTTTTATCAAATTATACCTTTTGTCGATATACACCGCAACTGAAAGGGATTGTGAGTTATATCCAGTGGATGTATTATCCTTACATATAATTTTCTATAAATTTTCGCATGTATTATATCGACAAAACATTATGAAAAATATAATCCGTAGCAACGCACGGGCATTCAACTAGTACAACAATTATGTTCCACAATACTAAGTTAGTGTATATATTTTCAATGGCTAGATTAATACCGAGTAGGTTTTAATTGTCTTGGATGTCAATATATAATTAATTCATACCAAAAGTATTATGAGCCAACAAAAAAGTGCAGGTAATGAGATTAGCTGTGTATATTTGACCAGCATGATCGCGATCTCAGCCAGACCAGAAAGTATGTCATCAGATGGAAGCTCATGGAAAACTGAAGTATGGAAAGGACTATGGAGACTTGATTGTCCAGCAAGGGTGCATCATTTCCTATGGCGCTTTGCCCATAACAGCCACCTATACGTCTCAAACGTATATATAATTTTTGATGTTTCATGCTTGTTTTATACCAAATGATACATGTTTTATTTACATTTCATATCATTTTTATACATTTTCTGGGACTAACCTATTAACAAGATGCCACAGTGTCAGTTCCTGTTTTCTGCTGTCTTTTTGTTTCAGAAAAGCTAGTCGGGGAATATTATCGGAATTGGACGATATTTTACATGATTTATTTCTGCAACAGAACGAAGACACCGCCCGAAGGAGGAGTCGAGGGGACCCACCAGGAGAGGGGACGGTGTCGGGGCAATACCAAATAGGTAACCCACGGCCCATCGAGTAAAATGTGATTTATGACTCATTTACGGTCGCACCACTAATGGGCTTACACGAAGATGGGCCGATCGAAGGCCATGATGAGCTGAAGGAAAGATCTAGAAGATTGGAGGTAACTTGGCTTGGAGGACACGAAGATAGTTAGTCTCCGAGTAGGACTCCAGCTCATGTTTTCCCAAAGCGAGGGACTTTCCTTGTAACCTGGCGAACCTCCGGATATATAAGGAGGACTCGTAGTACGTAGAGGGAGAAGCTCTCAAGTTCCAAACCCTAGACTAAAAGGCGATTCGACACAGCGGATCGCAACCCTTGTAACACCATATACATATCAATTCCAATCTAGGATAGGCAGGAAGTAGGTCTTTACCTCGCATCGAGGGGCCGAACCTGGGTAAACATTGTCTTCCTCGTGCCCTACGATCTTAAGCTTGGAGACGCTCGAATCGCGTAAACCCCACACCTACGAAGTCATCACCATGACATATGCCGTGACAAACCCATGACAGTTGGCGCCCACCGTGGGGCCAGCGGTTAAGAGCGTCGCGTTCCGCGCAGGATCGAAGCTGGGAGCCGAGGATTTCTTCATTGGACAAGTCGAGCAGATCAGTGGTGTTCCCTTCATTGACGACTCAGAGTGGGATCCGGAAGCGGATCACGTGGAGTTTGGATATATCATCCCCTTCGGATCCGTAAACATCTTTGTTGGATCTATTAGTCATGGATCCTTTCACGCATCTCAAAAAGGCGAGTTAGGAGGAGATCTACGGCCCATCAGGGTTTGCGTACCAATGGAAGCCGCGCGCAACGCAGAAAAGGGATCAACATCCAACCTGCCAAGTTCAGTCTTGACACCGATATCAGATGAAAAGGCGACCCCCGGAGTTGAAGAGATTGAGGCCATCAGGGCCGTGCTTTGCGATGAGGCGCAAAGGCTTGCGACTGAACGCAAAAGACTCCAAAGGGAAGCTCGGCAGTTTCAGCAAGAACAATAGCGGCTCACGCAACACATTGCCTACACGCCACTAAGTGAGAAAATCCGAGCAAAAGCATCGGAACTTCAGCATCATACCTTGCCCGAAAACAACAGCATGGCATCATTGCCGCCCTTGCCGCCGACTCAAAAAAATTATGTGCCAGTTGGACGTCATGATAGCTCGGAAAGCAACGTACACCTGGCGAGCCGTCTTGTGAAGCAACATGGGGCTCAGCAGAACGCCCTACGGAAGAGATAGTCAATCAGCTAGCAGACCTTCAAATTACACAGTACAAGGTGTCGTGGGTTTGTCACGTCAGGTGTCATAGATGACTTCATAGGTGTGGGATTACGCGAGTCAAGCATCTCCGAGCTTGAGATCGCAGGAACAAAGATCGACACAGATTTACCCAGGTTCGGCCCCTCAATGTGAGGTAAAAGACCTACTTCCTGCCTACCCTAGATTGGTATTGATATGATAATCGAGATGTTACAATGGAGGCGATCCGATCTGGTACTCGCCGTATCTGCTAGGTTTAAGGGCTTGACCCTCTAAGTCATGCGAGTCCTCTTTATATACACAGAGTCTCGTCAGGTTACAAAGGAAACTTTCCCCACAAGGAATACGTCCGCAGAGGCCTATTTGGAGACTACTTGGTCTTCACGTCCTCCGGGATATGTCTTCTAGATCTTTCCTCTTATGGCGGTTCAATACTGGGCTTGCTCCCAAGTGGGCCTTTGTCCGTGCGAGTAACGTAAGTCGCACTGGGCCGCGGGTTAATCCAGAAAGTATTCCCCCGACATTAGCCCCCAAGATTGGTTAGGACTTTGCGGTGAGAATCCTCTGTCCTCTTGAAATGGTCATTGAGCCGCACTGCAAACGTTCTGACCAATCTTCTAACTTACACAATCCAGAGCTGTGACTTATCTGTGCGACTCATCTCCTCTTCTGGAAATACTCTGTTTCCTTTAATTGCGGACCGTTACTCGTTTTGCGGGCGCAAATTGTGCCGTTGGTTGCGAGCGCAGATTGTGCCGTTAGTTGCGGGTCCCTTCAGTTATAAGCTGTGGCCGCCTAGGTCATTATTCACTTGCCCTTGCAATCTCCTCATCCCTAGCCGCGCCGTCTTCTTTCTCAATCCGAGCCTAGTTCCCCGATCCAATCTCCTCTTCGTAATGGCGCCCAAGGCGAAGCCATCCGACGATAAGCGCAAGATCTCCTGCAACTGGGAAGGTTCCTGGGTGACGGAGGAGACTCTTACGGATCTTGCCGAAGCTGGCTTCTTGCCGCCGAAGGAGGACAGCGTCTGGCAGGCGCCAGGCGATGAAATCGAGCCGCGCCCCAAGCCCAACGAACTGGTAATGTTCGTGGAACACGTGGAGCGTGGATTCACGCCGCCAGGTTCTCCCTTTTTCCTCAATCTGCTGCAACGCCTAGGCCTCCGTCTTCACGACATCGGGCCCAACTCAATGCTCCAGGTGAGCAATTTTCATGTGTTGTGCGAGGACTATCTTGGTATAGCCCCCAACATCGATCTGTGGCTGGCCTCTTTCACCTGCAACAGCCAACTTGTCTCCAAAGGCGGCGCCTACGTTCAGGTCGGCGCCATCTCTCTTCAACGCCACAGAAATTCTTGCCTTCCCAAGCTAGCCCTGGCGAATCGACCCAGGGCCTGGCAAAAATCTTTCTTCTACTGCCAAGACACTTCACCGGAGGGCGAAACTCACCTCCCTTCCTGGTCTAACACCCCCTTCGTGCCCACTGAGGCACTGAAATCAAAACCACGGGATGCTTCCATGTCCTTTATTAATGAGTCGCTGATCAAGGTCCGTGCCTTGATTAATCATGACCTTACTGGCCTTGATCTCCTTTCTTGCTGGACAAAGTGGTGTATCCAACCAGTGAGTCCCCGTCAACGGTCCTTCCTTGAATGCTCTGGCACTTCTGCTGATGTTGATCGTGTCAAGGCCGCTGACTGGGAGCCTGAAGACTGGGTGGAATTCATCTCCCGTGTGACGGAGGAGAAAGACATCTCCTTTGATAAGGTGGGGCTTGCCCCTTTTAGTGTTAACAACAAGTCTTTTGAGGTAACTTCTCTTCCCTGTCTTTTTACCTTTGTAGTTGAGTCGCATTCCTTTATTAATACTGCGACTTATATTTTCCCGATCCAGGCTGATGAGAATTACTGGTCGCTGCCTGCGACTGACGCCGGCACTGCTGCTCCCAAGCGTGCCACAAGAAAGAAGTTGCTGCCCGCTCTAGAGGGCAGCGAAATTGCTGGCATCCCCTCTGTCGCCACTGCGGCCTCAGAAGGTGAAGAGACTGAACTGGACGAGGATGACAGTCCAGTGCCAGCCACGAGTTCTATTGCCGCGGCTGGCCCAACTCCCCGCAGAGCCTCCAAGAGGCTATCTCGTGAGGAGCGAAAATCCTGAGGCCACGAAGCGTCGCAAGCCTGCTACTGGCGCGACCTCCTCCGCTGCCAGGCGTGTGTTCAAAGCCACCGCCTCAGCTGAAGAAGACATGGGTCCCCATTCTGGTAATTTCTACTGTCTTGACATCTTGACAGCTTATTCTTTTTCCTCTACTGACACAAAACTTCTGCCCGTAGATTCTGGGATCCAAGGCCCATCATCGCCGTCAAGTGGCGAGCTTATGGCCTCTGTGAAGATGGCTCCAGAGTTAGTGACTTTTCTTGCGCTTATAACACTTTTATTCTGGTTTATGCGCTTCTTCTTCACACAATGCCCTTGTTTTTTTGCAGAAGTGCGGTTAAATCCGCGGCTGAGCCTGGAGTCGTTTCTGAAACCGTGGTTGAGCCGCGCTTATCACCTGCGGCTCATACCGCCATGGTGGAGGGCGTGGCCACCACTGATGACTTGGCCACGGCCCCTGTTCTTGACACAGCTGCCCAAGAGGTGGCTCTGGAGGACTTAACGGATCCCCTTATGATCCAAGACGTGGAGAAGGTCACCTTCCTCCATAGCTGCAATGGCCAAGGATGCTGATGCGCCGGTGATTGAGTCGCCAGCGGCTGACAGCCAGCGGTCGCCAGTTCTGCGTGCTGAGGTTGCTTGCTCCTCCTTTATGAGCCGCGCTGAGAAACTGTCAGAGGCCATCATTGCCTCAAATGACAAGCAAGCCGCGGATCTCCGCAAGGCGCTATCTGACCTGTCTGCGGCCTACAAGGTAAACTTCAGCTTCCACTTATCTGTCTCTAGCCCCCAAGGATCAAGTTTCTTCTTTGACTGTAAAGGGAGACTTGATACTTCTCTTTAGCTGTTGATATGTACTTACTAGCTGATGTACTCTTGGTAGGAGGAACTAAGCTCCATAACAGCCGCAAAACTCGCCTTGGAAAAGCAGTTGGGGGAGACTCCTTCTGAACTGGAGAGGCTGCGCGAGCTCCTTGGCCAGCGTGACGCTGAGCTGAAGAAGAGGGAAGCCAGGATGGGCGAGCTATCTGATGAAAGCTTCAAATTATCTGAACAAGCCAAAGCCACCGAGCTGATGATACGTGCATTTTATATCATCATTTATATAACTTTTAGTATCATACTAGAATGTTATTTGCATGATTATATGATTGTTTCTACATGTTTTAGATGATTTTGGGGACTTTCATACAAAGTCCCTATTTTTGGTATTTAATTTCTGGGAGGCAGAAAACCTCCTTTTTCTTGTCTTTAATGTTTCAGGAGCTACAGGACCTCAAATAATAAAAGGAAAAATACTGCGTCAGTTTTTCATCGGGAGAAAGGCAGAGGGAAGAAGACCGAAGAGAGGAGAGCCACGAGGGCCAAATGGGGGTGGCCCACGCGGCCCATGTACCTGGCCGCGTGGGACCCACCAAAAGGTGCCTCGGGCACCTCCTCGCCTGGGGCTTTTTAGCAACGCCTTCGTCTCGCCCGAAAAGTAACGCCCTAATTTTTCCAAGTCCATCCGAGGTCGCGGCGGCGGCGAAACTCCTGATCCCTTCCGAGGGGGGTCAGATCCTGCTGCTCCGGAACTCCGGAGAAGGGGGAAATCATCGTCATCGTCATCACCTCTCCTCCTTGGCGTGGGAGGAGGCCTCTACATCATCACCCCCATCAAGACCAGCACCATCACCATCATCATCACCGTGATCCACTCCGTTCCCCTCGCAGTTTGAGAGTTGCTATACCCTAGATACTTGTCTTGTGCTACTATTCATGTTTGTGATTGAGTACTTGTCATTATTTGGTGGTGAAGTTATAATTTCAGATTGTGTTGTACCACTTATGCCACTGATTATGATCATGTTCGCACGTTGTGAGTAGTTCCCGTATGTTCCTGAGGGCATAGGATGAATTGGCATTGATTTATATATGACATGTGTTGGTATTTTGTCAAGAGTTTATCTTTTATGTGATTCTATGATGGTGTTGTGCGAACGTCGACTGCACAACACTTCACCTATATGGGCTCATAGGAGAACACCGTAGTGTAATGAATTGATGGAGACTTGGGAGGACACGTAAACCTGAGACCGAGTCATGAAGTTATATTATGAGGGTATTAGTATCGGGGACCTTAGAGTGTAATGCTATGGTGGGACTTTAGGTCTTAATAATTCTTGTGCAGTCATTTGCTTGGCCACATGATCCATCATAAGGGGTTGTAGTTTATTTATTTAGCTATACCTAATTATGGCTCCGTCCAAAGAGATTAAAACTTGACAAGATATTCAACGTGTTGTTTAATAAATCTCTATGCCTAGCATCATCCATGCCGCCCTCGGGAACGTTTGCCACATATAAGTTACACATCACTTGAGCTTGTCCTTTGCCACATAAGAGGATTGGGCTTTCTCTCTTTGAGAGCTTTCACTTGCTACTATCTGTTATCTGCTTGCAATTATACAACTGAAAATACCAAAAACACTGCATCTTTTATTGTTTTATTTATCAATCTTACTAACCAATACCTTCAGCTCCTCGTGGGTTCGACAACCTTTTCTAATTGAAAGGTACTACAATTGATCTCCTGCACTTGGGAGCCATCAAGATACTTTTCTGGCGCCGTTGCCGGGGAGCGTAGCGCTATTGGTAAGAAGTTTGGTAAGGAAACTTGAAAGCTGTTTATCTCATTGTTACTATGGCATTTATGAATCGTGCCTCGCTGCATCTTGCTCTATATGAAAGTGCTTATGCCACTACTGCAAAGGTGGTTGAAACTACTGTGTCTGAGGTACCTAAAGTGGGATTTAAAATTCCCATGGTCATGTTAAAAGAGTTATGAAAAATCCATTTACAGGAGATGGAACTAAGTCGGCACGCGAGCACATGGAAATAATTGAGGACATATGTGGCTTATTCAGACTACCTGGTATTTCAGAGGATCAGGTAAAAAGGAAGCTATTGTATTTGTCTTTATCTGGTAATGCTCGTGATTGGTACAGGTCTTGGATGAAGAGGTCCAGAATGAATGGAGTATCTTGAGGAAGGTTTTCTTTCTTAAATATTTTACTCCTAAAGAAGCTTATGATAACCGCTGCTATATATTCAATTTCTGGCCACATCTGGGAGAGAGTATTACTCAAGCTTGGGGGAGGTTAAAGGAACTCCTTCGCAAGAATCCATGTCATGATCTTACAAGGAAACTTATATTGATAAACTTTTATGTGAGACTACCTATGAAGCACAAGGAGATTCTGGATAATTCATCTGGTGGAAGTTTTACTAATAACACTGAAGAAGAAGCATGGAATTTATTGGAGACTATTTCTGAAAATACTAGCCACTGGGATCTTGATAAAGGTAATGAGCCATATTTTGATTATGAATATTCATGTGTAGAGAATTTCTCTACTTCTATTCTGTTTAAAAATCTGAGTGATACTTTTGGTCTTGATCCTTATGTTATAATTGAAATAGCTAAAGGTTTTGCTGATCATATCTGTGTTCCAAAAAGTGGATTTGAAGTTTATGTTGAACCTGTTAAACAATCTATTGTTGTTCCTAAAGTTATTAAACAGGTTGAACCAATGTCATCTGTGACAATTGAGGAGTATGTTGAACCACCTCCATTTCCAAACCAAGTTAAGGAGAATTTACTTAAAGCTGTTACTAACAAGAGTAACAAAAGATGTTCTCAGCCTTATGAACAGGTGGAAGTCAACACTCAAATTTCTGTTATCAAGCAACTAAATGAAGAAGACCCAGTGGATGTTTATCTATGTGAAGATGCTACCAAAGTCATCAAAGGTAATTCGGCCAAAGTTGGGAAACCTGTTATATCATGCTCTATTGGGACTTCAAGTTATCATGGTCTATGTGATATTGGAGCAAGTATTAGTGTCATTCCATATTCTCTTTATCTTGAGATCAAGCCTGATATTGATCCCATTGTTATGGAAGAGACAGGTATGACAATTCAACTTGCTAATAAAGATTATATTAGTCCATTTGGAATTGTTAGAGATGTTGAAGTATTGATTGGCAAAATAAAATACCCTGCTGATTTTATTGTGCTTGGTTGTCCTCAAGATTCATTTTGTCCTATCATTTTTGGTAGACCTTTCTTACATACTGTTGGTGCTGAAATTAATTTGCCTAAAGAGAAAGTGTTTATTAAATGTGCTGGTGAGAAACTTGAATTTAACTTTTCCAAATTTGCTGATAAACATGTTGAGAAAGAGCCAATTCCTAATAATTTAATTGAAACTCTTGCTCATATAGCTGTAGCTTCAACTGATGTTGTAGAACGTTATATGCTTAATCAAGATGAACCATTTAATGATGAGGAAAAAGAGGCTTTGGAACAAATATTATGGCAACAACCACCACAATTACAATTGCATATCCCACCTGATAATTTAGGAGTGCTACCACCACCTAAAGGGGATCCTAGTTTTGAATTGAAACCTTTGCCTGCAAATCTGAAATATGCATATTTGGATGAGAAGAGCATATATCCTGTCATTATTAGTGCTAACCTTTCAGCTGAAGAGGAAGAGAAATTACTTGATGTGCTAAAAGCTCACCGACCAGCCATTGGATACTCTCTTGATGATCTTAAAGGTATAAGCCCCGCTCTATGTATGCATAAAATTAATCTGGAGGAAGATGCAAAACCTGTTGTTGATTTTCAACGCCGCCTCCATCCAAAAATGAAAGAAGTGGTAAGAAAGAGGTAATAAGACTTATTGAAGCTGGTATCATTTATCCTATAGCTGACAGTAAGTGGGTTAGTCCTGTTCATTGTGTTCCTAAAAAGGGTGGAATGACTGTTGTTCCAAATGAAAAGGATGAACTTGTGGCTCAACGTACTGTAGTTGGTTATAGGATGGTTATTGATTTCAGAAAATTGAATAAAGCAACTCGAAAAGATCATTATCCATTGCCATTTATTGATCAAATGCTAGAAAGGTTATCTAAACACTCTCACTTTTGCTATCTAGATGGTTATTCAGGTTTCTCGCAAATTCCTGTCCATAAGGATGATCAAGAAAAGACCACTTTTACTTGCCCATATGGTACTTTTGCTTACAGGAGAATGCCATTCGGTTTATGTAATGCTCCTGCTACTTTTCAAAGATGCATGAATGCTATATTTGCTGATTATATTGAAAAGATAATGGAGGTTTTTATGGATGATTTTTCTGTGTATGGTACTTCCTTCGATAATTGCTTGTTCAACCTTAACAAAGTTTTACAGCGTTGTGAAGACCAACACTTGGTTCTTAATTGGGAGAAGTGTCACTTCATGGTTACTGAGGGTATAGTTCTTGGGCATAAGATTTCTGGAGAAGGAATAGAAGTTGATCCAGCAAAGATTGAAGCTATTGAAAAACTACCATATCCAAGGGACCTCAAAGGTATAAGAAGTTTTCTTGGGCATGCAGGTTTTTACCGTAGGTTCATTAAGGATTTCTCCAAAATATCAAAACCTCTAACCAATCTTCTGCAAAAGGATGTTCCTTTCTCTTTTAATGATGATTGCATTGAGTCCTTTAATATTTTGAAGAATGCTTTAATCACTGCTCCCATTATTCAACCTCCTGATTGGAACTTGCCTTTTGAAATTATGTGTGATGCTAGTGATTATGCAGTTGGGGCTGTTTTGGGCCAACGTGTTGATAAGAAACTGAATGTTATTTATTATGCTAGTAGAACACTTGATGCTGCTCAAAAGAATTATGCTACAACTGAGAAAGAATTTTTAGCAGTACTGTTTGCTTGTGACAAGTTTAGACCTTATATTACTGATTCAAAAGTCACAATACATACTGATCATTCTGCTATTAAATACTTGATGAATAAGAAAGATGCTAAGCCTAGACTAATAAGATGGGTACTTCTATTGCAAGAATTTGATTTACACATTGTTGATAGGAAAGGGGAGGATAATCAAGTTGCTGATCATCTCTCTAGGATGGAAAGCATACCTGATGATCCTATTCCTATTAATGATAGCTTTGTTAATGAACAACTTGCAATTGTTAATGTTTCTAGTGCTAAAGTTGCATCTCCTTGGTTTGCCAACTATGCAAATTTTATTGTTGGTAAAGTTTTGCCTCCACACTTCACTTCTCAACAAAGAAAGAAATTCTTTTATGATCTTAGACATTATTTTTGGGATGATCCTTTCCTCTATAAGAAAAGTGTGGATGGTATTATTAGACGTTGTGTACCTGAGCATGAACAACAGGCTATTATAAGAGATTGTCATGACAGTCCCTATGGAGGGCATCATGCAGGAGATCGCACAGGAGCAAAGGTATTACAATCTGGTTTCTATTGGCCTACTTTATTTAAGGACTGTGCTGAATATGTTAAATCTTGTGATAAATGTCAAAGAGTAGGAAACATTGGTAGGAGGAATGAAATGCCTATGAATTATTCATTGCCACTTGAACCATTTGATGTGTGGGGGGTCCTTTCCCAGAATCAAAGACAAAGCATACTCACATTTTGGTTGCAGTTGACTATGTTACAAAGTGGGTGGAAGCAATTCCAACCAAAAGTGCAGATCATGCCACAGCAATGAAGATGCTCAAGGACATCATTTTCCCCAGGTTTGGTGTTCCTAGGTTCTTAATTACTGATGGTGGTTCTCATTTCTTGCATGGTGTTCTTAGAAAAACTTTGGCAAAATATGATGTTAACCATAGAATTGCATCTCCTTATCATCCTCAAACAAGTGGGCAAGTTGAATTAAGCAATAGGGAAATTAAACTCATTTTGGAAAAGACAGTGAATAAGTCTAGATCTGATTGGCCAATTAAGATTAATGATGCTTTGTGGGCTTATAGAACTGCTTTTAAAAATCCTATGGGAATGTCTCCTTATAAAATGGTTTATGGAAAAGCTTGTCACTTACCTGTTGAACTAGAACATAAAGCTAGATGGGCTATTAAACAACTGAACTTTGATTTTAAAACTGCGGGAGAAAAGAGAATTCTTGACCTAAACCTACTTGACGAATGGAGAAATGAAGCTTATGAAAGTGCCAGGATGTTTAAAGAAAAAGTTAAGATTTGGCATGACAAGAAAATTAAGAAAAAGGAATTCAAAGTAGGTGATCAAGTTTTATTGTACAACTCTCGTTTCAAGTTTTCTGCAGGGAAGCTAGCTTCAAAGTGGCAGGGACCATTAGTGATACAGGAGGTGTACCGTTCAGGAGCTATCCGTCTTCACGGTGACATGAAAGGTAAACCTCATGTAGTCAATGGACAACGCCTTAAACCTTATATTGCAGGAAAGAGCTTCATCGGAAGGGTGGAGGAGTTGAATTTACAAACACCGGAAGAGGTAATTGAGAGAAACCGTGCAGTTCCAGAAACCCTAAATCAATAGAAGGTAACTTTTGTGTTGGAAAGTTTCTCGGAATTGCATAAAATTTTACGGAGGTCAATTTTTATGGAAATCATCGTATGGGACAAGAAAACTGGACGAAACGGAGACCCGAGGGAGAAAAGAGAGGGGCCCACGCGGCCCAAGTACCTGGCCGCGTGGGGCTATCCCTTTTCCACCTCGGAGTCCTTTTTCGTCTCGTTTTCGATCCCGACGCTTCGTCTTGACCCAAAAACCTCAATATATACCCCTCTCTGCGATCTAATCTCGCACCGAGCGTTCTCGAGCGATTCTTTCTTTTGCTGTTTCTGCCTGTCAGGTTTTTAGCCATGTCTTCGGGAGACTCCTACCAATGCTCCTCCATGGACGACGATGATGATGAACTCGATGGGTCAGCCCCACGTCCATGGAGGAGGAATAGGAAGAGGAAGGACTACTCGATGATGAAGACTACAAGCTGACAAGAGGAGGAGGTGCAGAAGAAGAAGCTGAAGAAGAGAGTACAAGCCCTCCATCAACATCGCACCTCTGGCGACAGCACCTCCTTCACCCATTGCTGTTGCCGGTGTGAGGTGAAATGTCTCTTGGAAACAAGAGGCGGACGCACGCATGAGCACCGGAGGGAAAGCTCCTAGGCGCGCACTTGCAAGCAAAAACGTGGTTTCTACTCTTATTGACAGGGAATTTCAGCGCCACCAAGAGAACTATCCTGGTGAATGGGATCGCAAGATCCCAACAAGAAAGTACCAAGCCCGGAGTGGAAGCCTTGCAAGGAAAGTGGAGAAGAATCTCATGCAAAAACTGGAGAAGCCGCAAAAGTTTGAAAAGCCTACAATCTTATGATGAGATATTGGATCTTGAAGAAATTATTATGAAGATAAGAAGAAAGAAGAGAGGAAGTTCTAGCAAAACGTCAAGCTTGGGGGAGTTCCCTAGTCTTTATCTCACTAGTTTATCATATCTATCTAGTCATGGTGTGTTTTGCTTTTATCGTTTAGTTATCAATATCTCTTAGGCGTGTGTGAGCTCATGGAGCATTATCATGTATCCCTATCTATGGTTTATCAATGAATATTAAAGTATGGTGTCATCCATAATTCTCTTGTTTGGAGATTGATGGGTAACACTCATGCAAATGAGCGTGGCATATTTAGAATTTCAATCACATCTTGCCTTGAAATTAATTAACTTGAGTATGTTGGACAATTATAGAATTATCTCAATATAGAAGAAGTAAAAAGACTTGTGAATTAATAGTTTGAGGTTAAGATATAGTCTTGTAGGATAAGAAGTTGAGAAGACTTAATGAAAAGGATATAAAACACTCTTGTTACAACCTAGTATCTTTTGAGCAAATTAATGATCATGGATATTTCAATACTTATGCTCTTGAATGTGAATGAAAGGAAGGCACCTGAAATTTCAGCTAGCCATGGAAAGTGTAAGAAAAGGGTTGTGTAGAGCATGGGAACTTGATTGAGATATCCATGACTAAAGTTTGCACTAGTTACTAGTCAAGCAAGAGTGATAACAATTTTTATATCTATCTGTCTTTTCATTTGTCTTCTTTTGAACTTGTTATCCAATGAGAGTTTATCTTGTCTTTGAATTTCAGCAAAGTATAAAAGATTATAATGCTTGCCATGAAGAGCAAAAGCATGTGAAAAACAATATGATTCGATTGTCCAACATACAATGGTTATTTGCTTTCAAAAGTAAGGGGTGATTGCTAGAGTTCTACTTATGTTGCCCTCATATGTATGAGTTTTAGATCATTAATCTTATCTTGCAATTGAATATGATGATGATACAATGCCCGTATTTATTTATCAACCATAAGTCCATTGATGCATGTAATGATCTATGTCCTTACTTACTCGAGGACGAGTAAAGGTTTAAGCTTGGGGGAGTTGATACGTGCATTTTATATCATCATTTATATAACTTTTAGTATCATACTAGAATGTTATTTGCATGATTATATGATTGTTTCTACATGTTTTAGATGATTTTGGGGACTTTCATACAAAGTCCCTATTTTTGGTATTTAATTTCTGGGAGGCAGAAAACCTCCTTTTTCTTGTCTTTAATGTTTCAGGAGCTACAGGACCTCAAATAATAAAAGGAAAAATACTGCGTCAGTTTTTCATCGGGAGAAAGGCAGAGGGAAGAAGACCGAAGAGAGGAGAGCCACGAGGGCCAAATGGGGGTGGCCCACGCGGCCCATGTACCTGGCCGCGTGGGACCCACCAAAAGGTGCCTCGGGCACCTCCTCGCCTGGGGCTTTTTAGCAACGCCTTCGTCTCGCCCGAAAAGTAACGCCCTAATTTTTCCAAGTCCATCCGAGGTCGCGGCGGCGGCGAAACTCCTGATCCCTTCCGAGGGGGGTCAGATCCTGCTGCTCCGGAACTCCGGAGAAGGGGGAAATCATCGTCATCGTCATCACCTCTCCTCCTTGGCGTGGGAGGAGGCCTCTACATCATCACCCCCATCAAGACCAGCACCATCACCATCATCATCACCGTGATCCACTCCGTTCCCCTCGCAGTTTGAGAGTTGCTATACCCTAGATACTTGTCTTGTGCTACTATTCATGTTTGTGATTGAGTACTTGTCATTATTTGGTGGTGAAGTTATAATTTCAGATTGTGTTGTACCACTTATGCCACTGATTATGATCATGTTCGCACGTTGTGAGTAGTTCCCGTATGTTCCTGAGGGCATAGGATGAATTGGCATTGATTTATATATGACATGTGTTGGTATTTTGTCAAGAGTTTATCTTTTATGTGATTCTATGATGGTGTTGTGCGAACGTCGACTGCACAACACTTCACCTATATGGGCTCATAGGAGAACACCGTAGTGTAATGAATTGATGGAGACTTGGGAGGACACGTAAACCTGAGACCGAGTCATGAAGTTATATTATGAGGGTATTAGTATCGGGGACCTTAGAGTGTAATGCTATGGTGGGACTTTAGGTCTTAATAATTCTTGTGCAGTCATTTGCTTGGCCACATGATCCATCATAAGGGGTTGTAGTTTATTTATTTAGCTATACCTAATTATGGCTCCGTCCAAAGAGGATTAAAACTTGACAAGATATTCAACGTGTTGTTTAATAAATCTCTATGCCTAGCATCATCCATGCCGCCCTCGGGAACGTTTGCCACATATAAGTTACACATCACTTGAGCTTGTCCTTTTGCCACATAAGAGGATTGGGCTTTCTCTCTTTGAGAGCTTTCACTTGCTACTATCTGTTATCTGCTTGCAATTATACAACTGAAAATACCAAAAACACTGCATCTTTTATTGTTTTATTTATCAATCTTACTAACCAATACCTTCAGCTCCTCGTGGGTTCGACAACCTTTTCTAATTGAAAGGTACTACAATTGATCTCCTGCACTTGGGAGCCATCACCTGCGGCTTAAAAATGTTGAAGGAAAGTTCCAAGAGAGGGTCCAGCAGCTGGACCTCCAAATCAATGCTCAGAAAGACGCCATCGCTGAAGCCAACGAGGACCAAGGCTCAAGGCTGTTGCCATTGGCGATCTGAGAAAAAGTTGGCAAAAGTTTCTGATGCCATAACCTTGTCCATGCCAAAGTTTGTATCATGACTCAAGGGTTGGCTGGTATGTGTTGCGACTTGCCGATGTATCGTGGTATCTGACCACCTTCTTTTTGTAACTGGACTAACTGGCGGACATCTTGTTGCAGGTGAGGATTCTGTACTTCAGCGTGCGACCACTCAAGAACAGCTGAATAACATCCGCGAATTTACGCGGAGGACTTGTGATGCCATGAAATTGCTGTCTAAATGTCTGCTGCCGACCAAGCCAGTCCCCGTGATTCTGAAGGCTTGCTGAAAAGACTGCTTAGGGCGCCTCAGTTCTTTTTGGACTGGAAGGAATCCTCAGCTCGCACCGGTGCGGCTCATGTTCTTGTTTTGGCCAAGACATACTATCCTTCTTTTGATTGCTGCCAAGGTTGCACAAGGCAGGCCCTCGAAGAAGGTGGATGGCACCGAGCTGAAGGCCTCAGAATATGCAGCGACTTGGAAGGACATGCGCGGCCATGCGACTGAGCTGGTGGAGGGGATTGACCTTGCGACCTATCTGGGCAAGTTATAATGCAGATGGAAGCAGATGGGAGAAGTTACCCGCTCCATCATCAGTGCGGTGATCCCGCAGGAAAAGAACCCCTCTCCAGGCGTATCCAGCTCTGCAGCCCCCAAGCCCGCGACTGGAAAAGCCGTCCGGCGAGCCTGCGACTGCTCCTTCTGGCAAGCTTGGTAAGCCGCCTGTTCCTCCTTCCCACAGGCCAAAAGCTGCGCACAAATGAAGAAGAGAAACAATGGTTTGATGATCTTGGCCCTTAGCGGCCTGTAATAATTGTTAGAATTTATGTGTCATAAGACAATGTTACGGTTTTGCTTTAGTACTCTCAGCAGTACATGTTTCGACCAATAGGCTGGTCCTTATGATTTGTCTCGGTTTTTCCTCACTTAGGCCGTTGCGCGGCTCAGTATTTCCCAGGTAAAAAGTGCGTGTTCAGGGTCGAGAGCGGCCATGATAGGCGATCAAACTCGATTGACGCCGCACCCCCAGTACTTTGGCCACATAGTGCAAGTCGCATCCAAGAGAGGTTGAGTATAATCACGATAAATGCCACTCGTTTGGCGATCCCAAGGAATAGGCCGCGCTAAAAAGCGTCGCGCCCCCAAGGAACCAATGATTAAAAAATAAAAGACTCACAACTCAATTGGTAGTTTGAGATGCTTTATTTCAGAATCATTATATGATACATAGGGTCGGTCGCGCCTAGGTGGCGACCAGAAGTGATGCTTGGGTCGGTTGCGCCTAGGTGGCAACCAGAGATGTTACATGGGTCGGTCGCGCCTGAGTGGCGACCAGAAATGGGTCGGTCGCGCCTTGGTGGCGACCAGAAGTGTTACATTGGGTCGGTCGCGCCTGAGTGGCAACCAGAAATGGGTCGGTCGCGCCTTGGTGGCGACCAAAGTGTTACATTGGGTCGGTCACGCCTGAGTGGCGACCAGAAATGGGTCGATCGCGCCTAGGTGGCGATCAGAAATGAAGTTTTTAGCCCTGAGTGGCCAGCTTGATGATGTAAACTCTTAATGGTTTTGTTGCGGCTGCTGATGGCAACTCGCAATGCCCGGGATGTGTCCTTACTGGCGATGGCTTGTAGCCTTTGACTTCCTTGCCTCCCTTGCGGCCGTAATCTGAAGTCGCAAGTCAGGCAGGTGCCTCTTGGCCTCCACGATGTCATCAAAATTTCTCCTGCGACTCGCGCATGGGCGCTCTCTGCGATACAAGCTGCTCTGGCCATGGCCTTGTCGCCTTCTTCGCATTCTTGAGCTATTCTTCTGTCGCCATTAATGGTGATGACTCCCCTGGGGCCTGGCATTTTAAGCTTCAGGTACACATAGCACGGCCTAGCCATAAACTTTGCGAATGCTTCTCTGCCAAACAGCGCATGATATGGGCTCTGGAAATCTACAACCTCGAACCAGATATACTCGCTTCTGAAGTTGCTTTGTGTCCCAAAGGCGACCTCCAAGTTGATTCGCCCCAATGGCTGAGCTGATATGCCTGGCACGACACCGTGAAACGTTGTTCTTGATGGGTGTAGCTGCTTTTCTTGGAGGTTCATTCTTTTGAAGGTTTCATAGTATAATATATTGATGCTGCTGCCTCCATCCATCAGCACTTTGCTCAACTTGTATCCTGCGACTTGAGGGGTAACCACCAGCGCGAGTTTGCCCTCTTCATTTATTTCCCTTGGGTGATCCTCGCGGCTCCAAACTACTGGCTGCTCGGACCACTTTAGCCACTATGGAACAGCTGGTGCTATGGCGTTAACAGCCTGATTGCGTCGTCGCAGCTTTTGCTCCCTCCTTGAAGTATTGACCACAATGGTGTGATACTGACCCAATTTTTTTGGGAATTGTGGCTGATCTGGTTGCGGATTTGGGACGGCGTTGTTGCTGTTGTTACCTCCACCGTGGTTACCTCCCTCATTGTTTTGGTGATTGTTGTTTGTGTTGAGTGGTTGCCCATCCTTCCACTTTTTGTAATGATAGCACTGTGCCTTTGTGTGGTTGGGTGGTTTCCCATCTTTTCCTATATGGATGTCGCAGGGGCGGTTGAAAACATCTTCCAAGTTAACTGGGTGAAAATTCCTTCCTCTGCCACTGCTTTGCTTGTAACGAGTGTTCGTATTTGCGACTAACCCGAGTTTCCTTCCTCGTTTTTGCGCTTGCTATAACTCGCATTAGCATTGCTAGCTTGCTGTTGTTGAGGCTTGCTACTGATCTTCTTTCCCTTGCCAGTATTTTCCTCTTCCTCCCCATCAGATGCGTCTCTGGTTTTATCTGAGCTAGCATATTTGTTGGCCGCTGCCATTACCTCGCTTAGGCTCTTGACTTTGTCCTTCATGCGACCTAGTTTATGGACCAGCGGCTCAAACTTGCAATTTTTCTCCATGACAAGGACCGCTGAACTGGGTGGTATGTTATCTGAGGAATGTATGATTTCTGTGATCCTTCTCATCGAGTGGCGACTCGACTCACCTTCCTTCTGTACGCAACGCTCAAGGTCCTCTATACTGCAGAGTCGCTTGCATGTTCCTTGAATTTTTTTTATGAAAGCTTCCTTCATTTCATCCCAATAGTTTATTGAATTTGGCGGCAAGTTCTGCAGTCATATATGGGCTGCACCTTCTAACATCATGTTTACGTACCGTGCGCAGATCTCTTCGGATGCGTTTAGGATGCTCATGCCCATCTCGTAATTGTTGAGCCAAGTAACAGGGTCCATGCTTGCGTTGTAGTTGGCGACCTTGCGAGGTCCTTTGAAATCTGCTGGAAACAGTTCAGACCTGATTCTTTCGCTGAAACAGACTGGGCCTTTGAGTCGCGACGATAGATTGGATGAAGCTGGCCTTCCTATTGGATTAGCCGCCGCGCGCAGCTGCACAACTTCTATGGGTTGAACTTGCTGAGGTTGATTTTGAGCCGCAGGTTGATTTTCCCTTTGTCGCCTAGCCGAACTTGAAGTCGCAACGTGCGGCGACTCCGCGTGGATGCTTCTCTCCGCCGTTGCTCTGCTATTGTAGGGGGTGGAGTGCAGCCGTCCCGCGTGTTCGGACATGTTTGCCTGCTGTATTACTGTTGTGCTCAACATCTCAATGGCGCGCCGCGCCTCTCTATCCATTGGTGTGTTTCCTGCTGGCGCTAACCTGGCCAAGATGTTTGTAGCTGCAAAGAGATTCTCCACTGGGCTAACATAATGTCCTTGCGGCGTGTGGAACCTTTGAGGCTGCTGTGGCGGCTGTTGAACAAGGGTTGGCTGCGGCAATGGCGGGGGCATAATGGCCCTGTTGTTAGCTTGTACTATGGCCCTTGATCCAGGTATCTCCGCTGCTCTTGGTACTGCGAAGGACGGAACTGCTGGTACAACTGATGGTACAGTGATCGCTTGAACCGCTGGCGCGGCTAATGGTGCCACGGACCGCATAACCATGGCGGACGACGCCGTGTGTGTTGGTACCGCGACTGATGGTTGTGCGACCCTGACCATGCGACCGGGCGCACTGTGTTGGTGGCGACCGATGGGGTCGCGTTGGGTGGTGCCGCGGTTACTGGTGTTTCAACGGGGGACCGTGATTGTTGGTCCAGCGGTGGGCGATTGGAACAGCTCCATAGGATTTACTGTTCCTGGCTGCAGGCGACTCGCGTGGCGTCTGTGTGGTAGGGTGGCCTGAATTCCTTGCAAAGTATTGGTTTCCTCGATGAGTCGCAGTTGCTCCTGTTGGAGGCGCTGTTCCTCGCGCGCCAGCCTGGCTCTCTCATCTGCGAATCTCTGGACTTCATCATATAGCCCGATCCTGGTAGCCTCCAATTCTGTCACTCTAGCGGCCGCGTTATCCGCGGATATTGGCGTGAGCAACACACTTCTCTGTGGCGGCGTGACTGCAGCGTCGGGGGCTACCCTTGACCCTGATTCCGCGGGCGCAACTCCGGGTGGAGTCTCTCTGTTTGCGACTCCTGAGGCCGCGACTCCTGGCGTTACCGTAGTGGATGCCGCGACTCCTGATGCGTCTAGCGCGGCTTGTTCTGCTGCTTCTGGCGGCGTGGGGGCTAAGCTGCCTGGTGGCATGCCCAGCCCTTCGTCCGCTTCTGTGGTCCTGTAGACCCCTTCTATGTGCCGATCTTCTACGGAGGGCGAGTCGCCATCCACAGGGCTTCCGCATAGCCTTTCCTCAAGGACATACTCAATGGATTGGCCTTCTTCGTCTTCAAGAGGTAGCGACTCGTAGTTGATAGATTCTTCTTCTTGGTCCACTGATGGCTACGTGTTGGTGAACCCCAAGAGGAAGGTTATGATGTAGACAGCAGAAGTTTTCCCTTGAATAATCTACCCAAGGTTATCAATCCAGTAGGACTTGACGATCTATCGGAAGGTTGTTGATGTTGACTCCCCTGGCGCTAGGGAGCTTGCACCAACGTGGAATCTGCACAGACACAAACCAGAACTTTGCTCAACACGAAACAGAGAGGTTGTCAATCTCTCCGGTCTTGCAGAAACAAAGAGTTAAACGTATGGTGTGGAAAACAGCAGGAAAAACAGCAAGTAACAGGAAACAGATGATTGCAGCAGGTTGTGTAAACAGTATGAGGAAATTGGACCAGGGTCCACAGTTCACTAGTGGTGTCTCTCTCAGAACAGATAACTAGCATGTTGGGTAAACAAATTACAGCTGGGCAATTGACAAATAGAGAGGGCATAACAATGCAATACATGCCAAGATGTCTACTATGAAATCTAGTTGGGCATTACAACAAAGTACATAGACCGTTATTCCAACCGCATCTATGCCTAAATAATCCACCTTCAAGGCAGCATCCGCATCCTATTCAGTATTAAGTTGCTAACAACAGATTATTGCATGAAGTAAAGTGTGTAATGTAATCAATACAAGTGCCCTTGGACACTGCACCAATGTTTTATCCCTAGTAGCAACAGCACATCTAACATGTTAGACCTTTCTGTCACTGATCCAGATATCTAGAGACTGAACCCACTATCGAGCATAAATACCCCCTCTTGGAGTCACAAGCATCTACTTGGCCAAAGCATCTACTAGCAACGGAGAGCATGCAAGATCAAGAGCACATAGATAAACAACTTGAATAAACATGGTATCAATATTCATCGGATCCCAGCAAACACAACATCTAGCATTACAATAAGATGATCTTGATCATGTTAAGCAGCTCACAAGATCTAAACATGTAAGCACAAGGTAGAGAGACAACCATCTAGCTACTGCTATGGACCCGTAGTCCAGGGGTGGACTACTCACGCATCACTCCGGAGGCAGGCATGGTGATGTAGAGCCCTCCGGTGATGATCTCCCCTCCGGCAGGATGCCGGGAAGAGCTTCAGAACTCCTCCGATCTGAGATTGACGATGACGGCCGCGATGGAACTTTTCGTGGAATATGATCGACCGTAATAGGGTTTTCGCGTCGCGGAGAATATATAGGCGAAGAGGCGGCGTCGGTGGCCGAGGGGGGCCACCACGCCATAGGGGGGCGCGGGCCCACCCTGGGCCGCGCCTAGTGTGGCGTGGCCCCCTGGTGGGTCTGCTCCGACTCCCCTTTGGACTCCGTGATCTCCTCGTGATATTATTGACGATGTCTTTTGTTTCGTCCAATTCCGAGAATATTTCCTTAATAGATTTTCTGAAACCAAAAAACAGCAAAAAACAGGGAACTGGCACTGTGGCATCTTGTTAATAGGTTAGTCCCAGAAAATGCATAAAAATGATATGAAGTGTAACCAAAACATGTAGCAATTGATATAATATCAGCATGGAACATCAAAAATTATAGATACGTTTGAGACGTATCATCCACCGTTACCACGACTCCTTCTTCTGAGTCGCCATGTTGCGATAGATCTTCTGACTCGCTGCCAATGAAGCCGACGAAGACATGGACAGATCCAAACGGGATCATGTGGCCGGTTTCCAGGTAGTCAGCTTCCGGCCCCCAGCTTGAATCGTCAATGAGGGGTGTGCCATTGACCGTGATGATACGGCCAACAACAAGATCTTCAGTTCTCTTCATGGATCCTGCGCGAAACGTGACGCTCTTGACCGCAGGCCCCACGGTGGGCGCCAACTGTCGTGGGTTTGTCACGTCAGGTGTCATAGATGACTTCGTAGGTGTGGGATTACGCGAGTCAAGCATCTCCGAGCTTGGGATCGCAGGAACAAAGATCGACACAGATTTACCCAGGTTCGGCCCCCTCAATGTGAGGTAAAAGACCTACTTCCTGCCTACCCTAGATTGGTATTGATATGATAATCGAGATGTTACAATGGAGGCGATCCGATCTGGTACTCGCCGTATCTGCTAGGGTTTAAGGGCTTGACCCTCTAAGTCCTGCGAGTCCTCTTTATATACACAGAGGCTCGTCAGGTTACAAAGGAAACTTTCCCCACAAGGAATACGTCCGCAGAGGCCTATTTGGAGACTACTTGGTCTTCACGTCCTCCGGGATATGTCTTCTAGATCTTTCCTCTTATGGCGGTTCAATACTGGGCTTGCTCCCAAGTGGGCCTTTGTCCGTGCGAGTAACGTAAGTCGCACTGGGCCGCGGGTTAATCCAGGAAGTATTCCCCCGACACAAGGAAGCACACGCGGTAGATGCCAATCCGACACCCGACGCGACTCAACAGCCCCATGTCGCTTTTAAGTCACAAACAGCGAATCCAACACCTAAATCCGAAGGCACTTACTCGCTACTGAAAGTACCGGCATGCTTTGGCGAAAAATAAGGCTTGCACGCTTTCCCCCCAGTTTCGAAGAACCACGAGAGATTACCAGCTACCACACGAACCAAGATCCCGTCTCTTGGATACATAACTACGTGATAAGCATGACCCAGGTCGATGTGTCCGAAGAAATATGCGCCAAGTATCTGCACATAGCATTAGGAGACGAAGCTCGATTTTGGCTCCAGAGCCTACCAGCGAAATCTGTAAATAACTTGGGAGAGCTGAAGGATAAGTTTATCAGGAACTTTCAGAAAACCAGCAAACGGCTACATACTTTGGAAGATCTGGAGCAGTGCGTTCAGAGGGCTGGCGAATCAAGTCGCGATTAGATAAGATGAGTCGCAGACATTGTTGCCTCTTCCAAAAAAATACCGGTGAACTCTACAGTACAGGTCATGAAGAAAAACTGCAGATTTGAGCCGCTGGTGCAAAAGTTAAGTCGCGCGAAAGGCAAAATCGACAGTTTTGAAAAGCTTCTAGCCATAGCAGACAAGTACGCCAGTACGGATGAAACAAAGGGCGACCCTGACCATATCCCAAAGGAAAAAGAAAAAGTCGGGGATGGCAAGAAGCTGTGAACTTCAACCCAGGAAGCAAAGGGAAGGTAAAATATTTCGTCCAGTAGGTATCAAGGAAGCCTTCCATAGCCCATGCGACTTACATCGCAGAAGAGATGGAAGGCCCGCAGGACATACAAAGGCCCAATATCACTACTACCGACATTGGAGAGAAGGTAATTTGGAGGAAGAGACACACTGCAAACAAGTACGATGTGACAAGGAGGAGACGGATTATAGCCAAGAGGCATGCACCTCCTTCAGAAGGCAGTTGGGACAGTTTCACACCGTGGCAGTACGAACGGCAAAAAATAGAAGTCAACCGCGACACGTCAGAGGGAACGCCCAAATACCCGTGTCAGAACGGCGGCTTCGTCGGGCGGAAAGGCCGGTCATATGGAGCCGCGACGATCACCCTCCAGAAGTAAAAGATCCAGGGCAACTTGCCCTCGTAGTCACACCACAGGTCGCGGGATACAAATTGAGCAAAGTATTAATGGATGGAGGGAGTAGGATAAACATCTTGTACTACGACATGTTTCGTAGCATGAACATGCCAGACTGGCAACTCCAACCAACGAGAACAACTATTCATGGCATAGTCCCGGGATTACTGACTCGTCCAGTAGGAAAAGTAACCCTCCAAGTTGTCTTCGGGACCGAGCGAAACTTTCGTACATAATTCCTGAGTTTCGAGGTCGCGGATGTAAAAAAGTTCATATCATGCATTATTTGGAAGGGATGCCTACGCAAAATTCACGGCAAGACCCTGCTACGTATACTTACAGCTGAAGATACCTGGTCCAAATGGAGTAATAACTGTACATAGAGACAGGCAAAAGGCCCTGGAATGTGAAGAAGGAGACTCGGCATTAGCAGAAGCAGCTTGCATTGTAGGATCCTCACACAATTATAAGCCGTCAACAAACCTTCGAAGCCCTAAACGAGTCGCAGTTGAGCCACGACAAGATCAATCGGCAGGAACCGTGGGGAAAAGAGTGAACTTTATTAACGAGGTTACGCACCAGGAAGATAAAGATGCAGCCATCGTGTTGATACAGAAGAAAAATGGAAGGTGGTGTATGTGTGTAGATCCCGCCTCAGTCAACAACGACGGTCAGGGAGGACAACTACTTATACAAGCTAAAAATGAAGCAAGAAATCTTGATGAGCCGTCTTCTAGTGCGACTAAAATCCTGGGGGCTCAATGAGGTGTCTCCCCTGAAAATACAATAGAGCTATCATGCTCGCATTGAGTCGCTCATAGCGGCTCAATTATGAACCACCTAGGGTTCGGTCTTGATTCAAGGCAACATCAGCTCATACGCTCAGAGTATGATATGTGTCAAGTATGTATGACCTGCGGGGAACAGAAAACTCGCACAAGGGTCTACATCATTATCCAGTTTATAAACGCTACCTAGATGCGTTTGTCATACCAGATTTTGTAACAATATACATGATTATGAAATAAAGCCGACACCCTTGGTATCCAAGGGTTTGTCGTTTCGCCTCAACCATTTTTGAGCCGCTGAGTCTTTTCTTTTCATATATCATTAATTCCTTGGGGGCTTGGTAGCTTTATGAGCTCGGCTTATTCCCTTGAGATTGCCAAACTAGTGGCGTTCATCTTGATTATACTCAACCTTAAGCTAGATGCAACTTGCACCATGTGACCAAAGTACCAGTGTGGGGCGTCAATCGAGTCTGAATGCCTATCATGGACGTTCTCGACCCTGAACACACATTTTGCTCGGGAAATATTGATTCGCGCAAGGGCCTACTTAATGGATATACGAGATAAATCAAAAAAGACCTGCTTATAGGTCATAACATCGTACTGCTTATAGTACAAACCAAAATATTAATTACAATGTTGAGCCTCAAGCGGGCCAAAAATTAAAGTATCTCATTATTTTTTCTCATCCCTTGATGACTTCAGAGGCCCGGCAGCAGGAGATCTCCCAGCTTGCATAGGAGCAGTCACGGCTGGAGTACATATCACAGGAATAGCTGCGGAGGCAACGGGTGAAGGACCACCAGAGCCCATTGAAGAACCTGGAGCCTGAGAAGTCCCCGCTCCAGCAGATTTGGTTTTCTTTTCAATTATACTGCCATCAAGTCCATATTTGCCGAAGTAGCTGCCCAAGTCAAGACCATCGACAAGTTGGGTGGCATAGCCACGCATTCCCCTCCATATATCTGAATACTCCACCAGAGAAAACTCAGTGCCATCCATGCGAGACGCATGTCTACCCCGTGCAATCTGTTCAATCTTGATGTCAGGATAGTATGCTCGGGCTAAAGTAAGCACATGAGCAGCACTGGCGCGAGCCGCAGAACCCTTCCAGCCAGAAAAATACTAAGGAGCCTTAAGGAGCTTATTCAGCCAGTACTCACAAGTCACAGGAGGGTTATCAGAGGGAGAAAGTTTGTTTAGCAATTGCTTGGTCGCTTCAAGGACGTGCTTGTTGAAGTTCTTGATATACTCCAGTTGGTCCTTCATATTGGCACGACAAAGAGGAGCGTCTTGACCTGATGCAAGTGGCAGAGCTCATTTCAGTAGATTATAAGAAGATAATACAACTACAAAGGCATTTGGTTAGCACTCACCAACCAGCTCCTAAGTCATCGATCTCACAAAGGAACCTGCAAGTTCGGAAGCCTTGATAAGATTCTTAATCTTCTCATCACGAGCAGTTAATTCCTTGGCATGTTGCTCTTTCAGTTGATCTACCACCAATGACTTCTTCCCAAGATCCGTTGGACAGATTTGATGATATCTTCCTTCTCCATCAGTCGCGCCGTGGAATCAGTCTCCAGCTCTTGAAATTGTTCTTCAGAGGAGTTCAGTTGCCCTACAAGCTTTGAATTTTCTCGTCGCAACATCTCTAGTTCAATGGTCTGGTTCCTGATAATTTCATCACGATCGGCAAGCAACTTTTCCAACAATTTATGATCACTGGGCGACTCCCTCGTCACTTCTGCTGGCATTTTATTCGTGGAACTAGCAGATTGAAGCTCTGTCTGCAAAAGAGAAACATAAAGAAGATATTATTGAGTACATTACAGAGAAAAAATGACTAAGATTCCAAACCTTGTTTTGCTCAACAAGATTTTGACTCTTGGGGCTGTATGTACACATGCATATTAAAGATGAAGAAGAGCAAAATACCTGATGAGAAGTGTGAAGCTGCTGCATCAAATCTCGTAGCATAGCAGCATGTCTTTCTCTAGCACTTATGATAGCTTCTTCAAGTGATTTCGAACTGCCAGCTTGAGAAGGTTCAAGGGCCAGAGTTTCAGAGGTCCTAGGCCCAAGGATAACTCGCGATCCTGTGGGATTGGAAGCCAGTACAGTAGGAGCAATGTCAATAGTGCCCTCTTCTAAGATATGATTGGGAGACGTTGCGCCTGGCGTATCATCGGTTGTCCCAATATTCTCAGCAGCGACATGTTTCCCGTCTATAAGTGGTTCAGAAGAAGGAACCAGAGTCACTAAGTCCGCTTCAACATCAATCATGGATCTGTGAAAAGATAAAGTTAAACAAAAGATTTAATCATGGAAGACAAAATGAGTGAAAGTAAAGATCTTACCCTGGAGCAATGCGAATGTTCTTCATGAGGCAATCTGAGGAAGGTGAAGATAGAGCCTGCACATCAAAGCCTACAAAGCAAAGGGTCAAAAATAAACCCCCCACAAAATAAATCGCATAGCAGTGAGGATAAGAGATCAAAGAACCATTACCTGAACTTATGGAGATACAATTGTCAACAACGGGATTGACGAAAGCAACATCCGATGCATGTAAAATGCATACATGAACTTTACATTTTATTACATGTTATTCCATGTTATTTGCATCATATAAGGGTTATATTCATGATTTATATTGAGTTTTGGGGATAATTAACAATTTCCCCATTTTTCTGGAATTAACCCTGCACTGTCAGAAAACCCCTTTTTCTATATTTTTACGTTTCAGGCGACCAAATCACGTCATAATGACCTGAGATTTTACGGGGATCACTTTTTTGGAAGGAACGAAACGTAGACGCAAAGGAAACGAAGAAACGGAGACCAGAAGGCCGAAAGAGGTGGGCCCACGCGGCCAGATTCCCTGACCGCGTGGGACCCACCAAATTGGCCCTCGGGCCTCCGCTGCCGTCGATCCTTCTTCCCGAAGCTTCTCTTGACCTAAAAATGACTATATATAGACCCCCCAGGGTTTTCGCGAAAGAGAGCGCCGCCGAAACACAGAAACCACGAAACAGAGACCTGGAGCTGAAGATTGGAGGGGGAAAACTCCGGCGGGGCGCTGCCGGCGTGGTCTCCTTCTCCTCCAACAACATCTCCACCGACACCATGATGAAGAGGGAGTAGTCCACCCCTGGACTATGGGTTTGTGGAAGTAACTTATGTTTCTCTCCTCTCTATGAGCTTCACTAATTAGTACCGTATGAGCTGCTGAACATGATTACGGTCATCTATGTAATTCCTTTGTGGTGGATCTTTATTATGAGTTAATACATGTTTGAGATTGCAATGGTTTTGTTTCAGTTATGAAAGTAGATGCATATTATGTACCCCATTCTTATTTACTTGTCATGATCAAGCATGTTTACGAGAGCATGTGAGGGGGAACGTGTGCATTAGTTGGAGTAACGGGGGGTGGCTAGTGCAGTGAACGTGACAGATAGTTCTGCGATCCACTTGAGTTTTCTACCTTACTTTGTTGCCTCACTAGGGATAAACAAAAATACCATGCTACCGGAGAGTGGATGTGACCTTGGCCACTACCTCCATGACTAGATCTAGCATGTTCTTATTTTAACTTCATGTCATTGAACTTATTGATAAGCTCTGATTTATCTTAATTAATAAGGTGTTATGATTTAGTTCGCATCTTGGTGGAGCATAAGAGAGAGAACAACTTATACTTGAGATCTCTATGTTAGGACGTGATGCCCATATTATTAATAACTTGTCAAACCATGTCTTGCCATCTTACATGTTAATTTTAGTGTTCCATTGTCTACCACGTTATCAAGAGAGAGTGCATTTGTGAAACCATGAACCCCGGTCCATTTTTAATCATAAGAAACACTTTTCCAACACTTTTATCACCACTTTTGTTTGCTGCCATTTTTAATTCCGAAAATACAAAAACACTTTCACATCTTGCATACATTATAAAAAAACCAAAAATATCATTTACCATTGTTTCCACCATCATTGCATATTTACTACTGTTTGCATATTTATTTTATTATCATTCTCACACCTTGTGCTTGACAACCACTTGGTGAGGTTGAGGGCACAAAACAATTTATTTTGTTGCAGATTCTCAAGAGAAGGATAAGGAGATAATACCTGAAATACTGGTTCCCCGAGAGTTCGATATTAAACCCTCGAGTCATCCCTCGTGGGGAAAACTGTCTTCCACTACTACATACACTCTGCACTTGGAGTCTCAACCTAACCCATTTACTTTTCACGCAGGTACCACGCGAAGGGTCTAGCAACTGTTTTCTGGCACCATTGTGGGGTAACTACGTGAAGGGCCATCAACATCGGTGACAGCCGAGGGAGATTCCAAAGATTTGGCTGCTCTCTTCTCCACGATTATCGCAAGGGCCTTGCGACGCTTTTCGAGTCGCGCAGGATCCTCAGGACTCCCCTGAGATAGCCGCTTGGAAGACCTACGGGAACTTTGGAATGTCTCGGGAAAATGTTGAATGGAGTGGAAGAAAGAAGGAGGTATGCCATCTGTTGTTCCTCCTCAGACGCGCCATCTCCAGATTCTGAGGTGCTCTCAGCGATAAGCCGCTCCATCTTCTCACCTGCAGCCACCTTCGATGACTCGCCAGGAAACTGGGGGCTTGGGTCGGCTGTTTGATCATCAGCTGGAAGATCCCAGAACTCAGAGTCAACCTGGAATTAGAAGAAAGTGAAAAAGTTAGAACAACGCTAAGAAAAAGTAGAATGACTCGGCACCAAGACGCGGGATATTACCTCAAAAGGTTTATGCTTCGCCCGAAAAGGAGCAAGGCCAATCACATCATAAGAACTGATGTCCACATCAGTAGCACGACGAATAAAGTTGATCCATTCGCCCTTATCCCAGTCTTCAGGACAGGTCCTATCTTCATCGTCAGCACGACCAGAATAGTCAACCATGCGTCGCTGGTGGCGGCTCACGGGCTGGATACGCCATTTCGTCCAGCAAGAAATAAGATCAAGCCCTGTAAGGCCATGAAGTGTCAATGCTAGTGTTCTGTCTTGAAGGATTTTGATAAACGGCAATGAGGAAGGATCAGGTTTTGATGACAAGGCTGGGGTGGAGACAAAGGCGGATGTTGACCACGGAGGAAGACGGACCTCTCCTTCAGGAGAAGTATCTTTACAGTAGAAGAAGGTCCTTTGCCAATCCTTGACCCTATTGGCTAAAGCAAGTTTGGGGAAGACGCTATCCTTGCGGCGTTGGAAAGCAATGGTGCCGCATTGAAGATAGGGAAGACCAGCGCCTTCGCGCTGGCTATTACAACAAAAGAGAGAAAGCCAAAAATCTATGGACGGATGGATGGCAAGACAGTCCTCGCAAAGGACATGGAAGTTGCTCACCTGGAGCATAGAGTTGGGACCGATATCATGGAGGCGCAGGTTCAACCGCTGCATCAGGGAGCGAAAGAAGATGGAGCCCATAGGTTTGAATTCGCACTCAACGTGCTCAACAAACATCACCAATTTCCCAGGTTGGGGATTGGCAATCGACTCATTGTCAGGGGCGTGCCATTCGCACTCAGACTTTGGAGGCAGAATCCCTCGAGAAACAAGAGATTCGAGAAACACCTCATCGATCCAGGAGCCATCCCAGTTATAGCTACGTCGCAGCATCCTCCCCTTGTCGATCTTTCCGTTGAAAGATTCCCTTCTCGCGGAGGAAGAAAGCAAAGTACGCGAGGACGGGCAACGAGGAAGAAAGAGTAACAGGGGTGAATAAGTTGGACCTAAGGGTGGCGTAATACTTATAACCGAAAGGTCCGAAATTAAAGGAGCAAATCATGCCCAGAAATCCAGGAAGTACAGTTGATAGAAAAGGGAATCCTGTCAGAGTCAAGAAGGCCAAAGGACCAGAAGAAAAAAATGAGTCGCACAGGTACAGAGAACTGAGACCTCGAGTTGATTCCGGTAAATAAGAAGCCTACGAGCAGAGGTGAAATATGTAGATTGAAGTTCAGCCAGGACATTCAAGTACGTGGCTTGTCAGCTAGCAAAATTGACTCGCAAGGAGTCGGGAGACTTTTTCCGTGAAGTCCTAGCTAACCTTGGGGGTTAATGTCGGGGGAATACCAAATAGGTAACCCGCGGCCCATCGAGTAAAATGTGATTTATGACTCATTTACGGCCTCAACACTAATGGGCTTACACGAAGATGGGCCGATCGAAGGCCATGATGAGCTGAGGGAAAGATCTAGAAGATTCGAGGTAACTTGGCTTGGAGGACACGAAGATAGTTAGTCTCCGAGTAGGACTCCAGCTCATGTTTTCCCAAAGCGAGGGACTTTCCTTGTAACCTGGCGAGCCTCCGGATATATAAGGAGGACTCGTAGGACGTAGAGGGAGAAGCTCTCAAGTTCCAAACCCTAGACTAAAAGGTGATTCGACACGGCGGATCGCAACCCTTGTAACACCATATACATATCAATTCCAATCTAGGATAGGCAGGAAGTAGGTCTTTACCTCACATCGAGGGGCCGAACCTGGGTAAACATTGTCTTCCTCGTGCCCTACTATCTTAAGCTCGGAGACGCTTGAATCGTGTAAACCCCACACCTACGAAGTCATCACCATGACATCTGCCGTGACAAACCCACGACAGACGGCCTCCAGGCGCGGCCTGGGGTGGGGCCATGCCCCAAGCCCGTGTGGGCCCCCTGGTCCTCGTCTGACGGCGCCCTTTTGCCTATAAATTGCTTCGTCCCCAAAAACCCTAAACACCCGATCAGAAATCCACGAAAAGTTCCGTCGCCGCCGTCGTCGTCAACCCTAGTTTGGGAGGGTTCTGAATCTCTTCCCGGCACCCTGCCGGAGGGGAGATCATCACCGGAGGGCTCTACACCACCATGCCCGCCTCCGGAGTGATGCGTGAGTAGTTCTCCACGGGACTACGGGTCCATAGCAGTAGCTAGATGGTAGTCTCTCCACTTTGTGCTATCATGTTTAGATCTTGTGATCTGCCTAACATGATTAAGATCATCTTTATGTAATGCTACATGTTGTGTTTGCTGGGATCCGATGAATTGTGAAGTTATGATCAAGTTTGTTCATCTATTTATTTACACGTGTTATCTATGTTCTTGCATGCTCTCCGTTGTTAGTAGATGCTTTGGCCAAGTAGATGCTAGTAACTCCAAGAGGGGGGTATATATGCTAGATAGTGGGTTCATGCCTCCCGTGAGTCTGGGCACGATCGACAGAAACGTCTAAGAACGGGGATGTGCTGTTGCCGCTATGGAGAAATCAACAATGCTTTGTCTACGTGTCATTTGCGTTGTTTCAGTTACACACTTTGCTTATTGCAATTATCTGTTTCTTGCAACTTAATACTTTTGGGAGACACGGAAGTTATCTCACGGGTGGATTATTAGTCATAGATGCAGCTGGCAAGCGGTCTATGCATCTTGTTGTAATGCCCAATATATTTCACAGTGAACATGTTCTTGTCATAATATGCATTGTCATGCCATTGCACTTTGTCAATTGCCCAGCTGTAATTTGTTTACCAAGCATGTTAGTTTATCTGTTTTATGGAGAGACACCTCCAGTGAACTGTGGACCCCGGTCCTTTATTTTACACTGATACAAACACCGTTTCCACCACGTTCTACACTCATTTGCTCGTTGTCCACTTTTGTATTTCCTTTTATTCTCCACACCATACGTTTAACCCTTTATATTCAGCAAGCCAGTGAGATTGACAACCTTCCTGTTACGTTGGGACAAAGTATTTTGATTGTGTGTGCGCAGGTCCACATCAGAGCTACAAGCGCCAGAGTAATTCTGACACCATGTTGCAGCTCTTCCAACTCCTACTGGTTCGATAACCTTGGTTTTGCAATCAAGTGAAATTTGCTACTGTGTTGCTTCATACCTTCCTCTTGGGGTTTTCCAACGGACGGTTGTAGCCGCATCATGTGCCAAAACAAAAGTTCCTATCATTTCCCCCGGAAGGAAAGGTGCTCAGCAACACTCAATTAAGCTCGTGTACAATAGCAATCGACCGATCTATGCATGTACATCCACCGACATGAAATGTTACAAGACGTAAGTTGTAGGAAACGGCGAGATCGATCTACTCGTGAAAGGAAAATTCAAACAGTAGACTGAGTGCGACGAATTTGACAATATTTGTCTAAGAATGGTGCGACCTTCGGCTAAAATTAAGAAGTTACATTCGGTGAAACTCGAAACCGATCACGGAAAGGTAATCTACTCGTCGACGAGCACATATTTGGTGTATATTTTATCCCGGCTCGGCCGGACGGGCATTTCGGGCTGGCCCAAACGGAAATGTACCTTTCGCGCATATATCAGTGATTTTAGTTTCGATGAGGCCGACAGTACAATGGTTTTGTAAAATGATTAATTTCGCGCAATATTAGTGAAATTGGTAAAGAAAAATAATATTAAAAAATCAGGACTAAGAGGCACGTGACAGCTGCTTCTAAGAGAACGTTTAGAAAGAAGAGGTGGGTCTATTTGGTGACGTGTCGTTATTTAGTTGGAGAACTGTCTGAAGGAGAGCGTTGGATTTCCAGGGAGTTTAGTATTTGGATTTGGAAGTGATCTCATGTGAATGGTGGAGCTTGCCAAAGATCTCTAGGGGGCATAGCACAAAACTTCATTGTCTGCAAAAAATTATATTATAAACCTTGTAAAAATACCTCTTTAATAGCTAGGGGGTGGTTGTGGTGGGGGGGGGGGGGGGGGGGGGGGGGGCACGGATGTCACGTACACAGTAGTTTTGTACTACCCGTTGTTAACTGTATATGGTATGCCCACACTAGACTGTATCAGAGCGACTTGTGTTGTTCTTGGTGTGTGATACTTTCAGATTATGTGTTATGGTCAAACTTCATGTAAAAAATGTCCATCCCACACTTTACCTTTTTGAGATGCAATGTGGAGTCACCACCCCAGACACTGCGCAACACCACAAAACTATCATCAGCCACAATCACATAGCAACCATTTGCACCACCAAAATCACAAGTAAGAACAAGAAAAACAAACCAACATCATTGCGATCAGCCATGTAATGTCAAATTTGTGCTATTATAGGACCCAAAAGATCGAATTTTTAATTGTTTGAAAACCCGAATAGCTGTTGAATTATGCGTGTGTTAAAATTTATTTATTACAGTAGAATATTAAATGACAAATAATTAGAGAATAGAGAAATAAAGAATACACATAAATGATAAATGAAGAGTGCATATCGCTTTGGGGCGGGTGCCCTGATATCATGTGTCTAGACATCTTAAATGGACAATATTTTGGAAAATCCGGACCAATGTTGGAGGCGAGATGCCCTAAGAGCATGCACCTTTTTATTTTCGCATGAGTACTTTGCAATAAAATGGTGTATAACGTTTTGATGCAGGCTCTTTTCAAAACAAAAACAAAAAACTGCATGAATAGGGCAACCTTTGTGGGAGGGCGGAAGGTGCTCACCAAAATACACATGCAGACCCACACTTTGCGATGGTTTATAGACGGCGCAAGCAGTGAGAAGGAGGAGGAAGTCATGTCGTTGATGATGGCAAGTGGCGAGAAGGATGAGAAAGCTCGGAAAGCTCATGTCATGCATTACACAAGGCAAGTGGTGGTGATAAAGTGCACAATAGGATAGGTCCCATCAACGGTCAAACAGAACATCGACCTTAAAGGGCTCGCGAGGTAGTACGACGGATCACGATACTCCTTCCTATCCAACCAGTTTGTGCACATAGTACCGTTTAACCGACTATCCGGACTATGTTTCAACAATAAATTTTAGAAAGGCTTGAATGTAACGGGGTTGCTAATTTTTGGTCGAGTGAGCAGCTCAATCTTCCGACAAGGAAAATGACCAAAAGAGATCGCCCTGGGAGGAAGAAGATCATCTCCATCCCCGCAGCCACCATCGTCCAGAACCACATTCCACAGCCTTGCCGTCTGTCCTCTCAATCGCGGCCTCCGCCGGTCCGTCGCCGTCCCGATATCCCCTCTAAGACCCCCCCCCCCCCCCCCCCCCCCCCCCTCCTATCTCGTTGTCGACCGCACCCCTACTCGGACCGATAAGTCCATTGCTCGCCTCCAGCTTGCTCGATTCTCGACGGCGGCTTCGCCGGTGCCGTCTCGATGGTGGGTGGGGAAGATACGGGAGAGAAACGTGGGGTGTAACTCGCGAGCAAACCGTGCCGCTCGAAAAAGAGCAGTTTCGGAATGTAACATAGTTTAACCTCTAGCAATTTTTTTCTTTTTTGGCATTTGCAACTTATTACAAGTTGAAGCAAATAAACGAGAAAATCCAAGTACGGCCACGGATTGAGCCAGCGCGACATGGACGACGATGATTGATTCGGATGAACTCACAAACAAGTCCACACGTGACGCACAATGTAAAACCGCAGCACCACTGCGGTGCGGCCTGCCGTCCACCTACCGGAAGTACAAGTAGTAGAAGGGAGACCAGTAGCAGCACGCCATTAATACTCTTCCCTCCTCGCCTTCGTGCTCCGCTCCAACACCACACAGCAGCATCGCGTTTCTCGCCTCCCCCTTCGTTCTCGCCGAAATCCCCATACACACCAGCAGGAGCAGGAGCGAGCTAAAGCTATGGCGACGTTGGACGGAGGGGAGGTGGACCACCTGGCCGGGGAGAGGGCCACGGCGCAGTTCGACGTCGACGGCATGAAGGTCGCCTGGGCCGGCTCCCGCCACGCCGTCGAGGTCAACGACCGCATGGCCCGCCTCGTCGCATCCGACCCCGTAAGCAAACCCCCTCCTCAGCTCCACCGATCCCCCCACGGACAAGGACGATGGATCTCAATTCTCCTTATCCGCCAGCCTAGATTAGATACTGGTTCCCCCACCTAACCTAATAAACCAGTTCCCGAGCCTGGGGGAGACTTCCAGTTCTGCAGAGAACATTCAGTATTATTCATCCTGCTTTGTTAATAATTCGGCTCGATTCGAGTAGTAGAGACACATACATACACGGATGGATTCCTTCCTCCCCGGACGTACTGGTTTAGCCGCCGGATTCTGCAGAATTGGCCGTCAATCTCGGACACGATCGCACAACTGTGCGGAGCTTTGGACGCTTCACCTCCCTGGTGTCCTACCTCGCTTTAGGAATATGATAAGGGCTCCACTTATGCTACTTTTCACTGTCAATCTTCTGTTTGGCTTTGTTCCTTCTTATACAGATTGCCCCAAATACTGTACTGGTAGCTCCCATGAATAGTGATTAGTTAACTGTAGGATATATGTATGCTAGTATGATTTTCCAGCATAAGAAACTGTGCTCTAACACTGAACCAAACTATTGCCTAGTATTAGGTTCTGTATCCCAAGATTTTTCTCTGTTACGGTAAAAATGTATTATGTTCAGGTAATTAATGATGACAACTGGTGAATTCCCCATGTAAAAAATGACTCACCCTTCTCAATCTAGGTGTTCCGCAAGGATACCAGGACGATGCTCCCAGGAAGGAGCTGTTCAGGACACACTGAAGAAAGCAGCACATGCGTGGAAGCGCATCGTCGAGCTACGTCTTACAGGTCCCACGGATGTCCAACACTAACCAAAAGCTTTTCCAATCATTTGCTCTACGTACCCTTTAACTGATTTACGGTCATGTTTTTTCTTTGTGGATTAACAGAAGAGGAAGCAAATTTGCTGAGGCTATATGTCGACCAACCTGGTTATGTTGATCTCCATTGGGTATGTCTATTAGATTCTCTATATATCCTCATTCCTCAGCATACAACGCTCAAGCATTTGTCCGTTCTTCACTTGTGTCTTACACCATGCTCGACAAAGTGCTCCTCATATGTGTATAACTCTTTGTCACTTTGGGCCTTCCTTTTAGTAACAGTTTATTTTAGACTTACCACATTCGTTAACAGGTAGATCTCTTTGTGCAGGCTTCATCCCTATTATTTAACTTTTATAAGTTTATCTTCAGTGTGCTTGAATTATCTTTGATTTCTTTATGACAGCAAGTAAGAATATAAATTATTTCTCGAATTGGTCACATCACTTAATGCAATGCTCTTTCTGTAGGGCATGTTTGTTCCTGCTATAAAAGGGCAAGGAACTGAAGAGCAACAGAAGAAGTGGGTACCAATGGCGTACAAGTTCCAAATAATTGGATGCTATGCTCAGACTGAACTTGGTCATGGTTCAAATGTTCAGGGTCTTGAGACAACTGCCACATTTGATCCAACGACCGATGAGTTTGTTGTGCACAGCCCAACTCTGACCTCTAGCAAGGTAATATTTTGTTGACCTACTTTATCTATTTATTTATTTTAAAACTTAACTTTCCTTTCATGGTTATATTGCCTTGACGATTCAAACTTCCTCAAGAGCTTTTTGCATGGTTCATGCTTTCTCCTCTCTATCTGCAGTGGTGGCCTGGTGGCTTGGGAAAAGCTTCCACTCATGCAGTAGTGTACGCTCGTCTGATAACGGAAGGAAAAGACTATGGAATACATGGTAGAGCCTTTTGAATTTTATGATGACATTTAAGTGGGCTTTTCCTTTGCGAATTGTAACTCATGCACATCCATATTCCAGCTTTCATTGTGCAGTTGCGAAGCTTAGATGACCACTCTCCACTTCCGGGCATTACTGTTGGTGATATTGGTGGGAAATTTGGCAGTGGTGCATATAACAGCATGGATAATGGTGTTCTTCGCTTTGACCATGTGCGCATCCCAAGGGATCAAATGTTGATGAGGTTTGTCCAATGTTATGCTCCATTCTAGCACTTCAGTGTTTGCCAAATGTAATTTGATATTCTGATGTAACCCTCCTAGAAAATGCCATGGTTATTTCTTTCAGGCTTTCTCAAGTTACAAGGGAGGGAAAATATGTACATTCAGATGTACCAAAGCAGCTGCTTTATGGGACAATGGTATATGTTCGTCAAACAATTGTTGCAGATGCTTCCAAGGCTTTGTCCCGTGCTGTTTGCATTGCTGTAAGGTATAGTGCTATCCGGAAGCAGTTTGGTTCCCAAGCTGGTGGTCCTGAGACTCAGGTACTACAGCTAGCCGTTTTGGCTGGCATTTGATCGTTTTCTTCAGTGACATGACTTCACACTTTTTGTGTTTTAGGATATATATATATATATATATATGTTTTGAAATATTTGTTACTCTGGCCAACTCTTCAACCAGAAGTAAAACCGGTTACGTCCAAAGGAAATTAATGAATGGCAACATCAACCTGTCACTACTAACAAGTGACTAATGTATTTAAACTGCTTACAGGTTCTCAATTACAAGACTCAACAGAGCAGACTCTTTCCTTTGCTGGCTTCAGCTTATGCATATAGATTTGTGGGTGAGTGGCTGAAGTGGCTATACACGGATGTCATGCAGAAGTTGGAAGCTAAGGATTACTCAACACTGCCAGAGGCTCATGCCTGTACTGCTGGGCTGAAGTCTGTGACAACATCTGCAACAGCTGTACGTATAATAAATTAGTTCAGTAATGTTTTCTATAAATTAGACCTGTTTTTTCCATGAATTATACCTGTTTATTGGTTTATAAGGAATGTGCAAACGTAGCCTTCTGCTTTATTGATTCATCTTTATCTAATGTTTCTTTATAGCATGTCAACCAAGACCTGAGCTCGAATTTCCTCATTCTTTCATTTTGATACCAAAAAACTTGTCAATTTAGTTGCGTTGCTGAATCTTCGTTGAAACATGCAAAGTTACAGGCTGTCCAGTGACAGCTTAGAATTAGGATTTCACATGATGGTCTAGCTAGTTTATACTCCCTCCGTTTTTTAATATAAGATGTTTTAGCATTTGTCCACATTCACATGCATACAAATGTATCTAGACATATTTTGTGTGCAAGTACACTCATTTTAGTATGCATGTAGACAACATGTAGAATACCTAAAACATCTTATATTAAAAAACGGAGGGAGTATAATGGATGTATTTCACAATTTATTGTTCTGTAATAACGCTAGTTTCTCTGTTATGCAGGACGCAATTGAAGAATGCCGAAAGCTCTGTGGTGGGCATGGTTACCTGAACAGTAGTGGCCTTCCTGAACTGTTTGCGGTCTATGTTCCTGCTTGCACTTATGAAGGAGACAATGTCGTTTTGCTTTTGCAGGTTAGTATGCTGTTCCAGCAGATTGCATGCATCTGAGCTCTTTTAGCCTGTTTCTACATTGGTTCAGTTTTGGCCAATGGTGTAACCACAACCTTTGGTGCTCTCTGTAGGTTGCAAGGTTTTTAATGAAGACTGTTTCTCAGTTGGCCTCTGGGAAGCAACCAGTTGGTACAACAGCTTACATGGGCAACATACAGTACTTGATGCAATGCAAAAGTGCTGTAAATACAGGTATGCAGTTAAATCTTCCAGTCAGACTATATATTATAACTTCCCTAATTATATGTGATATTTTGCCTCTCTGGGAAGCTATTGGTCTTGTGATGATCATCGTACTAATGCATGTATATGTGATTCTCCACAGCTGAAGAATGGCTTAATCCCGCTGCCATAAAAGAGGTATTTGAAGCTAGGGCTCTGAGGATGGCGGTAAACTGTGCCCAAAACATAAACAAGGCCCCAAGCCAAGAAGAAGGTTTGTATTACACATGCTGAATTAGAACTATTAAAACAATTAGGTGTTTTTTAATAAAGGATGGGTGCCGGTGCTGATTGCTGAATTAGAAACATCAAAGCATGGGTGCTTTTGTGACATCTCTTGAAAAATTACTAGGCAACTCAGTTACATGGATGATCTCGTGCTTTGCAGGTTTCTCTGAGTTCTCCCCTGATTTGCTTGAGGCTGCTGTGGCTCATGTTCAGTTGATTATTGTAACCAAGTGAGTAGTAGTAGTCTTGAACGTTGCCGAGGAAAAATTAGTTCCTTGAGCTTTTGTAATTCCATGTGCCGTCACAAGTATTAATTGATTTTTCTTCTCCCTGTCTGCAGGTTCATTGAGAAACTGCAGCAGGATATCGTTGGTCACGGAGTAAAGGATCAACTCCAGAACCTTTGCAACATCTACGCGCTCCATCTCCTCCACAAGCACCTGGGTGACTTCCTATCGACAGGGTGCATCACACCCAAGCAAGGAGCACTGGCAAACCAGCAGCTCGTAAAGCTCTACGCTCAGGTAGGCCAATCATCTCTGCTGTGACCGTGCAGTGACATCTGGGATGGTGGAGCAATCGCTGACTGAATGTCTTACACATTGCTGCGCTGGGTGCTACAGGTTCGGCTAACGCCGTGGCGCTGGTTGACGCGTTCGACTACACGGACCACTACCTGGGGTCCGTCTGGGGCGGTACGATGGGAACGTGTATCCTGCTCTGTACGAGGAGGCGTGGAAGGACCCTCTGAATGAGACGGCGGTGCCGGACGGGTACCAGGAGCACCTCCGGCCGCTGCTCAAGCAGCAGCTCAAGCTCTCCAGGCTATAATCCTGAATCTCTCATCTCTATTCTGCTGCAAGGGGAGGACAAGAAGACTCCGAATGTGAAATAATAATCAAGGAGAGGTGATTGATTGTTCACTCGGCAAAGTAGCAAGTGGGGACAGCGATGCTAGAATAAAAAGATTGTACTGGGTAAACTAACACTTGAGCAGTTGTAGTAGCACGGTTGGTTACTGCGGTGGTGATTCGATTATTATTCTTAATACATATATAGCCTGTAATAAGATGGTAGCAAGTGTGTGGATTCTGTATACAAGGAATGGAAATGGTTCAACCATAATTTCTGAGTGCAGTCATGGCAATACCCTGGTTTTTCTTTTTCTATGCCACATCAAATGCTCCAGGTGCTTGAGTGAATTAATGGTAGAAGTTCGAATGTTGTTCCGTCATTCCCAGCACTACGGCACAGCTGGACAGTGGCTCCGCCCTAAAAACAAACACAATCAATCGCACGGAACGACCCAGCGGTATGCCCGACCGGCGCTGCCTGACGACCACGCGCGACGCGCCGCCGGCCGGACTCCATCCCCGCCTGCCCGGCACCCCCGCCAGCCGCCGGCCACGTCGGGCCCGACGCCTACTCTGACAACGCCGCCCGACGACCCTGCCCTGATGCCTGCCCGACGACTCCACCCGATGACCACGACGCGCCGCCGTCTACCCTCCATCCCGTGCCCAGGCCCTCCCTCAAGAGTCCTCGCTCATTCTCCCAGCCATCATGCCGCCGCAGCCGCTTCCTCGCCTCGCAGTCGCGGCCCGCACACTCGCCGCCTTACACGACTACCGCGACCGGAGGTAGCTCCTCCGTCTCTCTGTGGTACAGCCCGCCATCCTCCACCCACTGCCGGAGGCCCGGAGCCTGGAGGACGCGCCTATCCGGATGTAGCCGCATACTGCCGCTGCTGCATCCAAGGTTCGCGTGCTGTCTGCTGCTGTGCGTTGGCTCTATCTGGGTGACCGACGCCGTGGCGTCGGCGTGGGTGCTCATGGTCGGCGTCTCCGTGTCGCGCCTCTGCCTACCTGCTCACCTACATCATGGGCATCGTCATCTCCGACCCCAGGGTACGCGCGCGCACAGACCAAATGACCAATTCCTTTCAGTTAGTAGCTGTTGCCAAGACGAGGAGCTGACTGAATGTTTACAACCGAACGAACAGGATTTCAGCGAGCTGATCGTGCTGTCCTTCCTCCTGGTGACTTGCGTTGAATTCAGTTAAGCTCTTGGTGAATAAACTTTCTCTTGTATCCTTTTAATTTCCGGGTGTTGTTGCAGGAAGAAAAGTTCTTGATCTGGATCGCATTGATCAGAAGTTGAGGACTGACAGACTGAGTCAGCTGAAAATTAATTTGAGCCTGGTGCTCCTTCTCCTGGACGGCACCCAGGTCGGAAGTCCCACGCCATGGACCTTAATGGCGCCCAGCTTCTCCACACCGCCAGGTGGGATTTCAACGCCACCCAGCTCCTAGGTTCTGGCCACAGCCAGGTGCGCCTACTCTTCTTTTCTATGCGGTGTTCGCTGATGCAATTCAGAATATGCAGTGTTGATATTCCTCTCAAACACACAAGGGGAGAAACCCTAGCCGCCTCCGGGTCGCCTACCAGGCGCCCGCGCCGCCGCCACCAAAAAACTTCCCTAACCTCGTCCATCTCCCTCGCCGCCGCCGAAGGAGGCCATCCCACGGCGGACGGTGGCGGCGGGGCATCTACTTTGCTTGTTTCCCACTCGCGTGCGCCCTCCTCCCCCCAGTTCTCTCCCCAAATCGGCCATCGATTTGCCTCCTCCGCGCCGTGCGGATCTGCTCGTCGGGCTGCCTGGTGCTTCTCCTAGGTCGGTCCTAGGCTCGCCCGGCTCGGCCTCCTCGCCCTCGGCGCCGACTGCGTGCTGCCATTCTCCGGCGTGGGAGTGGATCCTGAGTCCACGCCCCGTCCATGGTCTCTATCAGGGGCGGCGCTTGCTCGGGTTGGTGTCCTGTCCGTTGGTCTTCCTTCCAGCCCAGATGCGCGCTCGGTCCTGGGAGTTCAGCTCGCAGTGGCTTGATTTGGGCGTTGTTAACCTCATCCCTTTCGGCTTTCCCTGTTCCCCTCCTGGGCACCCGTGTCGCCATCCCCATTCTCTTTTCTCGCGCTCGAGTAGCCTTCTCCCTCCATGACATGGTGCCTCTGTCCATGCCATTGCGCCCCTCCGTGCCGCACCCTCTTGTCATGGTTGCTTCGCCGTTGTGTCCTTCGAGTCTGCTCATTTGTTGGCTGTTGTTGCTGTGCTCGGGCGTGCATCTCCACCGGTTTACTTTTTGTGTCTTTCTCTTCTCTGCTCGACCTTTTCCTCCAAAGCCGGGTTAGCGAGGCGTCGAGTCCTCGTTCTCTTGCTGCGGTACTCCCTCCTCCGGGGCTTCCTCCCCTAGAGGGCGAGTGGAGAACATGGCAAGAGTGGCTACCACATGGTCCTATTCGACGGACTTAATGCGGAGGAGTGGTGTCGTCCGGAGCTGAGGTCGTCATGTCCATTGCGTTTTGGCGAGAGTTGCTCTCACTCGCTAGTCTGAAGCCGGGTTGGCGAGACTTTGATTTGTTCTTCTTGGATCTCCTCCTTCTCATGCCATGCTTCTCCCTCCTTTGGGGCTTCCTCCCCCGAAGGGCGAGCGGAGGGCATCGACAAGAGCGGCAACCAAAAAACCAAGTTCGATTGGTTCGATGAAGACTTGTGATGCTGGATCACTAATGTCCAATGCAAGTTCGGCAAGCAAGAAAATTTGGTGGTTGTTCAATTCTGAGTTCTAGCAGCATGATGTCGATAGGAGAGTAATTCTAGGACTCAGTGTTGTCTTTTCTTTCTCTGCACCTACTCTCTCCGTTCTAAATTAGATGACTTCTATTTGTCTAAAAATGGATGTATCTAGACATGTTACAAGTATAGATACATCTATATATAGACAAATGGAAATCATCTAATTTGAACGGAGCGAGTACGTTTAGTGTGGCTGTTTGTTTGATAGCCCTTTATACTTGGGTTGCTTCTTTTTATCCGCACTTGGGTGCACCTGTGTAACGGTACTGTTATCCTTCGAGTAATAAGCAACAAACAGTGGGATTCTCTCCCCCTGTCATTCTCGAAAAAAAAATGCAGTGTTCGTTGATGCAGTACCATGACACTACATTCAGTTAATATAGCTTTTACCTCACTATGACTTGATATTCTCGAGGCAGAGGCGCTGCTTATTATTGTATCATGTCACAAGATGGAAAAATTAGTAATCCATTCACTTACAGATCATAATTGCTCATGGCAATGCTTAATTATTTCCCATGTAGCATGATTCTCAATAATCATTCTAACGTGACACCATGTTCATGGTCAATCTATAGGTGAAATAGCTCATGCACCTTAGCATACAAATCCCAAATATTTTCAACATAGTGTGACTACAAAGCAGAGTAGTTTGTTCTTAATAAATCTGACAGCTATAGGACAATTAGTTTTTGTCAGCAAGCTGATTTGTGACTATTCATTGCAGAGCCACATAATCCTTCAAATCTTACAGTGCCTCTCAATTTGTCAATTAATTCCTAATGTGTCTTTCCTTTGCTAATGAAATTGCAGGCAGCTTATACCACTTTTAGTTTACATTGTTAGAGAGGTGAATGATTCTTCAAATTGCAGCAGGTCGTCGCCTTCATGGCACAGCTAAGTCCGGGACCAAGAATAGCAGCCACGGCAGCTTATTTAGAGCATCTCCAACATGCGCCCAACAAGGCGGCGCCCAAAAAACAATTTACAGCGCCATTTTAGCACTTTTAGCGCGCCACGGTCAAAATCGGTTTTCCAGACACACTAAAATACGGGGGTCCCTAAATTTTACAAAAACAACCCTACGAAATTTAAGCAATTGGGTCCTGGAGTCGTCCTCCACCACCACGCCATGGCCGGCAACCGATTCCGGCGGCGCGAGGGTGGCCGCGCCAGAAGGAGGGCGGAGGAATCGACGAAGAGTGCAGCGCGGGCGGCTCCGGCGGCGGCGCGAGGAACTGCCAGCCGCCCTCGCCTGGCCTCGCTCGAGGTCGTGGCCGCCTGCCCTCGCCCGGCCTCGCGAGCGCCGCCTTGACCTCGGCCGCGAGCGCCGGCGGTGAGCTGCAGGGGTGTGGGCGGCCGCGATTCCGGCGGCGGGCGAGACCGCGAGCTCGACAGCGAGCGTCGCCTGACCTCGACTGCGAGTGCCGGTGGCCAGGAGGAGTCGGCGGCGAGCTGAAGGCCGGCGGCGGCGAGAAGAAGGCCGACGGCGGCAGTTCACGCGCGTGGGGAAACTTCCTCGTGGCGGTTTTCCTTCACGCCTTTGTCTCCAGAGTTTCCCGCGCGCTCGAGCTCACGCCAAAGATATCCAGCATGCGGTCCAGCTTCTCCCAGCGCGTTGGGTAACTTTTGCAGCGTGCTCGATTATGCAGCGTCTGCTGGAGCACAGTTTTTAGCCCCCCCCCCCCCCCCGGCGCAATTTTTTGTGCGCGTGGCTTATATAGTGCCTCGGTTGGAGATGCATGTGATATGGTATCTATTTTTCCTTCTACCAAGAATGTCAGCCAAGGCAGCTTATATATCACTGTAATCAGGATCGGAGGAAGTACTTTAAATCTCACATAAAGTTGAATGATCAGGTGGTCTACAATTCGGTGTTGAGGGATATTTTGTTGACACGCACGTGCGAGTGCATAAATACTAGTATAATAAAATGAGTGAACATATACATGAAATGTGTGTAGATATATTTATCTACATGCGAATATGGACAAAACCTAAAACGTCTTATATTTGGGAGCGAAGGGAGTATTCGACATGGAAATGAAATAAATATATATTTGACATGGACAGTGGCTAAAGGGGTTGTAACTTAACACTTTATAGTGTGAGTTGCGTTTTGCTGCGCCCGTTTTAGCCATTTCGTATATTTTTTTGTTTAATTGATTTGTTTCTTATTTTTACTCTATTGTTGTTCTGGGTTTGATGAGGCCTTTTAACATTTTTTTTTGTGTTCTTCAGTTTGACGGATAGATATAGTATATTATTTCTCTTCATTATAACAAGTTTGTGAGTTCTATGAGACAAAAGTTCGGCACAAATCTTATGAAAAAATATATTAAGTCCACAAGTCATAGTGAAGAACAATAATTTCTAAAAAATGGTAGTACAATATCATGAAATATTTACAGTTTCATTTGTAGCATACGACAATAAAAAGTATAGCAAACCAAGAAATATTCTAACATTTGCATTAAACTATGTATTTAAAATGCTAATAATAAAACCAATGTTTTATAACAACAAGTGTCTTTTGCATTGTCACCTCCATGAATCACTCATCTTATTTACCTATCTTCCTAACTTGGATGACATCGGAGCAGACGGCGGTGCAAATTATTTTGCAACATGAAAAAATATCTAATACATGTGAATGGATTAGGAACATAATCGAACAACTTGAATGAGAAATACATGTGACAACAACAAAAGTAGTAGACTGTTTAAAAAGGATAGTCCATTAATTAGTATATTTATTTTCGTGATAACCTTGCTATCATTTGAAGATTAACTATTTAACTGAAATGTCATATATTTCCACCAGAAAGTTAATCTCTATTATAAAAAGCAACTTCAAAAGAACTCTTATAGTTGCATGAAATAAGCAGTTTTAACATGTTTCATTATAACAAATCTCGCCATTTTATACGAAGAAGTTGTTATTTTGCAAAACTCTATACAATAGTGTTAACAAAATCATCACTACAAAGATGAGACAACCAGACGTGTGCAAGAACGTGTTTGCTAACTCGTACGTATTGCATATGTCGCTCACCAGAGGCTAGCTAAGGAGAAACGTGGCTTCGGCCATATTTTGCAGTATGTTTTCTTGACTGTATTGATTTGGCCTGCATATGGAGAGACGCAAACACGGACGTTTGGTTGTTTACTGTGTTTTCTGTACTTTCATCACTTGGCTAAGTGGTGAACTTATCTTACACAACCAAATTTGAAAAAATCCGTCTACCTAACAGCCACATGAGAAGCGGTGAACGACATGATGACGCGGTGCGACGACAGTGCAGTGGCTGGAGCTGCGTGGGCACCGGATAAATTTACGGTGTGAGCGGACATACACATACATACTTACATACTTACAGTATAAAATCATATATATCTATATGTATATGTCCACCGAAAGGAAAAAGTTATAACACGAATGTTGTGAGGAAAAGTGAGATGGGACTACTTATCGGAGGAAATTATAAACGGTTGAACGAGTACGACAAATTTGACAAATTTGTCGAAAATGTATACATACTTGGGTAAAAAATTAATAAGTTACATTTGACGAAATTTGAAAGCGACCATGAGGATGGAACCTACTCATCGACGCACATATATTTTGTGTACATTTCAGCTCAAATCAACAAACAACTATATAAATTACAACAGATTAGATAAAAGCATTTTATTTGTTGGCAACCAGAACCAGCCAGAAGCCAAGTGTGAATGAATCACCCATGCCATGTGGGGCCCACCCAATGGTCAAGCACCACAGCTCTCTATTCCTAGGGAGCATAGTACTTAGAGAGATGCTTCAAATGACGGCGAATGATTGTAAGTGGGCCCGGTATGTCGGGAGTCCCATCGATGGAGTTTGTATTCAAACTGACTTCGACGTGAGTAGCGAATTGAATAGTGAATCTGAATTCTTTCCCAGCTGTCCTCTTACACATTCATCTGTGTCCCAATACTAAATTCCTTCGATCTATCGTTGCATTTAATCCAACCAGAGGTTGTTCTACCTTTTTCTGAATCTATATGTGTCTGTTCACTTATTTTAGTTCGCATTTGTATATAATTCACATTGAAATATCTAAACATCTTGTAACTCAAAATGGAGGGAGGAACATGTATGTTATAACTTGAAAGAAAAATACAATTTTAGATTAAATGTGGAAGAATTGTTGCATAGTTTTGTCAATTGAATCTGGCTTATAGAAGAAGTGTTGCATAGTTTTTTCTATTGAATATGGCTTATTGAGCGTATAGGATACAATAGATAACAGGATAAGTGAACCCAAAGACGTAGAAAAAAACCTAAACAAAGAGAAAAATGCAACCAAGACTATCTTAAAATTGTAAGTAAAAGACTATTTAAATTGTCGTCGAAACCGTAGGTGCACCATCCTTGCCGTGCCATCATAGCTCTCAAGGCTAGGGGCTAAGGTTTTGACAAACGGGAAGCAAGAACATTTCCTTTCATAGTTAATCATGTTACATTGCGTTTAGGTCACGTGGACCGGTATAGGCCACAAGGGGGAGTGGGGAGGATCCAGAAGTGATCCAAGGCTTTCGTCCCCTTGCCGTCGACACCACCACCAGTCCGTCCCGCCTTTCGTGGCCCTTTTGGGTTTTTGGAGGTGTGGCGGACCACGGGCCTTCGCCAACTGGAGGGTTCTCATTTCCTATATAGGTAGTTTCATCGTCCTTTTAGGGGTGGTGAGGCGGATACGACATTCTGAAGTCAAAATAAGTTTCTCTTGTGATCCGTTCAGTGTTTAGTGTTTGTATTCTCATCATTGGCGATGGTTGCTGCTTTCGCGCGTTGTCTTTTGAGACGCACCATATGTCTCCTACAACAAGCTCTACCACGATAAACTTTGTCTGACTCCGGTGAGGTGAGGAGGGGCAATGTCGGTGGCGCCTCTCTCGTTGCTAGGTAGTCTGATGACCTATTTCTATTTTTATTACTTTTGAAGTTCTTTATACTGTTGTTGATGATTATATATAGATAAGTGATATTTTTTATAAAAAAATCATTAGCATTGTGTTTGATAGATTTTTCCGCTCTAGTCAAAATTAAGCATACTACGTGTAACGTTTTTTCAACAGATTAATTCGTTTTTGTACTAATCCCTAGTTAAGCGGTCAACAGATTAATTCGTTTTTTTACTAATCCCTAGTTAAGCGGGCCTATGCGGGGCGCCGCTTGACACCTTCAGTTAGTATTTCATCCCTCTTCCCGCTACAATTCCATCCAGCTGCCTTATCCTCTCTTGGTTCCTCTTCTTCGTCTTCTTACCATGGTCACGGCCACAGCCACGGGCATCGGCACCGGCATGGCTCCTCTCTTCTCCCCCGCCGCCGCGGCAGCTCAGTCGAACAGATTAATCATCCCCTCCGCCCTCACCTCTCCTTCTCCGCCGCCAGCCCCCACCCGCCGCTCTGGCCCACGCCCATGCCGCCGCCGCCTCCTATCTGCTCCGGCGGTGTCCCGCTCCGGTTCCGATGGGGCCCCGGCTCTCTCCTCCTCCTCTTCATCCGGAAACGGCAAGGGAGCCTCCGCCTCCGCGCTGACGTTCCAGCAGGCCATCCAGCGCCTCCAGGAGTACTGGGCCTCCGTCGGCTGTGCCGTCATGCAATGCAGCAACACCGAGGTACTATACTACTAACCCACCAAATCCTCGATCGTTTGCCTCAACGAAAATCAATGGCTGATCCTTTGCTCAATTAGGTCGGAGCAGGGACGATGAACCCCCTCACATTCCTAAGAGTGCTTGGCCCCGAGCCATGGAACGTCGCGTGAGTCCACACCTTACATACACACAAATGCAATACAATGCAATGCGCCGAGTAACTGAGTAGTCTTGCAAGAACAGTTTGCCCCGATTCTTACTTGTTTACACTCTCTTCAAAGCTACGTGGAGCCAAGTGTGAGGCCGGACGACAGCCGCTACGGCGACAATCCGAACAGGCTTCAACGCCACACTCAGTTTCAGGTTCACTACTCGGCCTCCCAAATGCTTCCATCCTGTTTATTTGATCGTTACATTCTCGGACCATTACTGATTGCTGGTCATGCCTTCCATTTCTCCCTATCCATGCCTGACAAACAGGTCATTCTGAAGCCGGATCCAGGAAATTCGCAGGATCTCTTTCTGCATAGCCTTTCAGCATTAGGTATTACCATTTATATATCTCACATGGCCTTAGCTCTATGCATTATCGAACCAAGGAAGCATTTGTTGCTTACAAGTGTTTCATCTCAGGTATCAATGTTCGGGAACATGACATCCGTTTTGTCGAAGACAACTGGGAGAGTCCAGTGAAGTTCTTCCCCTTTTATATCTTCTATTCTTTCATGTCTATACTACACATGTTCTAGTTGGATTATAAATTCTGATGAAAAATAATAAATCATATCCACTTAGTAATATTAATTGCCGTCGCAACCAAGTAGTCTCCATTGTGTTACTTATTGATTGATTCGTCTTCCTGTTATTGACAGGTTCTTGGTGCTTGGGGATTGGGCTGGGAGGTTTGGATGGATGGCATGGAAATCACACAGTTCACATATTTTCAGCAGGTAAAACTAATCGAATCTGTACAAATCATGTGCATTTCTTTAATGTTGCTGCATAAATCTCAATGAAAGTGCCTACATCCCTTCTATTTCTTGGATTTTTATAAATCTTAATGATATTTCATCACTGTAGTCAGGAAGCTTTCCCTTGTTGCCAGTTTCTGTCGAAATAACGTATGGACTTGAACGTATCCTCATGTCACTTCAGGTAAGTCCAGTATCTATTGTATATTTTTTCTCTGTATGAGTTCTGTGTGTAGAGGGTTTATTACAGTTCTACTTTTTTCTGGATAATGCCTCGCGTGTTTAGTACATGAAAATCCAATTTTTTGGCATCATAAAAATAGAATAGATCAATAAGTTTCCACCATACTTTCATAGGTCATATGCACATTGAAAGAGCTGACCTTACTTTGTTTTAGATGTTCTGACAGGGAGTTGATCATTTCAAAAAGATACAATACACTGAAGGAATTACATATGGAGAACTATTCCTTGAGAATGAGTATGTTTCTTCTCCGCAGTTTTGGAAGCTATGTGTACCTCTCTTTTTCTTTAGCATTTTACATGCTATGCTTCATTATTCGGTTGTCATTTTTTCTCATATATCATGAATATAAATGGGTCATTGTTGTCCTTGTTGAATTAGATGAATTGGCAAGCACCATTGCTCCACTTGACCTATGCTTGGATTTCAGAGCCTCATTTGTGATTTCCTGATGCAGGAAAGAGATGAGTGCATATTATTTGGAGCAAGCAAATGTTGATCACATTCAAAAGCACTTCGACGATTTTGAAGCAGAGGCTCGCTCTTTATTATCACTTGGGCTGCCAATTCCTGCGTATGCTTGACTGATATATATTCTTCTTTTGCTTGGATACTTTCTGAAGTTATTAAGATTGATAATACTGTCTTTGATTTGGAATGGATTAGGTATGACCAGGTTCTGAAGGCCTCTCATGCTTTTAATATTTTAGATTCTAGAGGCTTCATTGGTGTAACTGAGCGTGCAAGATATTTTGGTCGCATGCGGAGGTCCGGAATTACTTTCCTTCTTTTATTTTTCTATGTGTTTTCTCATCATTGAATCCTGGGAACCTTCAGTTCACCTCTTTGGCGGAGGTGTGGACCAGCATTACGTGTCCTGTTCTGCTGCTATTCAGTGATGTGAATTTGTATCTTCCAGTATACATTTCTTTCTTCGTACCATTTACCAATAATTAGAAGATGTTAATCTAGTCCTGTTATCTTTATTCAATCATTTTACTCTACTTTAGCAACAGATGTTGAGTGCACCATCTCTCTCTTTCTCTCTCTTGGAGGAGTTTTACTGTTTCACATTTTAGTTTAAGTTATATTAAGAATTTTCTCTCTGCAAAAGAAAATTGCGTATTACCTAACTCCATTGATTTGCACCTTTTGAAGTTTCGAGTTAGTTTTATCCATGTTACATTTTCATTGTCCTAATGTTTACCATTCATTATTCTTTGATTCATGTTTATCCAGAAATTTTCCTTCTTTTTTAGCTTTTGCATCTTAATCAAAATAAAGGTCTAATCCTGGTGACTCTTTTTGCGCAGTCTTGCTCGTCAATGTTCTCAGCTTTGGTTGAAAACACGAGAGGACATTGGTTATCCATTGGGCACTTACCAAGAGGCTAATCTTACCTACCCCCATGTCTCCGAAAAGCTTAGTAGAAAGGTATTTAGTTTACGTTGCTATGTATTGCAGATTGTGTTATTTTTTAACACAAAATGTTGTGAATGTACATGTCACAATATCCAACAAACGCACCTTTTGACCTTGGGATTTCTGTCATTTAGGAATTGCTGGGGCAGTCGCAGGCATTTGTTCTTGAAATAGGAACCGAAGAGTTGCCACCCCATGATGTGGTGGAAGCAACCGAACAAGTAAATCCAATAGCCCCGAATCATTCTGTATTACCGAAAGAGATTTCTAGCCTACAATTGATTTCTAGTCTACTTATTGAGTTATGATTTGACTTTCTTTCACCTTTGATCTTTCCCAGCTTGAGAAATCTCTAGTTCAAATACTAGGAAAGCGCAGACTGAGCCATGGGAAGGTGCACTGTTATGGGACACCACGAAGATTATCGGTACCACCATCACATTGACTTTTTATAACCTTACATCTTATTTCCCAACGAGCTTTCTCAGTGATTTATTTTTATATCATCATGTAAGACCCAGAGACACAGTTTTGATGCTTTGATACAGTTTTGATGAAATCTGATATCTAGTGCAACGTGCATGAGGGAGAAACATTAAATCAGTCAGTACCATCCTTTTTTAGTAGGAACAGAACTATAGACAGAATTTAGAATATATCTATATTATTTTTGTTGTATAGAAATTAATAGAAAATTAACATGCATTAAGAAGGCATATTTTAAAGAAGAGATATTGTGGTAGATATGTTTACTTATTTTTTTAGATAGAAGGCATTTCTGACCGGCTTTAAATTAATAAGCCCTGAAGTTCGTGTAGATATGTTTACTTAATACGTTTGTTTTGTGAAGCTGTAAGCGGTTCAGTATTTATTTGCAGGTTGTTATTGAAAATCTTTGTATGAAGCAAATGGAGGAAGAGGTTGAGTTACGCGGGCCACCAGTTGCAAAGGCATTTGACAAAGAGGGAAAACCCAGTAAGGTTAGCTATCCAACGAGAAGCTGGACTTTCTCTGGTATCCATCTGTTGCTAATTCTGTGGGTTCTCTGGTTACCTTTGCTGTTTTGAATAATTCTCCATTCTGTTGAGGCTGATAACATTTTTTTTGCAAGTCTTTCTCGCTGTTCTAATTCAAGCGGAGGGATTTTATGCATATTTCTCTCTGTTCCTTTTCAGGCTGCTGAGGGGTTTTGTCGAAAGAATAATGTCCCCGTAGATTGTTTATATAAAAGAATAGATGGTATGCAAGTCATGCTTTATCCTTTAAAAAGCTGGTTGCTCACTTCTAGCTCTGTGTTCTGTTTTCCTGAAAATTGTCTTTGCTGTAGAGCATATTAGCCTTTGTGTGTAGCTTATCGGTGAGTAGTTTCCAGCGTCATCTCCTTTTCTTGTTTCTGCTTGCTGTTTAAACTTTAAAACCACCATGCCATGTAGTGACAAATCTACCTTAGAATTGATGATCTGAAGGTCCAATGGTCTAATTTTGGATAGGACACAATGTTATGTTCGATTCTCAATCGCTTATTCTACATAAACCATTGCGTCGTGAACATCTGGGGTACTACTTTGCTTAGATTGACCCAAATCACCAACACAAATTGTAGACATTGTAACTATGGTCCTTCTCCACTTAATAGAATGATGCACAAACACGTTTGTTTGCTTGTTCTCTTATAAAATAACCTAACCTGATAACTCTTGATTTACTATATGGTTACCTTGAGGCTCTCCTCTGTACTATCTGTTTGTATTGTTCTTGTTCCACGTGAGTTATATTATGTTCCATGTATGGCCTGTATGTTTTCCCCATTGTATGAGGGTTTTATGCATATTTACCACACCTGTACATGTATATATACTGGCATTTGGCCCCCAGGGCAAGTTGCTGTTTTCCTAACACCATGAAGAGGTCTGAAATTTGTTCAGTTTATTTATTTTTCAGGTAAAACAGAATATGTATATGCTCGTGTCAAAGAGTCTGCACGCTACGCCGACGAGGTTATTTCTTATGCTTTATATTCTTGATAGATGATTATATCAGGCACATTCAGTAAGTAGGACTTTGGTAAAAGCATATGATTCCTTGACATTTCCTTCATCAACAGCATTTGCAAGAGAATTTTATAGGTGTTCCTTGGGGGTTAAATGAATGAGCTTTTGGGTAGTCGGAATGAAAATGTTAAATAGTTGCTGTATCAGCTAGCCTGTTATGTGGTACCTTGTCTGTTTTTCTTATAAATCAATTTAGCCAGATAATGTTTACTTGTTGAGCAACTCTTGGCAAACCCTACATTAAGCAAATTACAGGTACTCCATTACTGGGTACTATTTAAGATGGGTCAAGAAGCCAAACTACACAGCTCACAATAAACTTAATGCTATGTCTTGTGCTGCCCATTAGTGTTTAGTAGAATGAGAAACTATAATTGGCCACGTAAAAAAAACTTTAATTGGCTATTGACGATTGGTAATAATTTCTCAGCACCCTGCACCATCCAGCATCTAGCACACGAGAATGGATATCGTAGTTCTTGGCAGTACTTCTATTTTCTCTGGCTCTGTTCAACAATTTTAGCATGTGAATGGCAGGTCCTATCTGAAGATTTACCTACTATTATATCTGGTATTTCATTCCCCAAGTCTATGCGCTGGAACTCAAATGTACGTGCTTCTAATTTTCTTCTTTACAGTTAAAATTAAAACATTTCTTACACAGCTTCTTGGGTGTCATTGCTACTGCTAATGTTACTATTCTTTATTATATGGGTCATCGTGTTTTGATTTTCTGCAAATAAAAGCAAAACATGGTCATTACTTTCTACAGTTCTTCAGACATGCAATAGGTAAAGCACTATGAAAAATAGAGTAACACTTATTTTTCGATCAAATAGGAGTGCGGTTTGATCTATAACATAGCTGCAGGTACTCTTTTTGCCACCGTGGTTTGCAAAAGCGACTATTTTACATTTCAACGAAGTTTTTTTTTCTGAATGAACGAAGTTGTTTGTTGGGCAAACAATTACTTCTCAATAACAATTAGTTCACATTTTTTGTTGAATAATGTGCTTGATAGATCATATTACAGGTTTAATTCATATTCACATGTTATTTAAGTTTCTATGCTGTAACACTTGGGGTTATTTAACTTGTAGATTGTGTTCAGTCGCCCTGTACGCTGGATCCTGGCACTTCATGGAGATCTCGTCGTGCCATTTTCTTTTGCTGGCATCTCAAGGTAGTATTATAGCGTGTGATACACTGAAATATCTATTTTTAGTGCTACGATATGCAAAAAAAGTACATCAATGGGAGAAAAGTTCTATGCCTCTTGTTATATTTATTTTCCTTACAAAGTTCATAACCACCATGATTTGCAATGGGACAGTGGGAGCCAGTCATGTGGCCTTCGTAATTCCTCTTTGGCGAATTTTAAGGTACACATTGGACTATCATGTGTATTTTGTCTATTTTCTCTCACTTATATTTTGAAATAAATATTGCCGAGTAAACTGACAAATATCACGTCCCGTTATCCACATAAATATTGGCTTTAGTTCCATTTCCCTTTACATGGCATAATATCTGTTCTGGCTTTTGTAGTGGACAAAAACTATGTTACTTAGAGCAGAATATGACCGGCTAGAGTTTTTGACAGAATGCCAGTATTTTGAAAAAAAGTGCTATCTTATTTTCTGTAGAGGGATTTCACTCTTTGGTGTGTGTCAGGCTGACAGCTGCAGTTGCTGTTTAGCCTTGAGAATAACCAATCAATTTCTGGCTCATGCATGTTCAGTTGATCACTTCCCATTTCAAAACCTGATGTACACTTGATTCTGCATGATGTGATGGCTGCCAATTTATGCTGCTTTAGGTTGACACATAATGCTTACACCAAGTTATTTGTGTCTAAGAAGGTTGTGAATTAGTTGTGACTCGGTATAGTAGGAGTATCGTCTGGTAGAACATATGTGCAAATATGTATCTCATTTGTCCTTCCTTTGTGGATTTTCTTCACAGTTCATACAGTAGGGAGATGATAGGAACTATTTATTCCATTGATCCAGCTATTCATAATTATTAAGGAAGCAAGTAATTCGAAGCTTTCTCCAATATTCAGGTGGAAACTGCAGAGTCATATTTGCACACTGTGGGGAAGGCAGGGATCATGATTGACATGGAGGTTAGATGAGCAGCTATAATATGCAATCCAATATCTGATCTTCTTTTGGTAGATTATTGAACAAATGTCCTTTCGGGGGACTTCATAGCGGAAGATATAATTCTGTGCACAATCTGTTTCGCTTGAGAATATTGCTGTACTGGACTGACTTGTCTAGCCTCCAGAAAAGAGAGAAAATACGTAACTACCGTAAAAGATTTAATAGTTAATTAGTTGCGCCTCAGTTTTGTACGACACTCCATTGCAGGAGCGCAAAGCAAAAATCATGGATGACTCTAGTATATTGGCTCAAGGAGTTGATGGGGGTTTCATTGCACCTGATAGCTTGCTGCAGGAGGTTGATGCTCTTTTCCTCCATGTTTAGCTTTGTTCCATAGTTTTTTTTGCTGAAATTGCAACTTATCCTGAAACATTCCAAACCACAATGCAGGTTGTCAATCTTGTGGAGGCACCTGTGCCCATTCTTGGTCGATATGATGATTCTTTCTTAGAACTTCCAAAAGATGTATTAATAACGGTATGCTCATATTTTGATGGTGATGTGGCCTATAAATCACACTTTTTGGTCACCAAATGACAAGTCTATTGTTATGTTTTGTGGTTTGGTAAATTACTTGCTAACTGAAAGGACTTCTACATGTTTTCTAATGGAAACCACCAACGGCAGGTTATGCAGAAACACCAGAAGTATTTCCCTGTAACCTCCAATTCTACAGGCGATCTACTACCATATTTTATTACTGTGAGATGGTTTCTGCACCTTTATATTACTTTGTGATGGGGTAGTGATTACCGTCTTTGTTCTAATTTAGCATTTGTGTTAGGTTGCTAATGGTTCTATTAGTGAAGAAGTGGTCCGTAAAGGCAATGAAGCTGTACTCAGGTTTGCAAAAGTCCAATGAAGATTTTGTGCATCGCATTGTTACCGTATATTTTCATGTTGGAGCCAAAGTTTTTACGTGAGCAAACAATAGCATATTTAAGTTATTAGGATTGTTTTTGAACTTTTCTTTTCTTTCCGTCTTCCTTTTGTTTGGAAAGAGGACTTCAATTGACTGGGCACTCTAAATTGTCATACAAATACAGGGCAAGGTATGAGGATGCTAAATTCTTTTATAAGATGGATACACAAAAGAATTTGTCTGAATTCCGAGGCCAACTCAGGAGCATTCTCTTCCATGTGAGTTGTACTGAATTTTCCTTAGTTTCTTGTGTTCTGTTTATTCTTATTTTATCTACATCACATTGAATAGGAAAAACTTGGTACAATGCTCGACAAAATGGCACGTGTTGAAAATGTTGTTGCAGAGTTGACCATTGTTCTTGGGATAAGTGAAAGGATGATCCCAGTTATCAAAGATGCAGCTGAATTGGCTATGTCAGATCTTGCCACTTCCATTGTTACAGAATTTACTTCACTTGCTGGAATCATGGCACGCCATTACGCTTTAAGGGATGGTCTTTCAGAGCAGGTTGATTACATCTTTTGCCAACTCTTAGTAGGAAAAGTTAAGCGGTTCCTCATTTTAGCTCAGTAAATTTTCATATCAAAGATTGCAGAAGCACTATTTGAGATAATGCTGCCAAGATTCTCTGGTGATGTGCTTCCAAAAACAGATGCTGGTATCGTCCTTGCAGTTGCTGATAGGTACTTCCTGCACATAGTGTCATTGTTAATCAAATGCTGGAAACATGAAATGTCGGTACATCCGGGGAACCTTGATTCTTCTGATGATCCTTTTCTTTTCACAGGTTGGATAGCCTAGTGGGTCTGTTTGGAGCTGGATGCCAGCCAAGTTCATCGAATGATCCGTTTGGGCTGAGAAGGGTCTCTTATGGGCTGGTAAGGGAAGTTGAAACTGCAAATATTATTACATATAAAATAATCTAATACTACATTTTCTGTAGGTCCAAGTATTAGTTGAGAATAGAAAAAACTTTGACCTCATGAAGGCCTTGACCTTAGTGGCAGAGGTGCAGCCTATAAGAATAGACAGTGGTGTTATAAATGAGGTCAGTATATATTTCAGATCGTCACTATGGAGTATGTTTATGCATACAGAGTTTGTGACAACTCTGATCAAATTCTTCTTAGGTAGTACAATTTGTAACAAGGAGGCTGGAGCAACTTTTGGTATGTATCTCCTTGACCTTAATAACAATGCAGTTACAGATTGGTTCCAGTGGACGTCTCTTTATTGTCACATAACAACAAAGCGAAGATAAATTTGCATATATACTCGTATAGGAGGACCAAAAATAAGACATACAGGGTAGCAGAGTAGAAAGTACAATAGAAAAAGGATTCACACAGCATAAATGTGCATATTATCACCGTTTCATGCTTAAATTTGCTTATCCAGAATAGCATTGGTGCCGATGATGCTCTTTTACTGCCGTCCTGTTTTTCATGTAGTAATATTTAATTTCTTATGTGTATCTCAAGTATTGCACCTATATGTGAGTTCCATCAAAACATGTCTTCAAACAACTTGTTGTTTTTGTTTCCTTATTTTTATCAGGTGGATGAGGGAATTAACTGTGACATAGTACGGTCAGTGCTTATGGAGCGTGCAAACTGCCCTTATCTAGCATCACAAACAGCAGCTGAAGTAAGAAATCATACAGTGCAAAATCCTTAAGATTCTTCATTTTCTTTGAATACTCTGTGGATGAGAACTAGATTTAATTTCAAATATTTCATATTTGCAATCTGGAAATGCTGCACTATATACAGTGTAAAAACCCCACGTTTAAAGTTTTATGCACTTGGTACCTTGTTCAAATTTTACTACGCGTCATGGGTTTTGTGGTGACGGTGTTGCTACGTGGACACTTGCAGATGGAAGCATTTTCAAGAACTGAAGATTTTCAAAAAATTGTCGAGGCGTATTCAAGGCCAACTCGAATTATACGTGGAAAACAAGTAGAGTCTGTTTGGGAGGTATTGGCTGTTTTTACATGTTACATAGACATGTACTGTCATAACTCAGTAACAAACCCAGATTGCAGCTTGAGTTACCGACTGACCGTTTGCTGCAACATTTTTCTGCCTCACTGTGGGATGTGACATGCAGGTCGACGCATGCGTATTCGAAAAGATGAGGAGAAAGCCTTGTGGAGTGCCTACTTGGAGGTTGCTGATAAAATCCATCCTGGTAAACAAGTCTACTTTCATTTCTCAAAGTGACAAGTTTGAAATATGTTGTTCACGCTCTTAACCTGCACCTGCTCATCACTCTGCAGGTGTCGATATCGAAACCTTCGCTGAGGCGTCTCTGCTCTTGATACAGCCCCTGGAAGATTTCTTCAACAACGTTTTCGTCATGGCGGTGAGTGTAGTAGATCGCTGTTTTTAAGATACATACATAGATTGGACCCCACGACTCGATTTTTGCCGGTCTGATTAATCTGGTATTTTTCTGGTGATGGTCCATGGACAGGAGGATGAGAAAATCCGCAACAATCGGCTGGCGCTGCTGAGGAAGATTGCGGGTTTGACCAAGGGGATAGCTGACCTCTCGGTTCTACCGGGGTTTTAATTAGCCCCTTTGAGCAAGCAAGCAGGTGATGGAGCCGAGCATGTTTTAAGTCCCATTTTTGTGCTGTTGTCCTGAAGTTGGAGCGAGTCTCTTTTACGATTGTTACTGGCCATTCATCTGGAAAATGAATGGCTAGGAAGTGAGAATACACTGAGAATGTAACACGGTGCGTGAAAGCTTTGCGTCTTAAGTGCATTGATAGAAAATGAGATTAACGGTACAAGCCCAAAATGAAAAACCACACCTAAAATAGGGCATCAGTTTTCGACTATAGGGCAGCTGTTGGAGACTCTTTTTTGATGTTTGGTGCCCTAAAAGTTAGTTTTAATAGGACATGTCCTATTTTAGGGCAGCTGTTAGAGATGCTCTAGGAGCTAGACGCTGTCAGAGGAAGTGCCTCAATATCCAACACACCTGCATACCCTTGATTGTGTCTAGTAGGCTAGCAAGATTGCGCTGCGTGCTATCAAAGATGACGGTGTCGTGTTGCCTTCAACTCAAGCAGTGGCCGGTCGGTGTGTCTAAGACACCAACTAAACACAACGAGTTTTTTTTTGACATTGTACGCCCGAAGGCATACAATACTTGTATTAATAATAGTATGGATACAAAGTTGACACGGATGCAAGCAACATAAAACTAGGAGAAAACAAGCGATAAAACTGCTGGAAACTACCATCCACGTCATTCGTCGTCGCCGGAGAAGAACATTAATAGTCGAATAGTCGGTCCACATCTTGACGGGAAGACCCCTTGCCATAAGTCGTTAATAAGCAGCGATAGCCACCAGCCCGTAAGGCTGGATCTATCCCGATAAAGAACATCGGCTGGAGGAGCACTCCGAGCCTCTTCAACGTCGGATCTGGGGCCAACGCCACCCCACCCTTCAACAGGCAGCCGGATCCCCCACCATTTTCCGCAGATTCACAGCTGTCAGCACCGCAACACTCCAAGAGCAGCCCCTTTCTGCCGCCACGCCTAGACATAACGTTAGATTGAAACTGCTCCAACAACTTAGACTCCACAAACCTCTCGCCGGTGCCATAAACACCTCCGACGAGCAGGAGAATGGGCAGCTTGGACTCCACAAGTCTCTCGCCGGTGCCAGCAACACCTCCGACGAGCAGGAGAATGGGTTGGAAGAACATTATTCCTAATAGCACCATCGGCATAAGCCCCACCATAACGCCAACGGAGGAACTCGAAACCTAAAAACTTAGGATGAAAACAGCACACAAACGAGAGCTGGAGCTCCCCTCCCCCTCGTGCCGCCAAGACGGCAATCAGATGGGAAGGGGAGCGGCGATCTCCGGTGGGAAGGGCTGACTAGGAAACGCTGACGGCTAGGTTAGGAACAGGTGAACAGTTGCATATGAAGAAATTGTCTTTAAATGCGATAACATGCATACAAAAGGAATGATATCGACTTTTGTCATTCTCAGGGCCTTTTCTCTTTAAGGGCGCGCTTGGTTTGGCGTATAATAGACAAAACAATCGAAAAATCTTACGGGCCAAGTGCGGCCCTGTTGAAAATCTGGCGCAGGCGCAAAAATTATTTCGGTTTCATATTCTGGCCCGACAATCCAAGCGCGGCCTAAATGATTTTTATAGGAATGTTGCAGGATTGAAATCCTCGCGTATTTTTCCTGTGTTGGTTGCATTTGTAGGGCTGAATATCTTAGAAAACGGTGATGCTAACAAACCAAGACATTTGCTGGAATTCAGTTGAAACGACATTCCTAATTCCATGACATCCAAACATGTTGGGTATGAAATCTCAACTGAATTCTATGATGCGTGCCTGAAATGATGTTTACCAAATGAGATTTTAGATATTTTTCTAAGTATTTCTTTGTACTATATCTATATCTATCTATACTTACTAGTATTAAAAGAGGAAACATGTTGGGATACATTAAATCTATGTCGTTCAATATCTGATCGACGATCCAGATCGTTTTAATGTTTGACAACTCAACACACCTTTTCAATTGGTAGAAATTATAGGGATTTTGCCACTGCCAAAAAGATTCGTGTGTAGTTTCAGTCGTGTGTAGTTTCGTACATAGAAAGACCCGATGTGGAGCGGCTTCCTACTAGACATGGATTGTTTCGGAGGGGGTCATGTACAGGAGGTCACCGCTTCGCTAGATTTCAAAGAGGAAAGGAAACCTAGAGTGATGGTTAGAGCTGTTTGGCTGCAATAATCTGCATCTATTAATAAAGGCACAACGATCCCTCAAAAAGACAGCGAAGCTCTCACCGCCGTGATCGAGGTCTACGCGCTGGAACCGCACGACTCCTGGGCGGCATCGACGCCTGCTCTGGATTATTCCCTGCCGCCGCCGTATCGATTACCTCGACGACATATGATCAGACAGAGTTTGGTCTGCTTTGACGACATGATCAGAGAGCAGGGTTTGCTTCGGGGATGGCAAGATGGTGTGCCGAGCTTGACGAGCGCAGCCTTTCCGCGCTCATCTACAACATTGAAGGCTATAGCCTGCAGCGCGGTGATGCCGGCTACCGGTCCGTGCTCATCAAAGTCCAGCGTCATCTCTGCTGCCGTCCCCTTCGCACCATCGAATCCTAATCCTACATCAAGGACGATCGTTGCTGGAACATCTCGGTGATATTGCACGGCAAGTCAGGTGTATCTAGCTATACTTTTCCTCAGCGCGAGGAAAAAATAATATTTCAACAGGCGGTCGCAATTCTTTCTTCCCGTGAGATGGCAGTGTAGCTAATTTAGGAGTCAGAGGGTGGAACACTGTAGCTGTTGGAGACAGCGACGATGTGGAGGTAGATGGCTCCAGCCCATTGTGAATAGCATCGATATACGATCGGATGATGTACTGTTAGTGGTTTCGCACCTGTCCGACGTCGACTCTTTCCTCCCATGGCGACTAGTCCTCCCGGCGGCGGGGGCGGTAAGAGCGCCACGCCGTCCCCAGCGCTCGTCGTCACCTCCGCTCCGGCCGCGCTCATCCGCGACGAGGCCACCGTTGCCGCGGCGTCCGCGCCGCCGGTCCTCGCTCTCGCCGCCGCGATCGACTGCTCTGCGCCGCTGCTCGCTCGCGTCGCAGACGCCGTCGCCGCGCTCTCCTGCGAGGCCGCACGCTGGGACGCCGCCGAGGCCTTCCACGGCGTTCCCGCCTCCAAGGACCACGCAGATGTCGCCGCCGACGTCAAGAAGCTTCTACTCGGCTCCTCCAATCTGGCGGGGTGGCGCGCCGGCCCCGTTCGCCCAGGTGCCCACCGTCCACGGGATCTTCCGCGCGGATGCGCGGGCCTTCCACGCGGAGGCGAAGACCAGGCACAGCGCTGCCGCGAAGCCGGAGGAGGCCTTGATGCCGCTGGCCGGTGAGACCGGCGACGACGGCGAGGCAGAGGAGGAGGAGGCTTTGATACTGCTGGCCACGCACCTCGTAGGATCGGCACATTCGGTGTGCAAGCTGAGCGTCGCCCGGGCGAGGCTTTGCACAGGGAGCATTGCCGATGCTGAGCTCCGGGAGAAGCTTGCCGGCGGTGGAATTAACGCTAAAGTTCTGAAGGTGATGCTCGATAGTGTTAAGGATAATTCGGATGCCGTGTCGGTCTTGCGGGGAGTGTACGATTACTTGGTGAAGTTTAGGGAGGTGCTAGCGTGGGAAGCAGCCGTGGCCATGACAGTGATTGAGATGGACAGCTCAATTCAGAAGCCGCATCCTGGTGAGGAGAACAGAGCCGGCAGCTCAACAGAGAGCAAGAAGAAGAAGAAGATGCCGGGGAAGGGTACTTCTTACACGCCTACGAATGATGCTACCGACATAAAGGGCGATGTTCCTTGTGTGAGTTCAGCGCTGGTTGCAGATTGTTCAACCGAGCTACGGCCGCCACAAGCTGCCCGGGAGAAAGTGAAAGGTGACATAAAGAGCAAGAAGAAGAAAATGTTGGGGAAGGGGACTTCTTCTGTACTAATGCTGCTTAGGGATCATGCCACCGACGGAAAGGACGTTCCTTGCGTGGATTCTGCACTTGTTACAGATTGGGGGACCAAGCTGTCGCTCTTGTTTGATCCCAGGTGTCCTAAACTAGAGTCCCTTGTTCAGAGAGTGAAGGTTTCTATAGAGAGCAATGAAGTGAGGAGGAGATTACCTAAAATTCCCAAGGTATGAACCATTGCGCACGGTGTTGGTGGTCATTTGTATCTTCTTGTTTTGTCTTTCTGCTCAAATCACTTGTATTGAGTATATTTCAGAAGCACCTTGAATAGCCAGTCAATTTTGTGTATTTTTTATCTAAATTTTTATCTTTGCTCCTGCTAGGGAACACGTGACTTTGGGAGAGAGAAAATGCCCATAAGGCAGCGTGCATTTTCAATAATAACAGATGTATTTAAGATGCACGGTTGTGTTGAACTTGACACACCTGTATTCGAGTTGAGAGAAACCCTTATGGGCAAATACGGTGAAGATTCTAAGTTGATATATGACCTTGCTGATCAGGTACAGTTCAATGTCTTCTTATAATTAAATTTTAGTGGAAGGGTTTGGTTTCACATATAATCCCAATTTTTTTTGATATATTATTTGGACAAGGCTAATTGTAGAATGGTTAGTGTTTGCGGCACTCGACAACTTGTTCATTCATTTGTTGTTATATCCTATTCCTCACAATTTGCTCTCTTAGTAATGGCTTGAAATCTTTCCCTCAAATATCCTGCAGGGTGGTGAACTTTGCTCTTTGCGGTATGATCTGACTGTCCCATTTGCCCGATATCTTGCCATGAATAACATAAGTTCATTGAGGAGATACCAGATAGCAAAAGTATACAGGAGAGATAACCCGTCAAAGGGAAGATATCGAGAATTCTATCAGTGTGACTTTGACAGCTGGAGTATACCAGCCAATGGAAGCAGATTTCGAGGTTATCAAAGTTTTGACTGAATTGCTAGATAAGCTAGATATTGGCACGTATGAGATAAAATTAAATCACAGAAAGTTGCTTGATGGAATGTTGGATATATGCGGAGTGCCTCCTGAGAAGTTCAGAACAGTTTGCTCGAGTATTGACAAGCTCGACAAACTGACATTCGAAGAGGTGAAAAAGGAACTGGTACGCATCCTAACTCATTTTTTCTGTTTTGTTCAGATGGGTGCTCTTATATGTTTTATGCGAACTTGATGTGGGTTTATCTGTCATAGTCCTAAACTGCTCATTATGCTGACTTAGGTGGAAGAGAAGGGTGTATCAAGCGAAACCGCTGAAAAGATTGGCAATTTAGTGAACACAAGAGGACCAGCGCTGGAAATTCTGCTAGAATTGAGAAAGGAGGGTAGCAAGTTTATGGAGAACGATGGGTCTGTTGGTGCATTAAATGAGCTGGAGATATTATTCAAAGCTCTAGAAAAAGCAAAGGCGATAGACAGAATAAGTTTTGATTTAAGCCTTGCTAGAGGCCTTGATTACTATACTGGTGTGATATATGAAGCTGTGTTCAAGGGTGCCACACAGGTTCGCATTTTTTATTCACACTCCGCCTCACCTCTTCCCTTGTTAGCGCTTCCAATTAGTCATATATATCTCCCATGCAATCATATTCCTTTATATGGATCACTGAGTTATGTTTTCAGTGTTCTCATTATTCAATGTTCTACACGGTCATTGCTTGATACCCTGGAATCCTGGATTATGACATGTACCATCCTATTTATCACCTGAAAGCATATTCTATGTTTTCCTTTTCGGCCTTTTCTAATTGTACACTTTAATTGATCTGCTGTACATGCATTTATTATTCCTAAGATTTGTCATTTTATTTATCATTCAAATCACACCACATTATCATTTTTCCAACACACGGAAGACCTGTTCATTTGGTTCATGTTATGCTAATAACTCTGTTTCGCCATAGGTCGGCTCCATTGCGGCTGGTGGCCGGTATGACGATCTTGTTGGTAGCATCATTGCTGGCAAGAAAGTCCCAGCTGTTGGCGTCAGCCTTGGAATAGAAAGAGTTTTGGAGATCATGGAGCAACAGACAAAAGAAAAGGACCAGGTATTTCTCAATGCCCCCTGTCATTACTTAGCTGCAGCAGCATGTTAAAACTGATTTTGCTTTCGAATCGCAGGCGATACGTGCAACAGAGACGGAGGTTCTGCTGTCGATTCTCGGGAAGGACCTTATACTGGCGCCGAGTTGGTGAGTGAGCTGTGGAGCGCAGGGATAAAGCGGAGTTCAAGCTCAGAACTAGGGTGATGGACCACATAAGTTACGTGAAGGATTCAGGAATCCCGTGGATGGTGCTGGTCGGCGAGAAGGAGATGAGGGACGGAAAGGTGAAACTGAAGGACATTAGGGCTAGCCAGGAAGAGGAGGTCCCGAGAAAGGATTTTATTCAGGTGCTGAAGCAGAGATTAGGTAACTAATCCCTAAAGACGAAATGCCAGGGAGATGTCAAAGCATGTTTGTACATTGTCTCGTTTTCCTTAACATCGATTTGCCAGTGTTGATATATATTACAAAATACAATGCTGCTCTGTTACTGATATTGATTAAATATTTTGAACTGCATGTAAAGATGTAAGAAAATCTTCAGAGCTGTTGGCAACATAACCTTCTTTACACTATACAACCTTTACATCAGAGGAAACATGATTATACAACTATACCAGTGACTTCAGCATGAAACTGATAAGCAGCTCCCATCAGATCGCTACCAACACACGACAAAAATATTCCGGCTTGAAAACTGCCAATTGCCTCCAAGAATAGGAGGCGTAATGCATGTGTGAATTCATGAGACAAGTCCACCTGGACATCCCTTGCCGACGCATTGACTGGACACTTCTCAGCGATAAAAGCTCGCCTTTGGGCACAGTTTCTCTACAGATCCATCTGGTGGCCCATCGATGGGGCGTAGCTTAATCTCATAAAGCGTTGGCCACAATTTCCCGGTCACTGTGAGTAAAAAGGGTTAATTGCAGGAGCACGGTGATGACAAGAACCTCAGAGGCTTAGATTTATAGGACGAAAACAGTGAACTGCAAGTGCGAAAACTCACCGAACAATCTCTGGTTTTCTTCATCCCAAGCTATACCATTTAGAACATCAATAGCCTGGAACATGGCACAGATTTAAACTAGTGTCACTTCCGATACTGGATTTGGATTATGTCTGTGTGTATGTGTGTGCGTGTAAGTGTAACTATGCAATTAGGCAATGAACGAGAGACTGCTCACCCTATTGTCAGTATCCAACAAGTGTTGTCTGCAAAATTGCAAGGATACAAACATCAGTTATTATTTAAAATGCTGACACTATAGAGGAAGAGAACAATTATTTTTAACAGAAAACTGTAAAATAGAACAATTTATGAAGAAACTCAGAGGTAAGAAAATGGTATAAAACAACAGCGGTAGTTTCTACTCAGGAAATACCTCAGCTCATGAAGAAAGATCCAGCTCACCACTTGGCCATCTTCATGAGAAACTCTAGCTATGCAATCTGTCTACACATCATAGCTTTGAATACTGAGTTGCAGTTCACGATATTCTAGCAAATCGGTACCCAGTTCACATTGTATTGTTAGATCATATATTACTTCAGTATGATCAGACTTTACATGGAAAATACAGCTAAAATATAAATGCATTAGCTAGTCATGCAAAGACCTGAGATGCCTAATTGCCATGTCAAATTTGAGCCAATTCTGTTCTAGGATTAAAAAAACAACCAGATCAATACATGAAAACAATATGGTCAGACTAAGATACAGCATAATAACTCTAACCTGCCAGATATTTGCCCATACTTCACCATTTATATACTCCAGTTCATTGATGTAGGAAACTTCATTTTCTTGATATTTCACAGTTACTGTCTTTGTCACTGCATCAAAGGAGATGTCAATAAACACAAATTTACTCTTAAAGCTAATAGAATATCTAGCATGTGAATAATTAAATAACCTTCAAGTGATTCTGGATCTAGCTGGTACAACCTTGAGGTACCATCACTGCCAAATAGAACTTTTCCATCAGTAGCCAGCCCCCATCCATCACGCATTTTATGGGTAAAACTCTGACGCTGCAGGAGAGAACACATAATGTGTTACCTCAGTACATCAGCAAGAAACCACGAATAGGTGAAAGAGGAATAATCAAGATGAAAATTACTAGTCTGACTAAATAGAGTAGAAAGGTATATATTGCACAAATTTGTAAATCTGCTGCTCTCCCAGTGTGTAACAAAGAGTATGTCTCCAACTTTCGGCTTTTATTACCATGTAGGTCAGACCTAGAAGACAGCTAAGCATGCACCATGTGAACCTAATCAAGAATGGATCACATACTAGAGACAAGCTTAACAAATACCATTGGGCATTTTATTTGAAAGTAAACGACTGATAAAAACTCTGAAACGCGAACAGTAAATGCAGGGTGAAATGATTGTAAATACATATTTCAAAAGAAGAGTGCAGCCAATAATTTATTGATAGGTGGGAGTTCGGCATCATTAGCCGCAAGGTGAAACAAGAACATCAATATCTGTAACTAGAGTACAACAGAAACAGGGGCAGCAGCATTACTTTACTAAAGTTATGTCTGTCGTATATAAATCCATTGTTCTTCAACCAAGTAACTTGAAACAATCTACACATGAGAGGTTTAAAACAAATGAGATGAGATTTAGCAGATCACAGAAGCAATTAAAGCCATTATATTCAAAACAACTGTAAAGTCGGGCGTAGTTGAGGTTTATCTACCTGTCACCAAGAAGTGTTAGACCTTCCCCAAACATACGCCCATCCATATTGTGCTGAACTAAAACCTGAGATATGACAATACAATAACTAGTGATCTACTGAAGGTGAACCATTGCTGCCGATATGAACGTCCAATGATCATTATGAAAAGCAGGTATATAACGTACCTTTCCAGTTTGAAGATCAACCTTCCGAACCGATGACTGTTCAGAAAAAAATGATAGAAGTATTTAGCACATGAGAGAACTGGTTAAAAAGCAAGCATACAAAACAAATGCAACTTGCACATAGTAGTGATACTCAGTCTGTTTATTTCCACTAGTGAGTCATGAATATCAAGAATAATTCATGTGAAACTACAGGCTATTGATTGTGAGAAACATGGAAGTATCCTACGAATGTCACGTTTGCATCAGGCGGGATGACACACAGGCTGCTCTCACAAGGTCCAACGCAGAGGGCAAGCACACAGCCTGCTAAACTGTAACAGTAGACTGTTGAGCTAGGCAATTATCCTACTATGCAATAAACGAAATCAACATTACCCTGCCATGAAGGCCAGTGGACTCGAAAAGAGTGTCATTTCCTCCATACAAGAGACCCTGTCAAAAGAAAATATGCAATTTGAGAAGTTGGCGAAGAAGCTATTCCCCATAGGGGCGAATCAGATCAAGGAGGGAGCGAAGGTACCTGGGTGAAGGCGTCGGGTCGTGGGGGTACTCGCGTACCAGGTCGAAGGAGTAGAACCTGGTGGCGGCGGGCGTATCAAGAGACGGGCGGCGGAGGAGCGCGGCCGGTAGGTAGTCAGGGCGCCAGATGGCTGCGGCTGCGGCGAGGAAGAGGAGCGCGGCAAGCACGGCGCCGGCTGCTGCGATGACAGGGCGGCGGAGGCGGCGCGGTGGCGGGGAGGCGCCGGGGGCGGATACGGACAGAGCGGTATGAGCCATGGAGGCGGAGGAGCGACGGCGAGGCGGCGGGGGCCTCCGTCGGGAGCCGGCGGTCATTTATTTCGTTGGTTTTAGTCGCCGGAGGAGAAAGGTCAACTCTAGTTCTCACTTTTAGCATCTTCACTTCTGATTTGAGTTCATTTTCTAATCCGAAGTTTTGAACTTTTGAATGTCTAGTTTGAAATCCTTCGGTAAATTGAAATTTTGAAGAAGTGGAAACATGGGGTGTTTGATTTGATTTCATCTTACTTTTGGTTTTAATATCTAGATTGCCCGTGCTTTCCTACCGGTGAGACTCTTTGCCGGATTGAGATCCCAGTGCCCAGGCAAGGCACCTATTAACCACGGCCTTGATCCCCAATTCTCTCCGTTGGATCAAAGACAGATGGATTGGATGAATATGAACAAGGCACTACTACAATGCTACATCATTAATTTTTTTTTTTTTGAAACAACTACATCATTTAATCTTGTGTATCTATTTTCAATCCACCGGCCAAGACAGCAAGACACCGTACTGGGTTTTGGCTGAGCACCGGTTTTTATTTAGGAAGAGGAGTAGAGATTAATGATAAGGTGAATAAAGAAATGTTATTATGGTGAATGCTTGTTAGTTTGGAAAAAGTATTGATTGTGCAGTGGAAAAAGGAATGTCGTGGCTTTGAGAACGGTTTTCTTTTAAGGCACAAAAAAAAACTGGTCTTGAGAACCTCGTGCTCTCACACATCCATGCCAAATTGTCGACGATAAACCGTGGCTTTCTTTGTGAGTAAAGAGTTTCTTGACACATAAACCGGCCGCTAGTGCTCATGTTGAGGCAATTTGTTTTTATGTTTTGTGAAACAATTCGCGCTATGTTTTGCCGATCAGTCCATCACACATCATGTATTGATCTCCATAAGGGGAAATTCAATTGTGCATGGTATCCTGTATATTTTTCTTCAGTGGAGCTAGCTCTAAATATTGTACGCGTAAGATATTTGTGTAATTCTATTTAAAATAATATTATTCTACTATATTTTGTACGGGTCATACGGTTGCTTATAATTAGAGCCTGCAAACCGCAAGTATTCAAATGAGTGTATGCAGTGCGTATTTGATTGATGCGTGCCAACTTGATTTGTTGAGAATGGCGACTACCATATAGTTATGGTCATAGTGACTGGTGGGTGGTGGCTAATTTTTTGATAAGTGGTCTTAGCCGAAAGGCATTGTAACCGTTCTATCGCATTGTTTTTCTCTTTTAAGTTTAACTAGTTGGCATGTACGTGCAACGCACGTCATAATTTAATGTCTACGTGGATTATTTTATTTTTGTGAGACCTAAACAACGTGGTATCATAACAATGCAGTAGGCATCTAACTTGCTGTTGCTACTGTTCTCTGGCAATATGGATCAATACAGCTAGCAAATTCACGGATGAATCAGTCATTTGATGGTAGCCAGATGTGCTTGCCGCCTTATTCGGCGTACCGAAAAAATCGGGCCAAAGTACTGCACATGTCTTCGCACAGGTGCCATCTCATATTCTCTAATAGGTCAGCCGGGGCGAGCTCGGCGCCGGCTTGTGAGTTGCGAGGACAGGGTTCATCGATGGCGCCTCGAGCTAGGACGATCTGCAGGGAGTGCCAATAGTAATACCGTGCGTTGCAACAGGAGAGAAAAAACATTTCAACGGTCCACATTCTGCTCCACAGTCGACCAACTCGTATAACAATAGTATTAGTTCACCATTTCATCTTGCCACCACCAAATGAACTCCACTCGCGCCACCGCCGTCAAATCAGCACGGCCTCTTTAGGAAAAGTCCAGCTGTAAATCTTGAGCTGGTTAGAGAAGAACCGCACTCCTCGATTGCGGATCGCCCACTGTGATGATATCGGAAAAAATTGGTTATGAAAAAAAAAGTGATCTAACCTGAAACAGTCATTTAGCCAAATATGTTAGTTTATTAATTGGTGCACAGCTAAGAAATCTCTGCCAGCCAACTGATCCCGATGAACAAAATAAAAGAAATCAAAGAGTCTTCTCCTCATGTCCTCTCATAAAAAGATCCAAAGTGTGTTCCACGGCTCAGATAACTCTGTCCACGATTTACACCAACATAGCCCGAGCTTCAGCACCAATAGGGGCATCAAAATCTACCTTCAGCCAATGCGCATAGGGTGATATCCAAGAACTTGAGCCTCTTCAAGTGAATTCTGCGATGCACTCGGCTAATATACATTGAAAGTCCTGAAATTACCAAAGAGGAGCACATAATTTCAGAGTCACATGGGGTACTGCTTCTAGGACAGGTGTGTTTGAGCTGACCAGCAATTTAAAAGGAATCTGCGCTCGTAGTATGTTTTTTCCTGGCCTCGCCTTCCTCAAATGCAAATAGGCCATGAACTGCCAGGAGAGAATCAAACCTGGAACATTTGCTGATTCTTTCCAGCTTATAGAATGCCTGCTCCGGATGGACTTGTGCTTCTCGATTTAATCAGAACCTCTCACAAATCCTGGCTCTGTGCTGCTCTACGTTCTTGTCCATCCGACCATCCCCACTTCTTCCATCTGAAATAGCCTGAAGATGAATTTAACTTTCCAACAAACAAATAGGGAATTTTTTTCTCCATTAAAGCTTCATCCCTGCAGCAGTAGCACAAATAGGGCGGAGCCGCACAGGAGCGCGTACCAGGTCGGCTGGCGGGTAAAATCAGGGCGACGCATTGGCAGGAGTCCGGCAGCGGTGGAGCGGACGTTCGACGCTGCCTGGTTCTATTGTCAGGTTGACGACTGCCGAGACCGGCAGGAGCCGTGCGTGCGTCGCCAATGTCTTCGATATTGGTCTAGATCTCACGCGTATATAGGAATCCAGGCATTGGGAGCTAGGAGCCAGCCAGCGAGCCCGTCCCGTGCCTCCTCTCCTCGCGCGGGGCCGGCCGGCGAGTCCGGACCCCAACCTCGACGACCTCCATGGCCACGGAGCCTAGCCCCGACCTGCCCTGACCTCGACGACCTCCACGTCCAGGTAGCCTCCAAGCTTCGCCCGCGGCGCCGCCCTTCTCCTCCTCTTCCGGCCACGGTCATCCCCTCGCCGGCGCTGGTCCGACCGATTTAATTTTTAGGTGGTGGCAATCCTTGTAATTATCATTAAAACGAAAAGATGTGTTGAGTTGTCAAACATTGGAGCGATCTGGAGTGTTGATCGGTTATTGAACGGCATAAATTTAATGTATCCCGCACATGTTTGCTCTTTTAATAGTAGTATATATATAAGGAGGCACAGTTCTTTCTTGAAAAAAAAACCCATCACACATCGGTAAACTAAGCTTGTTGTATTTGATCTACATAAGCGTGAAATTCATGGGCTCGTCTATAGTCTTGTTCAGTAGAGCAGTAGAGCTAGCTCTAAATATTGTACGCGTAACATATTCGTGTAACTCTATTTAAAAATGTTCCTCGACTATTGTGCAGGTCACGTGGTTTCTTATTAGAGCCTGCAAACTGCAAGTATTCAAATGCGTTGATTATGTTGCGTAGCAGCGTAGGACCAAATGTTAATCATACTTGCTAAGTTAAAGACTCGACGACTTGGCTCGATAGGCTAAAATATTTGAAGTCACATGCAAAAATGATTTACGGTGAGATCTCACTTAAGTCTGAACAGACAAAGGACGCACAGTGTCGCAGTGCGAATCTGACTTGATACATGTCAACTTGATCTGCTATCAAGCTCTGGCCCATGAGAGAAAACAAAAGGAAGGATACTAGTAGCACTAGTTTTGAGTGACTGCGACATACTTGACTCGGTAAGTCGTGCCCCTGTTTCAAAATATCAAGATATTTTGATGGCCCATTTTGCCCAACCAAAACTTCTTGTTTATATTTTAGAATATAGCTGGTAATTTATAGAAGCCCTAACCCCTAAGTAATAAATTGGACAGATTATGAGTAAAGCTGGGAGGGAACCCTTCATTTTGTAAGCCACCAAAAGAACTGGCCTTGAGAGCCTCGTGCTCACACACATCCATGCCAAATTGTCGACGATAACAATGTTGTGGTTAATTTTCCCTGCGAGCAAAGAGTTTCTTGACACATAATTAAACCTCTAGCTCATTTTCGAGGCAATTTGTCCTTATGCTTCGCGAAACAGTTGATGCAATGTTTTGCCGATCAAGCCCATCACACATCGGTCAACATAGCTTGTATTGATCTACATAAGCGTGAAATTTTAGTTGTGCATGGGATCCTGACGTGGGCATACCCTCCGGGCACCCCACCATTGGCGTACCCGATGCGATCCAGTCTATGGCCCACCTGGCGGCCCAACGAAGCCCAAGAAGACAAGGCTTGGAGTACAATACAAGAAACTCATGTAAACCCTACCTGGCTGCATATATAAAGCCAGACATGGGCACCCTTTAGAGAGAGATATACATGGGACAACTCGCATAGCCATAGAGACATCACATCTCACCACCACAATCGCCATTACGGTCACCATGTAACATCATCATCATCAATACAGATCAGACAAGCAGGATGTAGGTCTTTACCTCACAAGGAGGGGCCAAACCTGGGTAAATCCTTTCTTGTCAGCCGACGGAACTAACAGCGTGTCAACTTCTCCCTCTATACGAAATCTTAGGTATCTCACCATGGGATTTGTCATGGTAACCCCACGACAATTGGGGCCGTCCATGGGGAGAACGCGTGTTGGACTCACGGTTTCAATGGCTCCAATCTTCAACAACAACGGCGGCGACTCGCCGCATGAGATCAACGCCCAAGGGCTCGACGTCACCCTCGCCTTCGGGTGCTGCTGATCACATCTACCAGACGGATATTCGTCAGCGGCGTTCCGATCCGAATCACGATTGACGGAACAACGACTCGCCGAGTTTGGCATCGGCAAAATCCCGTCGCTGGATCAAATCGAGAAGGTGGCAGTGCACGCGTCAATCGGTGGAATCATCATCTGCGTCAAGATCTCCCGCGAGCACTGCCCATGCACGCCCGCGTGTTCGGATCACGATGATCGGCGCACGCCAGCGTGGAAACTGAACAGAACATCGGCGGCGGCGTTCCGTGTGGATGCTCGCCCGATCCGATCTGACAGCCGCCGAAACGAGGACCGATCTGTACTACAACTATCAAGCGTGACGATCTGATCCTTCACGTGAAGATCTTCCGATCTGTACTGACTATCGAAGCAAACATCAGGTGCTATTTTTCTATTAGAGTGATTCGCACATATTGATTTCTTTTGAAGTACTTTTTACTTTCGACTCGCACTATGATATTCGCAGATTTTCCTAGTGGCGACGTTCCGTTCATAGCCTACATGATCCAATCTCGTGGACTAGCGTCGATCAAATCGCTACCGATGACGCGCACGGATCTTGATCTACAGTGACATCGCAAGCCTCTACTCCGACTACCGCGTGTCTTCCGTCGTCTGTCAGTCGACATTGGTGCGGGTGCGACCCGGCGCTGCACCAGCGTGACGACGACGAGATAGCCGAAGGATTCTGATCCAGTTCAAATACCTCAGCTGGCAAATGAGTAGCGAGATTTTGAAGAAATAGGCTTTCGCCCCGCTATATTAATATAGCAACCACCCGATACAACATTGAGGCCACCGCTGGGGCAAACAGCACAATCAAGCCCAAAAGAAAAGGAAGAGAAAAAGAAAAGAAAACAGAGCCGACACCGACGGATCAACGAAAACGAAAGTAACCCGCAACCGCTGCGCCCTCTCCGGCGAAGTCCCACCACAAACCTAGCACTCTAAATCACCGCGTACCAAACAGCACCTCCAAGAAGGAAAGCGACGACGACGACGCTGCTGCCCGGACAGACCTAGGGTTTCCCCCGGTACGCTCCGAGGAATGGGGAAGAGGTACACCCGACGTCCCTCAAGAAGGAAGGGTGACACTCACAAGCGTCACCACGCCGGTGCCAAACGGCAGGGATTTCTCCCAACCCCCAAAAAACCATGACTCGGACAATCTGAAGCGCTCCACCCATCTTGTCGCCCACCAACAAACGCCACCACGGTCTTGAAGTCACCAGCGTCGTCTCACCATGACAAACATAGCAGGGCCAGTCAGCCCGAGACGAAGCAGCCGTAGACAGGGTCCGACAGAGTCACAACCACGCGGGAGGGAACAACCTCCACCGTCCAGGACGATAGCCGACCGAACGCTATGGCAAGAGCACACCGAGCCACTTTGGAACTGGAGGGCGGCAGCAGCGCAGCCACCTGGAGGACGTCCTCCACCGCCACCGGCGGGTGCTGACCGGACACGGCAGCAGGGACACACCAGGCCAAGCAGGCCCGGCCGAGCCCGGGGGCTCGTAAAGTCCCCGCCGCCATGCTGCTGCACGTAGGCCGCCACCGCCGCTACCCACTCGGTTCCTAGGCTCAGCCGGACCCAGCTAGGCCCGTGAAGCTCCCACCGCCACGCTGCAGCAAGGGTGGCGTCATCGCTGTCAACTCCGTCGCGAGCCGCGCATCAGGCCAAACCGGGGGCAACGAGGCAAGCCCGCCCTAACCCAGATCTGGGCCTGCAGGGCCGGAATCACCGCTGCTGCCCCAGCCGCCAAACGGCAGCGCCGCCGCCCCCCGTTCATCACCCGCACACCACCGGCGAAGCCAGCGCCGCGCCGGACCTGTGCCGCCCGAGGAACACCTTCTGGAGCTGGGCTGCCCCGCGCCACTCAGCTACCGGGAAGGGGAGAAGCCGACGGATCCGCCGCCACCGGCGCCGTCCGGCCAACGGCCGGCACGGGCACCAGCGACGGCGGAGGGAGGAGGAAAGGGAGGGGACGAGAGGGGAGATGTGGCGGCGCGGCCCGGCCGCCGCGGGGGCGGCGCGGGTCGCGAGACGAGGGATGGGAGGAGGACGGGGAGGCGAGCCGGGCCGGAGCGGCCCGACGGCGGCGGCGGCGGCGGGGTTGGAACCCTAGCTCGGGGTCGCGAGAGCTCTTTTCGCGTCGCCCAGTCACCAACCTTCCGTCTGCCGCACATGAAACTCATCTGCATGGCGGGACCTGATCATCATCATCATTGATCGTTCCTTGTCTTATTCGTTTAATTTTTATATTCATTATCTTCTGCTAACACAGCTTTATCTCTCACACTTGTGCATGCAAGTACCATTGATCGATCACAAGAAGCAGCTAGACTACACGAGGCATCATACATCATGCATACATGAATACAGCCGAGCTACACCTTGCTACTAATCAGCCTTTATTCTTTCTAGTATTCTTATTAAAACTAGTTGAATGCCCGTGCGTTGCTACGGTTTTCATTTTATTTTGCTGATAATCTCTACACTATCTGATCATACATGATCGTTTAGAACCAAAGAGACCATCTATCAAAAATAAGAAAAAGTTGAAAGGAGCACCACAGGTGCGGCATCAATTGATATACATCAGTAATGACAGAATGCTAGGTTTTGAAATAGTAGGAAATCTCTACAAAGACTTTATGTCTGAAATACTCGTGTTATCTCTAGTTTATTTCGTTATTCAAAGATAGAAGGTGGACAGCATCAAGTCCAAATACTTGTACAACAGTAAGTAGATAAGATATTTATCTCCGGTTACAGATTCGGATAGTGTTACTCTTGTAGCACCATACATCAGCTTCTTTGCTGGCAACAAGATGCTTCTGCCTATAGAATTATTGAAACATATATAACATTAGTCCTTCCAGTGTAATTTTTTCTACTACATCAATATTGAGTAAATCCGATGGTCAATTGAACTTCTACTCTGTCCGCATCTTGAGTTCCTGACACAGTAAAATTTTGCAAGATGAAATGTAATATGTTTTAGAGTAACTACAGGTTTACAGTACAAATAACTTATACATAGTACAACATCAATATTTTTGAAGAATATCAAAGAGCAAACAGATGGCCAAAAAATACATATCCGAGCATATACTTGAGTACAAAACATGCATGGAGTCTGTTCTAAGGTTTGATTTATTCAGGCAGAGAGAGCACCAAAAATTGGTGGCAATTTATATGGGCTCCATCGTCACCACTGCTGACTCAAAAGAACAATCTTTACATACAACCACCGGCTTATTTTCCGACCTGATTTTTACACATGCATAACTTAGAACAAAACTTCAGACTGAAGCAGAATTCTTCACATAAAGATACAACATAGCAGGGCATTTCACAACTCCAGACATATTTTGTCTAGGAGAGCATTAGTGATACCCCACAATCCTGGTATTCTACAGTGATGCTCTTACCAATAAAGCTTGAATATGAAATAGATTGCCCAACAGGGATACAAAGACTGGGCTCGTTCAGGTGGATGGGTTCCCCCCTCCCCCGGTGACCGTAAAAAAAGAGACTGGACTCGTCTTTTAAACCAGAGTCAGCAACAACTGCAACCTAGCCGCTGGCTGCATTGACTTGGGCTTGGGCTGCTGAAAACAAGGAGATCCCAGCATCATCAAAGAGATGCTCAGTTTGAATGTGAGAATTACCAAATAGTTCCTCATAATACTCATAACTCAGGTCAATATCATCCATGGATAAATCTTCATATATGTTGTCCTTGCTGGACATATGTTTGTCTGGCGTATACTGCAAAAGGAAACCATATGCATCATGGGGCAGAGAGAAGACGGTGTAATTTTGAAAAGGGTGATTGAAGTAATTACCAATGCGAGGCAAACAAACAAACTCAGCCAGTAAGACATCCGCAATCAAGCATCATTTCAAAGTAAGATATTCTCCATATAGAATTTAGCTCAACAAGTGTTCCATTTAGTACCATCAGGTCAACAAATTAAACAGTTCTTAGCATCCAGAATTATCAGAGCAGGCCAACAAAGACAGTTCGATGGCCGGAACAGAATTTGCAAAATCAAGACAATGGAGTCTTGATGTACCCACAGCTGATTCAACAATAAGCACAGACATATTTAATCATACAAATGACATTCTAGAACCCTTTGAAACCAAGCTCTCTTAATTGTCTATCACACGAGGAATGCGGCGAACTGGCGGCGACGGCGATGTTTGGTGGAGCTGCGCCAGGTGAGTCTCTGCATAGAGGCGCCGTCGACGGGACGACTCCAGTGTCAGCGGACGCACAGCTAGGGAGAGCTCATTTGCCTCCTGTCGATCGTGCGTGGGCCTCATCTTCAGGTACAAAGAACACCCAATAATGTCAAGCCCGCGTTCCAATTTTGTTCCTGTAGAACATCATTATAGGATCACAACCGAAGTAACATAGCTCATCCTGACGCTTGCAATGCACTATACTTCCATAGTTTGAAACCAAAAAAAGTGCAGAAAAATCTCTATTCTCTAACTACAGAACTGACAGGAGAATTTTAATTAAGACAGCAGAGTAGCACACCAACACACTCAACTCTTAGCTCTAATCATTATCAAGCTCCGAGAGCATCTTTGATCCTAAGGATTTTCATAGGAATTTGAAGGCTATTACCCTTAAATTCTTCCTATGTTGGTCTTTTGGTTCGTCAACTGTAATCCATAGGAAATTGTGGTATGAGTTCCTATGCACCCTGTTTCATAGATAATTTCCATTGATCCACACCTCTTGGGAAAATGCCTATGTCGCAAAAGAAATCCTGTAGGGTTGAGGTGAGAGGCACGTTGTCATGATCCTACAGTTGTACTATTTCTGTAGTTTCGCAAATAAAACAAAGGCTGTACATGAACAAAGATGACTAAACCCTCCAAACAGCTACAAACTAACTGAAATTTGCCCTAAAGAATCATACACATCTTAAAGATCGAGTATTCGTTAAGCCTGGAATCAAAAACTGCTAGCAAGACTAAGCATCGATTACTGTAACATGCAAACCAACATTAATCCCCTGACCTGTGAGCACTGCGAGAGCATCTTGGCCCATGGCGCCACGTACTGCTGCGGAGGCGTCCTCCGCCAAGCCCTCGCTCCTCGTGGCCGCGGCAGCCACCGAATCCTCTTCGGCCCTCCCAGGCGCAGACGACGTCTGCGACGCCGGGGGTTCCGCCTGGGAAGGGACGCGGTTCAAATCGGCCCAATCGGGAGCGAGTTTTGTACGAAAAGGAGCATATCACGGAGGCCAAACCAAGAACGAGATGTATGGGTCTTCGACGCTTCGTACCTTGGGAATGCAGTGCCAGCGCTCGGGGACGCTGTCGAGCTCCTTGGCCTCCTAGATCAAGTCGTTGGGTCGACGGGGCTCAGGTTTCGATGTCAGACTTCGACATACGGACAGCTTCCCATCGGCGCTCGCGCTGAAGTTCTCCTCCACCCACCTCCTGTAGTGCTGCTGCGGGAAGAACCCCGGCGTCCAAGAACGACCACCGCCAGAGTCACTCGCGGGCAAAGGGCAAGCAATCAAATCGACAAACACCATGCGTACGCAGCCACCGTGACAAAGGAGGAGTGCGACAAACGTACCCTGTCGGCGCCCGGCGAGGTGGTGGTGCCGCTGGGTGGTCTTGGAGTTGGAGGCACATGTGCGGGTGGAGTGAGTCCCGAGGAAGGTGGAGGTGACCTGGTGTGGGTGCGTGTAAATAGAGTCTGACGAAGAGGAGGATTCGGGATGTGGAGGCAATCCGTTCGACGTAGTTTGTTAGGATTCCTCCCAAACCGATTTGCAGCTCCGATACGGCAGGCGAGATGTACCACAAATCACGCAAACGGATGCTGCTGAGGCCTGCTCGGTGGCATTTCCTTGTAATTTGTTAGATGTGTGACACCACGGGAGGTGTGACACCAACCACGGACTCTCCTTTAATAGTAAAGATCTAGTTGATCTGCCGGTTTCTCTCTATACATGCAGCAATCTAGCCAAAGAACGACGTCGCCGCCGTGTTGTGCGCCCTCGGCCGACGCCGCGGAAACCCCATTGACGATCGCGCCAACTCGAGTCGTCTCAATAGACGGAGTCCGACATCTACGACAGCAATCAGCGTTGGCAATACCGGCGGTCCGCTCCCTGGAAGGGTACTCTTGGGGCTGGCGTTTCGACATCAACAACGATACAAATTTATCGCTGCACTCAGCCAAGCGACTCCAGTGCCTTCCTATTATCGACTCCGCATCTTCGACTCCGCCTCGCCGAATCGACAAGGTGGACTCGGGTGCTGAGCGTTGCAACCGCCGTGTCGACTCCCTCCGCCGCACCACTCCGTCGCGTCGACTCCCTCCATCGCACAACTCCGCCGCGTCGACTCTCTGCGCCGCACCACTCCGCCGCGTCAACTCGCTCCGCGCACCACTCCGCCGCGTCGACTCCGGTCCGCCACGTCGACTCCCTCCGCCGAACCACTCCGCCGCGTCGACTCCCTCCGCCGAACCACTCCGCCGCGTCAACTCCCTCCATCGCACAACTCCACGCGTCGACTTGGCCCGCCGTCGAATCCTTCCGGCAAAATGTCGCGAGCCTCTGAACCCGACACTCGGGGGCTGCGCCATACAAGCTACGCAATTTTCCTCGGCCGCACCCGAAACTGGGGGTTGCGCCATACAGGTTACATAATTTACCTCAGCCGCACCCGCGCTGCGTCAGCTCCATCCGCCGCGTCGATTGCGTCCGCTGCGTCGACTCCCATCGGGAGCGCACTCGCCGTCGGCTCGAGTGCTGCGTACCCGACAAATATCTACGCCAGCAGGCGCGAAGACTGAAGCACTCGCAAGATACTTGACAACAACAAAAGCAAGGCAAATTGAGCCTATGCCCAACTACCAATAGTTGCACATAGCTTCGGGGGCTACTCCCATCGGGAGCGCTGTCGCGCACTCGACGAACAAGGTCCAAAGTCCATCAAGTCGCAAAAAACACAGCTACTACAGTCGCAAGTCAGCTACTCAGCTCATTACAAAATTCACGGCTACTACAGTCGCAAGTAAATACTACCCGAGTTGCGTCCGCCGCAAACTACCCTCGGATGCTGCACCTTCGGTGTAAAGATAAGACCGCCGACCAAGTGAACCGGCCAGGGCCCACACTGCTGCGCCTACCCTATGTATTCCCATGCCAGCAGGCATGAAGAAAAATCCCGACGGACGCGTTGGGTACCCTCTCTGATGCTGAGTTCGACTTCTGTAAGATCTCCGCGGCCCAAGTTGAGCTTCCCCAGCTCTTTCCGGGTTCGAGTCAGGGGACTCGAGCTTGAAATAGGCTAGTAAGGTTTTGCCCGAGAGCAGTTAACTGGTCCCGATCCATCGAGTGTACCAGGCCTACTATGCCACCATCCCCAGCAAGGAGAACAACTATCACAAATCGAGCATCAGTCGATGAACTTCCGACCAATGACTCCCACTATCAAAGCTAACAACACGGTCAGGCGAACTTGCGACTATGAGTCTCTGTCCGATTCTTCGAATCGACCAGACACTCGGGGGCTACTCCCATCGGAGCGCTAGGCGCACACCGGTGAGCGCTAGGCGCACCCGACGTACTGTCGAGTCAAAAGCAACAGACAACGCATCAATGCCGCGAAGACTGAGCCCAAGTTGAGCACCTCCTTGGACAGCTCAAATTTCATCGACTACTCCCATCGGGAGCGCACTCGCCGCCGGCTCGAGTGCTACACAATTCTCAAAGTCGGGTTCTCTATAGCCGCAACGGATTTCTCAAAGTCGGGTTCTCTATAGCCCGCAAGGATTTTCTTAAAGTCGGGTTCTCTATAGCCCGCAACGGATTTCTCAAAGTCGGGTTCTCTATAGCCCGCAAAGGATTTTCTTAAAGTCGGGTTATCTATAGCCCGTAACGGATTTCTCAAAGTCGGGTCTCTATAGCCCGCACCGGATTTCTCAAAGTTGGGTTCTCTATAGCTCGCAACAGATTTCTCAAAGTCGGGTTCTCTATAGCCCGCAACGGATTTCTCAAAGTCGGGTTCCTTACACCCGCATCCAGTTTATTAACATCGGGTTTTCTTACACCTACACTGGATTTCTCATAAATGATTCAACTCTCAAATCATGGTTAATACAGTCATCACATGGTCATCAACATACCCGACGCATCGACTACGCCTACTCGACATGCTGCTTTTAGTCTCCGCCCGATTCTTCAAATCGACCAGACACTCGGGGGCTACTGACGTGGGCATCCCTCCGGGCACCCCACCATTGGCGTACCCGATGCGATCCAGTGTATGGCCCACCTGGCGGCCCAACGAAGCCCAAGAAGACAAGGCTTGGAGTACAAGACAAGAAACTCATGTAAACCCTACCTGACTACATATATAAAGCCAGGCAGGGGCACCCTTTAGAGAGAGATATACATGGGACAACTCGCATAGCCATAGAGGCATCACATCTCACCACCACCATCGCCATTACGGCCACCATGTAACATCATCATCAATACAGATCAGACAAACAGGATGTAGGTCTTTACCTCAGAAGGAGGGGCTGAACCTGGGTAAATCCTTACTTGTCAGCCGACGGAACTACAGCGCGCCAACTTCTCCCTCTATACGAAACCCTAGATATCTCACCATGAGATTTGCCGTGGTAACCCCACGACAGATCCTCTTTAGTCTTCTTCGGTAGAGCTAGCTCTAAATATTGTACGTCTAAAATATTCGTGTAATTATGTTTAAAAGTTTTTATTCTATTCCCTCCGATCCATATTAATTGTTGCTGAATCAGATGTATGTAACACTAAAATATGTCTAGATATATTCAATTCAACGACAATTAATATGGATACCAGTCAAGTGGTTGCTTATAATTAGAGCCTGCAAACTAACTGCAAGTATTCAAATGAGTTGGTTATGTTAGGTAGGACTAACCGTTAAACATCTTGCTGATAATAAGTTAACACTTGATGACTTGGCTCGATGAGTTAAAAGATTTGAATTCACATGCATTTTTTTTTACAATGATGTCACTCAAATCTGAACAAACAAAGTATGCAGTGCGTATTTGATTGATAAATACATGCCAACTTGATTTGTATTACAGTACTACTATTTTTGGGTGGAGTGATTCGTAGATACATAATAGGACTTTGCGACATACTTGACTCGGTAAGTCGTCTACAGATTGAACACCAATCATACAGCAAAATAATCCCATACACACCCTTGATTCTACTCGTTCCTTTTTCCTATAAGTATGAGCATTAGCATGCGTGGTTCTCCAAGTCAATCACTACAACTAGCCTCCATCACTGTGGAGTGACTACACTTGGCTAGTCAGTATGGAGCTACCACCACTGGCCACCACCCTCAATTCCACGGTGTCGCCATGGTATTACTATTCCTCTTCCTCAAAGCCACCTCCCGCCGTAGTCCCAAGTATAACCTCCCACCCGGTCCGAAACCTTGGCCGTCATTGGCAACTTCAACCTCATCGGGCGCTCCCGCACCGCTCCATCTACGAGCTCTCCAAGAAGTACGGCCCGCTCATGCATCTCCGCTTCGGCTCCTACCCCTCATCATCGGCTCGTCGGTCGACATGGCCAGGTTCTTTCTCAAGACCCAAGACGTTATATTCGTAGACCGCCCCAAGGCCTCCGCAAGTACACCACCTACAACTACGCTGACATCACGTGGTCGCCCTACGGCGCCTACTGGCGCCAGGCGCGCCGGATCTGCCTCACCCAGCTTTTCAGCCCCCGCCGGCTCGCCTCGCTGAGCACATCCGTGCCGACGAGGTGGGCGCTCTTGTGCGTGGTCTCTTTCAAGAATCCGGCCATGCCGTGCACCTTAGCAGGGACCACATGTCGATGGTGAGCATGAATGTGATCACGCGGATGGTGATGGGAAGCGGCTCTTCGTGGACGGCGCGGCGGAGGGACCAGTGCCATCATTGCAGGTGTTCAGGTGGATGTTGGACGAGCTGTTCCTGCTCAACGGCGTGCTCAACGTCGGCGACTGGATCCCGTGGATGGCCTGGATGGATCTGCAGGGCTACGTGCGGCGGATGAAGAAGTGGGGAAGATGTTCAACGCATTCAATGAGCACATCCTCGATGAGCATAGCGGCGAGCACCAGCGTCGCGATGGCGAGGCGGCGAGAGACATGGTGGACGTGCTAATGGAGAAGGCCGAAGACCCTGACCTCGAGGTCCAGTTTGGCCGCGTTGGCGTCAAGGCCTTCACCCAAGACCTCATCGCCGGCGGCACGGAGAGCTCGGCCGTCACCGTGGAGTGGGCCATGTCGGAGCTCCTGAGGAAGCCCGCCACCTTTCGCACGGCCACCGAGGAGCTAGACCGCGTCGTCGGCCGTGGCCGCTGGGTGACCGAGGAGGACGTACCGAACCTGCCCTACATCGGGGCGATCGTGAAAGAATCGATGCGCATGCACCCCATCGTGCCGCTGCTCACGCCACGTGTCGCACGCGAGGACGCCGTTGTGGGCGGCTATGACGTGCCCAAGGGCGCGCGCGTGCTCATCAACGTGTGGGCCATCGGCCGAGACCCGGAGCTGTGGGAGGCGCCGGAGGAGTTCATGCCGGAGAGGTTCATGGGGAGCAAGATGGACGTGAAAGGGCAGGACCTGGAGCTGCTGCCGTTCGGGTCCGGCCGGCGGATGTGCCCCGGCTACAACCTCTGGCTGAAGGTGGTGCACCTCAGCCTGGCGAACCTTCTGCACGGATTCACCTGGAGGCTGCCGGATGGGATGACGAAGGAGGAGCTGAGCATGGAGGAGGTGTTTGGGTTGTCCACCATCCGCAAGTACCCACTCCAGGTCGTCGCCGAGCCCAAGCTCCTTGCTCATCTCTATGTTTGACAGTTTGAGCTTGATACATCATGCATGTGTCGTTCTGTATCTTAATACCAGTACTCCTTCCGTCTCAAAATGTATTCGCCAAGAATGGTTGTTTCGTGAGTCGCAATGCTTCACTGGTTAAAGAAAGGCATGCCGCTGACTCCACATGGCTGACGAGTTATAAGAAACAAGTCAACTATGACCTCACGGACGCCAGATTGAGTTAGGAAATGTCCCACCTCAATTTTGGGGTTAATTGGATAAATACTACTCCAATTCGTACGATTTCGAAAATGCCACTCTTTTAGAATACATCTACATATGCCATTGCAGCCATTTGAGCCCATTTTTTGGTCAAAAAATTGTCACGTACTCATCATGTATTTTCTGTTAGACGAAATTACCCCTCCTTCCTCCTGTTCGCCCCCCCCCCCCCCCCCCCCCCCCCCCCCCCCACAAATCTCCAACACGCGTCACAAAAGGCGGCGACACCTGGTCCGCGTCGACACGACGAAGCTCCATTGCACCATGTTGTCCGCCACATGCTCGAACTCGGCCTCGGCGTTGCAGCTTCGTGGCAGAATCTGTTGCGAACGCTGCCAGTACCGGAACACCGCCGGAGAGATGCTTGGTGGAGGCTTCGAGGTGTTCTTCGAGGAAGTTTCGCCCTGCCTTGTCCAACAGGGACCAAAACATCTCCACAAGGGTAGACGCGCTGGCCGCCGCCACTTTGGGACTGTCCTTGGCCTTGCTGTGGCGACGACGCCATGCTTACTTTGATAGATTCGTTTCCTTCTCCTCCCCCACCGAGTTGCCTTGTACAATTGTGGCCCCGGAGATTCATTTCCATAGCTAGTGACAGAGGAGGGGAACAAGATGAATACGCGAGGAGGAAGATATGGGTAGTTTTTTTTTTTTCATTATGTGGGCTTAGGAGCAATTTCGTCCGGCAAAGAATACGAGATAAGTACGCAATAGTTTTCCTGGACAAAAAATGGGCTGAATATGAGATAAGTCACCACAGGCGTCTCGCTGTGACGGGAACATCGCCTCTCACTGAAAAATATTCCGCCTTAAAAGAGAAACACCAGCGTCAAACTTGTGGTTTGAACTCTGGTGGGTTAGGATAAAACCACTCTTCTAACCATCCTGCCACAGGCAGGTTAAATCAGAGATGCTGAATAGACACTCCCTATTTCTACGCAGTAGCACTCGCTGGTGTTAGGCATACATGGTTTGCCAACTCGATCACTGTCGCGTGCACCCCTATCAGCCAGTTACCATCGATAGGAAGGGGCCAAGAGAGTCGGTTGCGGCGATAGGCGACCTTGTCTCCCATGCTCGCGGCGTCCCTACTGACGTGGCTGCGACACCGGGCTTGAGAGCGAACCATGCATACGGTTGCGCTGTACATGCACCTATCGCTCACCAGGTCCACTTAATTAGCACGGGCGCCATTAATCAGCTCATCCGCCCCTTGGCTCCTGCTCCCGTCTCCTCCCGCTCACTCTTCGATCCGGTGAAACTAGATCCACCAGTTGAATCCACGAAGAAATCCCAAAGACCAGCGGCGCCGTTCGAGCATGGCGGCCGCCGCCAACGCCTTCACCAGCACCATGGGCGGCTCCATCGTCGTCCCGCGCCCGCGCTCCACGGTGGCTACGACGAGGCTGATGTACTCCTCGTCGTTGCGTTCCACGCGGTGCGCCGTCGTCAGGACAGCGGCGCCCGCCGCGGAGACCGCGGGGGGTGGCGCGCGGAGGTCGGAGCAGCTGGCTGTGCCGCCTGGGCTGGTCGATGAGCTCGTGGAGGAGGCGCTCGTCTGGTGCTCGCAGCACGGCCTCGTCGTCGGCGACAAGAACCACCCGGTGACGTGCTCGTGACCCTGCCTCCAGTGCTACTTTCTTTCACATGCATGTCCAAGTCGTTCAAGTTTACTCGTCACTCACTCTTATCCCGACGAAATCCAAATGTTTTTGAATTTTTGATAATGGCTGTTTGTTGAATCATGTGGGTGTAAAGCTGATCAGCTAGCTTTCTTGTGATATAAGTTGGAGAAAACGAAGATGCTGTTTTTCCTCAGGATAATTAAATCGATTGGCTCCCTTCGTCGTCTTGAAGAAACAATGCCGAGGAACCACTGGCGATGCATTACTAGAGATTTTGCTTCTAACTCCGACAAGCCGAAACTAAACGAGGCAAATATTTTATTTTTTTACCAAACGTAAAGGCAAACCAGTATTGAACACTATGGCTTAGCTTTGTATAATGCGATTTGAGACCTACCTGAAAGCAACTTCCCTATATAGCAGCATTACTAGGACCCACCGTGCTACCACCCCTACCAATTATAGATGTCTGTCGTGTGCCTCGTTTTTTCAGATAGGCGAGTACAGGCCACAAAAAGTGAGGCACGAGGTGCACGAGGGGGCGTCCCATTCAAACCGTTTACCAACTTGTTATATTTTTTGTGTGACAGGGCGCACAATAACCCTGTGCATTCCCGGTTTTAAATGGTTTTGACGGTTTCCTCAAACCGGACCATTTCCACGGTTTGAAATGGGTTGAGCTCGTTTAAACCGTTTAGATAGGACATGAGATACGGTGTGGTCTGGGCTGGTTCCACGGTTTAAACGGTTTGGCACCAGTGCATCTGATTAGCCGCCGGGATGATCTGACGCCGCGCCACGCCGCCGTGGTCGGGTCGCCGGGATTCTGGACGCCGCGCTCCCACGCCGCCGTGGTCGGGACGCCGGGATTCTGGACGCCGCGCTCCACGCGCCGCCGTGGTCGGGTCACCGGGATGATGGACGCCGCGCTCCCCGCGCCGCCGGGGTCAGGTCGCCGGGATGCTCGACGCCGCGCTCCCCACGCCGCCGGAGTCGGGTCGCCTGGATGCTCGACACCGCGCTCCTCGTGCCGCCAGGTTCGAATCGCCAGGATGCTCGACGGCGCACTCCCCGCGCCGCCGGGTTGGGTCGCTGGTATGCTCGACGCCGGCCTGCTTCCATCTGCCCCACGGACGACGCCTGGATGGCCTCCACGCGGGGCGGCGGCGGCGTACGTGCCCTTGGCTGTGCTTCCACCGCCGTCGAGGACTAGCTGTTGAGCCTTGGCGTCCGTGCTGTGCCAACCAAGATGCAGATTTGTTTCTCGTTGGTGACGGCGGCGAAACAAACTTGCCACGGCTGGGAACATGGATCTGCTCCTTCATGCATGCACGGCTGGGAGCCAGCTGCTCCCAATCGGAAGCGGACTTCAGCGTGACTGCGGAGGGCGAGGAGCTTCGGCCGGCGTTGGCGGCGCCATGATAGTCGCTGTCGCCCCTCCGTGCTATTAGGATCAGACGTGATACGGTTTGACCGGTTTCATTGGTCTAAACCTGTCTCAGCCCAGCTCTAATTTCTTTTCTTACGGTTTCTATCCGAAACCAGTCTAACCCGTCTGAAACCGCTGAACTGGTCCGGTGCGGGTTGGGCTGATGGTTTGACTGGTTTGAGACCAAATTGTGCACAGGGTTAGCGCACAACTAGGAAAGAAAAATCCCATTTTGTGATGTCAGGCTCCTAAATCTCCTCCATGAACGGAAACTTTATGCACAGATTATTTGCGAAAATGCTTCTATTCGAACGTGCGAGCGATCGCACGGCGCTCCTCCCGTTGGGCCAATTCCCTTTTCTCGTTTCCTTTCGAAATCACCTTTTGTTCGCGTGCGTACGTCGCTTTTGCTCGCGTGCGTATATGGCCCGTGCTGAAGCGTGCAGACGCTCTGCTCGTTCTTGGACTCTTGGTCGCTGCCCATTACCTTTCCTTTTTTTTTTCTCTCCTTCTTATCTATTAATTTCTTCCTTTACACGAGGGCTGTCATTTTTTTTCCTTTGTCCTATTCCCTTTATTTTTGTTTTATGTAAACATGTATTTCATATCAAGAATCATTTTCCTTAGGCCCTAAGAGTTCAAGAGTTCACGTTCAATTGTTTTATTCCCTTTTTTTATGGAAACATGTATTCTGCATGAAATCATTTTTCATAAGCCAAATTTACTTTGAATTACCTTTTTACTATTCCCTTGACAAGCCAAAAATAAAAATATTCGACCTTTGTTTTAAATAAAAACCGGTATAATAATCATATTCCCTTTTTACTATTCCCTTTACCCACTAAAAGCAAAAAATATTGCAAAAAGTACCCAGTATGATTTTTCAATTCCCTTTTTGGGACACTGGTTTTTTAGGTTAAATAAAAATAGGTGGGGAATACAAAATGTCCACTTTCTACTAGTACAAAAATTAGAATAGAAAATAACTACCACTTTCTACTAGTATAAAAATAACAGAAAACATAATTTAGACTACTATACATTTTTGATGATAATAGATTCCAAATGAACGCAAATAATATATTGTCGTTCTTCTGGAATAATGGTTTTTTAGGGGGGGGGGGGGGGGGATAATGGGTGGGTTAGAAAACCACTTTCTACTAGTACAAAAAATTGAAAAGAAAAAGAACTACCACTTTCTACTAGTGCGGACTTGAGAATATGTTGATGTTGATGATGTGGTTACCAAGCAGTTAACGATGTTTTTGTTATCAAAGTGTTGATGATATAGTTATCAAGGTGTTAAGAAAAAAGTTACCACCATATGTTTAACCAAAGTGTTGTTATTATAGTTACCAGCGGCTGAAACCACCTTTTGTTGATAATGAATTTACCAATATGTTATTCGAGTAGTTATCAAGGGGTTGATGATGTAGTTAATTACTAATGTGTGACGATATAGTTACCAAGAGTTCGACGATGTAGTTACCAAGACGCTAAATATTCACCATCATGATTATGATGAAGTTACCAAGGTCTTGCAAACGTAATCACCAAGGGTCGACTTAAAACTTATTACATTTTTTATGACATGGTTATCAAGCGTACAATGATATAGTTACCAAGGTAAAGAATATTCACCACCTTGTTTACGATGAAGTTACCAATATGTTGCTAACAGAATCACCAAGGGTCGATTGAAAATTTATCACATTTTTAACGATAAAGTTACCAAGGGTGCGATGATTTAGTTATCAAGGTGTTGAATATTTAACTTTATTACTTTTTATTTTTTACCATTGATAACTCAGATGATGTGGGGTTGGTAACTTTTAGGCCAAAAAAAAAAGTTGTCGAAACATATCCATATGGGATTTAGTTTTGAAGATCTCGTCGCGACCGATTTATTGGCGAAAGCGGATTTTCAATCGGATTTGTCATTTAAGAGATAAAACTTTTTGAATATTCGAAATAGGAAAGAATCTGAGTGCCATCAACAAATCTGTCTTCTAGTGCATGCATGCAAATCTTTTCACAAATGGTTAACCGAACAGTGGAAAACTTGCCAAAAATAGAAATTGATGGTCGGAAATCATGCGAAGGCTCGCTCGTGCGTAAATTAGTCCTGCCCGATTATTTGGATTATAGCATTACATCATGGATTTTTATTGGGCTGTGTATGTGTTAGGTTATGTGTGTGTGGCCCATAGGCCCATGCTGTTTGCGTGTATATACCTGTACCTTTTTTAGAAATGGGTAGCCCGGCCTCTGCATCTGATGATGCACACAACCATTTTATATTAATAATAAGTAGCAACGTAGTATGAGTAAGACTTATTATATCTCAAGGATCAGCCAACGTGGCCACATGAATCAGCCACCGAAAAAAGGCTAAGAAAAAAGAACTACACATCTTGTAGTCTTCTACTGTGCTGCCACCCATGCTGGCAGCAGATAGCCCGGAGGACCGCCATAATACGGGAGCATCCAACATCCATAAGAGCCCGCTGCTCCACTGGGAGGAGGTAGGACCAAAGTTGAATCCAGTATACCGCGCGATGGACCACCTGCAAGAAATGAGCACCTCTAATTTTGTTAAAGACCACATCATTACGGCAATTCCAAATAGCCCATAAGAAAGCAGAGACACCAACGCATATGCGTGCTTTAGTTTTCTTGTCTACTCCATCAAGCCAATGACCAAACATATTAGCTACACTAGAGGGTGGAGAGATACTGAAAGTAAATGAATAAGTCGCCAGATGTGAGAGACAAAAGGACATGATATAAACAAATGTTCAACCAACTCCTCTGCAGGACAAAAAGCACAAGTTTTACTCCCGGTCCAATTCCTCTTAATGAGATTATCCTTAGTAAGAATGACTTTCTTATTTAAAAACCACATAATTTTTTATCTTTAGCGGGACTTTCAACTTCCAGAGATATTAAAGGGGTATGACCATGCATAACATCTGAATACATAGATTTAACTGTGAAAACTCCATTAGTGGTCAAGTTCCACTTGAAGTGATCATTATCATTAGAAAGAGTGACTCTCATCAATCGCTCAACTAATTTAACCCAGGAAGACCATTTATCTTGAGTGAATGTTCTCCTAAATTGAATGTTTAGAGGATCATTAGCCAACACATGAGCCACTAGAACAGTCTTATGATGAACAATACTATATAGGGAAGGATATTGAATAGCCAAGGGCCTGCTCCCAAGCCATGTATCCTCCCGAAACCGGATATTGAGGCCATTACCAATAACAAAAGATCCTCTAGTGAAGAAATCATTTTTGACAGCCATTATTCCCTTCCAAAAGGGGAGTCATGTGGTTTTGGCTGCACTTGAGCAAGTGTTTTACCATTTAGATATTTATTACATAATAGTTCCTGCCAAACACCATCTTCATTTAGTATCTTAAAAAGCCATTTGCTTAAAAGACATCTATTTTTTTTATATCGAGGACCTCAATACCTAAACCACCTTGGTCTTTTGGGCGACAGATAATATTCCATTTAGACAAGCGGTACTTTCTTTTATGTTGATCACTCTGCCAAAATAATCTAGAGCGATAAAAGTCCAACCTCTTTCGTACTCCCACCGGAATTTGAAAGAAAGAAAGTAAGAACATTGGAAGACTAGTAAGAACTGAATTAATTAGGACCAAGTGGTCTCCATATGAGAGCATCTTGCCTGCCCAACATCCAAGTTTCTTTTCGAATCTGTCTTCAATCATTTTCCATTCTTTGTTTAAAAGTTTTCGGTAATGTATGGTATTCCCAAATATTTGAATGGCAAAGAGCCAATCCCACAACCGAAAATTTGACAATAGTCATCTTGCATTTCCTTAGCCTTGCCAAAGCAATATAGCTCATTTTGTGGAAATTTATCTTTAGCCCAGAAAGTTGCTCAAACATTGATAAAATTAACTTCATATTTACAGCCTTTTCCAAATCATGTTCAAGAAACAAAATTGTGTCATCAGCATATTGTAGAATGGACACCCCCCTTCAACAAGGTCGGGAATGAGAGCTCCAACCTGACCGTCTTCTTTTGCTCGTGCAATCAAAACAACCAGCATATCAGCAACTATATTAAAAAGAATAGGAGATAAAGGATCCTCTTGCCTCACTCCTTTTAGTGTCTAGAAATAATGACCAATATCATCATTCACATGAATACCAACATTTCCACCTTGTACAAAACGCCTTCATGCGCAATGCTTGTTGTAAAAAGGACCACTTTACTTTGTCGTAAGCTTTTTCAAAGTCAATTTTGAAAAGAACCCCGTCAAGTTTTTTCTTCTTTAACTCATGGATAGCAAGGGAATAAGACGAGAAACTTCCACAAAAACAACATGGTATCGGAGCCATGGAGCTCATAGGAGGTGGCGATGGGCCATGGAACGGAGTTGCTCAGTCGTGGCCCGGGCTGGTGAAGCTTCCTGTAAATAGGGAGAAACACATATAAGAAGTGGAGTCCATGCGCACGGCTGCAGGAACCACACATGCCGTAAGCGGCTACCGGCGACAAGAGGAATGATATCGGGTGGTAAGAGAAAGAGCGCTTGGTCACGGTGGTGTCCAGTAGTGAATCCGTGACTTTATCAAACTTCTTGTCCTGATACTTCTCCACTAAATGAAGTAGCTGAAAGAAAGAATCAACATCTACTTGAGGTAGCCCGATCACTTATGTTTACTATTGAATATGCCTAAATTCTTATGGAGTGAAGTGGTTATGATTGTTACTTATCTTGCCAACCGGATGCCATCAAGATTGCCTCAGATGAAGACTCCATGTGAAATGATCTTTAGCAAAAATGAGTTCATTTCTTCCGCGAAAGGTATTTAGATGTACATGCCTTCTTAGAGACCAGAGTTGGAATTCCAACACTATTAGCCTCTTTTTTAGTCTCTTTCAGTGGATTCCAAAACTTTCAGTGGCAAAAATGTTCATCTTCTATGATTTCCCATCTGGACAAAAAAAAGAGAGGCTAAAAGCGTTGGAGTCCTTGTGAGAGGAGAACATTTAGGAGCATAGGGAGTCTAAGCCGTGCTATTTGGAGTAGACGCATTTCAACTCCTTATTTGACTTCGACTCTCTTTGTACAAGTGATGCTAGTCAAGAGGGGGAGAGTAAATCATTCAGGAGAAAGGAAGATGAAACCACCGAGAGTTGTTGGTTGTTCAGTACCATCTCCTAGGAGTGAAGAGAGATTGAGAATACCAAACGATCAAAAAAATTGAGGGTGTATACGAGGAGACAACATAGCAATGGAGAGAGATGGAGAAAGTCAAATAAGGAAGAAGATTTAAGATCTATATGAAAGGGAAACAACAACATGAACAACAACATGCTCCAACAATTGGTGAGGTCAATTGCAAGGGGAGCAGCATCGACAATAACAAATTATGTTGGTATTTTTAGTTGACTCATAGAGTGAGCCATGTGTCATTCATGATTCATTGAATTTTCCTACTGCCTTGAGAAAATAATCACAAGCTACACGAGAAAGGCTCTTGAATGGTATGGTTTTTTAGCATGATATTCCAAACAATGTGTCATATGACTCACTGGGTTATAGAGCCTCTCCATTGTTACAATACATTATGTGGTCATCGGAACTGATTATAGAGCAGAAAAGCAAGATCCTAAGTGGCATGATGCGGTTGTGAAGGAGATAGCATCCCTAGAAAAAAAAAGACATGACAGATTGTATCACTTCCAAAATGGAAGAAGCCAAATATATAACTGTAAATGTGGGTCTACATTGTGAAGTAGGACCCAAAAGGTTAGATCGAGAGGTTCAAGGTCATACTTGTCACAAAGGGTTTTAGTGAGACTTATGCAAATTGACTATGATTTTACCGGTTAGATGAGTACGATAAGAACATTGGTATCATGTGAAGTTCACATGTGTTTTACTGGCATTCTCGGATTCACATCATGATTCTTGCAATAAATGTGGATGATATTATCATTATTATATTATAGGGGATGCTAGCATTGAGATGTCACAGTTAAACAAGACGTTGTAGTGAAGAGGGCCGGTGAGGTTAAGGACCTTGGACACCTTTTTTTAGAAATGGAGGGTGTGCCCCTAGCCTCTGCATCCAAATGATGCACACAGCCGGTTTTATTAATATGGAAAAACAGTAAGCACAAGGCTTACAAAGAAATACATCGATCAACCAGAAGAACCACCGTCCAGGCGAAAACTCGCTACACCTACAAGCTAGATGAAGGGGTGGACCAATCGGAGCCAATGCCCTGAACTCACACACACCTACGCACATCATCTAAAACCGGAGGCTTCAACCAGGCCGCCCAACAGCGCGCCAGAAGCACAAACCGTCCAGCCGATCCTAAGTGCACGCCACATGCGCACAACAAAAGCCGCTGCCACCATCTTCCGCCATCCCAACTTCAGGAGCGATCAACGCGATGACCTTGCAAGGCCTGCCATCAGCACCGCCACGGCGCCAGACAGCTCCACCATCCTGCGTGAGTCCATCATCACACGCCCGTCGACGAGGCCCCGCTGCGCCACGTAACCAAATCCTGCTGACGTCGACGTGGTAGCTGGAACACCGCTCCACCTCTTGCCTCTTCCGTCCAGCACTGCTCCATGAACGACGCCCTCAAGAGGGAGAGCGACACCGCAGCGCCGCCATCATTAGGGTTTCCCCCGGAGCAGGACGAGTGGTTAGACGGTGGTGCAAAGGCGATGCCTTCAGCAAGGTAACTGCGTGGAAACACCGCCATCACCCGCCCGCCCGGAGCTCGATTTCACCGGCAACCACATCTCCTCAACTCATCGCCGGGACTAGATGTGGTATCCAAACCACAACCAGCCATGGCCGACCGCCTTCGGCGAAGAAGAAGGCCGCTGCCACCATGCCTAGGGCTGCTACCCCAGGCGTCCTCGTGCTATGGGAGTAGCCCACGAACACGTCGGTGTGCCGTCGACGGAGCATCAGCAGGAGCAGTTTTCGCGAGCGACCGGAACCCAGCCGGCCCATAGGCCCTGCTAGCGTCGCCGCCTCCGGCCGTCATAGTCGCGCCATGGTCGCCGCTACCCCCACACCACAGTCGCCGGAGAAGGGCAGGGCGAACGCCGCCGCCTTCCCGTCCAGATCGACGTCCGAGGGAATCCGCCGCCGCCGCGCCGCACGGGCCATGCCCGGCGACATCCCCGGCGGCGGCGGGATGGGGGAAGGCTCGGGGAGGCCAAGAGGTGCTGGTGGTGGCCGCCCGGTGCGGCCCGGCATGGCCGCATGGGGTCGGGTCGAGGGGGTCGGGGCTCTCGTAGTTAGCTATGCCTTCGTCAAGTCGTCTGAAAGTCTAATGGGGACCTTGGACACCTACGGTGTTTTTTAAGCATTGAGACTGCGTGCCCCCCAAAGGGATAGTTGTATCGCAACTGAAATATGTCTTGGACCTCCTTAGTGATGTGGGAATCCTTGATATGTAGCTATACTTCGGCCCTGTTGAGAAAATTCATCAATTGTGTGAATAGTCTCGGGATCCAGTTAATAGAGGGTGCTACCAATGGATTGTACGCCGGCTTGTATACTTATGCCAGACGAGACCTGACATATTATATGCAGTGAGTATGGTCATTTGCTACATGCATGACCAAAGAAGTGGTCATTTAGAGGCAGCACACCGAATTTTACGTTATTTGAATGGGAGCCCAGAACAAGTTTATGTTCAAGGCCAATGGGCATGAATGTAGATGACTATTGTCATGCTGATTGGGCTAGTTGCCTTGATGCTAGAAGGTCAACATCAGGATTTTGTGTCTTTATATATGAAAACTTAACATCTTGGAGGAATGTTGTTGTGTTTGAGTGAGATGCTAAAGATGAAAGGTCTCCTATCAGAATTGAAGTTACCACATAGAGGTTCCTTGAACCTTTGGTGTGACAACAAGTCAGCAAACAACATAGCTAACAATCCAGTTTAGCATGACAAAATAAATCATGTGGATATAGATTGATTATTCATCAAAGAGCTGCTTGACGAAGGCACCTTGAAGTTAAGCCATGTAAACTCTGAAGGACAAATAGCAGATTGTCTAACTAAAGGTTTAGAACTTAGGAGTTAAGGAGTATAGTTCAACATGTGACAATATGGGAATGATAGATATCATCCATCTAGTAGTGGGCGAGTGTTCGGCTATACATGTACCAGGTCTTGTGTGTCCGGATTTAGGGATCCACTCGTCAGCATCACAGTTGGAGTTTGTGGTTGGGTCGGGTTTGCCCAAGTCCACCTCCGCGAGTTTTTTTGTCAACAATGACTAGGTTTGCTTTCTTTTTTTGAAAACTATGACGGGGAGCTCCCGTGTTGCATTATAGTAGAAAAGAATTGATCCAGTTAATCAGGGAAACCGGACCCAAAAACCATACAAAACGCGGTTTGCTTTCAATTAGCATGAATAACATGGTTTGTGTGTGGTATGTACTTGATTGCCGTAGTTTTGGTTAAGTGAAAACAAGATTAATAAGTTGTGGTTTTATGAAACCTTCGTCCCAGTATTTGTGGTTCCTTGATATTTATTCATTTAACTATCATGAAGTTTCAGTCCTGAATACATTTTTGTTGTTGTACAATAGGATTAGAAAGGTTGAAACGTTTTATCCTATAGTTCTCATGAGAAATTCTCCGTTGTTTGCATCTCTAAAGGTTTGCTTTACTTTTCAATATTTGTAATATGTGGGCAATGCTTAGAATTGCAGTTGTGACTTAGTTTTGTCACGAGCTACAGAGATCAGGAAAAGCGCCTGGGGTTGGTCTGCTCCATGCACCATTTGCTCTATTGCCAATGTCATTTCCAAAAGCTTACTGGGAGCAGGCGCTTGAGTTGGCTCCGCTTTTCAATGAGCTCGTTCACCGTGTGAGCCTGGATGGAGACTTCTTGCAACAGACTTTGGCAAGGTTATTTTCTCATGGAATTGAACTGAAAAGCCTATTTGGTTCTTCGATTTGAAAAATGTGAAAGCCAATGTTTCTTTTCCAGGACAAAAGAGGTGGATCCATTCACTAGGAGGCTCTTAGATATTCACTCAAAGATGATTGAACTAAATAAGGAGGAGGTAACTGTACATATAATTTTAGGTTCCTTTAACCATTAAGAGTATATAAGATTCCTTCTGATTTCATCTGAAATAATCTTATATTAACTCTGGTAACTGAGTGTTGTTGGATGAATCTTTCAGGACATTCAGTTTGGTCTGACTAGGTCGGATTACATGGTAGATGGGGCAACTGACAAGCTTCTTCAAGTGGAGCTTAACACTATCTCCACATCATCCAATGGTCTCGCTTGCCGTGTATGTGAGCTTCACAGGTCAGATAACATATTAGAGTTCAGTTTCTCACAACTGTCGCATGCATATATACATTCCACAGCTATATTTCAATATTTATGCTGAATTCTTGATGACGAGAACAATACGCATGGAATGTGCAGAAATCTGATCAAACACCATGAGAGGGAACTTGGTTTGGATCCAAACAGTGTTGTTGGAAACTCTGCTATCGCTCAGCACGCTGAAGCATTAGCCACTGCATGGGCAGAGTACAACACGCAAAGGTTTGTGTCATTTGACGCACATATATATGTCCTCAGAGTTTTATATTAACTAAAGTTTTCTTGATTCAGTGCAGTAGTTCTACTCGTTGTTCAAGCAGAAGAAAGGTACATGTATGACCAGTATTGGATCACGGTGGCATTGAGAGATATATATCCTTCGGTATATGCCAATGAACGTTGTAGCTTCTTAGCAGGATGGCCCGCGCATTTGCGCGGCTAGACCTTATAGGGATTGTATGTATTTTTAGTTTTACCTACTTGACTTTAAGACATTTTGTATTAAGTCTTTTTTACTTTCCATTAGAATTGGTCTTAGACGTTTGTGTTGCATTGTTCTTTTACGCATAGTTATATAACTTCACTTTAGTAGTTTTTCTTAGTTCAATAAAATTAACGATATATTAGTATTCGTCGTGGCCTTTAGTAAATCTTTTTAGGTAGACTTACCTTACTCTTATTTAACTGATCATTGAATATAAGTTAACTCGTCTCAACTTGAAACTTCAATGCAACTTGTCAGCAACGGTTTGATACAAAATTGCAATAGGAAGGAGAAGAACATTCAGTACACACAACGCATAAGTCTTGATGCTTAAGATAGTAAAAGTAAATATATTGCCCCTGTTTACAACAACAAAAAATCTGATCAATTTCATCTTTAGGTCATACACAGTGTCAATGAGGACCTCAGATGCTTTCTAAAATACACAGAGTTAGCCATATATAAACCTTGTTGTCTATTGGTACGACATACGGAATTAAAACAATTTTCGATGGATTCTATACTGAAGAACTGGGCGGTTCAAATAATTGAACCTCTAAGCTACTGAATTGGGATTACTTGCCTGTTGAGTTGGAGCATGAGCGACAGCCGACAAACTGAACCGTCTGCGCGAGGGTGAACTGCTGCATCACCGGTCCGCTGCAGTGCCTCCAGTGAGAGGTTGTATCAAGGATGACGGCTGCTCGACCTGCCTAAAATTTCTGTCAATCGGCCTCTACGTCTGCTTTATGGACTACTATGGCCTTGGAAGAGATGGTGAATTGCATCATGCATTGAGTCCTCTGCTTCACCAACTATTGCTCTGCAACCATGGGCGTGGAACATCTCCTGTACCTTCATCTAAAAGGAACATCTTTGCAATCGGCATGCTCTTCAAACCTGAGTAGCAAAGTATCAGCATTATTAAGTAATCTACAACCGGAAAACTGATGGTAGAATCATATGCTTCCATAATCTGATTTTTTTTCTTGATCGCAAAATTCTTCTAATAGATTTGTATAGTTGTTAGGAAAGTAGAAAATAAGAAAAAACAAAGCTTGTACATTACAGAATTTTTGAATAATTCATAACTCTGCATGGCTAAAGTAAAAATGGGACATGATAACTAAATCCTTAAATATATTTAAACAGAATGAGGAAATACAGAAAATGTTTTTGAGTAGATAGGGCCTGCAATCATAATGTTTCAAATTGACATTGCCCATGAATCCTCAATATTACACAGAGCGATAAATGAGTCAGTACGATGATCCTTTGGCAAGATGTGAACACATCGATAGCCTGCAAAATAAGAGAAAGAATGCACTGTATCTCCAGTAAAAGAGAAAATATAGAAAATATTTATGTTTCAGTAAATATGACCTGCAAATATCAGGCTTCGATTTAACACTTTCGTTTGATTTTCAGATATTAGTCAGACAAACAAAGGAATCATCACCAAGGATCCTCTGCCTAGAAAAATTACATCCAGAGAATATGAGAAAAATATCAAGAGGGTCATCTGCAAGCACTTACTATACCTCCAGGAAAATATAAATAACATTATCAATACTTCTGCCTCAGTCATGTTTTACCAATTGCAGCAAGTACACACTGCTATTGAGCTATACATTAGCAAACTAACATCAAGGAATATACTTCACTATGAGGACGTCAGAGCTGGTTGATTACCAAGAACGTACGTAGATGAGAACAAATATCAAGGAAACCAACCTATGCGTCACTGACCCTTGCTGAAGCCCTGATGATTCTTCCGTACATTTCACCATGCTTCGCTGGCCGCTGGAATCCTCCTTGCCGAATGCTAAATCAGTACTCTGTAATCCCCCAACGACAACACCATTCTTTCTCTTTATCTCCGAAAAATCGCATGCAAGAGACGTAAAGAGCCAAATTGGCGTGGGTCAATCTGTAGTAGTGTAAACTGGCTTGTATAGGACAAAGACGACAGGTACATCCTATTCAGACTGTCGACAACTCATACCAGGAACTCAGACCTACGTTCCCTCTTCATAGACTTTTTTTTAACCTCTACACCGACTTCATCCATGTATATGTATGTCGACTCCAAATAATAACCCGTTTGACGCAAGCAGATCTCAACTCCGACGAACTACATAAGGTGTGTGTAGTTGAAACTTTAAGAGCATGGGGATTAGATTAGTTACTGACCGGCTGAGCCTGAACTTGCATTGGAGTCCTCAGGCTCCAAGTTCATCATCAGCAGGAACTTCACGGTAGCCAGGCGGCGGTGGGCAAGCATACTGCGATCACGTTCTCCATGGCCACGCATGTGAACAAATTTTTATAATTGAAAAGCTAGATTTGGGGAGCTCCATACTCTAGGAGGAGAAATTCTGGCGAGGCATGACTCCATCTACATCGGCCAGAACGGCATCAAGCTCGATTTCTTGCTAGGAGAGGCTGCTGGAGTTCATCGCGGACGGCGGCCTGCTCGCTGTACGACGATGAATTTTCTTGTTCATTAGGGCACATGGTCCACCATAACCTCCCCGTCGAGACCGCCATTAGAGTTGTCGGCTGTCGCGCCGTCAATCTGGCAACTGTGCCTCCACAATACAATTCCGTCTGCCGAAGGTGCTACCGGATTTGCCTAGCCTAGGCGATCACTTCTGTATGTCTTAATTGCTCCCTCTTCCATACGTATGATGCAATCTGCAGGGTCTTGCCTGCACATACTTCCTTATGTGCGTTCATCATGTCCTCTCGATGACCAACTCGTACACCACGAATACGGTAGGATCGGCCTTTGTCGTGATGCAAAACGCACTGAACCGATATGGTAATCGTGTTGTGGCTGCCCTCTTCATGATGCAAAACGCACTGAACCGATATGGTAATCGTGTTGTGGCTGCCCTCTTCATGATCTCCATCGATGTAGATCTTCAGTGACATGAATACGGTAGGATCGGCCTTTGTCGCTTCGCCAGAGGAAGATATCGTCAAAGGTTTCATCGTAGTCGCCTCGAATCGAAACTTTCTACGGGACTGCTGCTGGGGGACGATGCTGGCATCTCCAGATTCACTCACCGACATCGTGGGTTGCTACTGCTGCATATTGGTCGCCGGGAACCCTCGTTGCGTGCTTCTACCGTTGTTGGCAAGCCATGGCCATCTCATCCCTCGCCGAGATCTCGACTTGTCGCCGTGTACAACCTGAAAACGTTACGTCATAGTGCCGATCTATCTAACGCATAGGGGACCGTCAGATGAATTATATGCACATGCATGCGGGCATATCAAACGAAAACCGGCGCTGGCTAAGCGTGGAGGAAAAGAGTCCCAATCGTATAGGATATGAATTTCTTTGGATTACTTCCGTACCTCCTAAGATACGAACGAACATTAAATCTCAACCATTGAGGTATATTAGATTTAAATTAATAAATCTCCACCGTTGATTGTCTTGTGTTTTAATTATATAATAGATGATAGGTTGGCTCTTTGGAGCCTTTGGCGGTGGACATGGTGCCATCCCCTCCTCGTCTGAGTCCTACGAGTTGCCCTCCTCTGTAGATCTCTTTGACCACGAAGCTTTTTTGGCATGTTTGGACGAGGTTGTCTTCGCGAAAAAGCTTGGTCGTTTGCTCGCCTGCTTGGAGGCAGCCAGCCCTGGATCTGGCAAGGTGATTGCTTGCCTCATAGCAGATGAGGCTTCTGCTGGCATAACCAAGAAGGTGAAGAAGGCTCTTAGGAGCATAGGCAAGAAGGATGGCGCCTCTGGTAAGGCGCCCGTGACTGCTTAACGGCAGCTGCGTGGTCCTAGGGTAGCCGTCAGCGCCTGCGGTTGCTTAGCTAGAGTGTGGTTATCGTTTCGGTAGTTGCTGGTTTTAGGTGTTGCCTTTTGTGGTTGTGTTGACCCCCTCATGTTGTTGATGTTTGTTGTTTGGTTTTCGCCCGGTTTCTTCCACTAATAAACCGGGCACCTTCTTCTTAATAAATGGTTGGGGCAAAGCTTTTACCCCACAGTTCTAAAAAATAATACAAGTTTCTTTAATAGGAAATGATAATGCAAGTTGTTCAATCATGTACTATGTTTTTCCTTAACTTCTATTTTCACGTATGGGGTGACGACTATTCGTAAAACGATGGCAGAAATAGAAGCAGAAGGGGAGGTTCGTCCTGATGGGACACTCATGGTGTAAGGTTCTTTTTTCAAGAATGTTACTTGCCTTGTCACAATGGATGACTGAGGAACATCTAACTTTGTTTGTTTATCATTCAGAAATGGATGCCCGGTAGCTGTTGCTTACTTCAGGGCAGGCTACTCACCCGACGATTACCTTTCGGAAGCAGTATGTCTATCATTTCCACCAGTGAACTTCCTTTGCTTAATTATTAGATATTCTTACTCTAGAATTTAACTTTTGCTAATCTTTTGATGGTTCGAGCTTCATTTTTATGTCAGTATTTTGTTGGGAAAACATGGATAATGTGGAAGCTCAAACATTTTTTTTTTTCGAGATTGGCGGGGGGGGGATAAATTCGCACCGCTTGTTTCATTCATCGAAAGTAGCCTGGCAGGCCATGTTCTTACAACAGATGGAGAAATTACAGGGGATACAAGGAAAGAGAAGACAAACAAAATACATGAAAAAAAAGACAACTAGAAAAGGAAACAACAAGAGCCACCATGAGATGCACAAGAGGAGAGGGGTGCAGTCGAGGGATCACAATGCCAAGACTCTCAATCAGCCACACCGCACCGGCGTGTGACTCGAACCCCACGGCACAACTCAGTAGCACCGCCATCATCATCGGCGAGTGTCAAGCCTAGCACCCAGCACCAACCTAGACAGGGAGCTCCGCCACGGGAGATCGAGACGATTAGCAGGTAGGGGAGGCATGGATTGTGTCGTCATTGAGCAAAGGTAAGCCAAGATGCCACCAAGAGCCCGAAGCTCACCACACCACAACGGCAACCATGGCAGGCTCTCGGGCAAGCACATCAACGTGACCGAGACCCCGCGAAGGCTGGCCGAGGAGAGAAAACACACCACCGTCGGCCCCAAGCTGGCCGCACCAACACCAACAACCGCAGCACCATCACCAGCTTACCCCAGCCACTAGGACGCTCGCGAACCACCCCTGCTATCCCCGAGCAGCGCCTCCACGGAGGGAAGCGACATCGCAACGCCGCCGCTGCCCAAGCAGGGACCGGGTTTTCACCCAGCAGGGGGGGTGGGTGATGGGGCTGGAACTTCAACGAAGCCTCCGAGGAGGGATACGGCGCCAGAGCGTCATCGACGTCGTGGCCGTCGCCGGCCAAGGGTTTCCCCCAATTCCAAGCACCACACCACCATCCACCCGTCGAATGAGCCGCCGAGGACGAGGCCTCATGCACCTGGGACGGGGGAGAGCTCCAAAACAGGCCGGGGAAGCGAACCCGAAGGAACGCCACGGCATGTCTTCAACCAGGCGCTGCCGCACCTTGCGGCCGCACCATCGGGGGAGTGGTGCATCACCACGATGCACCAAGCCATGGACCTCCGCGCCGCCAGGGGTCCGCCGCCACAGCAGGAGGCCGCGCTGCCGTGGGAGGCCGCGCCGCCACGGGAGCCACCACCGCGAGAGGGGCCGCCGCCGCGCGCGTGAGAGAGCCTGGGCCAGCACCGTCCACCGCACGGACAAGACTGGCGGCATCCATCGGCGACGGCGCAAGGAGGGTGGGCGTTGGAGGAGGGGAGCGGCCGGGCCGCCGCCGCCGCGCCGGAGGGGCGCGGGAGGGAACGCCCGCGAGGGCGTGGCACGGGCCGTCGCCGCCCGCGAGGGACCCCCAAACGAGCAGCCAATCCTCCATACTGCTTGCCAAGGGCCGAGCGCGCAGATCCCCGCCGCCCCCTTCACCGGCGCTGCCCGGCCTTGTCCGGCGGCCGCCTCTGGGGACGACGGGGGGAGGGAGGTGGGAGGAGAAGGTGGCGGCGCGGTTAGGGTTAGGGTTCGCCCCTCGGTCGTCTGGAGGGAGGCGACGCGAGGGGGATGGGTCCAAGCTCAAACATTAAACTTAAGCATTGCTATATACAGTCCAGTACTGTTTACTGTACCTCAAGTCCTCAACAGATAAACTATCCAAGTATCCATTATTAAGAGAACTGCCGCATTTTCTCGAAGGAATGGAGAGCGAGACTCTTGATCGAGCGTTCTTCTGCTATTAAGTGCCCATCAATAGCATACCATCTCGTCGGAACAAAGAAGATTCAACAAGAACTGGCAAAGGAAAATGTGCTTGAAAGGTAATTCCATTTCATTATTGTTGCATAGTGACACATGAAAATATACATAATCCTAGGATTCTATTTTCGTGAAAGAGAAGCTACCATTTCGTCCAAGTCCAGGTATCCGAACAATGAGTGTATTAGTACCCCAGTTATTGTTTACTCGACCTTACTGACTTTTCAACTTCAAGATGCTACTTTGACCATGACTCTCTACAAATTTGCATTAATTGTTCTTCACAGAACTAAAATAATATGACAATATAAGAACAAATCTCATGATACAACTTCTCCCAATCTTAATAAAAATGACACGCAATTCTTTTGCGTGTTCTGAAAAAAATGATATAACTTCTGTATGGGGACGATCTACATAGTCTTAACTACATCCGTGGTTAAACTTTAGAGTCTAATGATATGCCCGATTTATAACTATCAGTGCTTTCCTCTACTTAGGATTTTTATTCTGGCACTTGTACCAGGTTTCTTGACAACAAATCCGACATCGAAAAAGTGCGGAAATGCTTCGCGGGTCTGTGGAGCTTGGAGAATGAGGGTATAGTAAGTTCTGCTATTGAATCACCGGAGTTATTTGTTCTGAAGCCACAAAGGGAGGGTGGAGGTATGCCCTCTATCTCACAATGCAACCAAAATGTTCATCCCCAAATGACCAATGAGCAATACTAGTAATCTATTCAGGGAACAACATTTACGGAGATAATCTTCGTGAGACATTGATTCGCCTGCGGAAGGATGGAAGCAATGAAATTGCAGCATACATCCTAATGCAAAGGATATTTCCACCAGCATCCCCCAGCTATCTTGTTCGCGAGGGTACTTCTGTCAGGGACAATGCTGTTTCTGAGTTTGGGATGTTTGGAGCCTACCTGAGGTAATAAAATGTCAGCTGCTCTAATATTGCATATATATTCGATTATCTAAATGTTTTGGTTCCTGGATTTAGGAATAAAGACAAGGTCATCTTAAATGACCAGTGTGGGTACTTGTTGAGGACCAAAGCGGCTTCACTAAATGAAGGTGGAGTGGTTGCTGGATATGCATTCTTGAATAGTATATTTCTTACATGACAAGGTAAATACATGCAAAACATCAATTTATTTTATCCTATATGAAATAGTGTACTTTTTTGTACATTGAAGTGAATACATGTTAAATATGGGGTGTTCAGAAAGTATACACTCCAAAATGGTTTTCAGGGCACATACCTATATTGATCACGCAAGGTTTTTTTTGCACTACTTGATTAAACACGGTTATTGATGTACTTGTGGTATCCATGAGTTACAAGATATTATGCTTACAGACAATGATATTTAGTACCTCCTTTTTTCAGGAATTTCTGCATACAGAATGGTGTAAATTAGAAGAAGGCAGTTCGACGGGTGATTGCATAAGCGGAAAGTTTAAGGTGTGGCGAATCCTTGTTCGCTGAAAAACCCTAAATATACGAGGAGCCAATTTGTGGAGATGTGATCTACCATGGTTATGTATCCAACAAACCATATTATAAGATGAACGAACAATTTTTCAGAAAGACTGTCAAAATATAACCCAAAATGGTAAATATTAAAAACGTTTATGTCTCACCCATTTTGTTTCATCAAATCGTTTTCAATGCTGGTCTATCATACGCAAATCTCACCATACCTGTGGTGAATATTTTTGCTCAAGAAATCAATTCAGTCACAATTTTCTAGTATTAGACATTTCAGTCAGTACAACATTAAGAAAGACAAGCGAGTTCGGACCACGTTGTGAATCCGTAGAAGAGGAGCATGCATCCACGTGTACCGCTATATGTGGCATTGGATTAGACGAGTTAGATTTTCCTACCCTATGCGTATTAGTACATGTTTTTGTAGGAGCCAATTGATTAAACAAACAACAATAAAGCCTTTGAAGGGAAGTCTCCATTTGTGTTGGACTCCCTCAAGTATGCCCAACTTATTCTGTGAGCTCTTTTTTCCGTTAGAGGAAATATATTAATACCAAAGTGATATCAATTACACCTAGGATCCGCAACAACATAACGATTAGACAAGTGATTTAGACATTAATGATACACACAGCAGAAAACCAAAAGAAGAACATAAAGGGAACAAAAACCCAGTCGAATTAACCAATCAGAGCGTCGCAACAACAATAACACCACCAATGGTGGACGACCCCTTGACTTCGGAAAAGCTTCTCCAAAATGATGCCTCCAAAGAAAGTAACAGGGCACATCGCCATCGACATCCACGCCGGCCCATGCAATGCCTACACCAGGCTGATCGAGCTAGGCGGATGTCCGGTTTGAATTAAGAAGATGAAATTTGTTCTAACCATGTTCTTTCGCGCTCTTTTTTCTTGGCCGTCGTTGTGACGGTATGTTGTAGCACAAGAAGGAGAAGGCAGTGGCTCGGCTGTTGTTGTGATCTCTCTCTCTCTCTCTCTCTCTCTAGCATTTTCTGACGAAACTGAAGAAAAGAAAGACGAGAGACACAAGTTTTGTGCAGTGTTCAACAACTATTGCTTTTCTGTTTTCTCTTGTATTTATTCATCATATGATCGAAGCCTAGTAGCATCTACTGGATCGTGTCATTCCACGACCTATTCGTGTGCTCGATCGATCCTACCTACCACGACGGAACGGAACGCACAGACCGCGTCCTCGGTCGCTAGAATATAGCTAACTGAAAACTGGATAAACACCTAGCTAATTGAACATGTAACACTGGAGACACATCGACAGTTTCAGACTTATTCAACTAGAGCAGCAGGAGGTTTGATACTACAGTGGCATAACCATTGCCGGGAGTGAGGAGTGTAGCTGATCGTTCAATCGTATGTGCAGGTGACTAAGGGGATACATATATACACGTTTAGGATTGGATTATTCATGGGCATTCGGTGCGATGAACACTAAATGCGACAATTCTTTGTAGTGTAAAAGAAGTTCTATGCCATTTTTTGTGCAACATATGTGTTCCCTGTGTTGGTCCGTGAACGGCTACTTCTTTTTCAGGATCAAATCATGAACAAATTTGTTGATAAGAACTCGTGTATTTACTAACAGTCAGTTGATTTCCAATTCGTGGAAAATCAGTTTCTATGACCAAAATACTCTTTTTCTATGACGCCTCGGTTGTTTGAGTCAGAGGCGGAGATTTGACTTCCATTGGATTGAATATGTGTGCATATGGTTTTCTTTTCGCAAAATTATGGATTGTGCCTCTTCTATTCTATGAGTATTAATTTGTGCTCCTTGTTACAGTTTTCGATCTTCACAACAATGCTAATACTTTTGTGTCTCTGAAACAAGTCACACCTTTAGTGAGTGGTGCTTCGTACAAGATCGGTTGATCCATCATACTAAAATATATACAGGATCGTCTCAATAGAAAACTTATATATGTAACAAAATGAGCTTACAAAAACATGAAGGACAAATAAAATCATAGCATGTAACATTAAAAAAGACTATGTCCAACAGAAAACCTGTAACACCCCGGCCCACCCCCGGGCTGGGCCTGTCACCCCTGACAGCTCTCTAGGATCTCTAGACTAGCCCCACAGATCAACACCGGTCTTTTCTGCGCACTTTGTCCTCACTCGTGCGCACCCGGGAACGAGTCCCCGGTCGGTCACCCATCCTTGGAGTGCTCCGGGCCAAGCACGCTTAACCGGAAAAGAAGTTGCAACTTGTTGATATGAGTATCCTATCAATCATATTAAGTCCCCAGTCCAGGAACTTCCCCTCTTGGCACCCGTCCATGCGTCCAGTGCCGGCACATGTCCAACATGTCCGCCCACTGACCCGCACACGCCCGAGTTACCGCTAGGGTCGGCTCTGATACCAAATGTAACACCCCGGCCCACCCCCGGGCCGGGCCTCTCACCCTGGCAGCTCTCTAGGATCTCTAGACTGGCTCCACAGATCAACACTGGTCTTTTCTGCGCACTTTGTCCTCACTCGTGCGCACCCGGGAACGGGTTCCAGTTCGGTCAACCCATCCTTGGAGTTCCTTCCAGATGAGCTTCCGGAAAACAAGTTGCAACTTGTTGATATGAGTATCCTATCAATCCTATTAAGCCCTGAGCCAGGATCTCACAAAACCCGAATTGACAGGTCCTTAGTTAATCTCTATTTGCATGTGACAACAGCCACGTAGGGAAGCTCGACTGATCCCATAAACAATCTTCCACCTTTCCTCTCCACCACCTCGATCGGTTTGACGCTTTTGGCTCCTCGCATCTCCTCAATAATCTTTCCGTCGGCATTGATCCTCAAGGCTAGTAGGTGGCTATTGACGCCAAAATGGAGTTCGGTATTCTCCCAGTGTAATGCCACCCAATACCCTCCTCTCTAGTCAAGCCAAACATTGTCAGGATAGCCGGGAAGATCGGCAAATAGCTCGATTGTGTCAGCCTGGGGGCCCTTGATCCAGTACCTCAGCAGCTTGCACGGCCCAGTGGTTGAGATGACGAGATGTGTCTGATCAGCGCTGATTGCGAGGCCATTGGGGGTAAGGGCATCTCCAGCCATGCCCCCCCAGGCCACTTTTTGGGCTAAATAGCACCAAAATCTCCCAGCCACGCCCCCCAGGACCTCAAATAGTGCCGTTTTGGACGAAATTAGCGCCGGCGTTGGGTTTGGCCTGGGGGCGCTGGCTGAAGCGATTGCCCAATTAATTGCCGCCACGTACGCCCACTTTCCTCTCTCCTCTCTCCTTCCCCACTTTCCTCTCTCTTCTCCCCACTTTCCCACTTTTCCCTACCCACCGACGGCCATGCCGCAGCGTCTCCTAGCTCGACCCATGGGCGGGATGGCCATGGGCGCGAGCAGCAGGCCGCCGCCGAGCCCGCGCCGCCGCCCAGCTCGCCGCCCTCCTCGGCCGCGTCCTGGAGATGGAGGCCGCTCCCTTCCTCGGCCTCGTGTGGGCTCATGCGCGAGATGGAGGCCGTCGGCCGACAGCCGCGTGCGCGCGATGGAGGCCGCCGGAGCCTGCTCGCCGCAGCCGCTCGCCGCCCCTCCGCCCTCCTCGCGCCGCTTCCCGGCTCGCCCCGTCGAGATTTCCTGCTCCTCTCCGGCCACCTTCCTCGGCTCCGGCCATCTGCGCCTGCCCCGTCGTGTCCATCTCCTCTTCTTGGGTGGGGGCACGGCTGGAGAATCCTCCACCCCAAGAACTAAAATAGCGCTGGCACCCCCCCCCCCCCCCCAAGAGGCCAAAAATAGCACCTGGGGGGGGGGGGGGCACCACGGCTGGAGATGCCCTAAGTGTAGCGGACAGGAGCGCCATCAACCTCGGTGACCAACACCGTGGCCTCCCAACCACCCGGACCCGGTGCGACCCGCATGAGGCCCTTGTAGGCGTCGGCCACGTAGAGTTAGCCGGACTTGAGGTGGAAGCGTAGACCGAGCGGGCATCCGCAGTGGCTCTCGGTGGCGGTCTCCGGGCGACGGACGGACACCGTGCACGCCTCGCTGCTGCAGCCGGGGCTGTATACGTAGGTGCTCCATCCGAGGGCGTCGCCGTTCCACTTGAGTACACGGCCGTCGGAGACGCTGCTGTATGGACCATGGCCTTTGGCGTCGAAGCTGACACTCTCCCGGCCGCGTAGGAGTCCGCGTGGCAGCGGCAGGTGATGCGTCCGCGTGGCATCCATGCTTGGGACGCCGCCGCCGCGGCGGTGCTAGGCATGATGAGCAGGAGCAGTAGGTGAATGCTCTATTGTTATGTTACATTTTGCACCAGCTATCTTTATTAGACGTACTAGTCGTCAACCCGTGCATCCGCGCGGGATAGATTTTTCTTATTTCCTATCAATTCTTTTTTTTCTCAAGCTAATTTTCTTCGTCTCTCCTGGTCAAAATGTGAGTCCATTGTTATTCAAAGTTATATACACAAAATAAATGGCATTTAAACCTCAGATCCTAATATTTGAAAGTGGATGCAAATGATTATTATAGGAGACAACAAATTAGGAACTAACAAACAGGAAAGACATGCATAAAACTTACGGATATCAAATATTTCCAAATATTTTAATGCTGAAAGTTGTAGTTCTATTTAGTGACCCAATGCATGGTGTAGTAGGAAAAGGAGAGGCTTACAGTTGTGAAACTGATATCAATGTGAAATGTAGAAACATCTGCTATATTCATCATTGCTTCGTTTTGGTATGTGAAGTCGACTGGCTTGTCATCTCTCTGATCTTCAGCCCTATTTTTATGAAATTCGTGGTTATCCTTCACAGATTAAGTTGTTAGCCGAGTTATAAACACATGACATACAAAAATCAGTAAGCGGAGCTCCCAAATGTGACAATTGATATTCAAAGCATAACTGTCGCCAAAGCATGATAAATAAGTGCTTCTATGCTTCTTATAACAATTGATATTCAAAGATCAGTGATCTGAACTGATGCTTTAAATATGGCAATCATAAGCATGCATGGTACAGGAATGCACTATTGGCTAACAATGGTGCCCACTTTTTTTTCGATTTAAGAAGTTTCTCATTCCATAGCAGCAGGGTTACAATCAGAGATTAGGCAATTACATAAGAAATCCGGTGCACTGACAGACCAGGTGCACCGTTGCCTTTTCTCAGCACAAGTTCTAGCACACAAGTGAGCGGCAACATTGCCAGTGCGTCTAATGAAGCAAAGAGAAAAGCTAGTAAACCCCCTGCTTAAAACCTTGATGTCAGCTTGCATGGATTGTTATGAAGAACTTGCCAGTGCGTCTAATGGTGCCCACTTGCATGGATTGTTATGAAGAACTTTATTTATGGCTGAATAATAAGATATTTTAGAATCCACAAAGAAAGATATCTTGAAGATGAGCTACCAGCAAGATTATGTCTCAGCTATCAGCTATGACGTGAGTGCCTATGCTCGTGTACACAGCCCTTCAAATTAGAATCTAGCTACAGTGAATGGCGCTCAATATTTATCTGAATGATGGTAAAATATTTAGGAGTGCCCTTTTGATAGATAATTTAAAAGCGTGCAAGAAATTTGACAAAATTCATCAATTTTTTTGCGAATTTTAATCCAAAATTAAGAAGTTAGAGTCGACCAAACTCGAAACCGATCACGGGAATGTAACCTACTCGTCGATGCGCAAATATTTCATATATATTTTATGTCGAATCATGACACGGTTGAGCAATTTTTGTTTTAGTCAAAGAATTAATAAAAGAACAAACATCACCTAACAGGGAGGCACTGTTTAGGCTCCTTTCGTCTTGTTTTTGCAAATCCTAGTGTTGTCATCTAACACCAAAAAGGGGGAGATTGAAAGAACATTTCTTAATCCCTTGTGTTTTGTGTGTTAGGCAACACCAATAGTGACAATTTGATATGATGTTAAGTGATGCAGGTTTGAGGTGATTAAAACATCATTACATCGAAACCCAAAAGAAAGAAGAAAAGAGCTAATTTAATATGCTCAGAGAAAGGAATCGGATATTCCGGTCCCACTGTGGGGCGGAATACCCGGTCCCCAAGGTTGCTCGTGAAAATCGGCTAAGGACTTTTAGCAACCCTGTTTTGTAAAACAGATAAAAGTGAATATGAATTCAAATTTTAACCTACTATATATTCTTGCTTGCCTATGTTCTCACATACAAAACAAATTAGCTAAAATTAACATATGTATATTCTCGGAGGGACATAAATAAATAAGGTGTAGCATCTTGAACCCCAAAATATGTTGCATTTATCATACTGGCATACTTTCGTTTATATAATCGTTATGCAAATAAGGACTTATTATTGTGCGTTGTGCAAATAAGATTGACTTAAGCATGCTAGCTGTATTGAATAACGCGTGTTAATTTACATGGCATAGAATCAACATCAAGACGAACCGTGGACGTCTTCTTCTCTCCCGCTACAGTAGAGAGAGGGGATTTTTTCGCCCGCGCGCAGATCCACCGCCTCGCCGTCGATCCGCTGTATCCCCCGTCCTCCGGCGGCCGCTTCGGCGGCGGGAGGGCGGGGGATCTCCGCCTCGCGTGTGTAGATAGTGTAGGGTGTGTGTGCTTCTCATCCGGCGGCGCCTTGGAGGAGGTCAGGCCGTCGGAGTTGCTTTTGGTGCAGGTACTTGCCTCCTTCGTCGGCGGAGCTCGCTGGAGTTCGGCGATGGTGTGCCTGCTCCTTCCGGTCCCTCGGAGCTCCGGTTCTGTTGGGATCGCTATCCCCCTCCCGGATCCCGCGTGGCGGCGGATCGGGGTTGACGATCTTGAAGCCAGAGAGGTTGGAGGAGGACGAAGATGCAGCGGGAGCTGGGTGGAGGCTCTGAGGAGTTCGAGGTCCGGCGTCTTCCCGTCCGCCTGGGGACGTCTTCCGATCCATGGTTTGAAGGAAGATGCGGCGGCGGCGCGCCACCGGCACGTCCTGTTCTTCGCCGGCGTCTTCGTGTTGCAGAAGGACTGGAGTGTAATTTTCATCTTTGCTGGGTGCCTTCTTGTAATGATCTTCCTGTAATTTCTCTGGTTTCCCACAAAAAAAAAATTTACATGGCATAGAATGTTTACACATTGCACTATGATTTTTAAATTTTAAAATACAGTTTAATTTGCAAGCATGGCGTCAAGTCGAGGCCACCATCTAACAGGAACTTCCCGAGTATTATATACCTTGTATGCCACGTGACGAAATCAGATCAACTCATGAACACTGCTGTGCAGGGCAGGCCTAAATAGTTAAGCCTGAAATTCAGATCCTGTTGCAAAAAAATTAATCACTGTACAATAAAAGGCATATTCTATTCAGATCCGATTTTTTTTTTCATATGCCTGATTGTTAAACAATGCGAGCTGACACATACCTCAAATCAAAATCCTGGAAATCGAGCCCTGCATGGCTGATGGTATCACTCGTTGTAATTTCTTCGTCCAAAGTTATCGAACGGTTGGAGACTGCCCGTGATGCACTACAGGAAAGCCACAAGACGCCGACGGTCTGATTATACGCCGACGGCCAAATGTCGGGGCCGTCGGCGTATAAGGCGAGATCGGGGAGCCACCAACGTGGCCGTCGGCGTAGCGAACCCCGTCGGCGTAGCCCTACATAGGCCGACGGCTGCCGTCGGCGTACAAAGGGCCGTCGGCGTATAACGCCATCCTTGACGGTGCGCAAACGGGAGGCCTTTTGCTGCCCTGAGACGCCGACGGCTACCGTCGGCGTATAAAAGGCCGTCGGCGTATAATTGTTTTTTTTTCAACTAATTATAAATTAATTTAGATTTATTTATTTCTCTATGTAATATTTAATGTAGGTATAATTTATATATAAATTGGATCTATAATATTTAATGTAGGTATAATTTATATATATATTGGATCTAGCATTTCCCTCCCAATTACGGTATCCCACCCGCATAAAATAACGGTTTGAGTCTTCCGGAACCCGACCCTACAACATATACATGTAAAATAAATAAAAACAACACATGTAATATACACCTACATCATAAATATTAAATATATGGCTCAATTTATCCAGCCCCGTGGTGTGACCGGCTTCACGAGCATCACTGTTTCCTTAGCGAGTTTTTGGGATATTATTGGAAACTCCCACATCGAGCGAACAGGGGAATCTTCGCAAGAGTTGGGGTATATGTGTGTTTTTATTTCAACTATGGCCTAACCTAACACAACCAAGCAAAAAAGTCCACTGGCCTACCCCCTTTCGACGCACGTCTATGAGGGTAGACGAAAACGTTAGGGTTTTTCCAGCGGATTCAGGGTTTCGCCGAAGCGGGGCCCCGGAGCGTCGGAACCCCACCCAAACCTAAGTTCTGCCATACCATATGTATAGAAGTGTGTTGTGTGTTGTAAATGTGCAATATCCTACTCCGGGGTGTGACCGGCTTCACCGGCTTCACTTTCTCTCTAGTGAGTTCCTGCACTTAGAGGTGAAAACTCCCCTTTCGGGCGAACCGGATGGAATCTTGTGTTGATTTGGGGTAGACTTTGGTTTCTCATGTTCCTATGGCCTAACCTAACACAACCAAGCAAAAAGTCCACTGGCCTACCCCCTTTCGCCGCACGTCTATGGGGGTAGACGAAAACGTTAGGGTTTTTCCAGCGGATTCAGGGTTTCGCCGAAGCGGGGCCCCGAAGCGTCGGAACCCCACCCAAACCTAGGTTGTGCCATACCATACGTATACAAGTGTGTTGTGTGTTGTAAATGTCCGGTATCCTACTCCGGGGTGTGACCGGCTTCACCGGCTTCACTTTCTCTCTAGTGAGTTCCTGCACTTAGAGGTGAAAACTCCCCTTTCGGGCGAACCGGAAGGAATCTTGTGTTGATTTGGGGTAGACTTTGGTTTCTCATGTTCCTATGGCCTAACCTAACACAACCAAGCAAAAAAGTCCACTGGCCTACCCCCCTTTCGACGCACGTCTATGGGGGTAGACGAAAACGTTAGGGTTTTTCCAGCGGATTCAGGGTTTCGCCGAAGCGGGGCCCCGGAGCGTCGGAACCCCACCCAAACCTAGGTTGTGCCATACCATACGTATACAAGTGTGTTGTGTATTGTAAATGTGCAATATCCTACTCCGGGGTGTGACCGGCTTCACCGGCCTCACTTTCTCTCTAGTGAGTTTCTGCACTTAGAGGTGAAAACTCCCCTTTCGGGCGAACCGGAAGGAATCTTGTGTTGATTTGGGGTAGACTTTTGTTTCTCACCTTCCCATGGCCTAACCTAACACAACCAAGCAAAAAATTCCACTGGCCTACCCCCTTTCGACGCACGTCTATGGGGGTAGACGAAAACGTTATGGTTTTTCCAGCGGATTCAGGGTTTCGTCGAAGCGGGGCCCCGGAGCGTCGGAACCTCACCCAAACCTAGGTTCTGCCATACCATATGTGTACAAGTGTGTTGTGTGTTGTAAATGTGCAATATCCTACTCCGGGGTGTGACCGGCTTCACCGGTCTCACTTTCTCTCTAGTGAGTTTCTCCACTTAGAGGTGAAAACTCCCCTTTCGGGCGAACCGGAAGGAATCTTGTGTTGATTTGGGGTAGACTTTCTTTTCTCACCTTCCCATGGCCTAACCTAACACAACCAAGAAAAAAAGTCCACTGGCCTACCCCTTTCGACGCACGTCTATGGGGGTAGACGAAAACGTTAGGGTTTTTCTAGCAGATTCAGGGTTTCGCCGAAGCGGGGCCCCGGTGCGTCGGAACCCCACCCAAGCCTAGGTTCTGCCATACCATATGTATACAAGTGTGTTGTGTGTTGTAAATGTGCAATATCCTACTCCGGGGTGTGACCAGCTTCACCGGCTTCACTTTCTCTCTAGTGAGTTCCTGCACTTAGAGGTGAAAACTCCCTTTCGGGCGAACCGGATGGAATCTTGTGTTGATTTGGGGTAGACTTTGGTTTCTCATGTTCCTATGGCCTAACCTAACATAACCAAGCAAAAAAGTCCACTGGCCTACCCCTTTCGACGCACGTCTATGGGGGTAGACGAAAACGTTAGGGTTTTTCCAGCGGATTCAGGGTTTCGCCGAAGCGGGGCCCCGGAGCGTCGGAACCCCACCCAAACCTAGGTTGTGCCATACCATATGTATACAAGTGTGTTGTGTGTTGTAAATGTGCAATATCCTACTCCGGGGTGTGACCGGCTTCACCGGCTTCACTTTCTCTCTAGTGAGTTGCTGCACTTAGAGGTTAAAACTCCCCTTTCGGGCGAACCGGAAGGAATCTTGTGTTGATTTGGGGTAGACTTTGGTTTCTCACCTTCCCATGGCCTAACCTAACACAACCAAGAAAAAAAGTCCACTGGCCTACCCCTTTCGACGCACGTCTATGGGGGTAGACGAAAACGTTAGGGTTTTTCTAGCGGATTCAGGGTTTCGCCGAAGCGGGGCCCCGGAGCATCGAAAACCCACCAAAACCTAGATGGTTCCATATCATATGTATACAAGTGTGTTGGGAGGCATTGGTGGACCGTCGTACGGAGAAATCTCGGGGTGAGATATGCGGGGCCCATCAGACTAGGGTTTCGCTGGAAAAGGATAGCGGAGCGCAGGAATAATTTGCGCGTGGGCCTACCACATAATACAATATATTATAATAAAAGTCTATAAAATTATAATTAAATAAATTAGGGAATATTGACTAATATTATTGTGTAGTACAACTTAAATAAATTAGGGAATATTGACTAAAAAAAAAAGGATACGCCGACGGCAATGCCGTCGGCGTATGCTTATTCACTTAAGCAAAACGCCAACCGAGCATTTCCTTTTCTTTTCTTTTTCTCGCCGCGACCCAGCCCGAGCTGCCCGAGTGCTAGGGTTCCTCTCCCAGCCACCGCCCCACCGCATCACCTCGACGCCCAGCCGCCGCCCCACCGCACCAGCTCGTCACCCCACCTCGCCGCACCACCGCGCATCCTCGACGCCCCGGTCCGCGCCTCCACGATGCCCCCACACCTCCCAGTCCTCGACGCCCGAGGTCGTCGGTCCGCCCCGTCCTCCACGCCCAGGACCGCACCATCCTCGACCCGCATCGACACCACCTCACCGCGCCGCCACCGTCGCCGCCCCACCTCGCCGTCCCCGCGGCCCCCACCGGCGGCTGGTCCTCCTCCCGCCGACCCCGCCGCACCACCTCGCTGCCCCTCCTCCAGGCTCCCGTTCCCCGCGACCCTCCAGGCTCCCATTCCCCGCAACTGGCTCGTCGTGCTCGACCGGCAGAGCTTCGACGCCACCGTCGCCGCCGTCCTGTTGGTGAGGAAGATTCTGGACTAGCCACACCATTTTCTCCAATTTTCATATTATTATTATTTGGCTCATAGGAAAGCAGAGGATGGCTGATAATGGGTGGATGTACAGTGGCCGAACTAGTCAGGTTGACAGAACAGACGTGTGGGTATGGAAGACCAGTTTGTTAGTGAAGGAGTTTGCGCGTGGTTCAAAAAAGTCAGGCATGCGTCCAAACTGCCCTTGCGTTCGTTGCAAGATGCGTAAACGTCAGGGAAAGGATGAGATGACTAAACCTCTGGTCTCATGGGTATATGCCGAACTTCGTCACGACAGTCGACTTTGATGACTACGAACGCGAGAATGGTAGGGTGATGCGGCAGCGGATCAATGGCAATGAAGATGATGGGATTAGAAACTGGCTAGATGATCTCCGTGATGGCGACGTGCCAGATTCGCCACCCTCACAGGAGGAACCGCCAGAACCGGAGGAGCCTCCAGAACCGGAGGAACCGCGTGAACCAGAGGACCCGGAGCCAACCGCGAAGGCCTTCTTTGATATGATGGCCTCGGCTCAGAGGCCTCTGTTCGAGGGTGCAAAAATTTCTCAGCTCGATGCCATCTCGCAAGCACTAGCCATAAAGCTCGAGTACGGCAACACCCGTTCATGCTTTGAAGCGCATCTGCAAACATATGGTAACATGTTGCCCGAAGGGCATTGTCTGCCTAAAAGCATGTACGAAACGAAGAAAATCCTGCGAGATCTCAGCATGGATTATAAAAGATAGATTGTTGTCCAAAAGGATGCCTTTTGTTTTGGAAACAGTTTGCGGATGACAAGTACTGTAGCCTGTGTGGGGCCTCTAGGTATCATGAGGTAAACGAAGCCGATGGTCAGAAGACGCAGACAAAAGTCGCCATTAAGATTCTTCGTTACCTCCCATTCATAAACAGAATCAAGCGGCTTTACATGAACAAAGAGTCTGCCACACAGATGCAGTGGCACAAGACGGGGAAGAGATACAAGGATGAGCACGGACGGGTAAAGATGGGACATCCATCTGATGGTACGGCATGGAAGAACTTTGATATGAACACCCCGATGAGGCAGCAGAGGCTCGAAACGTCAGAATCGCGATAGCAACCGATGGATTCAATCCATATGGTATGTCGACTGCCTCGTACAGCTGCTGGCCCGTGTTTGTTATTCCGCTCAATCTCCCTCCGGAGCCCTAATGCAAAAGAAGACCATATTCCTGTCGCTGATCATTCCAGGTCCTGAATACCCGGGGAAGAATTTAAGTGTCTACATGCAGCCGATTGTGGATGATCTGAACCACTCTTGGCACCACGGGACGTTGACATATGATCGTGCATCGAAGACAAACTTCTTGATGAAAGTTTGGTTCCACAATTCCATGCACGACATGCCCGGGTACGCCCTATTCTGCGGATGGTGTACAGCTGGTAAGTGGCCATGCCCAGTGTGCAGGAACCGACTTGAGTTCATGTGGCTAACGCGGGTAAGAAGTATTCCGCGTTTGACACACATCGAAAGTTCCTCAAAAGAGGGCATCGGTTTAGAGAAGACAAAAAGAACTTCAAGAAGGGCAGAGTTGAGCATGAAGAAAAAGAGATACCAACTTTCGATGGTGCAGCTGTTGATGCCGAGCTAAGTGCTCTCGTGCCTGCTGGGGAAAAGGCCCACGATATGTGGGATATGGTGTGACGCACAACTGGACTCACGTGGCAGGCTTGACGCAGCTCGAATATTACAAGGACCTCGAACTTCCCCATAGCATCGATGTGATGCACACCGAAAAGAATGTTGGAGAGTCCCTCTTTCACACAGTCCTGAACATTCCTGAGAAGTCGAAGGATAATGTTAAGGCTAGAGTCGATGTCAAGAAGCTCTGTGATAGGAAGAGATTACACATGAAGCCTCCTGAAGGCCGTCGAAAGAACTGGTTCAAGCCGCATGCCGACTTCTGCCTTAATAGTATGCAAAAGGCTGAGGCATTCTTTTGGCTCAAATTCGTCGTGATGTTCCCTGATGGCTATTGTTCGAATATAAGTAAGGGAGTCAATATAAAATCAGGAAAAGTCACCGGGCTCAAGAGTCACGACTATCATATATGGATTGAGCGGCTGCTGCCGGTGATGGTTCGAGGGTATCTCCCCGACCGTGTCTGGCGAGTGCTCGCGGAGTTGAGCCATTTCTTCCGCACGCTCTGTGCTAAGCAGATATGTCCCCTGATTATTCAGAAGCTGCATGATCTAGTGCCGGAGTTGCTATGCAACTTAGAGACGATATTTCCGCCAGGCTTCTTTACTCCGATGGCACATCTTGTTGTGCATCTCGCGAACGAGGCACTCTTGGGTGGACCGGTGCAGTTTCGTTGGCAGTTTTGTATTGAGAGAGAGTTTAAGTATATTCGAACCAAATGTGGAAACAAAAATAAGATTGAAGCATGCATAGCTGAGGCAACTATCCTCCAGGAGATGACAGACGCCAGGCTAACGTACTATCCCGATGATGTTCCCACTATGCATAACCAGGCCTCTCGGTACAATGTCGACGAGCCCAAGCAAGACCCCAAGCTCGCCCTCTTCCAGTTTCCCGGTGGCAAGGCGGTGGCGAAAAAGGTATACCTTGACCAATGAAGAGCTGGAGTGCATAATGCTCTATGTGCTTATGAACATGAAGGAAGTGGTCCGCGACGGGGAGGAGAAGAGGGCAGTTTCCTTAGGTAAAATGGTGAACAAATTACTTTGCAACTACTAACTCGGTTTTGGTCTAATACGTATTTTCTCCTTTTAGCCAATTCAAGGATGAAATGTGGTCGGGAACATCAGAGGGACCCGATGAAGCCGAGCTGGACACTCTTTTGAAAGATGGTGCCCCCGGAAAGAAAAAATTCACGGCTTGGTTCAGGGAAAAGGTAATTTCTAACCTGTCCCTTCTACCTTGCAATCCGTGTCTTGTCCCTCTACTAATGCACAAACAATTTGTACTTGTAGGGAGCTGATCCCAACGTTGTGATGTCGGATGAGTTGAGATGTGTCTCCCAAGGTTGTAACCGTAGAGTCGAGATGTATGATGTGAATGGGTACCGCTTCCATACAGAGTTTCACCAGAACAGTCGGCCTAATGCAAAGACTATAAATACCGGGGTCTTCACCAAAGGAGCCGGTGAATTTGATTACTACGGAAGGTTACAGAACGTATACGAGCTGACGTTCAATAACACGAACATAGAACTCAAGCTCGTTGTGTTCAAATGCCACTGGTTCGACCCTGTGGATGGACTTAAAAGTACCCCTTCCATTGGGTTAGTTGAAGTTAAGCCTTCAACCACCTACCATGGATCCGATGTCTTTGTTGTGGCTCACCAAGCTAGGCAAGTTTATTATTTGCCCTACCCATGCAAGAAAGAGGGACTCATTGGCTGGGAAGTCGTGTTCCATGTATCGCCACATGGTAAGCTACCCATGCCCTCGAAGACGATTACAACAACATTGACCCTAAAACATACGAGGGGATTTTCTATCAAGAGGAACAAACCTTTGGGGACTTTGGCATACAAGGTCTTGAGGACCGCGAGGACAATGCACAGACAGGTGGTGACTTAGTGGTGGATGTAAAGGACATAGATATGCTCAACAAGTTACATTGTGATGACGATGATGAGCCTCCACCGTGCGATGAGGTTCCAACTTACACACGTGATAGTGATGTTGATAGTGATGATGAGAACCCAAGACTTAATTATGAGACTGATGATTCGGGTGAGGGTCTTTTATGTCCTTATGCGTAGTATTTACTTTTCAACATGCTTAGTCTTTCAACATGCTTCTTCTTAATTGCATTACATCTTTATTCTTATTTTCTACATTTTATTATGTCTTTATTATGCTTAGTATTTATTTTTCAACATGCTTATTAATTGTTTACCCTTTCTCAATGCAGGTGATTGACCAAGATGAGCCAAGGCAAGGAATCATCGGCCTCAGATATCGGTACCTCGAGCTCTCAGGAGATGTAGGATGTGTCCGGGTGTGTTTGTATGAATGTTTGGATGAATTCGAACTATGTTTGTGTCATTTGGAGTTTGTATGAATGTTTGTATGAATTCGAATTGTGTTTGAGTCATTTGGAATTTATATGATGGTTTGGATTATATATGTGATGTTCTGTGATGTTTTAAAATTTGTGCAATTTTAATTGTATTTAAAATGTGCTAGAAACCAGCAGAACCAATTTGCAGAAACTAACAAATATGGTCACCCATACGCCGACGGCGGCGTAGGATCCCGGCCGGACGCACAGGATGCTGCCACGTCGCCCGAAGCGGACCATATGGCCACCCATACGCCGACGGCAATGCCGTCGACGTAGGTCGTCTCCCAGGCGCCAGGAAGAGGCCACGTGGCGCTCAGACCGTCGGTGTATGTTAAGCTAACGGAAACGTGGGGATGCCGTCTTGTGGGGCCCACCAGAGCGTACGCCGACGGCAGTTTGGGTACGCCGACAGTTCGAGACGCCGACGGCCGCCGTCTGCGTATGTATACGCCGACGGCATTCGTGCATACGCCGACGGCGGCCGGCCGTCGGCGTCTTGGTCGATTCCCGTAGTGATGCATCCATTGGTGGTCGCTGACACCATGCGATTCTCATCTCGCTTTTCTCGGAACAAAGAAAACACGGAGAAGCAAATCGCCAGGGACGCTTTTCGGCTTATGCTAGTGTAGCACAAAAAAGAAACCTCGGAGGAGCAAGGCGCGCGCGGCTGCTACCGACCGGAGTAACTGAAATTAGGAGATCATATTGCGTACTTGATATTCGTGAAGTTACTGCCAGTTCAGTGTGAGGACCCCGGATTAGCTGTCCGACAATCCCATGATGAGTTTGTTGTTGCACATAACTCGACTTGGCATCACAGTTTACATCCATTACAACACCGGATACAAGTCTTACAATAATTTGGTCATACAGACCGAGTCTTGCATAGGTGCCTTCCTGGGCAACATACCATTATTCAGCGGAAGCATACAACGTCGATGGCCTACTATCGTCCCTTAGTTCCCACAGGCAACTGACTAATGAAGAATCCTTACGCGTCATCGGCGCCATAGTCCTCCTCATCGAAGTGCTCCTCGAAAACCAGGCTAAGACAATAGTCAGGGACGAAACCAATATGAGTACAATTTGAATTGTACTCGCAAACTACCCCAACATGAACATGCACTAGTTTTACTTTTATTTCATAAGACTTATATCTTTAGAAAAACATCTCTATACCTCTATTGAAAAAAGAAGGAAGGCTTTTAGAACTTTCTCCCATAAATCTGTCTTTGTAAGAAGTCTCTTTTAAAACTTTTTCCCGAAAATATATCTTTGTAGAAAAAGGTAAGAAGTCTCTTTTAAAACTTTTTGACGAAAATATATCTTTGTTGAAAAAGGTAAGAAGAATTTTATAACTTTCCTCCAGCAAATCACCATCTTGTTTATTTCTCCAAACTCCTCATTTTCCGACCATAGACCTTCATGGTCCTTTATCTCCAACAACCTCGTACCGACCCTTTTGTATAGTTGTATAAAACATTTTCAACTCCCTGTTTGAAACACCAAAACATTGCACATGGTCTTAGGACAGCCTTCCAACTGTCCATTTCCGAGGACTCGGCTATTCGAATAGTTTTACACTCTGCAGAGGTAGCACGCTTTTCCCACATCCAGCCGGCAACTCATCGTGTCAGCCACGTCCCGCCATACAAGGTGTATGCGATGTTGAGTCACCGGTCATAACCTCTCATTTGCTCATGCTAGTACAGGACCCTGCCCATATGACACTTTCCATCGACACCTAGTCCGGTTCACCCGTCGATGACCCTAAGTGTGAGGACTCATAGTTCTGCCCGGCGACCGGATGACAGTCTTCTATCCTCCACCAATGTGCGAGGACCCAGGTCAGGGGTAGGTTACCGAACCATCCCCTCATGGAACGGAGTCATCTCCGTTGTTGAGGTATCCCGTACTAAAATGAGCAAACTACATGACTAAGCCCCGTTCCCATATGTGGGTAAATGTGGTCGCACAGGGTATGGTTGGCCGTCATAGTACTAGGACACAATGTGCATTTTTCACAAACATCACCATTCTCCATTTCTTCACTTCAACACCGACATCTCGGCATACCAGAATTCATCCAAGGATTTTCAAAGGAGTTCTGAGTAAACAATATTTTTCCCATCCTATAATTTGACATCAACTATCTTATACTTTTACATAGGGTGACAAAATAGTTTTTCATATACTTTGAAAAGGTGTTTAAACCATAGTCGCTCATGAGTAAAACATGTAGACAAAATAGATGTATCTATTTATGTGCATGATCAGAGAGTAGCTTGCCTTGCCCAGCAAAGTGACCCTGGTTCTGTTCTTCTGGTTCAACAAATTCCACTTCCTCGATAATCCCGGCAACGTTCTCGTCTAATCGTCAAAACAAGCAAATACAAACAATCACTATACTATTCAACCAAGAATCACAACATTACAAATCTCAATTTCTACAGAGAGCTACTGTAACACACAAGGCAAAACAATTGGGTTCAATTTAATTGAATTACACATCATTTATATATGCTTTGAATATGGCAGAAACTAGCTACACAAGTTTTAATGCACCATTTAATTTATTTTGATTGCAAAAATACAAACTAAAATTCTACAAATATCTATTGACATCTAGAAGACAAAACAATTGGATTTGAATCAATTCGAGTTACCAAATTCCCTACACAATTGTTTTTTTTCAGAAGCTTGTTAATCAAGTTTTAGCTACTGACTGAGTTCTGTTGAACATAATATTAAATCCTTTTAGGGGTAACTAGCACTGATTAAATGTGATCTAACAAAATTTGTCCTAATTCATTTGGGTTAAGCATTAATCTTTTATAATTGTTACAGTACAGAAAGGTTTGCTAACTTTAATCTAATGCTAAACAATTACTATTGCTTAATTAATTTTACCAAAATTATGGAAGCTAAGTGATCATATTACTAAGCTAACAAAATTGGTTGCATATTATTTAGGTTAATAGAGCATCAGAAACAAACAAGTTCATGTTTTAAACCTTCTGTGGCAGTTTAAATACTACACATTTGTTATTAATCTAAACATGATGAAATTAATTTGGTTGGATGAACAATTTCACAAGCTAACCATAGAATTTTGATTCGATTTATTTGGACTTATAAATCTCGAGATATTGATTTTTGAAATTGGGTCCAGTACTGATTTTCAGAAAATTTAAATTAGGAAATAAATCGCTGTACTGGATAATGTTGAAATCTCTGACGGGTGGGGTCTACCCGTCAGTGACTCAACACGTTACTTCTCCCGCGCGGAGAAAAGTTTAAAATGCTGACAGCGGGGCCCGCTTGGCAGTGACCTATCTAACGCGAAACGGTACGATACCGTGGATCTCAGATCCAACGGTTCACGGTGGCCGCAACGGCGACGACCAGAAACTGGCGGCGCTGCCGTGCCGGCGACGGCGAGGTGGATGATTCGCTCACCTAGGGGCTCTGGAGACGGTGCGGATGATGCAGAACGGACGCGGCGGCCTGGGGAAGCTTGCTGGAGGAGTCGTGCTTGCTGAAACGGCCCGAATCGTCGGCGGCGAGGTGCTCCGCTTCCACGGGCACGGCACGCCGACGGCGAGGTGCTCCTGGACGTTCCTGAGCACGACAGAGAGGGGCAAGTGAGTGCGGTGAGTGAGAGAAGCAAGGTAGAGGGTTCAGAGGGAGAGAATCGAGAGCAGCAGGACAGCTGCGTGGTCGTCTTCTACCTCGGGCACGGCCGAGCTTGGGCAGCTCAACAGCACGGCCACGAGCAGCAGCAACTTAGCAGTAGTGGCTCCGCCCTCCTGGCGGTGCACGAGAGAGTGGAGAGTGAGGGAGAGGTAGTGTTGAAAGTGCATGTGTTGCCCCGTGTGTGGTTTTGGTAATTAATGACAATCCTTATGGACTAATGTTTGTATTGAGTTATTCTTGTAGGCTTGTCCATTGCCATCGCTTGAACTCCATGTGTTGAATTCAAGGTTGTATGCCATCAAGATCATTGATTATAATGGACATATTTGATATGATCAAGAAGATGAAAAGATACAAGGTTGATCAAGACTAAGTGCAAAGAATGGATTCAAGTTGATCAACACACAAAGCTAAATGATATACCATGTGGGATCATGTGATCCAATGGTATGGTAAGAAATTGTCCATATAGCTTTGTGAACTAACCCATTATGTGTGTGTGGCATTCCTTTGTTAGGGTTAGGTATCTCTCCATGGGCTTGCATCAAAAGGAAGATTTCTTATAGCTCATGGAGAATGACGTCAAGTGGTGATCGTCATCAAGGTTGAGATGTGCAAGTTCAAGATGGACATCTAAAAGATATCATATGCTTGAAGCTTGCAACCCTTTGGAGATAATGGTCAAGTGAAGATGTTCCTAAGAGAAGCACTCCCATCTTGGGGTATGGGGGAGCGTTATGTGAATCTTCACCAAGCAAAGCGCAATCAAGAAAGGTGGTCCACTTGAAGAGATCAAGATCATCATCATCAAACTCAAGTGGAATGCGCAAGGCAAAGGTATGATCTTGATAGGGTTTCTATTTTACCGGTCTCATGGTGTTAGTGGGTGACCGGGTTATAGGATAGACGGCGTACTATCAAGAGGGGCTCTCAAGTGAGTAACTTGATCGCATCTTTATGGAGAGTTCAAACCTTTACATTCTTGGCACATCATCTTTCTTGGTTCTTATTTGGTTCTTCTCCTTGTTGGGTTTTGGTGCTTGTTGTGATTTCCATGACAAGCCCAAGTTCTCCAAAAACGGATTTCGTATGGAAAACTTGTTGCGTTTTCGGGTTGGAAATATTATCGGTTTATCCGTGAGGAAAGTTCCACACCTTCCCATGTGTGTCAACTTAACTCTATTTATGGTTCTTAATATTTCGTGAGGAAAGCTCTTGTCGTTACCTTTCTAACAAAATTGGTTTCACCTGTTTTGGAGTTCAAACGAGAATTTATTGCATTTCAGGTTTTGCTGTTTCTGTCTGTTTTGCTCAAGCAGGGGAATCGGATTATCCGGTCCATGCTGACTCAGAATATCCGATTCTCAAGGATTGCTCGATTTCGGCTAAGGACTTTAAAAGCAATGCGTACTGGAGTTTTTCGGAATATCCGATCAAGGTTGATTCGGATTATCCGATTCTCAAGGTTGCTCGTTTTCGGCTAAGGACTTTAAAGCAACCAGTTTTGTGGCGCACTGGAGTTTTTCGGAATATCCGATACGGACTGAATCGGATTATCCGACGGTGTCGGATTATCCGGTACTCGCCTGTGTCGGAATATCCGGTTCTCAAGGTTTGCTCGTTTTTGGCTACTGGAGTTTTTCGGAATATCCGGTATAGGTCGAATCGGATTATCCGATACAGTCGGATTATCCGGTGCTGACTTATGTCGGAATATTCGAATCCCCTGTCTGCAACGGCTCTTTTTCTGGGAGGGGTATAAATACCCCTCCACCTACCTCCAGCCAGCCAGCTTTGCCCAGCATGATTTTCTCTCTCTTCCCCACCATTGTTGACCTTGCAAAGCTTGCCTCTCTCTCAATTCCTCCCATGATTCTTGCATATCTTTGAGGGAAAAGAGAGAGGAGATCTAGATCTACATTTCCACCAATCAATCTCTCCTCTAAGTGAGGGGAACCCTTTCGATCTAGTTCTTGAACAATCCATTTGTTGGGTTCTTCTTTGTTCTTCCTCTCTTCTCCCCCCATAAGCATTAGTTGCTTTTGGTGGGATTTGAGAGTGAAGGATTTGAGCACTTGTGCTCTTGCCATTGCATTGTGCATCGGTTTGTGCTCTCCACGAGGATTCATGGAAGTTGAAAGATTGTGAGCTTGTTACTCTTGGGTCTTTGGACCCTAGACGCCCTTGTGGTGGTTGAGACCTTTTGTGGTCACTCGTAGCCATCCGGGAGCCCCCAATCCAATTGTGGGTTGTGCCCCGGGTTGTTGTTGAAAGGCTCCGGATTCCGCCTCAAAGGATTCCGATAGTGGAAGGTGAACCAAACCTTTGTGGTGCGGTTCATCGGAGAAGAAGGTGAAACCTTTGTGGTTGTTGAACCATTGTGTTGGTTCACACCTCTCCAACGAGACGTACTCCCCTAAAAAGGAGGAACTCGGGAATACATCCTCGTCTCCGCGTGCCTCGGTTATTTCTATACCCGAGCTCTTTACTTATGCACTTTACATTGTGATAGCCTTCGTGCTTGAAGTATTCTTTATTGCTATCACCTTGTTGCTTGTCTTGCTTAGCATAAGTTGTTGGTGCACATAGGTGAACCTAGTTTATTTAGGTTGTTGGCTTGTTAATTTAAACACCTAGTTTTATTCCGTAATTATCAAGCCTAACCGGAAAAGTTTTAATCGCCTATTCACCCCCCTCTAGGCGACATCCTTGTCCTTTCAAGTGTGTGGCATGGAGAAAATGGGAGGGCTCGAGTGTGTTTATATGGACGGAGCTCGGTCCATGGTGGCCGCGGTGTAGGAGCGGTGCAGAAGGTGGGAGAGCTCGCCATTGGCGGGCTGGGCTGGGCGGACACGTCGACGGACGGCGTGAGAGGTCGGAGGAGCGAGAATGGCCTGTGGAGGTGCTCGCATTGAGCTCGGGGTGGTGATGGCGTCGAGTTGCGCACGAGGTGCTCGACGGAAAGATGACGCATTCGTGGGCCAGTGGGGGTGACTCCATTATGTCCTTGAGGCCACGGGGAGGGTGGTGAATGGCTGGGCGGCGATGCGCTGGCGAATGGTGCAGTGGAGGCCGAGTTCGCCGTCGATGGCCACGCGCGGCCACGCGCACGGCGTGCTCTGGTTCGACCGCAAAAGTACGGCTGCAGGAGCTTCTGAGGCGATCTCCTCTCGTCCAACGGGAGCGGAGGGGCAGAAGAGATGGAAGGCACGGTGCAGGGCCAGCTCGGCGTCCTCCATCGTCCTTCTTCCACGAGCGGTGTCACGGGGTGGTACAGTGCAAGACAATGCCAATGGCTACGGGCCAAAACGGCCGAGTTGCACGTTTCCTTCGTGCTCTGGCGAGTGAGGGAGGTGAGAGAGAGTGGGAGGGGTGAGGTGGTTTGCCGAATTTCACTCGAATTCGAGCGGATTGAGTTTGAATTGGGAAAAGCTCAATTCTGCCCACCAAGTGTTCGACAGAATGCTTGAACCAATCCCAAATTCAAATTTCTGTGAATTCTTTTTATAATTTGCTTCATATAGATTTATCAAGGTTTGTGGTCCTGTTTTGGTATTTATTGGGTAAGTGTATCTTGGTACATTTGATGATCTAAATAAATAAAGAAAGAAATAGAATTTTAAATATAGGTTTTTGGAAAATATTTGTTTGAGAGGGAAAAAGGTATAGGAATAAAGTGAGAGTGATTATATCATCACTTCTCTGAATTTTGTGTGAAAGAAATATTGATTTATAACTTTAAGTAATTTTATGTCACATGACAATTTGTGTGATTGTTTCCAATTTTATTTTTGAGTTAATTTAATCAAACAAGCAACACAATCAACACACGTCATGCAACAAAAGTTTTTGTTGGTTTCAAATTTTTGACTATTACAACTTGTTACAATTTTGGGATGTGACATTCAGTTTATTAGAGGAACAGACCTGCGTATATAAATTGTTCCTCGCTTCAGAAATCGTGATCAAATAAAAAAAAGCTGACTTTAATGTTAGTGAACAATTTTTTTTTGAATTTTCAGCGGGGGGAGTTAATCCCCACCTGAATATATTTCAAATGTTGCCCTGAGGAAGAACAACACAACGGCAACCATGAGAGGGCCTTGAGCTAGCACAGCATTAGGACCGAGATCACGCGCAGGCCAGCCGAAGAGAAACACATGAGGAAGAACAACACACCACTTGGGAACAGTGCACCACATGGCAGCACTACGAGGCCAAACGCCTCACCGCCGGATACCTCCCAAAGAACGGCAAGGCAAAGAGAGACAAAGCCATTGACGGGGGTTCATCGAAGATGAAGTCACGGAGCACCATAGTGCTAGAACGCGCTACCACGGCAGACCTGCAGCCTCTCTTGCCCATGCACCAGATGGAGAGCAGCTTGGGGTTCCACCGTGACTCCTTCAAGAAGGAAGAAACGACGCCTACGGCGCCGTTGTCGCTGAGCATTTGCCCGGAACCACCGCAGTCGCCGGACCCAAGCTAGGGGTTGGAAGCATTGGAGCAGCTCCAGAACCACGCCTCCAGAGAGGTTAGCGACACCGGGATGCGGCCGCCGTGGTCCGCCCACGCACAAAGCATGAGCACGGGTTTCCCCGTGAGCAGGCAACAAGCCACAAACTGCACCTGACAAGCTGTGCATCCGCCGCCAGGCTACAGGCTTGCGCAGCAGGAGGGGAGCAGCAGCGGGCACCCGGCGGCTGGAGAACTGCAGCGCGTTGATGGCGTGGAGGCCCGGGTCGCGAGCCCACGGAGCCGAGGCCAAAAGCGACGCCCAGATCTGGAGCATCTCGATTGGAGGGGATTTTTTGTGGTAGGATTCAGATTTTCTGGGAGGGAAACGAACGGAGGAGACACCCCGCCGAGGCCGTCCGACGTGGGACGGCCTCCTCCGGCGGCAGCGGGGGGCAGGGGGCGCGGTGGAGAGGGTTTCTGGCGGCGCAGGCGCCTCGGGGTCGCCTGGGAGCGACCTGGAGGCTGCTAGGGTTTCCTCCCGAATCAGGATGAAAGCCATGAACAAAAATATGAAGTCACCTCTAGAAAGAAAGTCAAATATTCATGTATAATGTAGTTTGTATTTAGTGCAGAAAAAACATACCATAGTATCTGACTTGGTGCATAGTAGTATCCCTTACATCATTTAAAATTAACCAATGAGTCAATCGGAAACCTAAATTGGAGTCCGAGCTACATGGCTCCTGATATTTTTCAAAATTTAAATTCGACATTTTGAAGTTTCAAACAATTCTGAATTTTTTATAGATGTGTCCAATGATGCATTCTACCAACGGGAAATATCTCAAGGAGAAATACATTATATTTTTGGCTACACAAAAATGTCAAATGATAGAGGTTTCAAAATCTGCACTATTAAAAAAAAAATCAGATCCACGATTTTATCAATTTTGCACAGCCCAAAATACAGAGTTTTTAGATTTGGTTCGCACACTGTTAGAATCAAGGAAAAAAATAGCGTGCTATCAAAAATAGCGTGGCCCTCCTCCAGAAGCTATACAAGATATAGCGTGATATAGCGAAGTTACATATAAAATAGCGTGATGAAAAAGTTATAAGAAATAGCCCAAATATTAAGCATTTCAGCACTAATTTTTTGTCCAGAAACAATACATGCATAACCAGGTAACCATATTCAAATGTCAAGGCCAAATCCATGGCACGAATACAAATATGAGGTTTAAAACCATGAAAAAGTAATAAACTAAAAGATAAATATTTTAAACTTTAATCAGAATCATTGACATCATCTTCAGAATAACTAGAAGAACCACCAGATTGCCCAACATCATCATCATCAAGCGTTATTTCTAGACTTTTTGTTAGCGTAGCTATAATGTTACCACTTTTAGTGTGGTTTCGAGCGTATAAGACGAAAATAGCGCCATAACGTCAACTTTAGGTTAAATATAGCGTAGCCTTTCTAAATACGCTATATCGTGCTATTAACCGGGAAATAGCGTGCTATTTTTTTCGTTGGTTAGAATACATAATCATCTACATATGTTTTTTTCAAAATTTTCTGAATGGCTCTAAAAATCCACTCTCATGAGTCGATGAATTACTTAGACCACTATTAATAAGTATACTGCAACATTAACTAATCTTACATCCAAAAATATAACTGATGAAAAAAACTGGATCAATTCAGATTAACACCGCTATGTAGAGTTAATCCTCTACAGTGAAAATAAATATAACAGTTCTGCACCAATATATGGACGTAATGATGTTTACGGCCCACCATGTGCAGGCCCTGCCCTCCTATGCTGTCCAACACATCACGCTGATGCATGCTCACGGTGTACAAACGTGAGAGCTTGATAAGTCTCAAAAAAAAAAAACGTGAGAGCTTGATCAATCAATCAACCAATGTCCATCTATTGCACATGCGAGATCGTTGTTTGCCGGTAGCAATCAGCTGCCAGTAGTTTTTTTTTGAATTTTAACCACCTCTCTATTAAACCTCAAACACACTTACATCGTTTATCAATTTAGGGAAAAGGAAACTAGGGGGATCATCATCCCAAAAACTATCAATGTGAAGGCTAAAACTATACCTAGCAAGCTCATGTGCTACCTCATTTGCTTCTCTATTACAATGCTCAAAGGAAATCTCTCTGAAGCCCGAAGCAAGAATTCTGCAATCATCAAAAATGGCCGAAGATGATGTTGCCGAGAACCCTCCTTCAAGCATAGTTTCAATGACCTGAACGTTATCTGATTGTATAATAAATTTATGACTTCCCAGGTATTGAGCTAAGCAGATTTCTTCTCTCAGAGCATAGGCTTCAGCCATGAACGGGTCAGCAACAAAATGAAGTTCTTTGCAACATGCAATCATAAATTTACCATTGCTATCTCTTGCCACCGCTCCCATACTTCCTTTTCCTGAATCAGCATCATAAGCGGCATCCATGTTTATCTTTATGGTGCCCTCCAGAGGTTTTGTCCAAGACTCTTTCTTTCTCTCTTTCGGTTTCTTTTTAGCTCTCCAGTAGTTTGTAACAAGGACACCGATCGAGATAGCGCTTCTATATGTGGGTTGAATATCTTCACCGTGAGTAAATTGCCTCCTCTCCCACCAAATATACCAGGCTCCGGTTAGGATGATTTCCGGCAGGCCAATCCCTCCCATCAGGTCCCAGGATCCTAGATTCAGAATCATATGCACAAGAAGAAGAGGACCCTCCTGGTCCTGTTGCAGAACCGAATCAATGATATGAGCCACTCCGATTTTTTCCCACACTTGTTTTGCTCTCGGACATGTGAAGAAAGTATGCAAAATATCCTCACATCCAATGTTGCACATCGGACATTGACTAGAGTTGCCAATGTGTCTATTCGCTAACACTCCTAAGCATGGTATCAGACCATGAAGTGCCCTCCAGCCAAAGATCTTAATTTTTGAAGGCAACTGCAGACTCCACAGTTTCTTCCACACCTTGCCTCCTTCAGAACCCCCAATGTTCATCAAATTTGGATTGTGCCTTCCAAACTGATATTCTCATTCAGCGTGATAAGCAGATCTCACAGTGAACAAACCATTTTTTGTTTAGTGCCATGCAATGAAATCTTCCATACCCGATGGAGCAATCGGTATTTCTAGAATTCCGGTGGCATCCACACCCCAAAACACATCTCGGATCAACTGTTCATCCCACGATCCCGTGATTGGATTTATAAGATCTGATACTCTGTTTAACATGATGTTACCTTTGAGAGTGTAGACTTTCCTTGTTGGACTCGTAGGGATCCACGGGTCATTCCATATATTAATCTGTTCACCATCTCCAACTCGCCAGATACAACCACGATTAAAAGTTTGGATTCCGTAGATAACACTTTGCCAGGTAAAAGAGCTCCCACTCTTGAGTTTAGCATTCAGAAGATCACCATCAGGGTAGTATTTTGCCCGAAGCACCCTTGCAACAAGGGAATTCGGTTCTTGCAGTAATCTCCAACATTGTTTGGCGAGCATCGCAGTACTAAAAGTATGAAGATCTCGGAAACCCATACCTCCTCTATCTTTCGGGATACACATTTTCCACCAAGCTAACCAATGCATGTTTTGTTGTTCCTCATCATCACCCCACCATAGTTGCGAAATAGTATCAGTGATTCCCTTGCAAATTTTCTTTGGGATATTGAATACTGTCATCGCAAACACTGGTATGGCCTGAGCAACTGCCTTTATAAGCATTTCTTTTCCACCCATGGAAAGCATTTTCTCCTTCCATCCACTAATCAGAGCTTGTACCCTCTCCACTAGATAATTGAAATTATCAGATATGTCCGCTCCCACCATTGATGGAAGCCCAAGGTATCGGTCATTCAAAGACTCTGTCCATATATCAAGCTCTTCACATACTTTCACCCTGTTATCAACAGTAGTATTCAGACTGAAAAAATGCTGCATTTAGCAGCACTAACCAGTTGGCCTGAGCTAGCGCAATAGTCATCTAGAATTTTTTTCAGCTGCCTTGCATTTTCTTTAGTCGCTTCCATCAGAATAAGCGAATCGTCCGCAAATAACAGGTGAGAAATACAGGGGCATCTCGGCATACTTTCACTCCCATTAAAGAATTTGTTTCTTCAGCATGGTTCAGCATACATGACAATGCCTCAGCACAAAGAAGAAATAAGTAAGGTGATAGAGGATCATCTTGCCGAATACCTCTCGATGGGACAAAGAAATCAGTTTCATTAGAGTTGAACCGAATCTTATATCTCACCGACGAAACACATGCCATAATCAGATTTACCCATTGTTGGTCAAACCCCAACTTGAGCATCATTTTCTCCAAGAAACACCACTCTATCCGATCATATGCCTTGTGCATATCAAGTTTTACAGCACAAAGACCCTTCTTGCCTTGCTTCTTTTTAATTGTATGAACACACTCGTATGCAATCAGAATGTTATCCGTAATGAGTCTACCTGGGACAAAAGCACTTTGCTGAGGGCCAATTATTTCTGGCAATAGCACCTTCAATCTATTGGCCAACATCTTTGAAATAACCTTGTCGACAACATTACATAAACTGATGGGTCTGAATTGTGTGACTTTTTCTGCATTTTCCACCTTTGGTATCAGTACCACCACCGTATCATTCCACCCTGCTGGGATAACTTTTGTATTTACAGCTTGCAAGACCTCTCTCGTCAAATCATCCCCAAGCAGCGGCCAATACCGCTTATAAAAAACAGCATGTAGCCCATCAGGTCCCGGTGCCTTTAGGTTACCGATTTGAAACAGAGCTTTTTTAACCTCTTCTTCAGTAAACTCACGACAAAGGCTCTGATTCATCTCACGTGTCACTCTTGAAGGGACCTTATTCAATACCTCAGTATCAGGATGTTGAACTTCAGAGGTAAAAAGTCCTTCAAAATAGAACTTGATAAGGTTACTCATTCCCTGTGGGTCCTCCCACTTAGCCCCTGCATCATCTATCAGATGTTTGATTGTGTTCTTCTTCCTTCTAGCACTCGCAAAATTATGGAAAAAGCAGTATTGCTATCTCCATGCCAAAGCCAATTAGCTCTACCTCTTTGGACCCACTTCAACTCTTCTTGTTCTAACAGAAGTTCGATTTTGAACAAAATTTCTCTCTGTTCTGCAATCGAATCATCCGACAACGGCCCTCTCCTCAAATCGTCCAGCTCCTTCTTTAGCTCATCAATTCTTCTCTTAGGACCCTTCAGCTCCCTCCGATCCCATGCATGTAATTCCGCATGCACATCAGGCGTTTTCTGACTCAGGGTGGGTCCCAACCCACGTGAAGCCGCTCTAACCCACGCATTCTAGACAATCAGGTCAACTGTTTCTTCTTGAAGCCATCTTGCCTCGAATCTTTTCGGTAACTTCGTGACCCCATGTGTGTTAGCTAGATACTCAGTATCAACGCTAACTGGTCTATGATCACTCTTCGTCATCCCTTCATTCACCACCTTACTAAGCGGGAATAGATTGTTCCAAGCCGCATTAGCCACGGTCCTATCCAACCTCTCTCTTAGTCTACCCCGGCTCCATGTGAACATATCACCGGTATAGCCGAGATCCTCCAGGCCACAGTCAAACAAACACTCTCGAAAAGCTTGCATGTAACAGGTAGGTCGCGGTGCTCCTCCCTCGTTTTCCCATGAATAAAGAATCTCATTAAAATCTCCTAGAATCAGCCATGGCATATTACAATTCAAACGCAGCTCTGGAATATACTCCCATGATTTATATTTATTTTCCCAGCTTGGCTCACCATAAAAACCAGTCAGACGCCACTCATGCACCCCCTGCACTGTGACATCAATAAATTCTTCTCCACCCTCCTACTGACAGTCGTTACTTCTTTTTTCCACATGAGGATCAGGCCACCACTTCGGCCATCGCTCTCGTGAACAAGCATTTTGTCAAACTTCAGCTTTTTCATCAATTTTTCTGCCTTAGCCTTATTCAAATGTGATTCAGACAGAAACATCACATCTGGTTTTATTTTCCTCTGGACCTCCATAAGCGCACAAATTGCCGGGGAAGTTTTCATCCCCTGGCAGTTCCATCCTGCGGTGATCATTGATCCTGGCAGTCCTCCCCGAAGGAGGTACAGTCTCCAAACCGATATCCAAAAGCGATCACTCCCCGATCTCGGAAGAAACGCAGGTTCAGACGACCAGCGAAAACCAAAACTGCTTGCACTTGATCACGCCAGGGACAGCAGGACAGAAATCGGTACCTCAAAAACACCGGAGAAGCAGCAGATCCAGCTACCAGCGACAACAATACTGCATGCGCTTGATCGAGAGCAGCAGGACAGAAGAACGGTGCCTCAAAAGCACCGGAGAAGCAGCAGCAGCCGCCGCCGCGGCGGCCGGGCGGCCGTCAAACCCTAGATCGCCTCATAATCGCCATAGCGATGAGAAAAAACGTGGTCTTGTTGCAGACTTTAGCTCTATAATCAGCTGCCAGTAGTCGCAACGTATAAAAGATGCAGCTACGCGAGATGAGGATTTTTTTACAAATATAGCCCTCTACCCAACATCATTGTCAAAAATAGCCCCCTCCGAAATTCATTGTCAAAAATAGCCTGGCGGGAGGAGGAAAAGGCGACACGTGTCTCCTCCCGCCATACAGTACGGCGGTAGCCACGTCCCGCCATGCGGATTGGCGGGAGGTTCATCCCGCCTTCGGGATTGGCTGGAAGTGGTGGGACCCATGGCATTGGCAGGAGGCGCATGCAGTTTGTTCCATTCGTGCATGCAAAAGGTCGGTCCCATCTAATCATGTGTATACGTGGGAGGTGAGGCCATGTGCTTTGACCACCGTGGCTGCACCTGTACTACCACGGAAGAGCCAGGGCAGCGCCTCTCGGCAGTGCATGCACCTGCGCCAGTGACCCACATGCACCTACAGCATATCACTGACGGAACGAGCGAATAGGAGCTGCTGCCATCTGACAACGCCGGGGCCACCACTTTCCGCCAAACTGGAAGGCGGGATGATCTTCCCGTCAGTCCGCATGGTGGGACGTGCCTTCCGCCATCCTATATGGCGGGAGGAGCCACGTGTCGCTTTTTCCTCCTCCCGCCAGGCTATTTTTGACAATGAATTTCAGAGGGGGCTATTTTTGACATTAGCGTTGGACAGAGGGCTATATTTGTAAAAAAAATCGAGATGAGCAGAATCGATCAATCAAGCGATTCACTTTTTATTTTGACGTGAGGATTAACGTGCAGTGCCTCCAATTAGTAAATACTCCCTCCGTTCCAAATTAATGACTTCCATTTATGCACATACGGATGTATCTATACTTGTAACATGTCTAGATACATCCGCATGTGGACAAATGGAAGTCATCTAATTTGAAACGGAGGGAGTATAAGATACATAGACCATAGTGTCTACTTCTGTCTTATTGTCTTGCATGCTACAATTTGAGTTTAAGTCTTTGCTCAGGGCAGTATAAGATTTGATTTACAAGGCTTCCACTTTCTTATGCTCCAAATTAGTTATCCTACCTTTCTGTTGTTTGCACTGCATTTTAGATTTGCTAAATGGTTTGTCTGTGCACCTTTTTCATATCCTTGGTACACTCTACTATTTGTGAAAAATGAAGTGAATAATAAAGTGATACGTAGATATATTGATCCGGGTCTTGTTCTATATGTGAAAGTGAGAGTGAAGCGTGTTATCTAACTTCTATTTAATTGGGGGAGGGGGGCGTGGCGTTTCACTTGCCCGACCTCTGCACCAACTAGGGATGCGCGCGCGGGGGGGGGGGGGTGATTTCACTTCCCCGGCCTCTGCACCAACTAGGGATGCACACAACATTTTAAGCATGAGTATCAAGATTTTTATCTTGGTTAATAACATTGCATGAGTATCAGGAAGGCCTGATCCTCAAGTATAAATAGGAATCTAAATTCACGTCGATCGGGACTTGAACCTGGGTGTTGGGCTTGTACATCCACTCCCCCAACCAGTTGACCTAAGCTCCACTCCTACCAATGTCTCGAATATGTTTGGGAATTGGTTAAATGGGATAGATAAAAAGATCAAGGACAGGAATTCTATGAACAACCTTATTTTTAACAAGAAAGAAACTTTTCATGTCTTACAGGTTATCCATATGGCGGTGCATTGGATTCAGCTGTGAGATTTCCTGCTTCCTTCGGAACAGCGGGGCCTTAGGCTTTCTGGGTGCACAAGACTCCTGTCGGTGGCACAAGATTTTTTCTCTCGGCATACGTGGCAGCATATTAGTCAACTTTGTAGTGGCTTGTAGCCTTGTTCTTGCCGGGTGTGGCTTGTCTCTTTCTTTTGTGTTCGCTGAGATGTAATACGATTTAAATAATCTTAACTATACAATAAATGGATGTGTGCATCACACAATGCAGAGGCCGGAGTTCTCCCTATTTCTAAAAAAAAATCTAACTTCTATTTTTGCCTCCATGTGTTTATACTTTATACTCACTCTGCACCAGTCTGCCGCTAAACTTAACCATCGGACTGAATTTTGACAAAAATCGACCACAGTTGTCATGGTCTCCAGTCTCTGTGGACGTACCAGCAGAGGCTGACGAACAAGTAGCCAACAGCATGCCCGATTCTTACCATCTTCAGTTTCATTTTATTTCTGCTCACTGGCTGCTTAATTTTTTTATAGGATCACCATCTTGGGAAAACACTTTTGGCTCCAGAAAAACAGTGCTCGCTCTACTAAAAAAAATTATAAGTTTTAAAAAATCTTAAAACATTCCTACATATTGCTAATGATGTATCCCATGATCGTGCAAAATGTTGATTTGAAATACTTTATATTCTGGGCTATACAAAAATGACAAACATTGTATATTTGGAGATTTGAAAGTGTGTATATTAAGATTCACACATTTTTTATTTTTTGTGTAGATTCGAATAGAAAGTATTTCGAATCGAGATTTTTCACGTTTGTGGGATATATCATTGACAACATGCAGGCATTTAAAAAAATCAAACTTATAAATATAATTTAAATTTTTTTTAAGTAGAGGGAGCAATGCAGCCCGGGAGCAAGAAATCTCTACTCCGCCATCTTCATCTTTTTACTTGAACCATTGGATGGAAGGAAAAATATTGTACTGTACAACCTACTTAATGCTTACCACAAACGAGACTGAGTAACTGTCAGTGATAGATAAAGTTCCACTGTAGCCAAGGAAGAAGGCATCGTAGCATAGGCATTGTCTATTTATACTTATCTGTGTTGAGTTAGGTTTTTGCAATTCAGAATTAAGTTAATCAATATACATTTGATTCCCTAAACATATTAATGTTAACATTATTGTGTTGACATTTGTAGTTCAGAATGAGAGGCACACTAAATCTAAGATGGGCCTACAATTAATTAAACAACTATTAACAACTAAGTTAGAATCCAAATATGTGTTCCATGATTCTTAAGATTCTATAATCCTAATGGACAGGCGTGGTAACGCATGCCATCATGATCTAGTAGTATTGTAAATTATACCGTTTTTTCAAGTTCGAAAACGGGTCCTCCACATGCTGGACTGTTTATGATAGATTTTTTTAGAAAGGAGGTAGTGAAAAATTAAATATAGATTGACAAAATGGAACAGTGTGTGTCATCCTAAAAACCGGGGGCTTGGGATCAAGAACTTGAGTAACAAAACACATCAATCCTTAGTAAATGGATGATCAAACTTCTTATGAAGGATGAGGTTTAGAAAGAATTCCCAAGGAGAAAATTTGTTAGCTCAAAAGATATCTCCTAGATCTTCTAGGAATTGGGGGATTCACATTTTGATAAGGATCTTTTATCATCAAGGATAACTAGGAGATCGGTTATGAGAGGATAAGTGTCTAGGAAAAGTCACTACGTGATCAATACACGACCTTGTACAATATCTTATGCCACAAAAGCAATACTATCCTCGATATGATGGTAAAATCCCCAAATGTGATTTTATAACAAGATTTAGTCGGTGCTCGACTCATGCCATGGAATTCCCTTCATGGGCGGTTGGCCTTGGTCCAATTGTCACAAGGGCATGATTAATCTCTACTAATACTAAGCTCCCTATAATTGGTGGCTTCTCCTTACTCCCACATGTCTTCGAATGGAGCAGCAACACCTCACCATGGTGGATCCCACTTAGGTATTACTTTATACTTCACAGCGACACCTCACCATGGTGGACCCCACTTAGGTATTACTTTATACTTTAGAACTCTCAAATAATAAAATTGTGACTTCTCCTTGCTCCTACATGCCTTCCAATCGAGCAGCGACACCTCACCATGGTGTACCCCCTTTAGGTATTACTTTATACTTCACAACACTCAAATAATAAAATTGTGGCTTCTCCTTGCTACTACATGCCATCCAATGGAGCAGCGACACCTCATCATGGTGGACCCCACTTAGGTATTACTTTATACTTCACAAGTCTACATGCCTTCCAATGGAGCAGCGACACCTCACCATGGTGGACCTATATTACTTTATACTTCACAAGTCTACATGTCTTCCAATGGAGCAGCGCACCACTTAGCTCTTACTTTATAGTGCACAACCCTCGAATATTAAAATTGAGTTTACAAAAAATTATGTTGAACATATACATATATTTTGTATGTATCTACAAAATTTACAGTGAAATAATGGTATCCCAGCTACTAGAAAAGAGAAATTGTGGTTGTGAAAAAGAAAAAATAGTTTCATTTCCCCTCAAAAAAATTCTTTTTTGTGTAGCCAAAAATACAAAATATTTTGCCAGTCTCTCCGCTTCTCTCTCTCCGCTTCCCTCAAGCCGCATTCTACCGAAAACAGCCGTTCCGCCGCAAATTTTGACAGTCTCTCCACACACACCTCTGGCTAGCCCCTAGGACTATAAGGCACCTATGTCCCCGATGTCGAGCCTCAAGTCTATTGTCAACTTGCACGCCACATGCGCTCCCCGCCGATGCATTTTCTGGTGGCCACACAATGCCCGTGAGCTGAAGGGCTTGCTACATCGCTCGCAGTAGTTACACGAACACCCATGTCGCCTCTCGCATCGGCTGCCGCTGCCACTGTTGATGTTAGTGGTGCTCGACTCGGTGGTGGTGGCAGCTATGGTTGAGAACGTGAACGACAAGTCGATGGCGAATGGGGGTGGAAAGATAAGTTAGATGCCTCGTTGTTGGATGCCACCTAATTCTAATGAAATAGGATGTGAGTATTTACATGTGAACCTTTTCTCCGCAGTATGTATGCTTATCTCTCACTTATATTCGGAAAACGAGGCAGATTATGTGTGAACAAGTGCATGTGTGTATTTGGTAGATGGTTGGATGCATATACGACCTATGTGTGTCTAGCCTCAGCTATAGTCATTAGAGTGCAGAAAAGTCGACACATGAGTGTATCACCACTAATAAAAAAAAAGAGGTGGCAGATCCAAAAAAAATCCTGAGCGTTTAACCCTTAATCCAACGATTCATGTTCTCTCCATGTTTAGCGCTAAAACACTCCGCCCGTCTAATCATGTTGGTCTACGGATCCTAATTCCTCCGCTTTCGTAAATTTTTCCTACCCAGCGCAACTTCCGTCACCCTGCCCCGCCTTGCCCAATTTTGCGCCGCCTTCTCTTCCCAGCATGTCGTCGCTCCCAGTAGGAACGTCGTCATGACACTGGTCTTCTTCTCCACGTAGCCGAGCGTTGCAGGCTGCTGCCCTCGCTTGATCGGCATCCATGCTGCTCGAAGGCGAGGCAGAGGCGCTGCTGTAAGAAATTAGGGTTAGGAGCTATTAGGCCTATCCTCTATTCCTCTGCCTTGTCGGTGGTGCCGCTCACAATGCATATTGAGGCTAGAGGGTGGGACCTTTATATAGACTCCAAATTCCAGATAACTCAATCTGTTTCCAGATAGGAATCGTGACTTGTTAAACCAACCACTATCATTAACAGCCATTAACCGAGCCTATTACTGTTAAACAATTAGGTCCCAACACGCACGTGTGAGTCATGCGCCGAGTTCGAATACAAAATCAAACTCGCAGGATTTAACAATTCATAGAGCCAATCCTATGAACAACCTGGCATTCCGCTCTATACTGTTCCCGGGTATAATTCCAGCATATTAATATACACTATGTTCCAGTATAGCCGTACCGGCTTCCTTAAGTATATTTCCTGAGTCAAGGCTCACTTGATTGCGCCACTTTTAGAGTGGACTAGGACCATTTTTTGAGGGCAGACTAGGTTTTTTAAGATTTATGTATCTTCATTTCGTTTTTCATCCCCCTTAGACCCCCTGCTTGTAAAAACTTGGAGTTTTTTAGACTCCCCCATCATATATTGAAAATCCTAACCGTAGGGGCCTCCCCTACGGTAATTGCCCTAAAAAAAAGTATATTTCCTTAAGTACAATTCCACATCATTAATTCCCTGTTATTTTCGTGATGCTTCCACACTGAAATTTAATTCCGGACAATGTAGTAAATATATAAAATGTTGCAAGACACAATTTCCTACATCTCCCACTTGACTGAAAACATTTTATTTCAGCTAAGTGAATTCCCATGTTATTACATGGTTAGGTTTTAATTCCTTCCTTCGGTGCACTCACGTTGTATATAAACCTTTGTGACTTTTGGAGTAAAATTATCACAAAGTAACATGTTATGATGCACCTTTCCACGACCTTAAGTTCGCAAAGAAAATTCCTTAGCCATAAACCTTCCTTCAATGCTTGATGCATCAAAGTATTCATATTTCATAAATAACAAGTACTAAATCATGTTTCCTTTGTACACCATAAAGACCTACAAAAGTAAATATTAACACATAACATAAAATAGATTACCTTTCACCAAGATCACAAATAGCGTCAATATATCCACGTAGTTGAAGGTTGAGATCATCAATGAATAATGAGTAATCAATATTTCCTTGACATTGCGCGACAAGTCCATTATGTGATTCCAAAAATTTCAATAAGATTCATATTCCGTTTGCTAATAATTCCAGCAAATCGTTTTCGTGCTAATCAAAATAGCAACAATTACAACGGCATGGCTAAGATCAGGTCGCACGAATAATTTCCCACAATAACTGAGGATGACAATTATTTTTCCTTTTTCCTCACGAGTTTAAATATAATTCCTCGCAGAGTATCTTCCCTTAATCAAAAGGTACATGACAGGTTTGCACTTTTCCATAGAAAAATATATCAAAATATTATTTATGTAATTCCATACCCAAAATGTAGGAAGCTTTAGACATACCTTTCATATGAAAGTTACAACTGAACCAAGCTTTCACTTCCATCAATGTGATATTTTAAAACCAATAAGAACATAGTTAGTGATGGGGTTCGTAGCAGAAAACAATAATTTTTCTAACTATCGCAACACCGAAACTAGCCAGGATCTATCTATCTAGTAATGCGGTAACGGAGAAGTCATCGGAAACATACCCTTGTAGACCGATAGCGGGAATTACGCTCCCGCACAAGCGTTGCCGATGAAGACGTACGTAGCCGACCTCAAGGTCGCGGAGAACTTGGCGCGACGAAGAAGAAGGAGACGCGGCGATGAAGAAGCTCCTAGTGCCGAACTCGTGAGAGAGCAGCACCTCCGAGTACTCGCACATGTACGGACCTTGACGATGACCTCCGTGCTCCCCGATCCAGCCGGAATAGCGGAAGCGAGAACTTTGGGTGGAAACCCGCAACACAACGGTGTGCTGCGGTTTATAGGTCTCCCGTATACGCTGTCCAGACTTGGGACCGCGCACGTCGAGAGATGGGGAGGGAGGAATTGGACTAGGGAGAAGCCTGGGCCAACCGGAATTAATTCCTGAATTTTCTGTGTATTTTTTCCAATTAATCCGGGTCCCTATTTATTGAGGAAAAAGGGTGTGCAACTCTCCTCAACTATCCATGTGGGACTAAAGGGAGGAGAGGGGTGGTGCGGCTGCCTCCTTGGGCCCAGCCGCACCCCATGGTGGCGCATTTTCAATAGATGCTACAGAAAATATGTATATGTTCGTCGAAACAAAAACATTACAACATAAAAGTTGTGGGGAACAGGAAGTTCCATCTATGCGTGAAAGGAAAATTCAAACGGTCGACAAGGTGCGACGAATTTGACAAAATTCATCAAAAAAAATTTACGAATTTTAATCCAAAATTAAGAAGTTAGAGTCGACCAAACTCGAAACCGATCACGGGAATGGAACCTACTCGTCGATGCGCAAATATTTCATATATATTTTATGTCAAATCATGACACGATTGAGCAATTTTTGTTTTAGTCAAAGAATTAATAAAAGAACAAACATCACCTAACAGGGGAGGCACTGTTTAGGCTCCTTTCGTCTTTTTTTTTGCAAATCCTAGTGTTTTTATTTAACACCAAAAAGGGGGAGATTGAAAGAACATTTCTTAATCCCTTGTGTTTTGTGTGTTAGGCAACAACACTAGTGACAATTTGATATGATGTTAAGTGATGCAGGTTTTAGGTGATTAAAACATCATTGCATCGAAACCAAAAAGAAAGAAGAAAAGAGCTAGTTCAATATGCTCAAAGAAAGGAATCGGATATTCCGGTCCCAGTGTGGGGCGGAATATCCGGTCCCCAAGGTTGCTCGTGAAAATCGGCTAAGTACTTTTAGCAACCCTGTTTTGCAACTTCAGATGGTCACCGGATATTTGCTACCAGATATTTTGAAGCTACCGGAATATCCGGTCTAGAAGAAGAATTGTGGAAATTCTGCTAAGGATCAGAACGCGCAGCTGTTGCGACTCTCGGATGGCGGCCGGATATTTCCAACAGGAGATTTCTGGAAGCACTGGAATATCCGGTCATGACTTGACCCGGAATATCCGGTCCCCTGTTTCGCCAACGGCTCTAATTCCTGCAGGGGTATAAATACCCCCACCTTCTTCAACCTTGGGTAGCTCGACCAGAATACTTTGACCCACCATTGTTGCAAGCTCAAAACTCATAGATCTCCCAATCCCTCCAACCAAACTCGTTGATCTTTGGAGGATTGAAGGAGAAGGCCGAGATCTACATCTTCACCAAGGCGATTTACATTTCCCCCTCATTCACTTGAGGGATTCAAGCCTAGGGTTTCCATTGGGAAAACCTAGGCATCTTGTTAATCTTACCTATTGTCTATTGTGACAGATTGTAGCTTTTCGGGAGCCCCCATTTAGTTGTGGGTGTGTGCCCCGGATTGTTGTTGTAAAGGCTCCGGATTCCACCTCGAAGGCTTCCGATAGTTGAAGGTGAACCAATCCTTTGTGGTGCGGTTCATCGGAGAATAGGGTGAGCCTGTTGTGGCATTGAGCAAGCCTGTGGTGGCGAGCTCACACCCCTCCAACAAGACGTACTCCCCTAAAATGGAGGAACTCGGAACTACATCCTTGTCTCCAAGTGCTTCACTTTCGGTTTGCGCCAGGAGGACTCCTGCAGGGGGCCCACGGAGGCCAGACGACCCCCAGGCGCGGCCCACCTTGGACCGCGCCTAGGCCCCACCTGGGCGGCTCCGAGACCTCCTCGAGTCGCCCTTTCGCCTATAAATTGCCTTCGTCCCGGAAACCCTCGATACCCGATCATATTTTCCAGAGAACATCTGAGGCCGCCGCCGTCGCCAACCCTAGATCGGGAGGGTTCTGAAGCTCTTCCCGGCACCCTGCCGGAGGGGGAGATCGTCACCGGAGGCATCTACACCACCATGCATGCCTCCGGAGTGATGCATGAGTAGTCCACCACGGGACTACGGGTCCACGGCAGTAGCTAGATGGTTGTCTCTTCTCCTTTGTGCTCCATTGTTTAGATCTTATGAGTTGCCTACATGACTGAGATCATCTTTATGTAATACTATGTGTTGTGTTTGCGGGGATCCGATGAATTATGGAGTCATGACATTATTGTTCTGTTTATCTATGCTATGTTTTATTTATGATCTTGCATGCTCTCCGATGCTTGTGTATGCTTTGGCTGAAGTAATTACTTGTGTCAGTAGAGGGAGTACTTACGCTAGATAGTGGGTTCATGCCTCTCTTGTCTGAGCTCGATTGACAAAAACGATAAAGACTTGAGATGTGATGTTGCTACTAGGGATAAAATAGCGGTGTTTATTGCTTTATGTTGTACTCATTGCTTACATTACGCACCATGCTTATTGTAATTATCTGTTGCTTGCAACTTAATACTTACGGGAGACTTGCTGGATAGCGATCCCGGGGTGGATTATTAGTCATAGATGCAGTTGGATAACGGTCTATGTATTTTGACGTAATGCCCATATTAAATGAAACGGTGAACTTTGTGTCATGATAGTATTGTGTTGCGCCCATGTTTGTCAATTGCCCCGCTGTTTGTTTACCCAACACGTTTATCTTTTGGAGAGACACCACTAGTGAACTGTGGACCCCGGTCCTATTTTCCTACATTGCTTACAATCGTTTTAATAGCTTTTCCTAGTCATTTGCTCGCTGGTCATTTTTGCTTTCATAATATTTTCCGCCATAAGTTTAATCCTTTATGTTCAGCAAGCCAGAGAGATTGACACCCTCTCTGTTTCGTTGGGGCAAAGTAGTTTGTTCGTGTGTACGCAGGTCCACATCAACAGCTCTTTTCGGCGCCATTGCTATTGTCACCTAGCCGAAGCCTTCTCCAAGTCCTACTGGTTCGATAACCTTGGTTTTGTAATCAAGGGAAAACTGCTGCTACGCTACATCATACCTTCCTCTTGGGGTCCCAGCGAACGTGTGATCCACGCCATCAGTGGCTTGTGTGTGCTTACCTTTGCTTTCCATCTATTGCTATACTTCACAGGTACTTCGAGTAGAGCTCCCACGAAGACGTATGAACACAAGAGTCATTTTATCCCAAATGAAGATGGAGTTCCTGTTGATGAGGTTGAGGTTAGAAGGCAGGAGAGGAATGCAGTGAGGAAAGAAAAAGTCCCAGCAAAGAAGAAGGCTGTTCTCAAGCCTCCACCTGAAGTCTCTAAGAAGAGAAAGGGCAAGGAACAAAGGCAAAACTATAAGGAGATGAACATCATTGACTTTGCCAAGATACGACAGCGAGATTGGTACGTCAATGTGCCAAGAGGTACTGAGATTGAAGATCCCAAGTTTTGGTGCATGGAGCAGCTTTATATTTACAGGGACATCTACCTCACTTACAAGCATCCTATTCGTCCAATGCTTCCCATCAAGCTGCACGCTCTCAAGGACAAGATCAGTTATGCTCAAGCTGCAGATGTGGTTGAACAGTTTGGACTAGTTCCTCTCATGGAGAAACAGTGCGATTTTAGTGTGCCTCTGGTGATGCAGTTCTTTTCTACTCTTGTGATAGAGGATAACATTCACAAGACCCTCAAGTGGATGACAGGGACAACAAAATGTGAGTCCAACTTCAGGAAGTTTGCCACTGTCCTTGGATATACTTTCAGTGGCTTCCCCCCTCTTGGCCATCGTATGCACTCTGTAGAAAAGCCCAACAAGAACATTGGAAAGATTGAGGGTCTCCTCCCCTTCTATGACCAGCTTGTGCGCATTTTTAGGTCCAACATTGCTCCAAGTGGAGGTAACAATGATGCCATCACCAGTCCGCTTGTCAACTTGCTATGCCTTGCCCAGGAATGCATTGAGAATGAAGTCCCAGACCGTGACTTCAAGGTGGATGTCATGGACTATATTTACCATGATATGTATGATGCCATGGTAGGTGGGTACACCATTCCTTATGCCCCCTACATTATGATGCTCATCAAGCATACATTGAAGAACCAAAATTTCAGTCAAGAGGCCTTGGAGTCTCACCACTGCAAGAAAGTCTATGATAAGAAGGTTAAACCGCCGCTGCTTCTGCCCCTTCCAGTGATTCTTTCATGAGAGATGCATGCTCTAGTGGTGCAACCCGTCAGACAACTGCCCCTTCCTTTGCACCTCAGATCAAGAAGCTGGACTGGTTCCAGAAACACATTATGTGCATGAACGTGGATATTCGCAAGGGACAGTATGAGGCCTATTGTGAGAGGCAGCATATCATCTCCAGGTTTCCTCGCTTACCAGGTGACCCGCCCGTGGCAGACCCTCTTTCTTATGAAAGCTGGAATGCCGGCGCTCAGACTCCATGGGTTCAAATGGAGAAGCATCTTCTTGAGTCAGCTCCTATAGCTCCTTCCCGTCCTGCTTACGCTCGTGCTCCTGCTCGTGACGAGGAAGACGAAGAATCTGAGGCTGAATATGAAGATAATGAGGATGATGATGGTGAAGAGTCCTACGAGTCTGAGGCTTCTGAGGCTTCTGTGGAGTGATCTACTTGGGACGTAGCATCTCTCTTTTCCCTTTTTGGCGTTTCGATGCCAAAGGGGGAGAAGTAGTTCTATAGGTTCTTCGTGGGATTTGCATGGGTTCGGGCACAAGCATTCGCGTTTATCATTTCTTTACGGCCTGTCTCCATTTATCTTATTTGTTAAACTTATTTGCTTGCTTTACTATTTGTGTAAAACTTTTTTGTTTAAGTTTGTGTGAGACATATGGATTTCATATTATCTATGGTTGAGACATATATTATTGTGCAATGGTTATCTCTACATTCTTATGCACAAGGTATGACTTCAATTACAAAATCTGAATCTATTTGTGGTATGTCTCTTGTGTATTCATATATATCTTGTTTCCAAATTATTTGTGGAGTTGCTCTAAACCTATATATTGTGCATTTGTATTCCAATGCAATTTTAATTATATGCACACATCTAGGGGGAGCTTCTCTTTTCCTTCTATTGGAAACTTGTTAATATATTGTTGTGCTCTTTTTTTTTGCAAATCCTAGTGTTGTCATCTAACACCAAAAAGGGGGAGATTGAAAGAACATTTTTAATCCCTTGTGTTTTGTGTGTTAGGCAACAACACTAGTGACAATTTGATATGATGTTAAGTGATGGAGGTTTTAGGTGATTAAAACATCATTGCATCGAAACCAAAAAGAAAGAAGAAAAGAGCTAGTTCAATATACTCAGAGAAAGGAATCGGATATTCCGGTCCCAGTGTGGGGCGGAATATCCGGTCCCCAAGGTTACTCGTGAAAATCGGCTAAGGACTTTTATCAACGCTGTTTTGTAACTCTCAGATGGTCACCAGATATTTGCTACCGGATATTTTGAAGCTACCGGAATATCCGGTCCAGAAGAAGAATTGTTGAAATTCTGCTAAGGACCAGAACGCGCAGCTGTTGTGACTCTCGGATGGCGGCCGAATATTTCCATCCGGAGATTTCTGGAAGCACCGGAATATCCGGTGGACCGGAATATCCGGTCATGACTTGACCCGGAATATCTGGTCCCCTGTTTCGCCAATGGCTCTAATTCCTGCAGGGGTATAAATACCCCCACCTTCTTCAACCTTGGGTAGCTCGACGAGAATACTTTGACCCACCATTGTTGCAAGCTCAAAACTCATAGATCTCCCAATCCCTCCAACCAAACTCGTTGATCTTTGGAGGATTGAAGGAGAAGGCTGATACGTCTCAAACGTATCTATAATTTTTGATGTTCCATGCTTGTTTTATACCAAATGCTACATGTTTTATTTACACTTCATATCATTTTTATGCATTTTCTGGGACTAACCTATTAACATGATGTCACAGTGCCAGTTCCTGTTTTCTGCTGTCTTTTTGTTACAGAAAAGCTAGTCGGGGAATATTCTCGGAATTGGACGATATTTTACATGATTTATTTATGCAATAGAACGAAGACACCGCCCGAAGGAGAGGTCGAGCGGACCCACCAGGGGAGCAGGCGGGCCCCAGGCGCGGCCTATGCCTGGCTCGCGCCCCAAGGCCGTGTGAGCCCTCTGGTCCTCGTCTGACGGCGCCCTTTCGCCTATAAATTGCTTCGTCCCCAAAAACCCTAAACACTCGATCAAAAATCCACGAAAAATTCTGTCGCCGCCGTCGTCGTCAACCCTAGTTCGAAAGGGTTCTGAAGCTCTTCCCGGCACCCCGCCGGAGGGGAGATCATCACCGAAGGGCTCTACACCACCATGCCTGCCTCCGGAGTGATGCGTGAGTAGTTCTCCACGGGACTACGGGTCCATAGCAGTAGCTAGATGGTAGTCTCTCCACTTTGTGATATCATGTTTAGATCTTATGAGCTGCCTAACATGATCAAGATCATCTTTATGTAATGCTACATGTTGTGTTTGCTGGGATCCGATGAATTATGAAGTTATGATCAAGTTTGTTCATCTATTTATCTATATGTGTTATCTATGTTCTTGCATGCTCTACGTTGTTAGTAGATGCTTTGGCCAAGTAGATGCTAGTAACTCCAAGAGAGGGTATTTATGCTAGATAGTTGGTTCATGCTTCCCGTGAGTCTGGGCACGATCGACAAAAACGTCTAAGAACGGGGATGTGCTGTTGCCACTAGGGAGAAAACAACAATGCTTTGTCTATGTGTTATTTGCGTTGTTTACATTACACACTTTGCTTATTGCAATTATCTGTTGCTTGCAACTTAATACTTGTGGGAGGCACGGAAGTTATCTCACGGGTGGATTATTAGTCATAGATGCAGCTAGCAAGCGGTCTATGTATCTTGTTGTAATGCCCAATATATTTCACAGTGAACATGTTCTTGTCATAATATGCATTGTCATGCCATTGCACTTTGTCAATTGCCCAGCTGTAATTTGTTTACCCAGCATGTTAGTTTATCTGTTTTATGGAGAGACACCTCTAGTGAACTGTGGACCCCCGTCCTTTATTTACACTGATACAAACACCATTTCCACCAAGTTCTACACTCATTTGCTCGTTGTCCACTTTTGCATTTACTGTTATTCTCCACACCATACGTTTAACCCTTTGTATTCAGCAAGCTAGGGAGATTGACAACCTTCTTATTACGTTGGGACAAAGTATTTTGATTGTGTGTGCGCAGGTCCACGTCAGAGCAACAAGCGCCAGAGTAATTCTGGCACCGTGTTGCAGCTCTTCCAACTCCTACTGGTTCGATAACCTTGGTTTTGCAATCAAGGGAAATTTGCTACTGTGCTGTTTCATACCTTCCTCTTGGGGTTTCCAACGGGCGGTTGTAGCCGCATCAAAGGCCGAGATCTACATCTTCACCAAGGTTATTTACATTTCCCCCTCATTCACTTGAGGGATTCGAGCCTAGGGTTTCCATTGGGAAAACCTAGGCATCTTGTTAATCTTACCTCTTGTCTATTGTGACAGATTGTAGCTGTTCGGGAGCCCCCAATTCAGTTGTGGGTGTGTGCCCCGGATTGTTGTTGTAAAGGCTCTGGATTACACCTCGAAGGCTTCCGATAGTTGAAGGTGAACCAATGCTTTGTGGTGCGGTTCATCGGAGAATAGGGTGAGCCTGTTGTGGCGTTGAGCAAGCCTGTGGTGGCGAGCTCACACCCCTCCAACGAGACGTACTCCCCTAAAAAGGAGGAACTCGGGATTACATCCTTGTCTCCGCGTGCTTCACTTTTGGTTACCTACCTCGCCTTTACTTGTATCTCGTAGCCTGCTTAGAGTTAACTTGTCATATAGGTAAATTCACCGTAGTTGCATATCTAGAGAATTTACCTTTGTGTCAAGCCTAAACTGAAAAAAAAAACTAAAAATTGGGTAGCACCTATTCACCCCCCCCCCCCCCCCCCCTCCCCCCTTCTAGGTGTCATACGATCCTTTCACACTTTGCCTATTGTCATACTCCATGTAATTTCTTTGATGGGCACGATACAGGTAAGTCATAGCTGCAAGGTAAGGCATTGTCCATTGTTTTTGTGGAATGGCACGATCGCCAGTCATGAGATCATACATGCATTGCACGTGCACATTTACAAGTACGATAAAATAGCATATGGTGTTAACCGTGTGGCGAACATAAAAACTATATGTTCATAGATGGGCATTCTGCAATTAGATATATACTCAGAATTATCGGTGGTATTCATGCCATTTAGTTTATATTATATTTTATGTAATATGGATCCGATGCACATATTAAGATGGCATGTGAACCATTTAAGATCTCACTTGTTTTGTTTTTGTGCATTATTTAGTGTTTATATCGGTGGAATGTTCCTCTATTTTACTCGATGCAACTGATTTAATGTATGAGAGATATATTAGCAAAGATTTGATTAGCCATCGAGGTCCTACAATCAAGGTCAGTAGCCATCGAGGTCCTACAATCAAGGTCACTGACTGTAGGACCTCGATGGCTAATCAAATCTTTGCTAATATATCTCTCGAGTATGCAATGTTCATTATATCACACATTGAATACAAATTGTGGGAACTTTGTTTTGTTGATTTACACAATTTTACTTGCATGGCATTCATAATTGTGATTGTATCCTGATCGTCTAAATAAATATATGTAGAGTTTAAGATTTTTTATGTGGCGGCATATTCTCTCTGTTGAGTAGTGTACACCTAACCTTGCTACAACTGCACCCTTCTCTATTTCTCTATGTGTATATGAGTATGTCTAAGTGAATGTGTTGCAAGAGAGTGAGGCAATGGTACTATTTTATCCATTATTGTTACCATACTTTATAAATGTTTGACCAAAAAATGTTTGTTCATATAGTTTTCATTATACTAACGGACGCGGCAACGCGCGTCCTTTTCTTCCAATTCTTTTGGAATTTACATGGGAATGATAAATTCTTAGTTGTTTATATGTACAAAGCACTAGTCCGTCCGGAAGCGCAGTTATTGACAATTAACATATAAAATAATTAGCCTACCACTTAAACTAAAAGAAGTATTGCTACCTGCAAACAGGGGTAGTCCATCCAAAATAAAATTCGCATTCAGCTGGGAGCTATTGTGTTATTCTGATCGCTATGACTACATAAAAAATGACATGGTTTTTAATGCAAAAAATGGTCTCATTTGTAGGTTATATTTTCTGGTGTGTGCACTGCTTGCGTTCGTAATCTATACTGCAGGTATTTCGTGGTTAGAGCGGGTGACCACTGGATATCTTTACCTACATGGATGACGGCATAGTTTCAGATTAGACCTCCGTCACGTTAATTATCTTATTTGTCATGAATGACTATGTAATTTGTCTAATCTGTTTTTTCTAGACTTTGTTTGCGTTTGTGTGCATCCTACTTATGAGGAGACCAAATGTATATTTCATACTTATGTCGGCTTGACAAGAATTTTGAGTTTAATAAAAACAGTTTGTCAAAAAAAAAACTTGGCTGCCTGCATAGGCCAGGGGTATAACCTCCTTTTCAAAAGAAAAATGATTTTTACTTTGGAATTTGAACACTTATTTCTAGTTCAGTCTGTTTTCTTAACCGTAAAGTGAACATTCGGCTGTATAAATTGAAATCTCTTGTCATAAAACTTCACGGTTAGATCTTCTTCTAAACCAATCATAGAATATTCAGCATGTCTTGCACTCGGCACCAACTTGCTTATGTACGTCCGTAGTGAGGGGATTTGTCTATGTATTGCATATGGATTGGACACGGCGTTTCGGGTTACGGGTGCAGATGCACCCGTTGTGTAAAAAAAAATTAGATGCTTTTTAAGATGTCAAAAAATTCAAAATAAAATCGGATATACATCAGGATATTTTGTGTTAGCACTAAAAGTTTCGCGGAGAAAAGACATATTTTGTGTCATGTACAAAAAAGACAAAAAAACTTGTCTCGTACAAATTCATTTTGGAGCGCCCAAATTGTCTTTTTTACATAGCCCACAAAAATGTCTTTTCTTCGCGAAACATTTTGTAATAACATAAAATGTTTTGAAGTATATCCGAAATTTTTATTTAAAATCTTTTAACATTTTAAAAATTATTTTTTGAGCAGTGTGTGCATCTGCATCCATGACCCGATATGGATTTTCGATATGGATTGAACTTGAGTGAGCTGTTGCTGTTGTGTACCTTTGTTGCGTTGCCACGAAAGCATGTATCTACGTACGTGTGACTATCTAGAATATTTATCTGCTGATTCCTTCCTGAATATAAACAATTTCCATGTTGTTGGCATGCACAGATTAATTTGTAATATTTATCAATCAATCTAGTGCGACTTGCTCTAGCTTTCGTAAGCCTGCCTAGCTAGATTGTCGTTGTTGTAAGAATATGAGTACTCGCTTAGGTAAAAAAAAGTTGTTTTTGTTGAATATATAAGCAATTTAGCAATTGATTTAATACATGAAAACAGTAAACATATTATGAATAGAATAATCAGAATTAAACTAATCATGCGATCTACTAAAACAGTAGATAAACATAACGAATCTAAACCACATACTACAAGCAGAAACTGCAGTAGTAACTTAAACAGGAAGATCAAGAATTCATACGGTGCAACGGCAGCAAAACTGTTGACGTTGATGTTGTCGTCCAGTCGTCGATGAAGAGGTTGCCGATGTCGGGGAAGAAGTCGTCGTTGGGGAAGAACTTGATGCCAGTAGTCGCGCGAGTGCGCTCCCCAAAAATCTGATCGCCCCTCTACCGTACAGGATCACAAGAGGCGGGGTTCCGGATGCCTACGGTCCCTTCAACCGGTGCACGCCGTAAGACGGGATGGAGAAGACTTGGAAGACGGCGGTGCAAGGTTCTAGAAATGGAACAGCGAGCGACCATGTGTTCTGTGTAGTCGGCTAGGGTTTGCTCTGCCTGTATATATAGCACCCACGATCGAGTCAATAACGGCCCCACGATTAAAAGGAATCGGAAACAACTAAGCAAGGCTCGGCTCATTCCCGCAACCCACTGCGCGGCGCGACGAGCGAAGGAGGAGGAGTGCGCGAGAGAGCGTCTTGTGTTCTCACATGCTTACCAAGTAGCACAACACTCCACCTTATAAGGTGGTGCAACTCTCTCCCAACTAGCAATGTGGGACTAAACATTAGTCCCAGTCCACTCACAGCCATATGCATATGGGCCAATGAGAATTTCAGAATTTTAAGTTGGGCTTTGGACCAAAGGCCCACTAGCAATGCTAGTCAAAATTCCAATAGTTTTGGACATTTATAAAAAACATTCAGTTCCAAACCTAAAATTGTGCAACCCTTCGATGTCTTTAAGAAGAAACTCCAGTTCATCTTTTGTGGAGATGTGCCTCTACAGTTGAGTAATGCGATTATCCTTATCCCAGTTATAATTCGTTTGGGGGCACCAAATAAACTATAAGGGGATCCCACCTTCACATCCCTACAGATTATATATGGCCCCAGGAACACCTTACGAAGATATTAAATAATGGTTGGGTGTGTTGAGTGTATAAGTGGATTGACTGGCCCTTTCCATCAGATCGGTCTTATAAATAGTGGTCAGCGCATTAAGTTTGACATGGTATCAGAGCCAAGGTCTCGAGTTCGAGTCCTGTGTGGCGCAATTTTCCTAAAAAATTGCTGGTGCTCCCTCCGTCCACGTATTGGCCTCTTGAGCCATACCTCTGAGTTTACATGTGTTGACTTGTCTTCCCGTCACACGTGAGGAAACTTAACATGATATCAGAGCGCAAGTGAGAGGGGGTGTTACAGTATATGTGGACTGCGCCAGCCCTTTCCATCAGATCGGTCGTTTGGAATAGTGGTGAGCGCATGAAACTTGACATGGTGTTTCTTTATTCATGAAAATTATCATCCCTACACATCTCAGCTTAGTTGGGAAACTACATCTCTACAGGAAATGGCCCTAGTTGGTCAGTCAGACGTGTTCACACACATTAACAGTCCAATCAAATATTGGGTTTAATACCACCTAATCACTCCCATTCTCACCTCTCATTGTTCAGTCAGACGCGTTCAAACACATCGACTCTTTGATTAGCCATTACTCTATTGGTATGAGGTTTATCTGATGTATTATGTATACGCCTTTCTTGTTCAGACACACATTGTCCCATTAACTTCCTTTCTTGAAGCCAACTAATTTCTCCATGCTCATAGCCAACCTGTGTTGATTTTGATTTGCAAGAAAGATGTTCATTTAGAGTAGAAAACATTCTTGATTAGCAATTGACAAATCTGATAGGGAGATATTGGAGATCCGATAAACAACACTAGCAATGGAATGATCTAACATGGATGCTTGGGCACAACACACTGATGTCAGAACTGACAGCTCAAGACTACCAAATAAATCCTAGAGTATCTAGTACGTGTAACCAGCAAAACACCTTAATATTCCACGACATGGCAACCATCGTTTTCTAGCTAGATGCATGTGAGGAAAAATGACAAGCTTTTCCCACATAAAAAAATAATACTAATCCCGTACTCTTTCAGCTGTCTAACTTTTTTTTTAGATAAAGGGATTTTATTACTTAAGAGTTTTAAGCATTACACCCGGCCTCTGCATAGCTAAGATGCACACAGCCACCAGTTCACCAGTACCCAATTCAGAACAAAAATAAAAAAGGCAAATTACATATCATAATGAGAAATTATAGATCCGCCTAAGATGCTGGTAGGTCTATCCGGAGTCTATGTTGCCATCCATGCCGGGAGAATAACTCCCTGGCCGCAGCCTCCAGCCTCGACGCCACCTCCAAAAATAAGTCTCGGTGCTCCACACGCTGCAGGGCCGACCAAGCTCGTAGCGTAGCTGTACACCGGTAGATAATCTGCATAACAGAAGCATTTTTATCGTTAAAAACCTTGTCATTTCTACATATCCACAGCGACCAAATAACGGCAATCGCTCCCACCCTACTGAAGAGTTTAAACCTAGGATCCACGTCATTTAACCAGTTGCCAAAAATGTTTGCAACAGTACGCGGTGGATGTAAGGTAGAACCTAGCTGGATGACTGACCATATAGACATGGCGAACTCGCACTGGAAGAATAGATGTGTGATGGTCTCGTCATGTGACAGAAAACACATTTTTACTTCTGTGCCAATTGCGCTTGGCAAGTTGTCTTTTGTGAGAATTAGACCTCGACGAAGATACCACGCAACACTTTAGTTTTAAGCGGGATCTTCATCTTCCAAATTTTGTTATTATCCTTAATATCGACTGGTACTTCGGGTAGAATTAGCACTGTATACATAGAATCAACCGAGAATTTGCCATTCTTCGTAAGATTCCATTGAAATTTATCTGGACCTTCCGATAATTCAACTGAATCCAATCGGATGAGCAAGGCATTCCAGGATGCTTGTCTTGTTCCAAGTAAACTTCTTCTGAACGAAACATCTGGTGGGGAGGTACCCAACACCTTTGCGATCGTGTCGCTTTTGTTTCGTACAATAGTATACAGAGCCGGATATTGTTCTCTAAGGGTAGATTGGCCTAGCCATTTATCTCCCAGAAACGAATTTCCGATCCATCCCTAATTGAAAAAGAACCATGTGGAAAAAAAACTTCTTTGTAGCCATGAGGCCTGCCCAGAAGTGTGAATCGCCAGGTTTCCAAAGAACCTGAGAAACAGCTTGATCTCCCACATACTTTCTCCTAAGGAGGGTTTGCCAAACTCCATCTTCAGAAGAAGTTTGAAAGCCATTTATAGCAAGGCTCTATTCTTGACCTCAAGGTCATGAATTCCGAGCCCTCCTTGGTCTTTAGGGCAGCAAACCACACTCCATTTAGTCAGTCGATATTTTTTCTTCTCACAATCCCCTTGCCAAAAGAATCTAGACCGGAAATAATCCAATCGTTTTAAGACTCCTTTGGGCAATTGGAAGAATGAAATCATGTACAGTACCATTTGTTAGTACCGAGTTTATGAGAACCAATCTTCCACCCAGGGATAAGAGTTTGCCTTTCCAGCTATTTAAACGTAATTGAAGTCTTTCCTCCACCTTTTTCCATTCAGCATTTGTAAGTTCCGATAATGAATCGGAATACCCAAATAGTTGATAGGAAATTGACCTTGCTCACAGCCAAAAAGTTCAGCATACAAGGCGGCATTTTCTCGAGCCTCGCCAAAGCAAAACAATTCACTTTTATGGAAATTTATCTTAAGACCCGAAAGTTGCTCGAATGCTGATAAAATCAGCTTTAGGTTACGAGCTTTTTCGATATCATGTTCCATAAAAAGAATTGTATCGTCAGCATATTGAAGAATCGATAAACCACCATCTACAAGATGTGGAATCACTCCTTCAATTTGACCTCAGATTTAGCGCGTTCGATCAAGATAGCCAACATATCAGCCACTATATTAAATAGTATTGGCGATAAGGGTCACCCTGTCTGAGGCCTTTTTTCGTTTGAAAGTATTTGCCAGTGTCATCATTGACCTTAATGGCTACACTTCCTCCCGAAACAAAGCTATTTATTAACGCGCACCACTCAGTAGAAAACCTTTCATTCTGAGGGTCTGCTGAAGGAAAGACCATTTGACTTTATCATAAGCTTTCTCAAAGTCAATTTTAAGAATTACCCCATTCAGCTTTTTCCTATGTAGCTCGTGAACTGTTTCATGTAGGATCGCAACTCCATCAAGGATGTTGCGGCCTTGCATAAAAGCCGTCTGAGACGGACGAACCACATGATCTGCCACACTGTTCAGTCGAATCGTAGCACTTTGGTGAATATTTTAAAACTAACGTTAAGAAGGCATATAGGTCTAAATTGTTGAATCCTTTCTGCCTCGTTAACCTTAGGTAATAAAATTATCTCACCAAAATTGAGACGAAACAACTCTAGCTGTCCATTGTGAAGACAGGCGAACAGTTGAAGTAAATCAGACTTGATAACATCCCAAAAGTTCTGGTAGAACTCAGCCGGGAAACCATCAGGTCCAGGTGCTGTATTATGTTTCATTTGGAAAACCGCCATTCTCACTTCTTCCTCTGAGTAGAGTTTAGTAAGTAGGCTATTTTCCGCATCTGAAACCTGGGGTATATCCTCTGTTCGAGACTCATCCAAAGTGAATTTCTTCCTCTGGGCACCGAACAGGCCTTTATTAATTTGTAATATACGACTTTAGTTGTTCATGGCCCTCAATCGTTCCCTCATCCTGGACTAGAGAATGAATGCGCTTTTTCCTGTGTCTGCCATTGGCAATACTATGGAAATACGAGTATTCGAATCCCTTCTAGGATGAATTGGGCTTTAGAACGTTGATACCATTTTAACTCCTCCTCTCTCAGAAGCTTCGCTATCTGTGCATTGGATTGGCTCTTTAGCTCAATCTCTTGCGCGGATAGTAACCGAACTTCTGCTAATGCTTCTAGAGCATCAATTATCGAGGAAAGTCGTACCTTCTCTTTTTTAAGTAAACCAGTAGATGACGAGCCCAACCAACGAGGTGCGTGCGTAAAGCACGTATCTTGTTGTTCCACCGCTGGATAGGCGTATCACCCGCAACTGGTCTTTCCCAAATTCTTTTAACCAACTCATGGAAACCCTCGCGGTGCAGCCACCCAAGCTCAAACTTGAACCGTGGTTTGCACTGTGGTCTAGGAGTTCCAGTGGTCAAAAGAATGGGAGCATGATCTGACAATCTCTCAATACGTTCTAGGCCCGTACCGACACCAATGGGAACCTAGATTCCCAATCAGTATCCATCAGTACACGGTCTAGCTTCGCGTATGTGGGTTCAGGGAGAGAATTAGCCCAAGTGAACTGTCTCCCCATCATTGTTATCTCTCGTAAGTTCAAGCTGTCGATGACTGCATTGAACAAGAGAGGCCAACGGTTGTTAAACCGACCCTTACTTTTCTCAAACGGAAAACGTAGCAAATTGAAATCCCCACCAATGATAAGAGGGTGTGGGTTATCTTTTGCCAAGCTTACCATTTCACATAGAAAAGAAGTTTTAGCCGCTTCCTGAGCCGACCCATACACGGCAACAAGACTCCAAATGAAATTATCGGACTTATTACGGATGTGCATTTTAATATGAAAAGCACCATCGGTAACATCCAACACTTCCATGGTATCAGTCCTGATGCCTAGTAAAATGCCTCCGGAACGGCCATGAGGGGGACGCGAGTACCAATCAAACTCTATACCGCCCGAAAGTCGGTTCAATAGAGATTGCGAGAACTCACGTCTACCCGTCTCAGAAATAGCTAAGAAATTCAAATTATGGTCCCGAACACAACCAGCAAAGTGCAAATATTTAGCCAAGTCACCAAGACATCTGCTATTTGCAAACATGCCATTCATTGGGAAACCGTGGGGGATTTGGATAACTTCGACCGTTTCCTAGACTTGTTGGTGTTAGATTTAGATTTCCGACCGGATGCTTTTAGCTCATACAATGAGCTCAAACCGTTGTCATCCAAACCGCCCTCCAACACTTCACCAATTAGATGAGAAAGAAGCTGACCATCTGATGTGGCAATCGCTTCTTCTTCATCCAAATAGGTGGCTGTCAACCCAGTCGAAGCTTTAGGAATAACCGTGAGACGGTTAAATTCCATATGCCTCAAGACTTTGGTTGAAACATCTACTTGAAATTTACTGCTACCAAGATTAAACCCTACACTAGACAGCTTTGACTGAATGGAATTAGGAGAAAAAGAAAGAAACGATTTTGAATTTAAATCCGTACCGAGGTGGTCCAAGTTGTGCACGGCTTTACACCGCATGGCCTTCGTCATGGAGTCCTCATCCGTCGCCGACGCCCCATCCAATGCCACACCGAACCTCTCACTACGCCGGATCGGAGTGACCCCATCAGCAAAAGCCGACGCAGTAGGAGGAGGTGTATGTGGCGTGACGGAGCCTCCGGCAGTGCCGGCTACCACCGGAGTAACGAGCAGTTGGGTCGGCATTGGTGAAGTAGCAGCCGACCCAGCTGCCCCAGCAGCAGCCCTCGGTGCAGAGCGAGACGGGGTGGTTGGAGGCGGAGTCGAGACCACCCCCGTCCCACAAGTAGCAGCTGCTGTCCAGCTCCTCGTCGCTTTTGTTTGCAAGAAAACCATGGTGGTTGCTCTTCTTTACACGATGGCAACTCGCAGACTTAGCTGTAATCATGTAGCCGTCTCTAGAAGAACAGAAATGTGCTTTGGGCAGTTTCCTTATGTTAAGTAATGCAACCGGGGAGCGATCTCTGAAAATATAAAGAAAAAAGAACAAAAATGTTCGAGTCACATTTCTCAGAGAAGACCGGGATATACAAGAATATTTTTTATTTATGAAAGTCGATATACATGCTGTGCCAATCTTCTGCTGCAAGCTGCAGCATGGACTTGTTCACGGGGAGATCTGTGTTCACATGTTAACCTCAACTCCTCAAATTATCATTTCCCCACTTGAGCCAAGTTGAGAGTTGAGACTTTGAGACAGTGACTCCAGAGAATTGTATCATGATATGATATACAGTTCAGTTCCAATTCAAAGTCTGCTATGAGCAACGCAAGCAAAGTACAGTGGGTTCAGCAATGATTTAGCTATGATGTTACCGGAGCTTCAGGAGAAAAAATAAACAAAGAAAAAACTATGTTATCTTGATCACAGACATGAATGAAACAGGAACAAAACCAAATACTGTTCTCTTTTCTTAGGAATGAAAAACCTATTTATGTGGTTGGTTGTTACTGGTTGCCCTTGCATTCAGTTCACACGGGATCTAGTATTTATCCATCTGAAAGAAATGAATACCCAAGCAGCGCAGGACCAGGCAAAGGTAGGACAGAGTAGAGAGCAGCAGCACATGTGACAGGTGGGCCAGACAGACTGTAAAGGTAGGTGTCCATCACGTACTTGTTCCCAGCAGCAACAATCTCGATCCCACATGATAAACGATCCTCCCTACAAAGTCAAGGCCCATCTCTGCTTGCTTTGACAACATCTACAGTGTTGATTTCATCAACACCAATAATAAACTAATTGGAGAAGAAGAAAATAGCTTCTTCCCAGTACACATGGCTGCTAGCATAGAGATTGAGGCTACACCAGTATAAAAACCTCATCGCCTTGTTGGGACCGAGGCAGAGCAAGACCAAGAAAGGAGATCACAGTATATAGTAATAGTACTTGGTGAGGAAGAGAGGGGAGGGATGATGGAGGTTGTGGCGGAGCCGACGTGGGATCAGTTCAAGGAGGAGGTGGAGATCATGGAGGAGGGAGACGCCGGTGCTGGTGAGCTTCTGACGAGGGAGATCAAGAGGAGGCTGGACCAGGCCCATGCCCAAGCACATGAGAATGGAAATGGGGATGCCAATGGAGGAGAAGGAGAAGAGGAGCTCAAGCCGGCAGAGGAGGAGGAGGAGGAGCAGGACAAAACTATCGTCTTCGATCCAGCTAAAGGTGACAACTTTGTTTTGTTTCTTCTACACCTCTTTCCTTCGTTCCTTCAATCCTCTGTTTTAGATGAACTGGACTGGCTCCTGCTTTAATTAGTTTCTTTCTCATGGGAAGAAGAAGATAAGAACGAAATTTAGTTGAAGGGCCCATTTTCTCTTGACTAGAACTGTTCCCCTCTTGATGGATATGGAGGCTGCATTTTTTCTGTAGAAGAGAGCTCCTATTGCATTTTATCTCTACTTGCTACCGCTTCTTTGGTCCATTTCTGGCAATCAATAATTCATGTGATGGAAAAATGGAATCTTCTTCAACAAGATCGTATACCTATTGGATGGAGCTTAGTGTTTGGACCAGAATAGTGGGGAGTTTACTGTTATTGTTTCTGTTCCCTCGGTTACCTGAGATGCAGTGATTACTATTGCCTTTGGTTTAGAGAACAGGAAAAAAAAGACAGCTCACATGGAAAACACATGCTAAACACGGATCATTTATCAGGACAGAGATGTCAGATAGTGATGGGTACCAACATCCCTGCCTGCCTTCCAACTCTTGCTTTGATTGGGCTACAGATCCCTCTCATCCAATCTAATCTAGGCATCACTCAAAATTACCTAGGAGAAATTTGCTGACCACTCAAAACAATGAAAGGTAGCCAGTAGCCTTCCACAGCAGATGATGAGGGTGACCTGAAGGCTCCTTGATTCCTAAAAAAATCTTAAAAGTTTATCGTTGAGTTGTGAGCTAGAATAGAAAGCTCTGCTCTCTTTCATTAGACTTAGACACCAATTTTCACTTTGTGGTCGTTTGATAATGTAGTAAAGTTAGCTTTCTGTTGCTTTACTGAAGGGCTATGGAAGTGCCGGCACTGCGATTGGACGTACCGCTTGGCTAGTCCATGCGAAAACGATATCCTAAATCATCGAGGATATCACCAACAAATTGAACGGAATCTTGAATCGTTAGTTCAGAAAGAACCATCCTACGGTTCACTGAACAAAGGTTAGTGTCGACACCGAATAATATGGTAAAAAAGATGTTGGATAGCAGTGGTTACCTTGAGTTTATCTAGGATAACTGCACTTTGTTCCTTTGAATTTCTTGTCATATTTTTATTAAAGGTTGTTGCTGCACAAAATGGTCTCATGCCAAAATAAAATAAGAAGCTGCCAATCTCCAAAAAAAACATAAGAAGTTGCTTCAAAACGTCTGAATGAGTACTGATATTGCTTGTTTTTTGTTTTTTCAGTTCCTGATATCATTGCTGAAGTAAGTGCCAGATACCTGGTACGATCTGATGCTGAAGAGGAGGACACATCTGAAACTCCGAGTCCAAAGGGCGAAGAGCTTGAAGCACATGAAAATGACAGTGCTGAAGAAACTAATCACAGTCCAAGCAACGGCAAGTTAGAAAATGGATCACACTCCAATGGTTCACACCAGGACTCCAACGGCGCCGAACCTGAGATAGCATACATGTTTAGAATCGACAAAACTGAAATTTTCCCAGCTGAAGTTAGCAAGGATGAAGATGTCACCGAGGCTCAACCGAAAGAAAATGGTTCGCACTCGAACGGTTCATACCAGCTCTCCAACGGCGCCGAACCTGAAATACCATACATGCTTCAAATCGACAAAACTGAAATTTTCCCAGCTGAGGTCAACAAGGATGAACACGTCGCCGAGGCTCAGCCCGAGATCGAAGAGTACGATCTCGAGAAGATTTTGGACAAGCAAGAAACTCATGACCTTTACTGTCCCAACTGCAAGTCGTGCATATCTCGGAGGGTGATCCTGAGGAAGAGGAAAAGGACAGTGAGACCAGCGACACCTGATGAACCGCCAAAGAGACCGCATACTGAAGTAGTGCCTCCTGCTCCTGCACCTGGAAGTGATGAGCCAGAATCACCTGACGTGTTCAGATGTTTGTCGTGCTTCTCTTTATTCATTCCAACAGGTATGAGTCAATTGTAGTTTCAATATACCTTTGCTTGTACAGACGTTGCTTGAACATTTTACTTTCGATCAAATGGTACCGGCTTAACTTGTTGTTTTCACCAGGATGTAATTTCAACATTTTCCGTGTATTTGGAAGGCGCGACCAACAGGTTGATATTCTGCCACCTCCTGCATCAGAGGACATGCCTCCATCTGAGAATTGCACAAGTTGGCTTCTGTCTTGTTTCCAGCCAGGAGATAGCCCAAACCCAGCTGCTGCCGGTATGTAACCTATGTTCTTCTCCTGATCAAGTTTAAAAACATACATACTTATTTCTTAAATGTGTTTTTAGAGAATGGTTATTTTTTTAGTTGCCTTGCAATTAATGCCTAACTTCAGCTGAACAATTGAACATATTGCAGATTCACTACAGATTCCACTGTTAAATGATGCAGCGACTTCCGGTGATACGGCTACCTCAACAACTGAAACTACCGCAATTTATGTGCATAATCATGACACAGTTATAAAACCAGAGCAGTTGACTGATGAATCATCTTCTTCAACACAACAAACCACTACTACGACAACTAGTCATGACACAGTTGCAAAACCAGAGCAGTCGACAGATGAATCATCTTCTTCAACACATCAAACCACTACTACAACAACCACCACTACAACCACATCGTCTACGACCACGTCGGCAGCAGCCAGCACATCATCTCACACGGCGACTGCTACAGGTACGTCTTATGCCACATTGTTTTTTATTTATTCATAATTTATTACTTTATCGGTGATAATCTGCAATGACTATATTTGACAAATATTCCAAAGAAGAGTTGATAGTTTATCGAGGACTAGTATGCTATTTAGTTGATTGGAGTAACAAAAAAAAGAAACATCGCATGCAGGAATCTTTAACACCGACGTAATGGAAGTGATAACCGGTGAAGTTCATCCTTCAAAGCTTACTGGTGGTGCTGTCATGGGTGCAACTCACCACCTACTTGGCCAAGAAGGTAGGTCTAATTAGTAAGCATGAGCTACTGTTTCGTGTTATATAGAGTTGCATCCTGATGGTAGAATTTTGTTTCCAGATGTTCAAGGCCCTGCAACGCCAAACTTTGAGAATGGCCCATTTTCCAGCCATGAAACTCATACATCAGGGTTCAAGGTCGACATCTCAAATGTGACGCATGTCGTACCAGGTGTGCTTTATTTCCCTTTTAGACTTATGATCCAACAGTGGTTATCTCCAAAAATTAATCAACATAAGTTTGACAACCACACGCCTATGAGTGCATGCAAGAAAAGCATCTCCTTCAAATATCATCTATAGTAAATGCATAGATATTCCAGAATAACGCCACAGAAGGTCATACTGATTTCATCAATAAATCTTGGAGAGCAAAAAGCTCAGAAATTTGTCCCCTCCGTCTAGTGCCATCTGAATGTCCTTTTTTTACAAGTCTGTATCTCTCCTGTGTATCTGATGACCAAGTGTTTCTTGTACCAGGTATCATATCGAGGGGGGATATGCCAACTTCGCCGCATCCTCAAGCAGCAGGTCCACCTCACCTAGCAATACCAGTCCCTGAAGATGTGAATATAGCTGCTCCTAGACCAGAGCAGAGGGATGACTGGGACATACTGAAAGCCATAGTGTACGGAGGCCTAGTCGAATCAATCACCAGCCTCTCCGTTGTCGCAGCAGCAGCATCCAGTGGTGCCAAAACATGTCAGTTACTCTCTCCAGCATCCACATGTTTGCTTAATTAATATCACTATTTTGACAATGATATATATTTTGCTTCATCAAATGAAATTCTTGTTTTCTCTTTCCTGCAGTGGATATATTCATCTTGGGCATAGCCAACCTTATCGGGGGACTTCCTCTCATTTTCCACAATGTAACAAACATCTCTCCTAGCTCAATTTCACACTGCCTTCAGTGATCATTACAGAGAACTCACCCACAAACTTCAAGAACTAACATATCCTTCCTCATCCATAACAGATCGCAGATCTAAGAGAGATCCAAGACGTAGACGGGGAAGACGAGCAAGTCGGCCACTACTGGCTGCAGCTCGGAAGGCGATCAAAATCCCAGCTCCATATGTTCATGGCACTGCTATCATACATCGTCTTTGGGCTGCTTCCACCAGTCCTCTACGGGTTCTCGTTCCGCGAGAGCAACAACAGGGAGAACAAGATGATCACAGTGGCCGCTGCGTCCTTGGCCTGCATTGCCCTGCTAGCACTCGGGAAGGCGCATGTCAAGAGCAGATCCAGGACCTACTTCAAGACCCTCATGTACTACCTGACGATCGCCGTGAGCTGCTCCGGGCTTTCGTACGTCGCCGGCGTGCTGATCACCAGGCTTCTGGTGAGCTTTGGCATCGTTGACCAAGGTGGTGCATCAGCTGCTCGTGCTCCTCCAAGTCTGCTGTTTCCGCATGCACTGGGTGCAGAAACGTCTGCCTGGGCCTCGTTCTGAAGTTCGAAGTTCCTGTGAACAACGGTGCAAGAAGTGAAGACATGGATGATGAGTTCAAGAGAAATTCCCTGAAGTTTTGAGTTGATAGCTGTCGATTTGTTGTAATTTTGCAGTATCGTTAAGTTTTGATGCTTTTCTTGACGACCTTTGTCAGTGAACTTATTACTTATGTCCCTAGTATCAGTTAGTAGTACTTTTGAGCAGGAATAGCAACCAGTTCAGTCTTGCCCTCTTTTCTATTAAAGATTGTTCAAGTTCTGAAGCAAGCAAATGAATAAAGTACACGGATAGACACATCTGCATAATGCATTAGGTTATTTCGTCTCGAATTTGCATATCAAATTACTGCGAGCAAGTATCTCTCATTTGTCTGTTTCTTTTTCATATGCAGCCTCAGAACAGGTCCAGAGTAATGCGATATACTTACTCGCAATGTACGGGCGGAAGTTCCATCGCCGCCCGCGCCTCCTCCTCCCTCCAATCCCCTCGCCGCCGCCGCCGCCGCTCCTCCCGTGGCCGTTTCCACGGCGGTTCAGGTGACGGCGCACTGTTTATGACAGCTCCGCATGGCGGCGCAGCGGCGTCGCTTCCTCCATCCGGTGGTGCTACTGCTGTGTGACCTCGGCCTCTGTTTCCGACGGCCCGATGGTGCGGCTCCGGTTCCCATCTGTGTTGCGAGGTGGCGGTCGGGGTCGGCCTGCTCCCGGCGAAGGATTCGGGGCCGGGCCGGGCTCCCCTCGGGTAAAAGATTGTCGCCGAAGGTTGTCTGGTCACCCTCGTGGACGTGGCGCAGGAGCTGGACACCAACACGGGCCCTTTCCCGCGCGGGCAGGCCGCCCCTGATTTCTACACCGCTGCCTTGGAGTTCATCGACTTGACACCCAGCGGACGGATCAACATGGAGCTGATCTACAATGTCAAAAAAAAAATGGAGCTGAGAACCTGCCTATGCCAAGATGGTTAAGTGGGTGGTTATACCTCAGCCATCAGAGTTTAAATCCTAGATTTGACATTGGTATTTCTCATTTAGGCGGAATATTCTTCAGTGGGAGACGACGTAGCGGCGTCTGTGCTGACTTCGTCAATCTCAAGACCCGCGTTGTACTGTTTTTCGCAAAAAAAAAAAGGAAAAAAAGAAACATGGAGCTGACCTACAAAAATGATTAGATACAGCATGTGGCACTCCCATGACATCCGTTGCTCAATTTGTCTTCCCCTTTGCACCTTTTACTAGAACCTGCAACCAGTGGTTACTTTAACATCTTCTTGAAGAACAAGTTTCAGTCTCTTGCTGCCTGTTGCAGCCAGGTTGTTGTTCAAATTCTCCAAATAATCCACCCACACCGATGAAAGAAAATACACCAATTAATTTCAGACTACATCTCAAAATATGAGTAAACACTGTTATCTCTCAAATAAGAGAGTAGATGGACATCGTCTTACAAACCATCGCGGTCTTCAGACCACAATATCTATGGCGAAACTACAATTCCAACTACGTCGTTCAGATTGGCACCTATATACAGATATCCTGAAGCTAAGAGAGCTTCACAATGAAGACCAAGCACTAAGGCCGAGAGGATGACCGACAGGAAATGGTAAGCTCTGTTCTCAATTTCGCAGATCTTGCTATTGTTTCTGAGCAGGCTCTGCGGTCCAGTATGTCTTGACAGCCACAAGGATCTTCTCAGGGTTGAATGGCCCAGATTCATGATCCATGATCTGGCTCTTCCATCTCATGCCTTCGGTGATAACTTGTATCTTCACCAACATCTCCACGGTGTCCCGGAATATCACCGTTCCTTCAGGCCTCAGAACCCGGTCCATCTCCAGTAGAATGTATGTAATGTCACACCTGCAAGCATTGCACCATTGTTCAGAATTTTAGCTAGATAATAATCATTAGTCTCTTTACTTGCTTAATCTGAACTTTCTTATAGCAACCTAAATGCAAGCAAACGCAGCAAGTCTTTGATTATTTTCATTACCTATCTTGATAAAAGCTGAATACTTTATCAGCGTGGATGAGGTCATATGTCCTCGGATACGTCGAGAAAGCCTCACACCAGTCGTGGTATGTTCCAATGAACCCCCGCTCGTAGATAACACCGAGGGTGTCGCGAGCAGAGCCTGCAGGCACTACGTTCATCACCCAGAGTGGACAGTTCATCAGCGCAGCTGCAAAACCACCCATCCCTGCATCCATGTCCATCACGTTCCTGTATCGCCCCTTGGCCAGTGGTGGAATCAATTTCTTGTAGTATTCCACTCTCTCTGCCCACAACTTGTTGTCCTCTTGGAACTTCTCAGTTGTGAGGCCCGATACTGAACCTTGGGTTATTCTTGGGGGAACTGCGAATGCTCTTTTTGGCCATTTCTCGAGAGCTCCACCACCCACTTCTTCTAAACTCTTAACATCCGGGAGAGGAGATATGCATGCCTCCATCTTCTTGTACCTATGCAGTCACACAGTCAGTTTGTTTTGTGATCAAGAAATAATAAAAGAAGGCACTGTGGTGATCTTGGGGTATCTATCTATGAATGTACTAGTGGGCTACTAGGTTTCCAAAATGGCGAGTTATTGCATTATGAAAAAAAAAGCCATAGAAAGGATTGTATATGTTTCCTAAACTATCAGTTAAGATATACCAGACACTTAAGTTCACTTAAGAAAACACCACTCAGAACAGTTGTAGGCAAACATGCTCAATTACTTTGTTTTTCACTTTTTCAACGGACAAGAAATTCAGGCTATTATTATGAAGATCAGGTTGGTCAAAACATTATCTTTAACCAGGCTCTCTAGTTCAGAGCAGCCAGAAAGAAAAGTAAATCTGTGTTTAAACAAAAAAAAACTTCTGAAAGTACAGATAATGAGGTACTGCAAGTGTGCAACTATAGTTGTCATAGGCTAGCATAGCAGAACTCTTACCAAGCAGAGTCCACATCACTGCTATTGCAAATCTGTGGAGTTTCTTCGACCTTCCGACTGATAGCACATTCCATGTGGTTGATCGGTTTCTGCCATATAGCAAGATCATCTTTCTCCACTACCTTCTTCCAGCAGAGGCGCTTTGCTAAGTTCTCAATCTCATCTTGCACTTGGTTCAGGTCCTCTTCTGTTCTTTGCCACCCCTTGGCGTGCCTCTTCCAATGGATTGGAGGTCCAGAGAGGATCCAGTAGCCTCCCGGTCTAAGAACTCTGTCTACTTCAATCAGATACATGCCACCTGTTGAGAACAACCATGAGATGTAAGCTCTATTATACATTCACTGAACATGAATTAAACATACATGTAACTAAAAATCTGTAACAACAACATCAAAGACCTACCGAGCTTGTTCCATGGGATCAAACACCTAGAACAGTGTGCCATGTCAAATGCTCTAGCAGGGTACGGGATTCTATCAGTTGCAATCACTCCAATCATGGCTGGCACCCCCCGTTCTAAGGCAAACTGCACCTGTGCCTCATGTGAATCCCTTGGTGCAAATGACATGGTGATGACGCCCCTCTTAAGAAGAAAAGCACCCCAACTTGCAACCTGGACAACAGCCAGAGCACTTTCATCCTTAAATCTTAAAACCTTTAGAGATAAGATAAAATATAATTGAAGTTAATGAAGCCACTCACCCCACATCCAGTATCAAGGGCAGTCCTGATGTTGCCGTCAGTTAATGGTATGAGGGCATTGATATCATCGATATAAGCATCAGCACCATGCGGGAACATCGTGCCACCACCAGGGAATCTAAACTGGTCCCCCTCAACCTGAATCCAGTTCTGGACAGCCTTCTCAATACTCAGCTCCCGGTGAGGAATGTTATCATACCAAGCATAGTCCCGACTCTGCGGCCACTTGAAGGGGTTCTTATAGTTTGGGGGTGCAGGGATCAAGCACCGAATCAGGTCATGTTTCTTAGGGCAGTGCCTCTCCCTGTACTGCATCATTGCCTTTGGAAATTTCCTTGCCCTCCTTGGATCATGGCAAGGGGTATACTCGCTGTACTTGAGCTGGCAAGGCGGGATTTTCTCCGGTGCAAGCGTCGACAAGTTGAAGCCCACCACCTGGTGGTGGGCTTGAAAATCAAGAGGTGCACCTGATGGCCGCACTGATGGGGTGCTGGAGGCGTGCGGAGCAGCGTCGTCGCACTGGGTTCTAGTGTATACAAGGGAGGGCTTTATATTATTCGAGGAGGTTCCTTGCCAGGCACCTAGAATGTATGCGGTGGCACAGAGGCCGATCACGCCTATCGTCAGCGTCACACGCATCCTCTGGAGCTCTGGATGGCGGATCCCGCTCTGTTCTTTCACCATTGGACCTGCAAGAAGCAGCGGCTCAGAACATATGAATATGGTTATGTGGAGCGGTGCTAACATATGGCAGGGAAGTAAAACTAACTGAGCATGTGATTGCAGAAAAAGAGCAACTTGAGGTCATCCAGAACTCTGAAAGATTACGAGAATGCTAATTTTGGCAACTACAATAATGAGAACTGCAGTTGTAGAAAGTTATACAAAGGAAGACTCTACTGCTATCAGTACCATCATCCTCAATTATCTGTCACTCTTTCTTGACAGCATAAAAATGCAGTGATGTGCAAATAATGAGAGGGATTTCAGGTACAAAGTAGACATGAATAAAGGAGAGTGCAGATATGCCTTTCGAACCAAATGAACAAAGTAAAGAACCTGCAAAGAAAGAAAGAACCAGCACAGCTTTTGGGACTGAGCGTGCGGGAACTAGAATCAAAACCAAGACTCCTCTCCTGATTTTCTCTACTGAATTAACCGTCTAATTGCCCGCAGGAACTAGGAGCAAAAGAATAACGTCCTTCTCCAGGAGGCGGAGGGGTGGAAATAATCCCAATCTGCAGTTGCAAGACCTCATCCCAACAAAACACAAAGAATGGATTGGATACCTGGAACCTCTCTCCCGGTGGCACGGATAGAAAGAGGGTGTGAGGTGATGCTTGGTTACCGCTTCTCTTGTGAGGATCCAACTGCGCACACGGGATTCAGACACAAATATGGGGAATTTGCTCTCGATACTCTTTATTTCCAGAGGGATGATAGAAGTCTCAGCGATACAGAAGAGGAACAAACCCTAGCTAGGCTAAACTAAAAGTAGATAGCTTGTTCTTTCTTAACGAATCTCTACCTGTCCTCCAGCTTATAACGTGCTAGCGAGCTTTACAGCTAGAGAATTACAGACATGGTTCCGAAGAAGACAAACAGTAAAAGGGGAAAAGCATCTCAGCCGTTCTTTTGCGTAACCCTTCAAGCTTCCATCACAGCCATCCATTAACTGTCGCCCTTGTGATGCCAATCTTCAGGTGTAAGGCAGGACAGGGTCCTGACAGTGCCCCTCTCTTCAGCAACACCTTGCCCTCAAGGTGAAAAAGAAGGAAAGGTCTTGGTGATGAACGGTGCATCTTGCCAGGTAGCATCCTCTTCAGCGAGATTCTCCCAGTGGATGAGCCATTGTGCTGCCTGCTGACCTTGTCGTTGGATTATGCGACGCTGGAGCACTGCAAGTGGAGTGGTTTTAATCCTGCCATCGGCTGTGACCAGATGTACATATTGCAAGGGAATTGCATTGTTTCCCAGTTGCTGTTTCAGCTGGCTAACATGGAAAATATGATGGATTTCTGCCTGATCTGGGAGTTGAAGCTTGTATGACAACTCGCCCACGCGCTGTAAAAATCTGTAAGTGCCATAGTATTTCGAGCGTAGCTTCAAAGAACCACGAAGTCCAAACACATTTTGTCTGTATGGCTGGATTGTGATATGAACCATGTCACCAACTTGGAAGGAGCGTTCAGAACGTTTCTGGTCAGCGAAAAATTTCATCCTGTTCTGAGCTTGTGTCAGGTTTGCTTTCAGACGAAACATTATTTTTTATCTGTCAGTGAGAGTTGTATGAGCCTCAGCTGACGTCGAAGATGGAATAGACAGTTCACCAATTTGGGAAGGTGGATATCCATATAGAGGCTGCAAAGGTGTGACTTTCAGCGTTGTATGATATGAGGTATTGTACCAATACTCAGCGAGAGAAATCCATTTCATCCATGTCTTGGGGTGCTGGAAAGCCATGTTGCGCAAATATGCCTCAAGGCATTGGTTCAAGCGTTCGGGTTGGCCGCCCGTCTTCAGGTGGTGAGCTGTACTGAGATGAACTTCCACCTGTAGTGCCTTGAACAGAGCCTCATTGACTTTGCTCGTGAATATTTTGGTCAGCCTGTCAACCACGACTAGTATCATCTCTTTTCCTTCTGAATTTGGCAGGGCTTCGATGAAGTCAAGGCTCACATGGGCCCAAGCCATATCTAGTAACTTGATGGGTTTCAGCAATCCCGGTTTCATCACATGCTCAGGTTTTGTGAGTTGGTAGGTTAGACAAGCAGCAACAATTTGTTCCACATGCTTCTTCATGCCCGGCCAATAGAACAAGCGCTTCAAACGATGATAGGTTGCTCGATTTCCAGAATAACCTCCCAGGGTTGAGTTGTGCAAATTATGGAGTAATGTGTCTCTCAAATTGATGCTAGCTCCCACATAAATTTGGTTCTTGTATTTGAGAATACCATCTGTTAATGTAAAGTTTGGAGAGGAAGAAAAATCTGTAGCAAGTTTCTTTAGTAGCTTTGTACTGTCCTCATCATTTTCATAATTGGGTTTTATATCATCGAACCAAGCTAGTGTAACAGTAGTCACCAATGAATGCAGAGCAACATCAGGTGTGTCTCTACGTGACAATGCATCAGCAATAATGTTCTCTTCCCCCTTTTTATATTCAAGCACATAGTCGAATTCCAGAAGTTTCAGCAAGAGTTTATGTTGAATGCCTTCTGTCAAGCGTTGGGTTGCCGTGTGTTTCAGATTTTGGTGATCAGTTTTCTCAATTAATTTATTCCCCAACAGATAGTGGCGCCATTTCTTGATTGATTCGAAAATGGCCACTGCCTGCTTCTCATAAACTGATTGTGCTGCTGCTTGTGGACCAAGTCCTTTGCTGAAAAATGTTATAGGCTGGCCACGCTGCATCAAAACTGCACCAATGCCATTTCCACACGCATCAGCTTCAATGGTGAAAGGCAAGCTGAAGTCTGGTAAGGCCAAGACAGGGCTAGTCGTCATTGCAACCTTCAGTTTCTCAAATGCTGCAATTCGCTCAGTTCCTTGTTCTGTTTGTGCTTGAACTGGTACGTGGTTATTGCCTGCAACTTGCCTCTGCCAAGTATAAGTTGGATAGGTCTGAAATCTGTTCCTGTAGTTGTCTGTAGGAGCAACTGTTTTCTTGGAATTAGCTGATTTTTCATATACTTTAGAGTACCAGTAACACTCCAACAAACTATTTGGTCGCTGGCCACACACATCGTGCTTGATTTCTGGTTTAAGACCCCCAATGTAACAGTTGAGCAGAAAATTTTCCTGTAGATAAGGATGATCAATTTTTACTAGTGATACACACTCCTCAAACTTGTCAATGTATTGACTGATTGTTTCAGTTTGTCTGATGTTTTGCAGCATTTCGACTGCTTCATGACCATTGGCTTCAGTAAATCTGTCGGCAATGAGATTGCAGAATTGTTGCCAGGTCACCATCTGCCATGGCACGCATATGTTTTTAAGCCATGTCGATGCTCTTCCTTGGAAATGTCCAGCAGCCAAATTCACCCACTGATCATATGGAGCTCCTGACATATCAAAGAACTTTTCGCAAGCAATTAAGCATTTAATCGGATCATCTCCTGATAATAAAGGTATTTCTAGCATTGGTCCTTTCAAAACTGCTTCATCATAGTATGATGCATCTCCATGTTGCGTGGCAAAGGTATGCCTCTGGTCTGTATAAAGCTGTATTACAGACTGATATACTGACGGTGGTATGTTTCCATTGATGAATTGCCCGGCCACCGGATTGTCAGGGTGTGGGGAAATATACTGTGGTGCATACAGTGCAGTGTAATGACCAAAATTACCAGTGAAAGCCTGCTGTTGAGGTGGCATTTGTTGCATCGAGTAGGGTGGTTTAGGTAGTAGAGTGGGTGGGTTTAGGGTGGGTACTGTCGGGGGTGAGATACGAAATTGTCCAGCAACCGCATTTACATCTTGTGGGATGGATGTCAGTATACTTTCAGTCAATACAGCTGTTTGCCCTGCCTTAGTGACTGAAACTGGTGTTGTTTGCATGCTAGAAGTACTGCTAACGTGGTGAAAGGCTGACTGTAAATATGTTACAGGTAAGTGAGGTGCTTTCTGATCCGATAAGATACCTGACATTGGCTGCTTCTGAAGTTGTGTTGATGCAGACGCACTGGGATCAGTTGTTGGAGGTGATACACAAAGTTGTCCCTGAGCAGCAGCATTTTCTTTTACAGCAGTCACAACGGTGCTTTCAGTCAATATTTGTTGTTGCTTATCTTTCTTTTCCAGTTGTGAAGAACCTGATGTATCAGTCGCTGGTGGTGTCGAAGGAGCTGTTTGCTGGAGAATTTGTTGAAGAAGACCATGCAGGTTCGTTTCCATGTTGCTCAACTTCTTGTCCATCAAGGGAATCGCGGTCAGATCGTTCTTGATCTGTTGAACCTCTTGCTTGAGTTGGTGTAAATCAGTCAGTTCATCACGAAGTCCCGCCATTTCCTCTTGTAGCTTGTTGATCGCCTGCTGTCCCTTGAGGCGTGTGCCTTCCGCCATGGATTTAGATCGGTGTGTGTCTCGGGGATTTTACAGGTGGGCCAACCCGATCAAGCTCATCGTACCACTCGCCGCCGATGAAGCACCGACCCAGCGGGATGAGGAATTTTACCACGGAAACGGTGTGTTCCCGCAACCCCACCCAGAACCGGATCTGCTCCCGAAGGTCTCCGCCGCCACCACAGCTGCCGCGCCGCCGCCTAGAACAGGGAGGGAGAGGTGGGAAAACAGGTGAAATCCCGATCCCCTTCGCTCTCTGCTCGATCCGCCGCCGAAGAACGTCTGGCTCTGATACCCTTGTGAGGATCCAACTGCGCACACGGGATTCAGACACAAATATGGGGAATTTGCTCTCGATACTCTTTATTTCCAGAGGGATGATAGAAGTCTCAGCGATACAGAAGAGGAACAAACCCTAGCTAGGCTAAACTAAAAGTAGATAGCTTGTTCTTTCTTAACGAATCTCTACCTGTCCTCCAGCTTATAACGTGCTAGCGAGCTTTACAGCTAGAGAATTACAGACATGGTTCCGAAGAAGACAAACAGTAAAAGGGGAAAAGCATCTCAGCCGTTCTTTTGCGTAACCCTTCAAGCTTCCATCACAGCCATCCATTAACTGTCGCCCTTGTGATGCCAATCTTCAGGTGTAAGGCAGGACAGGGTCCTGACATCTCTTCTCCCTTAGCAAGCTCTAGGGGACGGCGGCGGCGGCGGCGCACTTTCCCCTGGGAAACTGGCAGTACCCGGTAGAGTCCTGGGTACTGCAAGTTAGTGGCGGCGATGGACGGCAGAGGATTAAAGTGCAAAACATGATTCCATATTCCATCCTCATCCATGTGTTTTTGGATCTTTGTAAGGAAATTTGTTTTTAGTTAGTTATTACGTCAAGTTTATCTAGGGGTAGAGGACGGGCCAGTGGTCCGATGGTAGCGTTCGGCGGTGGCCAACCTACCCGCCCAGGATCAACTCCCAGCGGGAGCATATTTCCAGGGTGCCTCACCTTGCTGCCTCTCAACGTCATGCGTCACAGGCGAGATCGATGTGCCCATCGGTCACCGAAGCACTGGTCTTCGGATAAGTCTCTCAGGACGTGTTAGGAGATATAGGATGTAGATCTAGTTTAGACACATAGGTGGGGTGTGCGTGTGGTGTGTGTTCCTGTGTGTCTGATCAGATACTACAACTTGTATACTCAGAGAGGCCTCAAAAAAAAGTTTATCTAGGGGTACTTTTATCTCTGGCCATGGGTGAGCTCGGCCCAAACAACACCACAGATTTCGCTCAGGGCATGTATAATGGTTGATATAACAGCTTTATTTACAATAAACCTTTTTTTAGTCTTATAACCCAAATCCCTAAATACGTGGTGAGAGAGATGTTGCTAAGATATGATCTCTTATCTAAGAGAAGGCAAATATCTTTTTTTGTTTCTCTCTTCCAACTCAGCAATTATCCAACGTGGCAAGGTAAAGATATCACCATTGTACATGCTCTTACTTTTCTTTCACTATAGGAGGCATACTAAGAACTTCTCCAACCGGACCCCCACTTCCCTCCTATACTAGTTCGGACACGGTCCGCACAGAAAATGTCCACCTAACTGAATCATCAAACTCAGCCTAACTATTTGGGTTGTCCGGTAACTCTCATAACCAGCCTATATATGGAGGGGAATGGGGTTGCTCAGACGCAACTGGACACTGCCGCTACGTCAAATATGACTGTTTGGACCCCCAATCGACCCAAATAGCTCTTAATTCACCGCCCTCTCTCGCCATCGTCGTAATTCTCCAGCCACCCCTACAATTCTTCCTAGAAAGTTGATGAGAAGGAAGCTGTCGTGGACCTTGTGGAGAAGGACGGCTCGTCCGATTCGATGTAGCATAGGTCATTGACGGAGCTCAAGCCAGAGAGCATGGACCGGAAGGGTAGGCGCGCTCGGCAGCGCGTCCGTGGATTCCGGAAAAGCTTCACACGGGAGGAGGAAAACTACGCGTCCCCGGATAGGCATGCGACTCTCCCCAACTCCAACGAGCGCTGCGAAAGTCCGTACGGCTAAAGTTTTTTTTTATCCATATGCATTATTTAGGATAATTTTAGGATCATACCTTAATTTTCATACATGCTTAGGACTCGTTTATGATGGATCTCATCAATAATGGCCAAGATCCTACAACTTTTGAGATTGATGATACCGCACCCCCTCCTTTTAATGTTGGACAATCATCTGACACTCAAAAAAAGATAAATTGTTATGCATAACTTGGTTAGCCATGAGCATGGAACATATAAGTGGAACCGAGCAAAAGGGGTCAAGATATTGGGGTACAATCCACTAATTTTTTCATGAGCACAAGCACTATATGGAGCGGAATACAATCAATTCCACTCGCAAATGAAGTCTGTCTCCAACATAGATGGGCCACGATCCAAGAATTCGTGAACAAGTTTTGTGGTTTTTATGTATAAAGTGAAGAATAGGAATCAAAGTGGTGTTGTCGTCGCTGGCCATGTAAGTCTTGCTTGCATGTTATCAATGCTATTGTTTCCTTGCCTTTCATTGCATTGTGTTAAATATATCTTGTTTGCTAGATGTGGTTGGCCGCCACTTTGTATCATCGTTGGATCGAATTTAATGGGAAACCAAAGTGGTGCACCCTCTTTGAGAATCTAAAAAATCCCATAAAGAAGATGAAGAACAACGATGGATCTGGCTCCAATCTATCTATTGGAGTACATGATGATGATGCGGTGGTAGACGGGCAAGCGTCCATTTAAAATAGGAAAATGCATTCCATGATATAAGGCATATAAATTTAGTCAAAAGTCAACACATAGTAAGTTCGGCAAATAGACAAAAATATACACATTTAGAATAACAAAGTATAATCAATAGAATCAACAAAGAATATATATTCATAGTATGTTTACTCAATCTTGTAAATGTTCATATTTGTGTCTATAAGATTAACCAAAGTTACACTACGTTGACTTTTGACAAATTAAAATACGTCTTATTTTGAGAAACAAGGTAGTATGATGGGTAGGAGGTGGGAGGAGGAAGGGTGGTGCGTGATGACACAACAAGAAAATGTGGACCACGTGGACGTATATTTTCTCCACCAAAGGGGAGACCTTAAAACAATTGGAGGAGAAAAGAGATGAGAGAGGTATAAACAATTCTTGGATGTGCAAGGGAGAGAATGGAGTTTGACCGACAAAGGCTCCATGAGAGGATGAAGTTGGGGAGGGCGAGGATGGAATTGGAGAAGCATGATAATTTGATGAAAATGGACTTGGAAAATACATATATAAAATGAAGCCCTTGGGCTTGAGAAGGAGAAAATTAGTCTTGCAGGATTCACAAAGGAGTGAAGAATCATGTTTTAAGACGCTAGCCTCTTGGATGATGAGAGTGCAAAGTGGGTCATGCATATGAAGTAGAAGATGCTAGATCTTGGATGATGAGAGTGCAAAGTAGCCGTGTGAGGGAACACCATGATAGATGTCGTGGTTGGGGATGCCGGTGTCGAGGTAGCCACATGAGATGTCGTGTGCGCAAAGCGCGTTGTAAGAATGAAGGATACGCGTTGAGGCAGTCTTTGAGGATGTTTACACAGTCCAAGCCGTCGAGAACTCGGCGCGACCCTAGTTGAACCAGACTCGCATCAGGAACGAATGTATACTTTGGTTTTGTCAGAACTGGGTACACAAAGAAGAAATTTGTGATGCGGTCGAGGCAGTCGTAGAGGAGGTTGTCGATATCGATGAGGAGTGGAAGCCGATGAAGAAGAGGCGTTGACCCAAGATTGTCGAAACCGGGGATGCGTCAGGGATGAAGGTACGTTTTTGTGTTGCCAGTACCGGATCTGTGAGGACATGGACCATCATGAAATTGCAGTGGATGAAGATGTAGAAGGCGGAGAACCCGGTGGTGGCCTAGAGAGGCCATGTTGGACGCCTATAAAGTGCGCCGACAGCACTCAAAACCTGACGGCTTGATCAAGACCCATGGAAGCTGACGACACCACGCCTAGGGAGGCGGCGCGGTGGTGGCCATGGACATGTCTAATCCTATAACACAAAGTCGTTGTACATTTGGCTCTGCATGGATGCCAGCCCTTCCGTTTTGTGACCGAGATTTCAGAATTATATTATCTATCAACAGCTGCTATACAATTTACTAACTGGCTCAAGGGTGGAAATTGACAAGACTGTACTTTTCCTTTTGGGATATACAGAATAGTATCTTTCCTTCAACTTCTCCCAGTGCATACCTTGGAGAGATCAGGCAAAATCCATTTACTTGGTTACTATACAAGTCTGCCAAAGCTGTGCTCAGAATTCATCAGCGTTCTCTACCTTTTGGTCTATCCTAATACTATGCTCCAGCAGACTATCCCAACGGCTTTTGAGGATCTCGCACGCATCTGTACATGGAAGAGCTATAACAGAGGAGGAGGTGCCGTTAATTGGCAGCTCGACCACCAGACCGAACCGAAGCAGTGTCTCCACAGCTTTGTCGATGGGCATTTCAATCTACAAGGAAATCAGAAGCTCACATAACGATTTCATGACATCAACAACTACCAGAAAAAACAATCAAGGCTTCGAGTCCCCACCATTGCATCAAAATTTTCATACATAAACTGCTCACACGTTTCTCTGATGCTTGCGCGAGATGATACCTGCATGCATGGAATTAGTAAATTAAGTGTTACAAGCCACGGGTAGTAGTGAAAGTAAACATGGCATACCTGATATTTATTTCTGCAGAGTAACATAGCATATGCCAAGAGTGCTTCTTTATACTGTACAAAAGAGAGTCAGCGAAGGAGAAATGCATAAAATGTATGCTTTTAGCTTTCCACTGAACGTTACCTGTTGTTGCTCAGAAGCATCAAGAAGAAAGTAAACCGAACCAAAGCCACTGGCTAATGTCTTCTCATAGAGTGTCTTATTGACCAGAAGCTGGAGAAGAGACATTGACATCAAATAAAATATATGCTGTCATACTGAAAAGTACTTGAAAAAATGTCCTGGTTTTCTTCAACCGTTAACTTAACAAGCTTTGTCATTTATTGGTGCATTATTCTTTGTATGCATGTACTCACGAGTAAGTATTAACTACATCGGCCACTCTATGCAAATTGAAATATACGACTATTTGCAAACTTGTCTACATACAAATTTGCCTATATTTTGTAAACTTCAAATTATTATGCAAACATAAAGTAACGCAAAAGATCGACCTGGTATCTATCCCTGGTCTGTTTGTAGCCCAGCGTCACACGAAACACAAGTATTGCAAGTGCAGTAAAAGCAGCTAAATCAAGAAGGAAAGCTGACCTGCATTAGCATGGAAGAAACGTAAACGAAGTTACTTATTTTGGGGAAATAAGAAGGAATTCCCTTCAACTAGTGATAAAATTACATACTTACGGAGATGAGGCTAAACTCTCAAATTTATAGTTGACGACATATGCCAACAACCCTATCACGGTAGCTATATCCAGCCTTACCTGTATTAAGGAAAAAGCTGTCAACAAACCTAAAGTGCAGGAAAGAAGTAGCATACTGTTCTCCTGTAACTAGGATAGCTATTAATTTATTATACGGATAGAGGGGATAATAACATAAAAGATTCAACAGAAAATTACTGTATCAAGGATGCGGAAGGACAACTTTTTGTGAGGAAAAACCACCTGCAAACAAAGTTCAGGTGGTAGTTAGTATGACTTTCGGCAATATATTCTGTTAGTGCGAAACATGCATTTCTTTTTCATTTTACTGAAAGACAAGGTACTATGATGTTAATATAAGGAAACAGTGCAGGGGCTTTCGTAAGCACCATTTGTAATTAAATCTGTATCGTAGTGTTTTGGCCAAATTTTCCATCTTAATACTGTAGATGTAGGTAACTCGAGCAAGTCCAAAAGACAGGCACTTACTGGCAGATCAGGGATGGGTATTTTCTCGTAAATTTTTAGCTGTGGTGGCAGCATCTCAGATTTTTCCCTCTCATTGCTTTGTCCAGCATCATCGGAATAAAGTATGATCAATTCTTGGAATGCTGGTTCCTGGTAAATAAGAAAACTGAATTATGTATATTCTTTGCAGACTATTTTCTTAAAGTAGCATTACTGTATCTTATGAGCATCCCATAGTAAGTACAAAGAGCATAACAGAATCGTCTCAATATTGTCAGTTTTCTATCAATTAAAATATGTATTCAGTATTTATGGCCAAGGTTGTGTCCATCATTTGGTACATTTAAATCGTTTATCATGCTTCTTTTTCATTATCGAAGGTGCTTCGTGGGTCATGGCCAAGATTACAGAGTGCCCACAAGTTCTATTTGTCCAACTGATGTTGCATTTAAGCATATGATAATGCTCGAACATTTACTAATTAACATAAAATCATTCAACTCTTTTTTCACACAACTTGGGAATACTTCACAATCATATATGCACAGTTTTATTCATGACAAACTGGTAAGAAAGGGGTACCTGCAGAGTAGACTTGCCAAATAGAATGCCAAAAGAAGCTTTCACTATCTCCCAAACATTGTTATCACAAGATTCTCTACTCGCTGGCTCCCATATATTTGAAAGGGTAATTCTGGGCAGATAATTTGGCCTGGAGAGAATACACAATATACTTCATAACATTCATGAACATTTAGTGGTCAAGTACCAAAGTAGGCACAACAAAATTAACACGGAAACCACTATTCAGATATAATTCACAGCAACAATTTTAATGTTGGCACACTTTTCTAAAAATTATATGTTGAAAAAGAAAGAAAACCAATAAATTAAGGGCAACGATAGTACTTATGGAGTTTTCGCGTGGCTTGGAAATATGTAAGAAAAGGAAAACGAATGCGGACTAGGGTTTGGAGAATGTTGAAGTTCATAATATGCGTGTGGTTATGAGGTTCTTAGTTAAACCCTGGACTCTGCTATTACAAAAGGAGAAGTCACAGAAATGCCCCTAAATTAGCAGAAGAAAACCATCATCTAGTCAGAATCTAACCTCACATAGCCTTCAAATTGGTCTGTTACAACATCAGATTTTACTGTTGCTTGTGGAAGAGATGGGATTAATCCTGTCCACATAAGCAGTCTCCTTAAAAGTCTGCCACGAGGACCAACAGGTGACAGAAATCCTTCATAACGAGAGACTGCCCTTTGTGCAGCAATCCACATAGGAAGGTCTGCATCTGGTAATTGATCTGACATAAGTTCATCCTGAGAATAGTTTTCCATCAACAAGAGTGAATTCTCTGCATAAGTCTGCTCTTTCAGCCAGAGCTTCAATTTGTCAATCCAGATCTGAAATCCCTGGCCCCCTGTTGATTTTTTCAATGCCTGGCATGAACTAAAATAATCACATACAATTAGCTAAAAGTCGGTCCGGGCATGCCAAATCATAAATATCTAAGAGACAGTGGTGGAAACTATGGTACGTCAGAGTATGTTTATGCTATCCTGACTTAACATTCTGGACAGTTCAGTTCGCAATGATATAAGCATGTACATGTATGAATAAGTTAGGTCAGACTGCGAATAAATGAGTTAGTCGGAATGCGATTAGTTGCAAGATGGGCAAAACAAAGAATGTAATTGAATGAACCATCAAAACGGGAAGATTGACTGACCTCATTGATCCATTTCCCCAGTTTCCCAAAGGGTTTGGAAAGGCTGAAGAAAATATTTTGTAGTAGCTTTGATTGTAGATAATCAAGTTTCTCCACCAGCAGTAAGCCTTTTTGGCTCTCAGACGCATACCCACGCCTGAGGAGATCAAAAGTTAGTCCTCCCACGGGAGCTCCATTTCCCATTTAGAGACATACGTGCAGTAGATAGCAAATTTAAACTCACCGGAATATGATCGCGTTCGACTCAGCTGCCTTTTTCCAATCGACATAAACTGGTAACGTCAAGAGGTAATCGCTGTTGAGGGAGTAGGTCAGGAGCAGATCTTGCGCGGAGAGTTCTTCGAACTGAGCGTTGCGCAGAAGTTTCATGAAGGCACGCTGAAAATGAGTTGCAAAAGCAACCCTTTTTTTTATCATCACAGAAGCAGCGAACCATGATTAGCTAGCATTAATCAGGTATCATCAGTTGGGCAAGTCGCAGTAACTAAGGAATTGTTAAGTGTGAATTCATTCACCTGGTGGGAGAAACAGGACCCTGTGTTAACCCGAGCAGAGTTCTCCAGTCCAAGCTTCTGGACAGAAAGGATGGAGCTCCTTCATCGTCCTGGGTCATGCCGAAGAATCCAGAGCCCTTGCCGTTGACCGCTGCCCCGGAGGAGCTCTGGCCACTCTCCTCCTCCTCTTCTCCTGGAGCATGTAGTATTCGCGCATCTCCTCGAGCGTCTCCTTGTGCTCGGCGTGCAGGACCGCGTCCAAGCACCTGTATGTATCGTACAAGAAGAAGAAAAAAATCAGCACGCTGCAGATTTCACCATTTCATCGTGGAGGGGTGCGATAAGAGAACACTGGCCTCGCGAAGCTCCTGAAATCATCGGCGGCGGTGGGGGCTGGGAGGGGAAGAGGGGGAGGAGGGCGTCGAGGAGCGCGGCCTTGGGGACGGCGATGTAGCGCTGGCGCGGCACGCTGATGCCGGAGATGCCCTCCTGCTTGTTGACCTTGTCCCGATCCTTTCCTTCGTCGTCGTGATTCCGCTGTTGCTGCTCGTTCTCCTCGCCGTCGATGGTGGCCGCGCCGGGGCCGACGCCGTCTTGGGAGGGCGGATCGGGGTCGGCGTCGGCGCGGAGGGGCTCGAACCGGACGGGCGAGAGGTTGCCGACGGAGCAGCGGGCCGTGGTGGAGAAGGAGGACCTATAAACCGGCGTGGGCGTGGCGGAGAAGGAGGAGATCGGGACGGCGGCCGCCGCCGGGCTGGCGCGCAGCAGAAGCATCGTTGGCCGCGCGCGAACCAACTGAACGGAACGGGTGGCACGCGGCCGGATAACGCCCGCGCGGAGGCAAGGCCTGCCACGTGGGCTACTTGAGCGTCATGGGCCGAGAACCCGTGGGCTTGGGCCGGTGAAACTGCGCGAAATTTTCATTAGAGGGTCCAGAGCCATCCAGACCCATTCCTCTCCTCTCCGTCTCCGGCGACGCCGCACCGTGATCTCGTCTCCGCCGCCACGGTATGCTCCTCTCCTCTTCCTTCTATCCCCTTCTCCTAGCTAAGCCGCGCACATCCTCCCCTCGAATTTACTCCACCCCACCGCGCCGTACCTGCCCGCTGCCCCAATCTCACGCGCGTCGCTGCCCACTCTTGGCGCCGGCACCTGACCGGCGCTGGCGCATCCGTCCCGCTCGTTTGCGGTCTAGCCGCTGCCTTAGTTCAGCAACCACCTTACGTAGGTCACAGGCTCCGCGGTCCAGTGAAGAAGACCTGGATCTCCAGGTCGCTAGTTTCTCTAGTCGTGCTATGCTAGTGCTACCCGTATTTCCTGCTAGCTGTTACTGGCAAGTCGAGTTGGTGGTGCTCGATTCTTATGTGATTTTGTGCCGTTTTGTCTCTGTTCTGCGGCCGCTGTTACATTATTACCATGCATAATAATATCAACTTCCATTTCAGTTGCATTGTTCTTTCGGATGTTTAGCTGCTAGACTAGTATAGTATATGCTGAAAGCAGATTCAGTACCTCCAATGTCAACCCTCGCCTGCGTCAGTTTAACCTATAGCTATCGGCTACCCTAGCTGCAGCAATGTCGATACATTTTCGTATGATTTCCCAAATTAGGGAAGCAGTGTTAGTTAGACTGTTGGGTGCATAAAAATCAAGTTATAATATAGTTGCTCATTTCCTTCCTTTGCCAGTAAATCTTGTCATCATATATATGACTAAACAAGTGTTTGCAGGATCTTATACACATCTGAACCAGAATTCATGAGGGAGCCACCGCAGCAAGCGGTGGCCTGCGAGCAGCCCTCTCGTACTGCGTCCAGCAAGTCCGAATCTATGACTACCACAACTACCTCTGCCTTCTCCACCTGCCTCCCACCATGCGCAAGGCCGCCTTCACCTTGCGGGCCTTCAACGTCGAGACGGCGAAGGCCATGGACGTCGTGTCCGACCCCAGGAAAGGCCTCATGCGCCTCCTCTGGTGGAAGGATGTGATCGACAAGATCTACGCGAACAAGACAGTTGAGCACCCCGTCGCCCTCGCGCTCTCTTCGGTCCTCTCCGAGCAAAGATCAGCAAGCATTGGCTCAAGAGGTCGCTGGAGGCAAGGATAAACGACGGCAATCGAGATGAATACACCATTCCCGAGACAATTCCGGAGTTGGAGAGGTATGCGGAAGACACCCAGTCTACCATCCTTTACATGACGTTGCAAGCCGGCAGGATACAGTCCACTATTGCTGATCATGCCGCGTCGCACATTGGCAAAGCTAGTGGGCTGCTGCTACTGCTCAAGGCACTGCCTCACCATGTGAGCAAGCAAGGGAAGATACCGTACATCCCAGCAAGTGTGGCTGAGGAGTGCAGTCTGCTTACACAGGAAGATGGCCGATCAGAGGTCAGGATGGGTGATGCGCTCCCAGATGCAGTTTTCAAGGTTGCGTCTGTTGCCGAAGCTCACCTCCAGAAGGCACGGGAACTGACGGCATCTGTGCCAGCAGAGGCAATCCCCGTGCTCCTCCCAGCCGTGCCAGCACAGGTCCTCCTGGATTCCCTGCGACGTCGCGATTTCAATGTCTTTGACTCACGCTTGTCCAGTGGAGTCCATGGGATATCCCCTCTGTGGTACCAGCTAAAGCTCAACTGGCACGCATGGCGAAACAAGTACTGAATTCATCCATACAGTGTGAAACGTGTCTGTCAGCGTGCGTTTTAGATCAGACTGGGGTATCCATTTACCAAATGTAATAAGCTTGATGATGAAGAAAATCTATGTCTTGCTACTTGCTGCTGCTGGCTGTCTCTGGGCAATTTTGATGTAGTTGGACACTGCATTGTTGGGGGTTGTTTGTTTTGTTTGTAGTCCAATTTTGACATGAGGTGGATGAATGTTTTCTGTCGAGTTTGTTCTCCAGTTGTTTCCCCACATTGTTCCAACACAAAGCAGGTTGATGGACTCTGGGATGTGGTGCGCGACTTGTTGCACCGCCATAATTCAATCTTCAATGGCCTCTGTTACAGGAAGAGCGCCTAAGAGAGAAAGGGTTAAGCTGCTAGTCTAAGATGACTTGACAAGGATATGTACCCGATCTTTAACTCAATGGTGCAAGCTTCACATGTACATCTGCTATAAAGGCGTAACAAAAGCTCATGATCACCTTCTCTTGGATCTCGGTTCTTCAGGTAATGAAGATATTGTGGTTAAGGATCTATTCATATGTCTTGATTGACGTAATGGTACTGTGAATTCAGTTATAAGATAATCAGGCTTGTTGATTTTTTTTTTGTAGCACACTTAATTACTTGTTGCTGATGATTAAGTAAAGAAAGTTCTTGCAACCAATTTATTTTGCATAAAGAAAACAAGCTCCCCATTTGTATCAAAAACAAATCTCAGCTCATATTTGCCTTTCAGCGACTGTTTGTTTGACTTCCTTATGTCAGTCACAATTAGGTATGTCCACACATCACAATTTTTTCTATATTTTTCTTTTAATATTATCATGCTCCAAAATAAAATAAATAAAAACAAGCTTGACTCGTGGTTCTGGTCCTGCTCCTGCTCCTTACACTGGTCTTCAACTGTAGGGATTCATTGCTCCCCTGTTTCTCTTCCCATTTCTTTTACCTTCCCTGGTGACTGAACTTTTATAGGTTGGTTTAAGCTTGCAAACGATTAATAATTTACTCTTGTTGCAAAAACCTTAACGGTGATGTTTCAGTACCTGCTTGAGCAGCTGTTTATTGCCTCCTTTTGATGCAGCCTTTCTTCACAACGAAACAATTCCCACAATTATTTACTTTGCAGCCTTTCGCTTATTTTGATGACTTTGTAAAGTTTAACAGTTATTAGTTACCGGTCACCAGGATATGTCTTGAGACACCTTGGTAGATAAGTGAAAATGTTCCAAAAGGTCACGCAACCACGGGCACTTAACTTTCCGAGGGCACCAGGAATAAATGGATAACATATACGGTCACAATTCTGGAGGTATGCAACATCTTATGGGAGTTAATCTTCAGTTGGAATTATTGCGTGAAGCAAAACAAATCCCTTGTATATGTTTTTTTTCCTTTGGAACTGCTAAGTGAATCCCAAAGTATTAATATTTAATAACAGGGGTCGACCATGGTGGTCAACATGTAACTTGCGAGAACGTTTCAAGAATTTTAAATAATTTTCAACAACAAAGTAGAGATATACTCATATAAGTAATTACTAGGTCAGGTTTGTTTGCATAGCTGCTGACGGCTGACCAAGGTAACTGACATGTCTTCCTAGTTCACATAAAAATGTGTCTTAGTACTACTCTGCTTTATGACCTGAGCAAATACTTTCAGTTAATCAATATAGCGGCAAAAATAAATTTGTTGTGCAATGCTGAAGGAATTTGATACTTACCTTTTTTATTGCGGAAAACTCTATAATTTTGGCTTACTTCTTATTATATTTGATATATCTGTGTGTTAGCTCTGAGCAAGGCAACTGAAATGCATACAAACTAGGTAAGCACACCTTATTTGGCCCTCTGAAGTTTGGATAAGTTCAGCACTATGCACGAGAAGTCAATAAAGTAAGCAAGCAGAGGTACTTGGTTTTAGGGACAAACACCTGTGCTCACGCTTAAAAGTAACTCAACATAGCCTTTTCCATTGGGACCTGTACTCCCTTGCTTTTTTTCTGGATGTTTGGTCCCTGGTGGAGTAAACAGCAATCACTGGGGGAAGAAGCATTGTCCCCTTGCTGGCTGGCGCCAACGTGAGCTCCACACCACTTGCATGCTTCGCCCTTGCCTTGATAGCTATGGTACCATTTATATATTATTGCTTGCTTCAGGCTAGGCAGTGGTCTTCATATGTGGTTGGGTCTATGCCCAACTCAACTCATGAGTATACTGCATTGCTGCTGGCTCTTGGGTGCTGTATGTAAGCATGCCAGAGTAATTCCAGGCAAGGAACAAAAGACAATTATTGTTGCATTTGCCGCCACTGTAGACGGTAGCGTTGGTGTTCCCGATCCCCGCAGCCAAGTTAGGACTGGTTTCTGGCCGAATCACTACCAAACTTATCTTGCCATGGTATTTTCAGCTTGCAACATTTGTAAATAGCCATCCAAGAACCTGATCCGCTGCCAAATCATATTCAGTTTAACCGAAGCTTTCAGAAACCATGATAACAGTACACAAAGTTGCAACATATATGGTTATGTGCGTTAGGATAAATGGTAAACTACGAGAATAGTCTTTTGTCGATATTTCTTACAGTGTGTCGCATTTACAGGTTTTTGCAGATAATCGAAAAGGACCTATCTCAGCCTCTGCACGCGCACATAGGTGCCTTCTTCCTTAAGATTGGTCAAAGTTAAGACTAACTAAGCCAATGTCATTTGGAAACGATCCCTGGTCGTTATTCTGGCTCCACGCAGTCCGCATACCTCAGGTAGAGAATATATCGAGTTGAACTTTTTGTTTTTTCTAAGTTCTGCTCCATCGATGATTCTTGAATCAGATACATCTTTTTTTGTTGTTCTGCAGATATGCTAAGGCTATTCTCCCCAAAGAAAAAATAGCATTTTCTTGTGGAGCTGAACAATGGCATGGAATGGAAATGGCATCTTGATCTGAATTGAGTGCCCTGCCCATTGGATCTCAGTGCTTCAACTATCCTGAGAGGAAGAATAAAAATAGGGTAATCTTTCTACATTCTGCAAATGTGGATCTGCATTCATGATTCCATGATACATGCATACTCCTCCAGCATGGGGTTGAGCACAATAATGAAGTAAGTACACAGATCATTTTCCCTTCTTCGAATAGTTTCTTAATTTCGTATGGACAGCTGGAGAATTCCTTGTAAGAACATCTAGATGAGTAACATATGTTGGATTTATTCCTTTTATATCTGGTTTGCTTGGGAGTAAAAGTTCATAAATATGTGCATCATTGTTCGAATATTATATTTCACATGCTAGATATGCAGTGTGAAAACAGCATAGTAGAACGGGGGATCAATTAGGTTGATAGAAGGGTTGCATGATGTATTCTCACATGAGAGCTTTCACGCAGGCATCATTTTATCTTCCTCTACAAACAAACATCACCATCTCCCCTCTGCCCCTCGCCCTTACTTAATTATGCCCTCCCCCTACCCTCATCACATCCTCTCAAGCCATGCATGTTCCTGCCGACCTAGTTCCCCCAGCACCCCTGCCTTTTCCACACCTTCTTTTCAACCTCATACACGCGCAAATAATTGTATCATATTGTGCTCCCCCTTTTTCCCCTCTGAAATTGCAGCCACTGACATGCTGGTCAGTACGCTTCATGCATGTGTTCCATCATGCCATTTTGCTTCACACAAACTGAACAGTATTGAGTGGTGAGTGGCGTGAGCGATGCGTGCATGGCCTGTGGTGAAGTGTTGAGTTCGGTCTTGCATGCACTATATAAGCCAGCCAGCCAGCCAGCCAGCCGGAAGCTAAGTTGGTGGGAGGCATGCATGTCTTTGTGGCTCTTATGCATGTTTGCCATCCCCTTAAAGCAGTGGCTAGGAAGCATGCTTCCCCTGCTTCGTCGGTACCACTCGGGCCATAAGGGGTCGCTATCTCATCTCGAGCTTTCTTGTCTCTAATGCTGTCATCTACTTGCTGCTTCAACATCATCCTTGGGCCATAATCACCAGCGTGTTCTATGTGGTAGGTGAGTTTCCATGCATTACTGTTCTTTCCTTCTTGCCACATCATTAATTAGCCTAGTTAATATCTATGGGATATTTCCTCTCTTTTTTGGTTCTTCTCCAGAAAGTCATTTCTTTACCTGTAGCTCCTTCTTTCTCGAAAAACGCTTCATCTGGTGCCTCAGTGTACAACCAGCCTTTACTATGTGCATATCCTTCTGAAGAAAAATTACATGAAAGAATGTTTTTTTCTGGTACAGCTACCTTGTTCCTTCTTCCTGCCTACCAGGAAGTACTTAGATGTAACTTCTCCATGCCAAACTATATAGATAATTTTCTACTAAGCAGGCAGTTCTAGATGTCATTGCTGTCAATTTTTGTGAAGCCATCCCATTCATACAACATGTATTTGTATATGATGTCAGTTAGATAGTTATCTTCTCTTTGGCATGCTGAATCGAACATGATGTAGTTGGACTATTCTGTATCATGATCTGGAGAAGTTCTTCCATGCATGTATCTGTGATGACTGATGATTGAATCAAATCACTGTTCTGAACTAAGTTGTTTCTTTCCAATCAAACTTTTTTTTGTGGGCGAACTTTCCAATCTAACTTGTAAATAGTCATTCTGCTCTGAAACTATCTATTCCCTGTGACGGAAACGCTATGTTGAGTTCTCTATCACCTACTTGTTTTCAGAGTCAATACAAGCTTATTGGCTACTACCCAGAATCCCTGCCAGATACCTATATTTCCTCGCTGATTCCATGAGTCATTTTAGACTTTGACTGGGAGAATTAAGGCTTTGTCTATAGTGTATTTTCTTATTTATGTAGGTACTTTCGTTGTAGAGTAGACATAGCTTGTATTGAACAACATAAAACAACGTGAAGAACATGTTAGACTAAAATTTCTGGCCCATTACTAATGATAAATAACTGGTGAAGTTTAGACCTCAGATAACATCATAACACATGCATGCATCCTCAGGGATTTGGACAATAATTTTTCACGTGATCTGCCTGAGCATGCATTGTTCAAGCAAGCTAGCTGGCATGTATATGCATTTGATCAAATATACAGCATGCACATAATCATAAATATTCATCCCTGTAGTCCTTTGTTTCTGTAAAAGAAGAATTAGCAGATGATGAGCTGAATGCATACCCACATGCATCCAGCTAGTTGGCTCATCCTTCGGACCACAGAGGGAGAATGATTAGTCATCCTTATTAAGATTAAGTAAGTATTACATTATTTACATATTCGCTTCGTTTATTTCAATGTACTTTGAGGTGTTCATACGTGATCTAATAATTCTGGACAATTGCTACTGGTTTTTAAAGATCTTCAGATTATTATTTGTATAACTTCTGTTAAATAAGAAAAAACATGAAAGTACTATCAATATGTAAGATCATGGTATAAACATCTTACCGTCTGTACATGGTGGAAATCTGCTGAAGCCTTTTGTTCTTTAATGTGAGGTTTATTACATGAAAATCATGTAGAATGTAATGTAAGACAGTCCTTGTGTAAGCCAATTCTACTATGTGTTCTATACATGGTCCCTCGTTATGAAATGTGAATTTCAGTAGTGCAAATGACATGACATTTCATACTGGTATAGATGAGATGAATCATTATTCTTCTTGGTACCATAATGCATATGTACAATTTATATATATTTTTTTAAACAAGATTCTCTATACATGTTAATCCCTCGTTATGTAAGCACTAGGATTTAGATTTCAAGTTAGCAAACTTGTCGGAACTATTTCACTTCAAGTAAAATGTGATATCAAGAATACGTTTGTTGTTCACAACAGGTTACAGATATATAAATAAAGGTCATGGTATATATATAAATGATGACAATTACATAGTCGAACCGTGTTGCCTTTCACAAATCATAAAAACATGAAGATAATATGTTCTCCATGATATTATTTCTATATATAGCAACACGGTGATCAAGTATATTCAGTACAATGCCCTGAAGCACGTAAGCAGCACAATACTACACACAGCGTAATAGTCTTATTTACATGCCATTATGTAACTCAAATTACTTATATGTCCAATAATTGATATAATCATCATCATTATTATAGCTCCTTAAGATAATAATAATAATTTAGATGCTATATATTTGATTAATGTCTCTGATTGTCACTTCCATGGATCAACTTGACCGCTCGATGTCGATGTTGAAGCGTAATCAGCAGCCACCTCTTGCACCTTCTCATTGAGCCGAAGAATGTCTCCTTCATCCGTATAATCTACACCCTTGGCTGCATCGTTACTAAGCTGAGATGCGACAAACTTGTCCAAAACTCTCCAGTCAGTGGCGGCTTGATCGTCGACGGCATGGTCAATAAGTTGAACATGGTGGTGGTGTGCATGGTGCGCATTGATTTGGTGTTCATCTGGTGATACCAAAAGAGAATGGAAGGAAGAAGGGCTCTCTAGCTCGTGAGGAATGGTGTTGATAACATGATGGTGGCTTGGAAATTGGTACTGTAGCTTCAACTCCCTCTTGTAGCTGTTGTTGAGCATGTGGAGGTGTTGTTCTTGCAGTGCCATGCTGTGGTGAGGGGGCATTCCCCTCATCGGGGAGTTGAGGTCATGCATGAAGGGCCCATCATCGTCGACATACCAGCACGGTGCATCATGGTCTAGATCTCTTCTTGTTGTTGGTAATCTCTTCTTGAACACCCTGCACACTACCCACCCTTCTTCCTGAAATATGTGAGCAGGTTGGAGGATTAGAAAATCTTTGAATACCAATTATCGACAATGCAGATACGATGTATATTCGAGTCAAAATGGACATAATTTGGACTAGCTTGCCTGTGGAGGGCCATTCTCATTGGTCTCGAGGCGGTACTCGTGCATGATCCAATCAGATTTCTGGCCATTGGGAGCTCTACCCTTGTAATACACCAGGGTCTTCCTCATGCCAACCAAGCAGTGTTTGGCATAGATGGGCTTGTCCCTACCCGTCGCCTTCCAGAACCCAGCTGCGGTTGCGCGGTTCGTTCGAGTCCCTGTCGGGTATTTCTTGTCCTTGTGGCTGAAGAAGTACCAATCGCTCTGCTCCTCCTCGGGCCCTATCCTACATTTCTCTGTATGTACAGAAATGAATGTACAAGATCAGAAAAGTATCACCCTATATATTAATTTCTCGTTGCTAATTAATTGTACGGTGTGTGTAAAGTATGTATACCTTGGAGATCCCATGGCTCTATCTTGTAGAGATCAACATCTTTAATGACGTTTAGGTCAATCCTTCTTGAGGCCACCTTCTTCCGGAGGTAGTAATCCACAAGCTCCTCGTCAGTTGGGTGGAACCGAAAACCTGGAGGAACCTGTGGCTGCGTGCTGCTACTCATGCCGTTCGGTCGATGGATCGACGTAGAATTACACCTGCAAATCGTATGAAAGAAAATTATCCAATTGTTCCATGTGTAATAATGAAGCATGCAATGCAGAAGAGATCAATCAAAAGATAACGTCGACAGTCAAATATGTATGTTTCTTGTGTGGATCGGGTGTAGGCGTGCATGTGATAATGGATGGATGAAAAGTAGTAGTTACACTGGAAGCAAGCACGATCATTTGCAGTGACGCATGCATGCTCAGAGGCATCACTCATTGCACCTTGTGGAATGTTCCCCAGCTTCTACTGAAAGGTAGATCGCATCATGCATTGTATGTCCCTGCTCTAGCTGCTCTACTTATATAAATGTGTACCGCGGTACTTTTTGTGTATTTAAATTTGTATAATTCTATCTGTACTATAGTTTGTGTGTCGTCACTTGTATTAGGTTCCAGTAAAGTTGCTCATGCGTGCATATCTATGTCTATGATCATATGTGACACCTGGATTGGATCTGGATGAGAACTGGTTAACTTCTAAGGATAGGTTTTTCTTTTTTACGATCTATTTATTGTGTATGAAAACTTTAGCACCACGCACACGGTCCATATATGTGTGTGTATATATACATGTATAATATTGTAAGTACAAATAAGAATGGTCAAGTGCAAGTACTGAAACATGCATATGCTTCATTTACAAATGTTCAGGCTTTCCAGTAACATAGACAATTCGTCTAAAACTAACATATATAGAGACGTGGATACATGTCAACATGTAGTTAATGACAAGAGTGTCGTGTGGTGTATGAGATGATCTTTTTTCACAAGAATAAACATAAGTACAACGTATGTGCGTTTTCTTCATAAGAGGACTCTATTGTTAAGTGTGAATTAATTTCAGTTAACTCAACACATTATATTTACCTGCACTGTTTACAAGAAAATAAAACACACTATTTATTCTATGTGCGAAAATAAAAGATTGGATATGAAAATAAAAGGCTAGCGTGTAGACACCTCATTAAGTATGCAAGAGTGATTTTAAAAGTAAATATGTACATAAAGATCGATTGGAAGTTGGATTTCCTCAATAGGGCATTAACAAAAATCGAAGTTAAAAAACATACGTATATATAGATCGGTCTGGATCAAAGGGAGGTCCATACTAAAGATCTAAATAGTTAAATATGTGATTCTTGGATAGACGTATAATAGTAAGTCAAAGAAATGATAGCTATATATTTCTTGTTTCTGATTATTAAAAAGAGAAACAGCCACCTGTTAATTCACGGGTTTTATCAAACAAAGGATATGTTCCACGTATATCTAGGGTTCCTTGAAAGCATGTTTGTTGAACAACTGAAAATGTCTAGGGTTTTATATGACGCAAGAAGCCGGACATCCGACCAAAGGTATACCTTCGTTTGATCGGCAATTGATCAGATAGAACCCTTGTAGAAATCCTGAGATCTGGCCGGCTAGGAGGTATATAGCTAGTAGACAGGGGTGAACTTTTGTCTCAAGGCTTTTCTCTCTCTGTCTGTATGATCTGCCTTTCTCCCTAACTCATTGTCTGGCTCAGATCCCAAGAAGAATGTCCCAGCAGAGAAGAGAGCACGTACAATAAGAACAACATCAGAAAAAGCTCAAGGACCTCGATCAAATGATAACACAAGAGTTGAGATTATATGAATCTAGCTTCCCAAAACTCAAAAGGCATGTCTATAGTACATGTGCAAGGAAGAAAAGACACAAGTAAGACTCAGCACATACCTGCTGCATGCCTAGTTATCTACATGCAGGCGTTCAACTCGGCTTCGATTGGTTCCTTCTTCCTCCTCCCCTTGCTCCTGCTCAGCAGCTAGCACATGCAGGGAGCTAGCTCGCTAGCTGCGGAGAGGAGACTAGAGGAGAGGAGCGGAGAGAAGGCGAGAGAACGGGACGGGAACGGGGGTGATGAATGAAAGGATGGGCAGAACGGGATTGGATGTGATCAAATTAATGAAGGAAAAGAGACGGAGTGGAGCACGCGAGCGGCCGGGTTACTAAAGAAATACTGGAGGATCACAGTCTCTGGCCGGCCGCCATGGAAAGCTAAAGGTGAATCTGATCGAACACGCTGGGCAAAAGATCGATCGGATGAATGAACTGGAGAAGAATCGGTAGAGTAAGATGAGGCTAGGGTGAAAGAGATGGAGAAAGGTGATGAGGATGGTGGCGAGTGAGCTGAGAGAGGGCTGAGGGTGGAGAAGAAGAAGACGTAAGAGAACAGCGACCTTTGTCGAGGATGTGGACGTGGGACCCACACGCAATGCAAAAAAGGGGACCCGACCCCGACCCAACCACCAAACAAATCCCTCCCGTCCACCCTTGTTGCCTCGCGCCATCATTCCCTTCCTTTTCCCCATTTCGTTGATTTTTTTCTCCAAAAGGCCAATGGCAATTACTTGGTACGACTCCTCTTCTAGCTAGGGTTTGTAGCTCCATCCATCTGCCTAGTGTGTGTATTAAGGCTAATAACTAACAATCTACTCCCTACATCCAAAAAATGTAAATCGACTTTGATCGGCAATTGTAGTCTTATGGTGACACATGTCGGTATATTGGCGGTCATGTGCCACAACAACTTACTGTTCAATGTGTATTCGGAAGAAGTTCCTGTGGTATAACTGTTATGGCACACAATTGAGCCGTATGTTACGGGTCTAACTAATGACAAAAGTTTGAACCTTGAATCGTATATGCCTAACATTTGAGGACCAGGTGAGTAGAATGAAAAGAATGGGGGGCGTATCTCTAGGTAGGATTTAGCTACCTCGACCGATAACAAATCAACAATCTAATATCTATGAGATAATGACACTTGTACTCCTATGATGAGTACTCGATCCATCGATCGATCTCATGTTTGAACACCGAAAGGGACGATCGATCTCATGTTTGAACACCGAAAGGGATGTTTTATACTTTTTTGCTATGATCGAAATCCCTTTCTGAGTTAGCAAGATCTTTCGTTTGAAACTAACGTCTGGAAATATCTTATTATCTTCATTAATTGCAATATCTATACGACTATATGCATTGACAACTAATCATGTAAGTTTCAAAACTACGCATGTGCCTTGACATTTCGGGCTAGGGGACTAGTATGAAAAGAACGGGAGGGACATATCTATAGGTAGGAATTAGCTACCTTAACCAATCATGTATGTACATAAGAAATTAATAATCTAGTCTTTGTGAGAAAATGGCATTTATAAGCCTATGATGAGTACTCGATCCATCTATCGATCTCATGCCTAAACAACAAAAGAGATATTTATATATACTATGATTGAGATACCTTTCTTAGTTAGCTAGATCTTTTGTTTGAAACTAATGTCTGCAAACTTCTTAATTTATCTTCATTCCAATATTTGTACGACAACATGCATTGTAGTATAATTTTTGTAAGAAGAATCTAATTAACTCCATGATGCTTGTGCCACGTAGATAAAAAGGCATGCATGTAGCAATCTCATGCGTGATAAGTGTTCATGCCCCTCTTCATTACATCGTCGTCTCTGGCTAGCTTTGATCGTCATCCTACATATGTAGGGTGTATATGTAGAGCATAATTTGTGGGTCAAGCTTAGGGAAGTAAATAATTATGTAGTTGTCCCTATGTGTCACATTGATCATTAATGATCATGCATGGCTCATGATTCAATCCGGCCACATGTGTGCATTGTAGATTGTACACCATTAGTTTGTACGTGTAGCCGTCTAGGGAGATAGGAGAAGGAGAAGACCACAAATGGCTACACAGCTGTATAGATCGGCATCAATACCACATCGATCATGTACGGATGCGCCGATCCCATATAGTTGATTCATCCGTTAGGCTTTTTTTGAAATGGATGTGTTACACCCGACCTCTGGATCGGCCTATGCAAACATGCAGCTAAATATTATTAGGACCACAAGTGTTAATTATAACAGTTTAATCTTCCACAATATTCGACTGAAAAATAAAAAAGTTGAAACGTCATATATGTAGATTGTAGAATTCACGTAATTACTTGTTAAAACTACATGTGTGAAAACAACTAAACTATTATTTATCGTGATGAAGTAAATTATCTATCTTTTTTCAAAAATCGCAAATTGTCATATTTTGATTCCAAAAATTTACATAAATAAGCATTTCATAGATCGCAAATAGTCATATTTTGAAACCAAAAACTGCATGCATAACGTTAATCCCGTAAATACGTGGGGAACCTTCTAAGTATAATTTTGTGGAACTTTCTAAGTATAATTTTACGGGATTCAAGATATGACCCGAAATATCATATCTGGGAGCAATAGTGAGTTGAAAATGTTTGAGAAGAAAAGTAAAGCCATACCAATAGTTTAAAGGGGTAAACTGAAATTTTATACTCATAAATGAAAAGACACTTCGAAAAACTAAAAGAGTTAAAAAAAACTGATAGGCCATCCACAGAAATAGGATTAAATGAGTAAAAAAAAAAGTTTTATGAGAACAGTAAGCCAATTATGAAGGAAAGTGATTTATTTCTCTAGAGTAAAAGAACTCTTTAAAAACTCATAAATGAAAGAGAAGCTTTCTATGCAAAGCTCATTTACAAGCTTCATAATTAAAAAAAAGAACCGATGTGATAGACCATGCATAGAAACAGCAAGTGGGCCCAGTTGGGGGGACTGGAGAAGTGTGTGGGAGAATACATTCTTGGCTTGTGCCAAAAAGGAGGGTCGCATATCATTCCCCCCAACACCACCCCCATGACAGGCGTGAGCTACATCGGATGATTAGCCTCACACCAAGCCACCACATTATTTTCCTTTTTTATCCTGGCCCTCCCTCCCTCCTTGGATCTTTGCACGCTCTGCTAGCTGCGCGTGTTGCCAATCTTCCCATTTTGCTGTTGCATTTCTACTTTCACGGGCGACAAACAAGATATCTATGTAAGTAAGATGATTGTTCTTCTTGGTAGAGAAGTGTATATGTCCTCGCAACCGGGCCCTCGCCGCTTTTATGGAACCGGGGGAAGTAATTTTCTCACGCTCAAGATTTATTTTGGATTTTTTGTGTATACTCTGTAGATTATGTCAACTACTAACTCATGCAATGATGCAAGTATTTTGCATATCCGTGGAAAGAAGATTGTGTCAACGCTTGTCCATCAAGCTCCATGCCTTAGCTGAGGTGTGCTGACAGTAGGTATGTAGGTGCACGCCTACAGGTCGCTTAATCTTTTGATATTGCTACCCGTCAACGAGTCCTGGTAAACCGGGCGAAAGTTTGTGCCAATCATGAATAAAACATGTGATCGGGTGATTCAACGTTTGCACTTGTGCTGCTTCAGTTCTTAGATCGATGTCATGTGTTGTTGTCAGTCACCATCACAATACAGCCAATAAATCGACAACTTTGCAGCTTGATAATGCAACAAAACATGAAAACAGTATTGTTCTTGCAAATTTGCAGTCACACCGCAACAAACAAATATCCAAATCTTCACAAGGCTAGTCTAACCGAATCAGACAGAGAAAATCATCTTACAGCTGTTGCGCAGCGCTCCTAATTGCGGAGTGACGGGCAACGCTGAAACAATCGCGACAAGACGTGGTTGTACACAGTTCTGTTAAAAATCCGACAGAGGGCAACGCTGAAACAATCGCGACAAGACGTGGTTGTACACAGTTCTGTTAAAAATCCGACAGATTCGTGGATGCACAATAGCAGGGTTTCCACCCAATTTAGGGAACCTGCAAAGTTGACCTAAGTGCACAATTTTCCTACATTGCAAACAGCACAACTAGCTGGCAATTTCTTCAATGGGCAACGACTGCCAGTGCTACCAGTGACACCAAAACTGCCAGCAACTGACCGCCATTCTGTCTTAGCGCAGGGGATGATGAAGCTGATGACCCATGGGGCTTCTGAGCCCTGCAGAACAACAACAGACCAAGTATTCGTTAGTAACTGCGCACATATGTAAGGGTCCATAATCTACAGCACACAAGCAAGCAGCTTACTTTTGTTTATCCTTGAGGAGACCGCAATAGAGCATGTTCGCTGGAGCCACCATCTCGGTAACATTGTAACCTCCATCTGGATCTACAACCCTTATGTAAGTCTCCTGGCCAAGATACCACGTGTCTAGATTTTCTGTGCGCACGTTCCAGAAACCAGGGCTGTCAAGTGACAGTAAGACGGCAGTCCATGCTCCAGGAAATACCTATATGGTAACAGTGACATCATTAGCGGCAGGGTTGAAACAGTAAGCAGAACATTCAGCAATGATGTTCATATATGCCTATACACAAAAATTGCTGTTTGTTTAGCTCTCTAGTGTACAACTTAATGTAGGACTGTGAACACAAGCATCCTGAAACATGGTAGAACTCAACAAGAAAAAAAATGTTTCAAACAAATCAAAATCCTCTACAATAGATACCTGAGTGGTGCAACGAGAAACACCATCCCATTTGTTGTACGTCCCACGGCTGTTATCTGTCCACTCACCATAGTCCATTCTGTTGGCAATGTGGGAATGGTTCAGTACGCATGTTCTGACAACTAAAGGAAATGAAACTTCTGGAAGCTGTACTCACCCTACGACCCAAAATGCATATCCATCAATATGGTAGGTCTGGACTTTAGTGTCATTGTTCTGAAATACAATTTCCATGAAGTTCTTGTATGTGGAATTGATAATAGAAGATCCAATCACCGGTGACCCATCAGATGGCATAGTTGGGAAGTCAAGTGTGTAGACCCCTTCCTTACCATCGAGGTCTGCCAACCTCAGAGGAGTAGCAGGTGGAGAATAAGAGATACCATTCAGTGTAGTCCGTTTCTTTCCATTGATGGTAACAGGCGGCACATTCCTCAACTTGTAAACTTGGGTCACATTGATTTGTCCATAGTGAAATGATCCTTGAGGATTAGGACGAGCAGCACCAGTGCTCACATTCATCCTAAAAGATAGAAGGTGCTTTTGAGGCTAAAGTATGTATGCATGAAAAAAAATAGGTACAGTCTACAAATAATACTATCAGATATCCTTAAGTTTTACACATTCATGATAGCACAAGGGAGAAACTAATGAGTACAAAGCTTTCTTAGTAATTGTGTTGGTTTTGACAACAAATTAAAGTCCCTAATTTCTGTAGGAATTATGAATGCTCAAGTACAAGGACGAATATTTCAGCGGAAAGTTTCCCCAATGAGTACTCAATGGTGATCCAAGAAAGAATGTGTGTATTATATATCCATTGCAGCTTCTTCCCATTCAGAATTTGGAGAAGTCAATCATATTTAGTCAACATATCTTGGAAGATCAATATCAAACCAAAGGTGCTTAAAATGCATTTTATGGGACAGCCAAAAGACCATGGAAGATCATCGAATAAAGTAATTAAACAGAGCTAGATTAGATATGTCATACAAGAGTACAAATTAAGTTTAGGTAGGTATAGCGAAAGACTGTTGTTATAGACTATGCGAAATGGTGATTCAAGAAAGAATGCGTGTATTATATATGCATTGCAGCTTTTTCCCATTCAGAATTTGGAGAAGTCAATCATATTTAGTCAACATATCTTGGAAGATCAATATCAAACCAAAGGTGCTTAAAATACATTTTGTGGGACAGCCAAAAGACCATGGAAGATCATCGAATAAAGTAATTAAACAGAGCTAGATTAGATATGTCATACAAGAGTACTAATTAAGTTTAGGTAGGTATAGCGAAAGACTGTTGTTATAGACTATGCGAAATGGTGATTCAAGAAAGAATGCGTGTATTATATATCCATTGCAGCTTTTTCCCATTCAGAATTTAGAGAAGTCAATCATATTTAGTCAACATATCTTGGAAGATCAATATCAAACCAAAGGTGCTTAAAATACATTTTGTGGGACAGCCAAAAGACCATGGAAGATCATCGAATAAAGTAATTAAACAGAGCTAGATTAGATATGTCATACAAGAGTACTAATTAAGTTTAGGTAGGTATAGCGAAAGACTGTTGTTATAGACTATGCATCATAACACATGATGGGTACTGATTACTGAAGAACACTGTCATTATTAAAAAAAACATCAACACATGATGGGTCAGCCATTTGTAAGAGCGGTGCTTATAAAATTAAAGATTAGAATCGTGTGAACAGAGATTAAGCAAGTGGTCATCTGGATGGTCAAAGCTTAGGCAAAAAGGTTATTTTACACAAACCTGATTGACCGCGCCTGGTTCATGGAGAAAGTTTTGTCATACTCATCATTTGGTGGGTCAGGAAGTGGACCGGACGCTTTGCCCTCTGAATTTGAGTAGTGCAAAATTGCAACACCAGTAACCCTGGTCCACAGTGATTCGTTCACAAACCTAGCGCTAGCAACGATGTAATAATCGCTGCTTGCATTCTGATCCGTGCTGACCAAAAAGGAGTAAGACTGGCCCACATGGATGTCAAGATTTGTGAAATTCTGCTTCATTGTGTATGAACCTTCTGTCTCAACAAGGGCCATGTTGTGGCCCTGAATCCTCAAGTTCAAGCTCGTTGCGATACCCACGTTGTGGACACGGAAGCGGTATGTTTTTCCTGTTGTGGAGTTGAAGTTGTCAGTTCTCACAATTACGATGATGTACTTAAAAACCACTGTTTCAAGAGTTTTTGTTGGCCTTATCATTAGATCGATAATACATCATCGACTTCATGCCGCCATCATACCAGGGAGATATTTTGTACAATTCAGTAACATAAAAAAATCTTGGGCATTGAAAGATCATTCAAAAAAAAAATCTTGGCCATTGAAAAGTAGTGATGCAGTCTATATGATGACAGTGAGATAACTAATCACCTGGCTCTACATTGATGGTCTCATACTCGATGCCAGCCGGGACTAGGGAGTCATTGTACCGATACGGTCCTTTGCCATTCATCAAAACGCTGTCAGGCATCCCGAGCTCCTTCCCATCATCGAGCTCCTTCCTCAGGTCCTACACAATACAAACACAATCAACACCTGTGACTATTCATCTACCTTGCAATACAGGTTCTGAAACAATATGATTTTTTCGGTACCGTGTGGTTCTTCTTGTACCAGTCGCCGATGAAGAGCGTGATGTCCCCATCCGGCGTGTCGAACGGGACAGAGATCACTGCCCGGTTATTGACGGTGATGCCCCCAAAACCGCCAGCTGCTCGCTGCATACTAAGTGGAGGAAAATAGAAGTAGCTCCCAATCTGATCCTTGACTTGGAAATTGTAGGTCCAGTTCCATCCCGGCGGTATGGGGCAGTTGGTGCCGAGAACGCCATCTTGCCAGCAGTTCTTCCGGTGCTGGATCCCATCCCTGAGTCATCAATGAAATTTAGAACAGCAGTTAGTTGTCATCCCACTGAACCCATCTAACCAAAAGAGCATGCAAGAGCCATCAGGAATTGGAGATTGGATGTTGCTGAGTGTTCAGTGCTCACCAGGTGATTAGGAGCGGCTCGTCGAGGCTGTTGAGCACGTTGACGGCCACGTTGTAGTTTGTGGTGACGTTGACGACGGGGCCGGGGAACTGCTTGTTAATTGCGATGACCTGAAACAAGAAATGTATAAACATAGAAGATTCAGGTTCAGGCCCTGTTCAGGGATTCGTACACGAAGGAATTGGTGAGCAAGAACAAGCAACTAGTACATTCTGACAGTTAAATCGGCAGTGCAAGATCTAGATCGACCGGGAAGCACACGGGAAGAGTACGCTGGGTGAGGAAAAGGGGGATCTGAACACAGCGGCATAAAAAATCGGAACTTTGGTAGGTAGGAAGCGCCTGGTGCTGGGAGGGAAAACAATTCAAAATCTCTTGGGCGAGAAACCACCGAAACCCTGAAATCTAAGTGCGGGAAACACGCCGTTTTCAAAAACAAATCGAGCATCTGCCCCAAAACAGCGCAGACGCCCGAGAAACGCGCTCTGGCTCAAATCTACCTACAGTTAGCAAACAGGGTCCGAAAAATGAAATCTTTGCGCGGGGGATTCTGATTCGCCTTCGAACTCTACGCGAAAATAGACTCACTCAAGTGATTCGAAATGGGGGGTGAAGGAAGGAAGGAAGAAACATGACCTTCTGCGGCACGCCGAGGGGGGATGCGGTGATGTAGGAGACGTCCCAGTCGAGGAAGACGGAAGGGTCGGTCGCCCGCGCCGGCCGGGCCAGGAGCGCCGCGGCGAGGCCGAGCAGCAGGAGGGGGCACATCGCCGCCGCCGGCATTTTCGCTTCTGGCTCTTTCTCTCTCCGGTGGAGTCGAGTCCAGTCTACTACCGATTCTTGGGATTCCCTTTTCTTTTCCTTTTTCTTTCTCCGCTTCTCTCTCCTTGTGTCTGGATCGGAGCAGGAGCAGATGGAGGGGTTTGGGGAGGGTTTTGAGGCAACTACAGCTGTGCCCGAGCTTGCTTTCACACAGTGATAGTGTCAGTGTGCAACTTGCACCGGACCGTTGATGGCGGGGACGCGTCCCGATACTATAAATATCGTAATCGTCTGCGAGTGGGACCCACGCGGTCGATCTTTCTTTGCTATGACCTATGTATGCAGTGGCGGAGCTTGGCAGAGGTTGCAGGGGAGGCGAAATGCAAAATATTTATGTTTGGGGGGGCCAAATGCTATTTTTCTTCTCAGTTAAGCACTCCCAAAAAAAAATTCTTCAGCAATTACTCCAAACCTGGGGGGGCCATGGCCCATTTGGCCTCCATGAAGCTCCGCCTGTGTATGTATGGGTAGTAGGAAGATGCTGACCAAATCCTTCAAGTACAACGAAGAACAGCTAGCCAGTGATGGATTGGAGATTGCATGTGGGTGCCAGGTATCTCAGCATTAAAGGTATCCACTTCGCTTTGATCTAAGAAGAGACTGCAAATGGAGTGGAGATTTGGGCTGTTCCTTTATTTAATCAAATTTATAAAACCCCATGTTGTTAATCATATACCCCACGAAATCTCAATTTGAAACATTTCATAGTTTGATCTACACAAAAAATGACAAATATATAGACCTGAGTATACCGACTTTTTGTTTTAACTTTTGCAGATTGTGCACCCTACGCGCATAAGGGAGCACAATCCACCATGTCGTACGATGATGTACGAGCCATACTTCAAGACGGTGGGCCTTCTCCCCTTTGACCTCTAGTTCACGCGTAAGATACCGACGACCACACGATCATTACCGCCCTTCTCGACCGATGGATGACCGCGACGCACACTTTCCACCTGCCCCGTGGAAAGATGACGGTCACCCCGAATAACTTCGCCATGATCACGGGCCTTTTGGTCAACAGAGACACTCTCACCACTAGGAGGGTGGATAATCTCGGGTGGCATGAGCCGGTTTTTAGTCCCACCGACAAATACCCTAAGGCACCGCCAGAAGGGAAAAAAGATACTATGTCGGCATGTGTCTTGTATAAGTGGCTATGAGATATGGAGTCATGTCCGGAGGATGCCGATCCGCAGGTGGTGCAGCAGTATGCTCGGGCATACACGTGGTATGTGCTAGCCTAGGTGATCTTTTTCCGGATGGCTCGAGGGACACTACTTCTTGGCTACGGTTCGACCCTTTAGGTGAATGGAGTGTCAAGTACAACTTTGGTTCGACGGGTCTGTCCTCTTTACCGGAAGGTACAACTTATTTGCATAGCTTTTACCTGTATGTAATTTACATTTGTAGTTTGAAATGATTGTTAATGTGCAGCTGGACATGGCATTTCGTAAGAAGGATCGTGGTGCCTGACTGGGTGATGCTATGTGGCCAGTTTGGGTGTGAGAGCGGATTCTGGTTGGATGTCCTCGCAAACTTCCACGAGTGGATGGGATTATCCTCCCACGCGACAACCCCTTCAGTGTTCACATCTAGGGTTAGATAGAAATTACAACTAGACTTGAGTTTCGCTTCTATTTGTCCCATGTGTGGAACCCTAACACCTCCTATGGAGATGTGTCAAGATCTCTTGTTATAGCTACTTTTTCACAAAGCGATTCAAGTAGTGCTTACCGATATTTTCTAAAGTATTATATTAAATCGTTGGACCGGATGATAAGAAAAAATTGGTTTCATCAAGGGTAAGGTTGGCTTGATTCTTGAAATCCGGAGACTGCTCTTGGTGTGTGTTGTTCGGTGATTGATTTGAGCACGCTTTATAGTTCTCTCCATTTGTGTTTGTGTCCCCGTGTTCTTCCACAACCCCACCCATTTTTCATGTTCCTTCCTCGTATACTCCCGTTGTCAGTTCATGAAGATCGGGCAAGCCTCTCATTAGGGGAAAATTTGGTGGCGGCGCGGACAGGGACGGGGAGGAAGTGGAACCTTAGTCGGCCAGGTTTATAGTCGAGGACTTACTTTTTTGTGAGTAGTAGTAATGTGCATCTTTTATTTTGAAATTTGGTAATGTGTAAATAGACGCACAAAAGGATAAGATCACTAGCCTAGGTAACCTCACCTGAAAATCTTAGCAAGCTGTTCGAAAGGCGCCGTGCACGCAAACAAGCAGTCGCCGCGTGCATATATGCTGCCGCTAAATAAGGGCTCCATGTGCCATTAGCCGTCTATAGTCTACCTGCCATTCGTTGTCAACCTTTCAACATGCATCTTAGTACATATACCGTATAACATATTGATGCTTTGACAAAAAACTAGAGACTCGTTCTACTTCAGAGGTCACTCACTCACTCCTGTTGCGTGCTTATAATTAGGTAATCCGTACGCTATTGTAGCCGGCCCAAGAGGATGCTACACGGACGTAGCTGTACCTTACCCTTTTTTGTGCAAACACCCGTGCATATCTGTCTGCAGTCTGCAATATGCACATGGTTTGTTGACCTGGCTAGGATCATGCCTAGCTCCCATGGATGGATATAACCTCTGTCTCCCCATCACATCACATGCAGATCGAGCTCTGTAACATGCGTGCATGTGGGTTAGGTGACGTACCTATCAAAGTCTACACCTGCAACTTGCAAGTTAATTCTAACAGCTAGCTACCTTTAAATCTTGATCATGGTCCAGCCAACATCCAATTTGCAAACTGACAGTTTGTTTGGAGAGCGAAAATTCCGCGACTAGTTGCACCCGCAACCAACTTCCGGATGTTCTATTTTCGAGTTTTCCACAGGGAGTACGATAAACAACATAAGCAATGTTCACAATTTATTTCACATTTTTTAAAAACTTAGAAGTGCGGCATGCAGAGTGGGGTGCCGGTGCAACTAGTTGCAAAGTTTAGTTTCCCGTTTGTAATTGGCCGAAAATTGCTCCATCTCATCCGGAAGCTTAGAGGAAGCGGATCGAGAAAAGAGAAACGATGATGGGGGTTCGATCCAATTCAGGGTTGGCCGGCCAGGACCAGGGGACCGGTATATGGGATTTCGATCCAGTTTATCTCAACGGCCGCGTGAGCATACCGTTACTAAAAAATTATTTCACCAATAGAAAATATTTGAACTGGAAACACCAAAACCGGGACCGTGTCTAAACGCTGTCTCCGTGTCTCCGGCCGTGACCCACGATTTGGGACTAGAATTTATCTTGTTTTCTCTCTCTCTTTTCTTCTCCATACTGTGTGTCGAAATAGATAGGACTATGCGAATTAATTTAATCCTGAATTAATATCACGACAAGGTGTTCGAAAATTATAGGTATAACCTAGACACATGAGCCAGATCAACGGGTAGAAAACTGTCACATCAGTTGCGTATGAAGCGATCAACAAAATGGTCATGCAAGTACAATGAAGTAAGAATTGCACACGTGCTGCAAAAGGGAAAGAAATGAATAGTGCTCGGGCGAGTATATATTGATGATTGGTCCACGAGCACTATTTTGTTTTCCACAAGGAATTGAGGATTGTGTCAAGATGACTATTTTTTGCTGCTCCACAAGCACTATTTTTTGTTCGCTAGGAAATAGATGATTGTTCTTTGAGTAGTATTTTTTTCCACTAGAAATTGTTGATTTTTCCACAAGCGCATTTTTTTGTTCCACCATAACTTGTTAATTGTTAAGGGAATTAAAGTGTATTCTCACTAGTCACTAGTGCTAACACTAGTACAGATCGGGCAAACGACAGACGGTCGACTTTGGCCATCGCAAACGATTATAAGGCCCGTCGCTATCCATGGGAGGGCGATGTGGCATGTGGGCAGGCATCGCAGACGGAGAAATTAATCGTGTGCGATGGCGCAAACTTCGCAGACGACTGGTTTCCCGAAATCGTGTGCGATGTCGCTGGTTATCGCACACGCTTATAGTTATTTAGTCTTCTGGGTTACTAGTTATTTGCACATGCTTTTACTAAGGTCTTTCGTGTGTGTTTAAAAACTTATTGCTAACGCTTGTCCTATTGCTACTCGTGTGTGTTTGAAGACTCATCGCACACGTTTACAATTTTTCAGGAACAAGTCTGTTGGCTTTCATTTCAGATTCATACATTTTCACACATGCAAATATCAAGAACAAGCATCATCCAGCAGCAAATCTCCTTCTTGTTTCATTCATTTCACACTTCATATTCGTACATTGCAACAAAAGTATCAATTGCTAGATACAAAAATGTGAAAACTATACAAAACAAGAACGAAATATTCTTGGTTACGCCTTTGTTTTGAATGCGAAAAATGTCTTGTAGCTACACCTCATCATGGTTATCATCCTGCAGAGGATATCACTTATGTGATTCGGCAAGGGTATACGCCACTCGCTAGAAAAGAAGGATACTTCACAAATCTGATCATCCTTCTTTCCGGAGAGGTGCTTCGCGAAGAGGAAGAGAAATGATTGCAAGTAGCTCAAAGGCAAGCTACTTGAAAGTATTGCTCAAAGGGCCTGCATGTTTCGTGCATAAAATTCATTAAAACGAGATGGTAGAAACAATGAAGAGAGTGCAAATCAAAATGATTGTTCGCTTACTAGCTAGGGAATAAAAAAGGCAAAGGAATGTGGTGAAACTTGCCTAGTCGCATGGATCTTATTCACCAACTAGGTATGGGTCAAAGCCCTCTGCCCCTTGGTTTTCTTGTACAGTGCCACCAAAATATGATCCCTATTACACAAGTATAATATATAGAATATCATATATACAAGAATAAACAAGATCTAACAGTAGTTACTAGTATTAAACAAAGAAGCAACATAATCGAGGTGCACAAAGATCTAACAGTACCACACCAATGAACAAGGACTAACAAGATATTCTAACAGTAGAAACCAATATAGAAGATCTAACTGAACCAGCCTATTAAACAAAGATGCAACATAATCGAGGTGCAGAAAGATCTAACAGTACCACACAAATAAACAAGGACTAACAAGATATTCTAACAGATCGGGCAACTAACTAATCCGGCCTTGCTACAGCATGAACAATATATGGCATATAAAACATGGAGACGGCCTTGCTAAACGAGCGCTAACCTTCGGGATGTCGACGACAAGACGGCGATATCGCCAGAGGGGGTGGAGGCCTTGGACAGGCATCACACGAGGTCATCGGCCGACGGGGAAGGCCAGATGCGGCAGCGTCGCACCACGGGGGTCAAGAGGGCGTGTGCGACTGTAGAGGAGAGGAGGCGGCTGGGAGAGGGGAGAGTGGATTGTGTGTACGGGTCAAGCGCGTCTGGTCCTTACTTATAAGATAGGGTTCCACTTACTGGGCCATAACGGCCTAGCAGGTATCGCACACGATTATAGAGGAGTAAAACGTGTGCGCGAACATGCAGCCGTCTAAGAAGTTATCGCACACGGATCTGGGCGGGCATAACCGTGGGTGATAGTTGTGCTAGAGAGTACATTTCGCACACGCTTTTTCTGAGTCATAACCGTGTGCGATATCTCTAGTTTTTTGTCCAATTTAATAACTTCTGAACAAAACATTGAAAAACATTGGAAAGGAGTACTAGACATAATGGAACCTGGTTAATAATATTTGGATAATATTAGTTGCTACCGGAAGGACACCATTAATTCAAACGCATGGTTTGCCCTTCCTTCTACAAAAAGATTGGACATTCCCAATCTCACAGTACGTACATGTATATAACACACAGAAAACACCTAGTAATACCTATCTAAGCATCGTCGTCGTCATCAGAGAGGACGACAACATCTTCGTCGCCGGCTGGGCCCTTGCCGTTGCTTGAGGCCTCGGCATCGTCGGCGAGTGGGTTGCCGGACCCTGAGGCCTCGGCATCGTGGCGAGTGGCTTTCCACTTGGCCAAACGCTTTGCCACGACGCCCATCCAGAGCCGCGTCTGCTTCTTGGCCTCCTTCCTGGCGCGCAGCAGCGCACGAAAACGGTCCTTGCGAAGAGAGTCGAAAGACTCGTCGACCACGCGATGCACCACTGCTTCCTCACACCGCGCCGACGCGATGGACACCTCCACCAACTTATGCTCCTGTAGTTCCTCTAGGCTGGTGAGCGGCTCGTCCGACGACGAACCCGAATTGATGTCTTTGGGATCCTCCACCGTGAGGTCAACGAAGTTACCCCCAGCTTCGTGCGCTGGGGACAGCTCCTCCTTCGCCTCAGTTGGCGTGAGGTCGAATGAGCTACTCCCAACTACGGACGTTGTGGACAGCAGTTCCTCCGACAACGCCGGCGCGACGGCTAGATCCGCCATGGCTTCTGTGCTGTGAGGCATTGTACAAAAGCTAAATTAACAAATAGCCATGTCTGTCGACGAAATATATAGGCAAGCAGGAGTAGGCCAAAAGGCGGGAACACCATGGTATTTCATAATAAGCGCTAATTCTTAAAGAAGCGGGAATACAAATTATTAGACCCGAAAAAACCGTGTGCGATAGATAGAAATGCAAACGGAATCTTGCACTAAATCGTGTGCGATGAGGTAACAACGCACACAAATTTCTCACTCCAGTCGTGTTCGATAGATTTGCAGCGCACACGGCGAATTCTCGCTCTGCCATGTTTTTTTTAACTAATTTCATATATTATATATTGATATTTCTAACAATAGACTTGCGAGGAAACATGCTACACATAAGGAAAAGAGCAAAATAACTATTACAATAATCAACACTACTACTCCTCGTCGGAATCGGAGATGCAGATTATCTCCTTGCCGGTGCCTGAAGCCTCGGCATCATTGAATGCGCGCGATCTGTCTTCTTCTAGCTTCTTGGCGATGGAGTCTTCGACCACGCGATGCTCTTCAATCATGTCCCGATCGTCCTCCTCAGCCTTCTCGGCCTCGCGCACAGCCGCCATGGCCTCTGCGGCCTCGAACTCAGCTTTCTCGGCCTCACGCTCAGCCACCTCCCACCACTCGAGACGCGACTCGGCGTCACGCTCAGAGGAATCCTCCGGCCTCTCCATCTCCGCGTCCTCGCCCTTCTCCAAATTCGCCTCCTCCTCCTCCTCCTCCGGGCACTCGTTCTCCACGCGTTGACGGCGCGCAGGCGGGGAGGAGTTCCCGGAATCCGAAGACGGGGAGGAGTTCTCGGAAGCCGCAGTGGGCGCGGCAATGCTCCATTGAGCCACACACGACAGGCGAGCGATCTTCTTGTGGCGCACCATCGTGTACCTACTTAGTCTACGGTGGCGCCGCTGCTGAGTTCACTGATGAATGGCGGCGAGCAGCATTATATAGGACGAGGAAGCTGGCTCGTCGCCAACGCGTGATAAACTGGAGGAGGCGAGAAGGCTGTACACTGTACAGAATACGAGGAGACAATTGAGATTATGCAGACGCGTTGCTATATGTAAGCCTGTGCGATATATCGCCAACGCTTTAAAAACCACAACCGTAGGCGAATGTTTGACCAGCGAACACCGTTCAGCGACTCGCACACGGCTATAATTACGAAGTGAATGCGATAGGGGATAACGCACACGGGTGGCTGCTCCTGTGTGCGATGGCGGGGACTTAAATTGCCCGATCTGTACTAGTGTAAGTTCTTGTTCCACTGTTAAACAAATCACCCTAGTTACAGAGGAGAGACCAGAGCCGCAAACATTGAAAAATGTGTCTACTTGCTATAGTCGGACCAAACAAAAATACTGCACTAGCAACTACATCTACGATGTCATTGTAATACACCAGAGAAAATGAAATTATACACGTTCAAATCATTATAGCACAGCACCAAACAACAAAAGAAAAACACAAAAAGGTAATACAACACATATATCACTTACATAAATTACTCGTCATAAGGTCATGTTATGTCCATGGTTGCCTAAACACTTAAACTATGTAATTTTTTACAGGAGACAACTTAAAGAATGACTACGGCCAAACCTTCTGATTCACAGAACAAGATTCACTCGACTACTAGGCTAGAGGTATACATGTGTTTGCCTTAAGATTTATATTTTCCTTTGGAAGAAGATTGACATATATAAATGTATAAATGAGATAGTGTAGTTCTTACTTTCCAATATAAAATGGTGAATATCATTTGATTCTGCAATCCTAATGATAATAAGCAGGGAAGACTGGAATTAGCAGCCCATCTATTAAACTGTAGGTAAAGCCTATATTCCAGTCCAAAAGTATATGAAGCGCTAATAGCATGTGAGTCTAACACTATAACAATTTCTCCATGCAACACAACTGATATCACCTTTCTTGTGAGGAGAGACGAAGAAATTATTTTGTGTCAATAGTGTAGATAGGACAACTAAGTTCAAACCATGGCATACATCATTTAATTTGAATATGGAATGCCTAACATATTTTATATTAAACGACTAAGAAGATATTGGAAGGTATAAATAATCTTTTATAACCATTATGAATCATGGATGACAAATAGCTTACAAAACGTCATGCTAGAACATGGTTCTAGTGCCCTATTCGCTACTGACAAAAACATGTCAACAACAAATGGATTTTTTTTGTACGTACCATTGAACATAATACTACGGAAACACAACCTTACTATGGTGGAGGCAAGATCAAGAATATGCAATTAAGTATCCTCGGACCCGGTGGTAACGAACTCCGAGTTCATAGAAAATGCTAGTGAGTTGATCTCCTTTTTATGGTAGTTCTCACCTGTTTATATGAGGAGTATTTCAGCCACTACGGGCTAAAGACAGTGTTGCGTAGACACTGAGCTATAATTTAGAAAAAAAAATCTACAATTGAAAGTTTTTTGTCCTGAACAATATGTTTGCACTCTAATTTGTTTTTGAACATAAGACTGTAGGAAAAACCCCCACAACATTTTATTTTATATTAATAAAAACAAAGATATTTACAGGTATGTACAGAGAACATAATTACAGAAGGTCTTCAATCCATTTTGACAAGTATTCAATTGATCAGATATCCATTATCTTCTCCGGTACGTATATAGCTACCTTTAAAGGCATATAAAAGCACATATTCAGTTGTAATCAGATAGGTCTGGTACAAACAAAACTTAGAATAGTGCAAATATTTACATTAAACTTTTATACATAGTATTAGCATGCTAGGGTCTTAATGAGTACACTTTTATATTTATTATTTAGAATTTTTAACCATATAAAAATTGTTCATCGTTAGCTGTAGCATTCTTTTTATATAATTGTTGAAAACTACATTTGCATTATGTTAAATTTAAATTTTATTTTGTAGCATATATAGTTTTCTTCATCAAATAATTTCTGGCAACGGTGTAAATTATACGGTGTATACTCCCTCTATTGCTAAATATAAGATGTTTTAGGTATTTCACATGATGACTAGACATGGACTGAAATGGGTGAACGTACACTCTAAAACATGTCTAGATACATGTGAATTTGGAGGAGGATAAAACAACTTATTTTAAGAAATAGAGGGAGAACATATTTATATTTACGGTATAGATATCTAAATCATATAGGCTAATAAATATCTTAATCGAGGGTTTTAGTGTATGATTATGTACGCAAACTTTTATACTCCCTCCGTCCACAAAAGGATGTCTCAAACTAGTTCAAATTTGCATGTATCTACACACTAAACCATGTCTAGATACATGCAAATTTGGGATAGGTTCAGACATCCTTTTGTGTACGGAGGGAGTAGTACAAATTGAATGTTGTCATGAATTTTTTGTCACGTACCAGTAAGCGGGTGACATCCGATAGCTACTTTTTTTCTTCAATTCCGGTACGAGATCAGAATGATGTGATGATGCAGCGATCGAACCCGCCGGACCCAAGTTGCCAAACATATGCCTTTAGCGTCGCTTATGGGAGCGCTCGCGAGGTGTCGAGCGGGCTGGCCCAATACGGGCAAGGTCCCCTTATCATTTTTCGTTTCATTTTTTGTTTTTTGTTTTTGTCTTTTTTCAATTATTCGTTTTATTTATTTGTTTATTTTCTTTTTCATTCTTTTTGTTTTATCCTTTCTAACAAGTAATATGATAAGTGAATATTTCTCTAACCTCGTGAAGAATTATTTTGTACCGTTTGAACATTTGTTTTGTCTCGCATGAACAATTTTTTAAACCTTGAGAAGAATTTTAACTACACGAATATTTTCTTTGAACCTTGTTAACCATTTTAAATCTGACAAACAAAATTTGAACTGTGCGACCATTTTTAACCATGTGAATAAACTGTGCGATTTTTAGTTTAGTTTTATAAAAAAATTCTCAAGTTTCTGAATATATTTAATATTTAATTTTCTAAATCTATAAATAAAATAAAGAACTGTTAATGCTATTGGGCCGTGCTAGATGCGACCCATATAGAACCTTTTCAGACGCCGGCTCCTGAACTGACGCAAAAAGCGTCATATAGGAATGCTCCATCACCAAACATATCTATAAAAAATAATGTAGGGGAGGTTTAACGGTCGAGTAGCCGTGGCCTAATAGCATCTTCAACCGGGCCTCTCACTTTGTCCGGTGGGCGGTCCGAACATCAAACATTACCCAGACACGAGGGAATGAAGAAAGGCTACCCAATCCGGACCCCCACTTCCCCCTATATGTTCACTATCTTGGCACGCCCCCACTCCCAACCCATTTTTGGGGTGAAAATGAGAGTGTGAGAGCGTGTGTTCGCCATGTGAGACGCGTCCCACCCCATACAAATTTATCTCTTTTTTTCCTCTTTATTCTCACTAATCATATGCAAGTGATGGACAATTTGGAGGACATGGCTACGTGGCCAAACAGATAAATTTGTATGGGGTGAGAATTCAAAACGGACACTATCCAAACATGTCCATAGACAAATAAGTCTCCAAATTATCTGAGTCCGGCTAAAGTATCCGGAAGAGGAATACTTCCAGCTACATGCACATGCTGTTACTTGAGTTCTCACACACTTGCCGAATCAAAAGAGTTGAATCTTTTTTCTCAACAAATAAAAGAGTTGAATCTTGTAGAGAGGTGTTCAGACGAGAAAGCCGATATGTAGCACAATTGGTTGAGGCCAAGTTGGCCTATCCGCTCGGGCGATTCTGTAGTAATAATCGCCCGCGTGGCACTGGCAAATCCTATTTGCCGCTCTTTGTGGCGCGGGAGGCTCGCTCCGCACATCCCCCAGCACTGGGCAGACCCATGTTTCCTTTTTTCTGTTATTTTGCTCTTCTTTCTCCTTTCTTTTCTGTTTTATTTTTCTCTTTTTTTTCTTTTTTTGTTTACTTTACCTTTTTAGGGATTTAAAATGTAATTTTGAAAATAGTCCACATTTGAAAAAAATTCAGATTTAAAAAATGTTCAGATTTGAAAATTGTTCAAAATGAAAATTGTTCAAATTTTTGAAAGTCGTTCAAACTTTAGTACTAAAGCTTTTCAGATTTTAAAAATATTCCATTCACTCTTTTTCGAAATTTCTATATATATTCAAACAGCTAGTTATTTTAAATTTTGCAATTAGCTTTCATATAGTCTAACTTTTTTTTTGAGTGTATTTCATATTTTTTTTGAAATTTTCCACCATATTTTTTTTGAGTGTATTTCATATAGTCTAACTGATCTAGCAGCAGGAAACAGAAAGATGCGCCTGTATATCAGAAGTATCGGTGAAGCGGTACAGCAGCAGAAACAACATCAGATCACGTATCTGGGCCGGGCCCATTACAACGATGGGTGCGCGGTGACGCGCAGACTTGCCGCTAAAGGCGATGTATAGCAGCTCCCCGCCGTTCAGAGCAAAGTCCTGACGCTTCACATGATCGATCGATGTGCTTTGCTTGCGCCTTCATCAGCCCATTTCACGCAGGCCTCGCTAGCCCATTCATGCAGACAGGCCTCTTGTCCAACTTTTTTTGAAACTTTTTTTTAGCGGAACCTTTTTGTTTGTTATAACCACGACATCTGGAATGATGTATGAAGGCCCGGCTCTCCGCCGAAAAGGAAACATTAATTGACGTTGCTACCTATGCAGACCATTGGGTCAACGAGCCGCATATTCCGGGAGAAGAATTTTTGTTTTCAGAGAAGTGCTCTGAACCCAAAACTGTAAACGTTGCCCGCTCTCGCTCTGTACTACCCTGCACTGCATGTTGTAGATTATAATGCGTCTATTTCTGCTACAAAATGGGCCAATGCACTTTCAATCGAAGCAACAAAAGGCGGCTGAAGCACAAATACTAAAGCTTTTCGCAGGCTGGAATAGGCGGCTGTTAAGAGTAGACATTAGACAATTCATCATATGAACAACTGACTGCGGAGGTGTCCTCCTTTAGATTCAATGAGGATCGTTACGATTTACTCATGTAAAATTGGATCTGCAAGATTTTGTCCCTCAACCAATCATCATCATCTTTATATAGTCCTGCAGCAGGGATCCTGCCGATTAGTTACACTTGAGAGGCATGACAATCATACAACTCCATTCGTCTCACCAAAAACAAAAATACACAATCAGAAGATGGTAAATCAGCTAATGTACCCCGTCTTCGTCCATCCAAAAGAAGATCAATGAAGCCCACCAATAACAATGTGTTAGATTGGTGATCATCAAAAACCAAGAATTCAACAACAACTCGATTCCTTTCAGCTACATGTCTTCGGTCAAGAAGGCCCGGCTCTCGGCCGATGCCATCTCATACACCACCAGCCTCTCGGCGGTGATGGTGGCGCCAGTGGCGTTGTTGAAGAGGTACACCCCGGACGCCGTGTAGATGGCCTCCGTCGGGTACACCCTCGACGTCGCCGTCAGCCTCCCGCCCATCGCGAAGCTTTGCACGATGGAGTGGTCCACCAGCACCCTCACCGAAAAGGCCTCGCCCTCAAGCACTGGCACGGTGCTGCCCACCACCCGCGTCACAACATCCTTCGCCTGCGTGGACCGCGACTCGTCATGGCAGAAGTGGGTCCGGAGGCTGCCGTCGAGGCCCCTGGACACGTAGAAGTACACAGCCGTCTGTTCGGAGTGACCGTTAGCGAGGACTAGGAGGCCGAAGGGGCCAAGCGCGCCGCGCATGGCGGCACCAGCGCTGGTGCTGCAGTTGTAGCTGGCGTCGGCCTCGTAGACGGCATCGACGTCGGAAGAGTTGAGGCGGAAGGAGGCCTCGATATCGAGCTGAGTGGCTTGGTGGAGGGGAAGGCGGATCATAGAGCCGGCGTCAACGGTGATGCCGGCGAGGTCTGTGGAGTTCTTGCGCAGGGTCTCGATCTCCTCCACTGGCCATTGGATGAGGTTCGTTCGGGTCTTCTCGTCTAGCGCCACCGTCCTTGGAATCGACTGCACAGGTATACCATTAATTAGTTCAATATTTCAAGCTACGTAGGCCCAAAGCATGTATAGACATTGACATCAAGATCTTGAAAGAATTCAAATGACTGTTGTTTACTCAAATATAGAAGGGACTGCGCCCTGCACCGATTTGAGTTAAAGAACTATGGAACGAGCAAAAATGGTGTCGTAGACCACATAAAACAATATTAAAAATTACAGCTTGATGACTATGATGGTTGAGCTATACTAGTTAATTTTTCACTAGGCGAAAAATGGGCACTTGATCGTCACTCATGTTGTCTTTTAGAAATTCAACTGGCCTATGATCGGTAAGTAAATAATGATTAAGTAAGCATCATTACCTAAAATAGAACTAAATTCTATATGTGGGAGAAAGGACACTAGGCATATGCGTGCATGCATAGATCTGGGATGTTAGCTAGGGATTGAATGGGACATGCATGCAGCCAAGGGGGCCGTCCATGTGTGCCCCTCAGCCAACAGCCGAGAGTACAACCTCGAGGTGACCGTAAACAAGAAAGAAACAAACGACTAATACTTTGGGAAGTACACCAGCTTCACTGTCCGGCGATGCACCCATGACCCAAAACAATGAGATGATGATGATGATAACAGAATGAATGCAATGCAGAAGGGAATCATGTCGATGTGTGAAGTAGTGCATACCATGAGGGATGCCCACCCCTTGACCTTGTCGGCCTGCTCGGAGTCGGTCTCGCCGACGTATCCCCAGACGACGCGCCGCCTCTTGGAGGGGTCGTAGAAGGACTTGGACGCGTAGTACTTGCCCCAGTCGTACCTGAGCCCGATGCCGAGGTCGGCCTCGGCGTCGAGCGGCGTCCACGTGTTGGCGGCGGCATCGAACCTCCCGAGCGCATAGTAGTCGTGCCGGTCGTCGTCGCTGCTCTCCTTGAGCACATACAACGCCCCGGACGAGTTCATCTCCGAGTCGTCGGCGCCGCCGACAGGGTACAGGTCGATGCACTCGTACATGCCGGTGCCGTCGGGGCCACGATGCATGTCTCCCGGCATGAGCTCGTAGTTGACAAAGTCCTTGGTCTTGTAGCTGAGAACGATGCCGGCGTGTCCATTATCATCCTTGGACCCGATGATGGTGCGCCAGGTGGAGTCGGACTCGTCGAACCACGCGGTGAGCGGGTCGCGGAAGTCCTTGAGGCCGATCCCGGGTGGCGGGAGCATGATGGGGTTGGCGGGGTGCTTGACCCAGCGGCGGAGGAGCGGGTCGTCGGGGTCGGCGGGCACGGCGAGACACGTGACCTGCGCCAGCGTGTCGGTGTTCCCCGTGTAGATCAGGATGACCTGCCCGTCGGGGAGCACGGTGATGGAGCCCGTGAGGACGCCATTGATGTCGTACCACTGGTCGGGCACCATGGCGAGTGGGAGGTGGCGCCAGTGGACCATGTCCCGCGACACGGCGTGGCCCCACGCGATGTTCCCCCACACGGCGTCCTTGGGGTTGTGCTGGTAGAAGAGGTGGTACCATCCGCCGTAGTACACCGGACCTGCCAACAAAATGTCGATCGAATAAGTCAGTCCACGCCGTCGGATCGATCACCATGATGCGTTTCAGTCATATCGTATTATTGAGAAGATCGTCAGCAGGTGATGCAACTCTCTCTGAAAGTGCAAGAATATTCTGAACGAAAGAACAAGGATATTCAGTAGCAGCTGGAGTACTGACCGTTGGGATCTGCGTGAATGTCGCCGGAGTAGAGTAACGAATGCCGCCGCCAGACAAGCGAACAGGAAGAAAGCAAACGTCAGCCCATACATTCCTTGACCTCGGTCGAAGAAAGAAGATCTGAATCTGAAAAAGATTACACCGCACGAGCACGTACCGTTCATGTAGTTCCTGTCGGGCTGGAAATGGAACCCGGTGCGCTGCCACTGCAGCATGGCGTTGCTCCACGGGAACCCGCCGTCGACGGAGTAGGCCCCCGACGCCTTCTCCGACACGCCGAAGTCCTTGCCCCTGCTCCTCGGGATCTCCATCGGCACCGCCGGCACCACAACGTCCCCACCGCCGCCGCCGGACCGGTGGTCCACCCTGGCCCCTCCTAGGAGCGCGATAGCGCCGACGACGACGAGCACCGCCGCGGCCAGCACGGCGGCGCACGCGCGCCACCTCAAACCGCCGCCATTAGCCTGGCGGTCATCGGCAGAAGCCGGGAGCGACTCGTACGCGTACGGGAGCGTGCCGGGGACGACGGCGGCGCGGGACTCCATCGTCGCGTCGTCGGCGGCGCCGGCCCGTCGATGATTCCGAGAAAGGCTGGGTGGATCCTGGCCGGTGGATGATCGACGGAGTGAACCGGCGGGCGCGATTTATACTGGGGTTTTTCGTAGGGGTTTTGGCACGTATCGTCAAAATGTTTCGTGACAGCCCGATGAACGCGCATTCTCTGTCGAGTGCTGCTGTCCGTTGATCGCAAAACGCTAGGGCGCCAGCACGGTCACGACTAGCTAGTGGGGCCCTCAGGCTGGTGAGGGAGACATTGCCCACGTGAGATTGGCAGATCCTCTGGTCGCTCTCGCTCTGTTGATTCCATTCCCTTTTTAACAAATTATTCAATTCCTTATTAGGTGAGACCCATGTTTCTAGCTAGACAAAAGGCCGTGGTCTCTCTCCATCCTATGTGTACGTACATATACATGTTTGTGGCAAATTTGAAAGTTGCATCTGGAAAGTTATTTTTCAAAAAATAGTTATCCGTGTGCAAGTCATGTTTGTTGTGTGCTACGGAAAGTAGGACAAATGGTTTTGGAGATTGCTTGTCTGAGAGGTTATAATTCAATTTGTTACTAACTTACTAAAGTAAAGGGAATTGGCCGGTTCTTTTAGCCGACCTAAAACCGTTACAGATACACCAATATCATCATAAAACACGATCACATTGTGCACCCTGCACAATCTGGTCATCCGCCCGAAGCACACATGCTGCCGAGATGACAAACCACCATCGAGGTTGCCACTAGGTGTTGTTTTCGTCACTCCTCCATAATTCAACGACTCCGAATTTAACTTCAACAGGAGCCCTCGTGCAACCTCCGTCGGAACCATTGTTGACCCATGCCAAACAGTCGATCCACCGGGTCGAGATAAGGGCAACTCCTACTTGGACGTTTAGCTTCACATGACAAATTAATTTGCACACTTTGCACCGACAAAATTAGCGACGCTAGAGATCCATGCATGCGCCGGTACAGCCAATTAGCTAGCACCTTTGTAGACACGACATCCCGTGACCCCACAGCTCCGACTTCATCGCTTCATAATACAACACCATATGTTAAGAACCAAGGCCAGCGAGATGGCCACTGCCCGTTATCTTTAGATCCACTAGGAGAAGTTCGGCCATGTCCTGAAATCCATGATGGCCAGATCAGGTGCCTGTCCAGAGCGACGTACCGGGTCGGCTGAAGCTGACACAGAGAGCTGGCCGAAGCCAACCACTAAAGCGAGGCAGAGCCGAGCACTGCACATGCAGGGCCGCACCATGTCAATTTTTGCCAGGAGCCGCCACACCCTTGGGGAGAGGAGGCCACGTCGTCGCACCTCTCCAGGACCACCGCGCCAGTGAAGGAGATCCGCCGCAGTTGAGAAGGGAGACCACACTGCCCCCGGAATGCAGTGCCGCAAGAGGCCCCCGTCGCGCTTGGAAGGAGCCCGCGCTAGCCCGTGCCGCCGCCATCCACCATGCGGGTTTAGCCCGCCGACATCGACCATGCGGAGTGGGAGGTCTTCAAGGAGGGTGGACTCGGGGACGGCGACACTAGGGTTCGCGACACAAGCGACAATCTTATTAGACAGTCCTATTAGTAACCCTTTAGTATTTAACTTTAACACAATTCTTGACGTTGATACATCACAAGTCTTCTCTTGGAAATTAGTTACGGGAGCGGTTACTATCAATTGAGCCCATGACAAAAGTATGTGCTTGACTTCAAACGTCCTAGTCAGGGAATGATACGAGCGATAAGTCAAAAACATGATGGCCGAGACTTGGGAGGAAAACACAATTAATCAGAAAATTCCTGCTGTTACAAGACAATTATTGGGCATGAGACGGACCACATGTGTAGGGCGGTTCTCCATCATTTGGACTCATATACAAGAGGGGCTTAAACTAGTGCACTAATGGCCAGGATTTTGGGCCCCAAAAGATTTGGCCAGCGTCTGCATGCTTTTGGGGTCACCGATCCCGACCCCTGATACGCCGCACGAGCCGGAATCATCAAACTGGAGGGAAAGGTGTTCACGGCACAATTTAGTAAGTACAGTACTCAAGGACAAATAATGCTGGTGGGTAGATCCAAGCAGCAGGAACATTGCGGTGCTACAGCAGAGCAGAGATAATCACAGCGCCAGTAAGTAAGTCGCAGCTGGTTCCTGGCTCTTTCTCTAGCTACGCCAGGCACATTTTTAGGGCACAGATCGATCGATCTTCCAAGTCCAAGTGTGCGGTTCAAGGTTCATGGGGCTGCAAGGTGGCATTGGAAGGAACCTTGCATCATGGGGCATGTGCAGCTTGGGTGGGCAGATGCATTACCCATGTTCTGCATATTTTCAACTCGCAGTTGCCGACTTAGCCTATACTAGGTGGCATAGAACTCCCCGCCGGAGAGCTGGTCGGCCGGCCGCCCACCGAACGCAAATCGCGGCGGTGAAACACAACGGTGGCTTTGATCGATGTACACAGTATACGTACGTACGAGGGAGAAGGAAAAATGTACTGGCAATTAAGGGCCCAAGACAGAGACACTGCAAGTGCATCGATTCGATGTGCATGCATGATCGACCCACTTGCTGGAGCCTCACGTGCATGTATGATAGGATAACACACGACCGATGCTCGATCGTGGGGGTTGATGAGATGACGACCCAGGGAGCCAGGAGGGGAGCTAGCCTCTCCCGCGCATGCAGCTCCACCGCCTCCCAAGGGTCATCACCACGACAAGAGCTCCACCCGGCGCTAGCTCCCCTCTCCAGGGCAGCTGGGCCGGAGATAGCATAGGGCATATCCAAATAACAAGACCGAGGGGGGAGACGCCACCCCGGCTTGTCATTAAAGTAGAAGTGTGACTCGAACCCACGACCTGGCGCTTGCCTCTTCAGCCTGCCGACCATCTGGCCGCGGAAGAGTTCACATAGCGCATATCCAAATATTTCCTCCGTTTCGAATTAGTTGACGTAAATTAGTCGAAAGTCTATACACACGGGATGTGTTCCCCATAGCCGTGCCCGGGAAGGCGATCGTCTCCTCGTCTCCACTACAATAGCGGTGGTGTTACATGACTTTTATTTTCACCGAGCTAGGCGGCTAAGTGCCACGTAAGGCCTTTAGAAAAAAGGCATTGCAAAGCGGGAAGAGAAACGCGAAGCGGTACCCCCGAGAGCTCCCAACGTTTAGGTTTCTCTCGCCTACCGTCGGCGCCACCGCCGATCTGCCCGCCTCTGTGGCCTTCGGGCCATGGAGGCGTGGTGGATCTCGGCCCTCGTCGGCCGGAGGACTCTGTTTTCGGATGTTGGGGTCAAGAGATTTGTTGGGGGCGGCGCTCAGATGGCGACGACAGTGCCTCGTTTCAATAAGGTCTCCCCGGCTTTCGTCCCATCTCGGCGGCGACGTCGAGAAGCCTATGTGAGTGGTGTGGCCTCGAGGATTTCTTCTGGCGGTGGCGTTCTCCGGACCATCAATGCGCTTCATCGGCTGTTCTTCCTTCTTCTTCGGCTCCATGACAGATGTGGTCTTCTAGACCTATTCGGCGACTTCCCGTCCGAACCAACAACGTCAGTTCGACTCAGGTAGGAGCGGCTATTTTGATATAATTTTCGTTTTTATTGATATGTTTTGTACTGTTCGGTGTTTCTTATAATGGCAGAGACCTTTTTGTAAAAAAGAGGCGTCGCAACACATATTTATTTCCAAATATAGCCCTCGTTATAGCTTGGCGAAATGGCGATTAGCTATCCACTGCGAGCGATTCTAGGGGCACTAAGGACTTCTGTCGTGATAGATCAGTGACTGGGCATTCGACGTGTCATGGTAGGTATACATTTTCGCACGTGAGTTTGCGTTAAAGATGATCTTGTTCACGTTAACAAAGTTCATGTTGTTGCAACACAATCGTTGGACGCGACAAAAGACAATTGGCTTCTATAGATGAATGGTTCTCCGTCGTTTGGCTCATACGCTAGAGACTTACATTAGCACAATAATAGGGCCCAAAAGATTTGGCCATCGATCCCGACCTCCACTGCATGATGACTGCCACCAGACGGACTCGAAACTGGCAAGATTCAAGCACACAGTAATGCCGGCATGTGGTGTAGATCTAAACAAAAACAAAGCAGCTAGGGCTAGCTAAGCCGCAGAAGAGGAGAGGAAATCACGGCCCCAAATTTCAGTTACTGAGTGCCGTTCCGGCCCATGCACCGCTGAGCACGCCGCCTGCACAGCCTGCCGAGGTCGACCTCTCCACGCCTCCCCCACGCTGCAACTCCACCCCCCGCCATTACCCGTGCTCCAGCGGCAGCACGACATGGGGAGAACGAAGGAGGAAGAAAGAAATCAGCGAGCCAATGACGACGAATGGGCCCCCCATCTTCCACGGAGTACACAAATGAGTTTAGAAACGGAAACTTGCTGCTCGCCATTTTTGGGGATGCCCTTATCATCGTAGGCCCATTGTAGCAGCAATGAATCAAGCAGCAGACTGTCTCTCTGATGCAGGGAGTACTTTGAACACGTGGGAGCATGACCCTAGCACAGTACATTCGATCGGACAGAGAGGACTGGTCGGCCGGCGACTAGTCGATCGCAGATCTCGGGGACGAACACAATTGGGAATGCATTTCTTTTCTGATGGAAGGCCAAACACAATGGGGACTTGGCTACACATACACGACACACGAGAGAGACCAAACAACAAATGAATATCCCGTGGTGTCCTTGGAGAGAAAACTAATCTCTGCTTTCGTGCGTGACCTGTCTGTAATCTTCATTTTTTAATCCATCGCGACCCTGATTAATTAGAGCTCTGCGAGGAGGAGCCTGCTAGGAGTAGAATTGGACGGCTGTCATCTCTTGGAGGGCCAGGCCACGATGCCTTGCACCGCCCATGCTCATTTACCTTTTCATAGTTGATGAATTGAGAAATGAAAACCTATTTGTTGGAGTTGATGTGACGATGTCATATTTTGGGACGTCAGGAATAGTGCCCAGACCCAAACGACGTTTAGAGCTTCGAAAGGGTGACGGAGATGCTATTTTTTTTTTAGATAAAAGGGCTCCCCCGGTTCCATTTTATTATGCAACCGCACCACAACATCCAGGTTCAGTACAAGCTGTCTTAACCATCAATGACCTCCAGGCCCAAATTTAGGAAAAGAAAGTACCAGACATCAGAACGACCTCAAAGCTACACACCCTAACCGAAGAGAAACAGGACGATTTATATGAGGCGTGCACTCTCCACCAGGGCGTCGCAGGCCAGCCCCTGACGCCATTTCTGCAGCAGAGTCGACGAAGACCTTGCATCCTTGGCGAGATCCGGCAGAAGACCCATAATCAGAGCCTCGGCCTCCATGCAATCCTCATCATCTCGCCGCGCTAGTGATTCAATTTCAGTAGAGCTGCATCCATCAGAGTCGAGTGTTTGTCTAGGCACAACACTTTCCACCCTTGCACCATTTTTGAGATTCTTCGCAACAGGTCTTTGACACCTGGCCAGCTTAGACCCTGAAAACACATATCATTACGCACAGTCCACAAGCACCAGAGTGTAGCAGAAGAGAAAACATTAATTATAGAATTATTGTTCTCACACAGCCACCACCTGGCTACAGACTCAAAACTGTCACCCAGGGCAACACCCAGGACATCCGAGATGATTTCCCATATCGCACCAGCGATCACACACTCAAAGAACATGTGATTAACTGTCTCCTCCTCTCCACAAAATAAGCAAGTCTTATCATCTAACTCCCGTCTCTTACTTAGATTAATCCTAGTCAAGAGTTTATTATTTGACAAGAGCCAAAGAAAAACATGTATTCTGGGAGGGATATGGATTTTCCACACAGCCGGGGAATGCACAGGAATAACCCCACGAAAATTAACAATCACATAAAACGATTTAACAGAGTATTGTCCAGATGGGTGATACATCTAAATAGGGCTATCGTCCTCTGTTGTTAATTGCACACCCTCCATCAAGGCCACTAGCTCAAGCCATCTGTTATACAGGCGGGGAGAGACCGTCCTCCTAAAAGTGATTTTTAGATTTTCACCATCCCATACTTACGACACCGTATGACACTGCTCATTTGCAATAACATACAGTTCCCAGAAGATGGTAGCAAGAGAACATTGACCATGCCAAATGTCCTCCCAGAACCAAATTTTCTCCCCATTACCCAAATGCCATTTGTACCCTAAACTAGCCGCCGAGGCAGCCCACATAACATCCTTCCAGAAAGGTGAACATATAGCAGGTCTAGCACACAGCATATTGGGGTACAAATTATACTTATGATCAACTATTTTTCTCCAAATCTTATGTTGATCTAGATGATAGCGTTTAATCCATGATGCCAACAAGCACAATTAAATTATCTGATATTTTGGATACCAAGGCCACCATACTCCTTTTTATGGCAAACAGCTTCCCAGTTAACCAAATGGTACTTGGGAGCATCCTCTGTATCTTTCCAAAAGAAGTGAGACATTTGTGAGTTTATGGCCTTAATGGCCCATTTTGGAAATTTCAGAACCGAAAGTAAATACATTGGAATACTAGCCACACATGCTTGCAAAAGCACAATTTTGGCTCTATAGGAGAGCAATCTCCCTTTCCACCCCGAAATTCTCTTAATAATTTTGTCCAAGATAGGCTGCAAGTCATCCTTTCGCAACTTAGAGAAGTGCAAAGGGACCCAGATAAACAAAGGGAAAGTCAACAACCTTACAGCCAAAAATCTGGGCAAACATAAACGCATCGTCATCATCAAGATTAATAGTTAGCAGATCACTCTTATGAAAATTGATGCGCATGCCGGACATCTGTTCAAAACATGTAAGAATCCACTTTAAGTTCCTAGCCATATCAACATCATTTTCCAAAAACAAAATGGTGTCGTCAGCGTACTGTAGGCTAATGATTCCACCTGGCACCTATAATGGGGACGGAGATGCTATTGTCATGGTATATATTGTTTTCATTTTTTTAGGGTGCAACGGGGGCGATCCTCCATCTCATTTCGTTTTCGGAACAAAGTGTACACAAAACTCCATCCCCGTATAGGTGTACTGAGGGAGGGGGTTAGAGAGGCGGCCTAGATTTTTCTTAAGCCCGCGCAAGCCAAAGTGTGACTAAAAATTTAAACATACACGTCAGCAAAGATAAACATCACATAGGGAACATATACCTTCAACAAGAATTTTCATGTGTAAAAATGGAAAAGGTACATAAAAACAGAATAACACATGCAAATGTTCATCGATACCGAATATGAGATTGTTCACATTTAACAAGAACTCCAATTATGGTGGGAGTGGTAGACACGATACATAACAAAATAATAACACATCCAGCTCTATATAATATTGTCCGTCATTAGAGTGATATCGCTGCCAAACGTGACGTTCATGTGAGATTTGGTTGGACCCTGCCTTGCGGCATGGAATGCTCTAATAGGGCGGCTTGCTTCGGTACAGCTGTAGCAAAGGTCAGACAAATTTCGCTGGAATCTACGTGAGAATGGAAAATTCTTTGTAGACTCCATGTACATAGCATTGGTACACTCCAACATGCCGGTTGATAATAATAAAAAGATATGAAGATGAAAATACCACTAAAACTAAAAATCTTTGCGGGGTATATTCGTCGAGGTGTTATGTTAACCAAGGATAACCTTGTGGCATGGAAGTACAAATTGTGTTTTATGTCCACATGAGGAGACGATCAAACACTTATTCTTCGATTGCAAGTTTGCTCGTTCTATTTGGTCAACCATCCAAGTAGCTTCAAATTTGTATTCACCACGTTTAGTTGGAATATTTTGGCAATTGGTTACATGGTATTGATCACAAGTTTAGAACTCTAATTAGGGTGGGGGCGATAGCCGTAATACGGTCGATGTGGCAGTGTAGAAATGACAAGATTTTTGATGATAAAAATTCTCCCCTTATGTAGGTAATCTACCGTCGCACCAGTTTGCTCCGTTCATCGTCCACATTACAACGCGTGGAAAATTGAGAACTTTTTATGGAGGTGTCTGCGCGAATGGAGAACACGGCGAGGGATATTTTTATCCGACATGGATGGCCGCGTGATCTTCGGATTGGACCACAGTACCATAGGCGATATGCAGTTCACAACTAGTTACTCGCATGTGTACTTTTTCTTTTATTTTTGTGTGAATGTCCGGTTGCGGCTGTGTGCATCGTATCTATGTAGAGGCCGGGTGTAATGCTTAAACTTCTTAAGTGATGAATGCCCTTTATCAGAAAAAGAACTCCAATTGCTAACCTCGAATACTCAAATGCACCCAAAAAACTACACAATAAGAGAAATTTGGGTTAGGAAATTATATGATGGTACCTCCCAAAGACGGTCATCACGAGATAATAAAAATACTGTCAAATCATGTCCTAATTAGGCCTACTCTTAGGTAAATGTCCTTTAACTATAGCATTACTATCAAGTTGTCTAAATATCTCTCGCGCTCTTGGTGTAGCACATCATCAAGTTAATAAATATTTCATCTTGTTACGGGTGACTTCGACCTGATAATCTTCATTGACGAGATGCGGTACAAGTGATTCTTTAGCAACGTTCCCTAAGGATTGCAATCCTACAAATCAATTAGCTACAGTACAATCGATAGGAAAATCCTCCAAAAAGTTCTTCGAAATGTCTTTGAATAAAAGAGACCGTAAGATGTAGGAGAGTGTACACATGTGCTAACCCCAATCTACGATCTCAACGAGAGATAGGGATTCATGACGAGATCACAAATTTTTTAGATAAAAAGGGCCTCGCCCCAGCTCCATTCAGATGAATGAAACCAAGTCAGTTTTACATCAGTCTTATTACAGCACTCGGGGCAGGACAGAGAGCTCCTCCCAGATTTCACCCACATAACAGCACCTGTTTTTTCGACAGCTAACACTGACAAAGCAGGCTACAAACACCCAAAACACAACGCTACCCAACGACAGCTCAGACATCAGGAGCCTAGATCACCTTCCAGTTCATCCCATCTTCGATCATCACCCAGTTAGCCATCATCAGGGTATCAGCGAGCGCCTTGGATGACGCCTCCCAGTCACCTCCTTGCGCTCCACCATGAGGGGTAAGCATAGCTCGCTTGCGAGAACCAGAGATTTGCACCGGCTCATTCACCCTGGATCTCGCCAAGTCAGTGAGGGAGGGCTTTGAGCAAGTTGCTCCATCTGGGACACCACCGTGGCCATTTGACGAGATCACAAATCTAGACGATTTCATTTTCAGGTACGCCTGTAGTGAGTGTCTACGGCATCGCCAGAGCCAAGCCACGTTTTTGTTTTTCTTAGGGAAACCAGGCCAACCTTGTTTGGGGACTCAGTCATGCGGTTAGATGCCATCTTGTCCAGCAGACGGGCCGGTGTCTTTCGGAGCGGGCTGCTGCGTCGCCTTGGGCCTGGGCCGTTTTCTGGGCTGGTACATGGGTCGGCGACAACACGTGGATGCATGATAAGCACTGTAGCATATTCGGTCGACAAAGAAAGCTGGTCGGCCACAAGTTGCAGATCTCGGTGATGAAACAGAATTTGGACTTTGATTCATCGCGAATATCCCGTGCTGACAAGAATGCATGACAAATTGGCAATCCTACCATTACTTTGTCTCCCAATATAGTATCGGAGGAGGTACTATTTGTAGGGCACGCAGAAGAAAACAGTGGATCTCCATGATTGAGCTGCTGGAGGGGCTTGGGTTAGGTTCTGGCCTCGTCGACGTTTGGGTTCATTGCATTGGTTAGCTTTGTTGGTACTAAAAATTCTTGTTTTTTATATAAAAAGCAGGGCCATCTACCTTTTCTTTGAAAAGGACACGCCTAGCTAGCCACTGAGGGATATGACAAAATGTACGGCAATTTATAGACTCTCTCCAGTCGAGGCCAGATCCAGCCTCCTGCCCAGTGGAACCGAATCAACACACATGAACAAATATCTGATATGCAAAGAGAGAACCAGACACAAATATCTGATATGTATGTGCTGCACTGCATGCAATGCATACATATTGCATAATACTTTCTTCACGAGAAACACCGAATACATAGAAGAATGTAGATGACTGAATACTTCTTCTCACGAAACAATGAATACAACAATGTAGACGCTTGCATACTACTCCACGAAACATCGACAAAAACAATGAGTACATTTTTCTCCACGAAACATCGACAAAAACAATGTAATAAACACACGCGTGAACACCTCCGCCACCACATACACATACACTAATGGTGATCGACCGCGGAGTGGCGGAGCTTCAGTATGGTTTGATCCTTGGTAGGCTAATGGTACAACGACCCTCCTAATTAACGATCAAACCATACGTCGATTCACATTTTATATCGCATACTGCTAGAACAAGAACAAATTCGACACTTGGAAAAATATAAGGGAAGTGATCCTACATGCATTACCGGTCTAGCTAATATAGCTCGTGTGTGTGCCTAAAGGCATCGGCCAAGACGATGTCGTTGTACGTCGAGGAGTTCATCTCGTGCACGACGACCCTCTCCGCCGTGACTCCAGCACCGGTGGCGTTGTTGAACAGGTACACGCCGGCTGCCGTGTAGATGGCCTCCGTCGGGTACACGCGTGACGTGGACGTGGACCTCCCGCCCATGGCGAAGCTCTGCACGATGGAGTGGTCCACGAGCACCCTCATGGACAGGGCCTCGCCGTCGAGCACCGGCACGGTGCTGCCCACCACCCGCTTGGTCAAGTCCCTGGCGCGCGACGACCGCGACTCGTCGTTGCAGAAGCTGGTCCTGAGGCCCCGTCGAGGGCCCTGGACACGTAGAAGTAGATCGCCGTCTGCTCCCCGCGGCGGTCCCCGGCGGCGTGGACAAGGAGGCCAAAGGGACCGAGCGCGCCGCGGGCGGCGGCGCCACCGCTGCTGCTGCAGTTGTAGCCGACTTCGGCCTCGTTTACGGCGGCGACGGCAGAGGCTTCGAGGCGGAATGTGGCCTCGATGTCGAGCTGGGTGGCTTGGCGGAGCGGGATGTGGAAGACGGAGCCGGTGTCGATGGTGATGTCGCTGAGTTCGGTGGCGTTGTAACGGAGCGCGTCGACCTCCTCCACCGGCCATAGGAGGAGGTTCGTCCGGGTCTTCTCGTCCAGTGCCACTGTCCTCGGAATCGACTGCACGCACGGCATACACCATGATTAGTAAGCTAAGCAGTGTTCATGGGCTCTTGGAAGAATACTTTTTTAGATCCTCTTGGAAGGATACGTTATTAATATTTGGTTGGTAAAGGATACTAGCAGCAAGTACTACAATTATTGATTGGAAAAAGATACTGGTACTAGTGCTAGGTGGCCAAGAATGGAACACACGAGATACTATATCTAGCAGATATACTAGAGGATGGATTGCCATTGCACAATGCATGCACTGTAACTACAACAAGAACAGCAACATTCCAACACTCCATCGATGTAATAATCATATAGAGATAGATACGTACCTGGATTGAGGCCCATCCCTTGGCGACGTCTGACCGTGCGGAGTCAACCTCGCCGACGTACCCCAACATTATGCGCCGCTTCTTGGACGAATCATAGAAGGACGTCGATGCATAGAGCTTGCCCCAGTCGTACCTCAGCCCGATCCCCAAGTCCAGCTCTGCGTCGATTGGTGTCCACGTGTTCGCTGCCGCGTTGTACCTCCCAAGCGAGTAGTAGTCATGCCTTTCGTCGTCCATGCTCGCCTTTATCACATACAACACCTCCGAGTTGTTGGCACCACCTACGGGGTAGAAGTCGATGCACTCCCACATGCCGGTGCCCTCGACACGGTGCAAGAGGCCTGGAATGCGCTCCCAGCTAAGGAAGTCCTTGGTCTTGAACACGAAGGCAATGCCGGCGTGGCTGCCCTGGTGGTCGTCCTTGGAACCAATGAGGGTGCGCCACATTCCATCGGACTCAACATACCAGGCGGTGGTGGGGTCTCGGAAGTCCATGTCCTTGATCCCAACCGGATGAGAAAGGACGGGGTTGGCGGGGTGCTTGGTCCAGTGCCGAAGTTCGTGGTCATTGGGGTCGGCCGGGACTGCGAGGCACTGGACCTCGACCTGGTTGGTAGCATTGGTAACACCCGTGTACATCATGACGAGTGAACCATTGGAGAGTGTGGTGATGGAGCCCGACAAGACGCCCTTGATGTCGTACCAATGGTCAGGCAACATGGCCAGAGGGAGGTGGCGCCAGTGGACCAGATCCTGGGACACGACGTGGCCCCACTCCATGCCGTTGTCCCACGCAACACCCTTTGGGTTGTACTGGTAGAACATGTGGTAGTATCCATGGTAATACACCGGACCTGCAATGCATGCATAATCAGATCGATCAAATCAATTCTCTCGCCCGATTTCACAGCTTAATTTATTTATTCGCGTTTGCGTGTAAGTTTCTTTGGTTAGGTTGGAAAGATGCAGCGTTTTCTCCACTTGGTTGCTAGTGCGCAAATGTGGCATGCTACCTTTCGCGTTGTCTACTCCATTGTAGAACCATCTGGCTTGAATAAACACTCTTCGGTGAAAGTAGAGGTGGGGAACCTCTACCCACGTTGAGCATTCATAAATGAAAAGAGGCTCATGTGCTGGTTTTTTTTTTACTTTGGTTCAACTTAATTAACGAGATAGATGATAATTTCCTTTCATCGTGTTGCATGTGAAAAAAAATGTAAAAAAAATCTGAATTTTCTTGTACATGTATATGTGAGTGTAAATAATATTCTTCATTAACGAGATAGATGATAGTTTTATTACTCCACAGTGTAGTGTGTAGATGTCGATGTTTTTATGGACTCGGTGCAATTTAACAAAGTCTAGCTAAAGAAAAATCTTGGTACATGACTTATATATTACAAAGGACAAAACTTCACAAATTTGATATGCTTTCACATTTTTTTATCACGTTCGCTTTTCATTGGGGCCCACATTATTTGTTCCAACCATGTTTGTCACTTAGCTAGTGTGTAGACAGTAGTCACTCACCGTTGGGATCTGCATGCATGTCGCCGGAGCCCGCCGCCGCCGGCAAACAAAGAAGCAAAGGCAGCAATGTCAGTTAATTTTCTGGACGGATCAAACCACGGCAAAGAAGACGAGTAGTCCAGCGATTTACGTACCGCTCATGAACATCCCCTCCGCCGGCTGGAAATGGTACCCGGCGCGCTGCCATTGCAGCATATCGTTGGTCCACGGGAACCCTCCGGCCGCGTCCTCGTCGGCGGCGTTATCGCCGTCGTCCGCCTGACCCATCCTGCCTCCTGCCAGCGCGGCTGCCACGACAACGAGCGCCACCACGGCCGAGGCCGCCACCACGACGAAGCACGCGCGCCACCTCCGGCTGTGGTGGTCCTTCTGGACCTTGGCGACGTCGTCAGCGGCGCGTGGGAGCAGTGGCTCGTACGCCGCGCTGGGAATGGCCCGGGACTCCATTGCCGGAATTCCCAACTCCCGACGAGTTCAAAGAGAAGTCTACTAGATTCCGGTGGTGGATGGATGGTTGGTGTGCTCTTCAGCAGCGAGCGAGGGAGCGTGATTTATAGCTGGAGCGGGCGGTAGAAACAAAATAGGGAGTGGGCCTCCCTGTCCCTGGTATTCGAAAAATTGGCAACTCAAAGTTGCACCCGGAAGTCTGGAGCACCCACAATAAAATGATTTTCCATTTTTTTTTCTTCACATGTGCATGTTTATGTGCACATAAATTTTGATGAATTAGACAAAGCTTTGTTCCCTGTGTTAAAAAAAGTTTCATGCTGTGTAAACTGCACTACGGAGCAATGTTTTTTTAATAAAAAAAACACAAAACTTGTGTTGTTTTCATGGAACTTTACATGCACACCAATTGCATGAACATACACTTTTGTTCTGAATATTTTCGCAAATTTTATTCCATACTAGGAGCATGTACTCACAGGATCCAGTTCACCGCCCTCCAATAACTGGGTGTAATAATGCGCCACATCGAACGAAATCGAGCTATTAGGACCGTGAGTTGGCGCGGTTTTTTGTCCGGCACGTCCAATAACCCTTTATTGCTGCGCGAGTGGACATGCTCGCACAAGACATTTATTGGGCATGACTCACCGCAAGCTGTTTTTCAAAGTGGACGGTTCTCCATCATTTGGACTCATATACAAGAGGGGCTTAAAGTAGTGCACTAATGGCCAGAAATTATGCCCCAAAATATTTGTCCATCGGTTGCTTTTGGGATCACCGATCCCGACCCCGATACTCCACACGAGAGCTGGAATTTCAAACTGGAAAGGTTCACGGGACAATCAATTACAGTAAGTACTTAGGACACAAGCACTGTAATGCGTGCATGTGCTTGGCTGGGCAACTGGCATATATATGGCCTATGCATGTACTCCCGGCGGAGAGCTGGTCGACTAGACAGAGACATTGCACATCGATCTGCATGCATGATTGAGTTGCACGGCTGTCGTTTCTTGGAGGCCAGGCACGATGCCTTTGCACCGCAAATTAGGCATGTCGGCGGACGCGCCAGCGGAATAGGCAGCCGGAATAGGCGGTCCCTAATTTCAGTTACCGAGTGCCGTTCCGGCCCATGCACCGCTGAGCACGCCGCCTGCACAGCCTGCCGAGGTCGACCTCTCCACGCCTCCCCCACGCTGCAACTCCACCCCCCGCCATTACCCGTGCTCCAGCGGCAGCACGACATGGGGAGAACGAAGGAGGAAGAAAGAAATCAGCGAGCCAATGACGACGAATGGGCCCCCCATCTTCCACGGAGTACACAAATGAGTTTAGAAAAGGAAACTTGCTACTCGCCATTTTTGGGATGGCCCATAGAGCATCTCCACCATCGGGGTCTCCAAATTCGTGGCCGGCACTCACCAATGGGGCCTCCATTGGGGGTGTCGGACATATGTCCGCCCATGTTTTCGACCGCGTCCACAGCGGCGCATCCCAAACGTCCGCCCCCCAAACGCGAGCAAATCATCGAACACCTTGCGAGCGGCGGATTTTATTAAACGAGATTTAACAAACTTACAATTTAAAATCTAAACGAGATTTAACAAACTAAACTTAAACTACGCCGGTACCGGCTACACGCTACAACGTCTAGCCAACCACTTCACACGCCGGCGGCGAGGAGAGATGCCGCTCCATGGCCTAGCGAAGGGGAAGAAGATGCGAACCAAGCGTCGGAATCATCAACAGACTTGCATGTCTCGATGATCCGGCGCGGGAAGTTTCATCTGATATTCCCATCGGCTACGGCCTTTAGAAACTAAGCCTCGCCGTGGCTGAGGCTCTTGGTTTCGCGGCCGGCGCGTGGTGAGATTTCATCTACCGTCTGACCGCCTGATCGGAAGCCTCGCCGGCTTCACCTTGCGCCCCCTTCTCTGGTGGCGGCGGCGCTGCTGACCAAGATGCGCCTGCCGTTTCTATAGGTAGATCAGGCAGCTCGGGGTCGTCGTCGTCCTCGGCTGCGTCGTCGTCGTCCGATGCAGACAACTCCGGCGTTGGTTCCCGCGCGCCGGTAGGGAGGAAGTCGCCGCCACAGCGCGCCTCGTACTCCGCGTCCACCACGGCGTGCCAGTAGGGCGCCGAGATGGAGTACTTGGGGTCGATCTTCTGCTCGTACGGCATCGCCTGCCACTTCCGCATGATGAAGCCGACGCGCTCCTTGCCGCTGACCCGCGGCGCCACCGGCACGTTGACGGCGTTCCTCGTCCACCCTTCGGGTAGGGACGCGTCCCCCTCCACCGGCACACTGTGGCGGCTGCACAGCTGTGCCGTCTCCAGCGACACGACATACGGAGGCGCGTTGGCTGCCTCCTCGAGCCACCGCTCGCGTTCATACGCCCTGGCCATCTCCGCCTCCTCGTTGCGGCGACGGCGTTCCTCCATCTGCTCGCGGCGTCGCTGGCCGCGGCGCTCGCTTTCCGCCGAGAGGAAGTCGCGATGACGTCGGAGCTCGCGCTCCTCCGGCGTCTCGCGGTTGGCCGCCTTGCTTGGCGGCCGATCTGCTGGTGGCGAGTTGGGAGAGGGGAGAAGGGAGAAGCGGTGGTGTGGGGAGAGGAGGGCTGCGACGCGCCGGGTTTTAAAGGCGGCCGGAGGAGCGGGGTTGGGTGGCCTGCATTAACGCGACCATCGGGGCGGGGCGCTGTGCTTATGACGGGCGGGCCAGCCCTGTCAGAAGCATGTCCGCACCCATGTCCGGCACCCCCGAGAGGGCCTCCAAATTTGGAGGCCTCTTCGGGGGTGCCGGACACGATTTTGCTCTGGGCGACCCTTTGGGGGTGCCGCTGGTAGCGTTTTTAGGCGTCCAGACCCCAATAAGCCTTTGGGGGTCATTTGGAGTAGGGATGAAAACGGAGCGGATACGGACGGAACTGGGTGGTGTCACATTTGTTTTCATATTTTTTTGTGGAAGCAGAAACGAATACAGAAACCCCGGAAACAAATACAGAAAGAAATTTTGTCGGAAACAGATACAGACCGAATACGGTGCGGACACGGAACAGAAAGCTGTGTTTGTCGGAACCAAGCGACCCCTTTAATAATGCAGGAAAACTCAAGCAAACCAACAAACTAAAGTATAATATAGTGTTTCTAAGTTATCAACTTTGGCAAAAAATACCTACTATCGTCCCTATATCTAGTGCAACACTGAAATGCCGAACCGGGAATGTCTTGAGAGGGAGATAATATGAAAGTACGTAGGGCCTAAACATGGTCACTTCATATATTTTACTTTTTTTGTTTAGATCTTTGGTTCTGTCTCGGTGTTCTCACTAAAATTGTTAGGCCTGCTGCATTCAGATAGCACCACGTAGCAAAAAACGGAAAGTTCCGTATTGCCGGAAACTGAATTTCCGTTTCTGTGGTCGTTTCGCCGGAATATGCTGTTCCGTTTCCGCATAAAAGTTTTCGTTTCCGTTTCCGTTTTGCAAAATTCCGTTTTTACTTCCGTATTTTCGTTCCGTTTCCGTTTTTCCGCGGAAAAGTCGAAAAATTTCCGCTCCATTTTCATCCCTAATTTGGATTCCCCCGGTGGAGATGCTCTTATTATCGTAGGACCATTGTAGCAGCAATGAAGCAAGCAGCAGACTGTCTCTCTGATGCAGGGAGTACTGTGAGCACGTGGGCGCATGACCCTAGCACAGTACATTCGATCGGACAGAGAGAACTGGTCGGCCGGCGACTAGTCGATCGCAGATCTCGGGGACGAACACAATTCGGAATGCATTTCTTTTCTGAAGGAAGGCCAAACACAATGGGGACTTGGCTACACATACACGACACACGAGAGAGACCAAACAACAAATGAATGTCCCGTGGCGTCCTCGGAGAGAAAACTAATCCTCTGCTTTCGTAAGTGACCTGTCGGTAATCTTCATTTTCTTAATCCATCGCGACCCTGATTAATTAGAGCTCTGCTAGGAGGAGCCTGCTAGGAGTAGAATTGGACGGCTGTCATCTCTTGGAGGGCCAGGCCACGATGCCTTGCACCGCACATGCTCATTTACCTTTTCATAGTTGATGAATTGAGAAATGAAAACCTATTTGTTGGAGTTGATGTGATGATGTCATATTTTGGGACGTCAGGAATAGTGCCCAGACCCAAACGACGTTTAGAGCTTCGAAAAGGTGACGGAGATGCGCCTTTTTTTAGATAAAAGGGCTCCCCCGGTTCCATTTTATTATGCAACCGCACCACAACATCCAGGTTCAGTACAAGCTGTCTTAACCATCAATGACCTCCAGGCCCAAATTTAGGAAAACAAGTACCAGACATCAGAACGACATCAAAGCTACACCCTAACCAAAGAGAAACAGGACGATTTATATGAGGCGTGCACTCTCCACCAGGGCGTCGCAGGCCAGTCCCTGACGCTATTTCTGCAGCAGAGTCGACGAAGACCTTGCATCCTTGGCGAGATCCGGCAGAAGACCCATAATCAGAGCCTCGGCCTCCATGCGATCCTAATCAGCTCGCCGCGCCAGTGATTCAATTTCAGTAGAGCTGCATCCATGTCTAAGCACAACACTTTCCACCCTTGCACCATTTTTGAGATTCTTCGCAACAGGTCTTTGACACCTGGCCAGGTTAGACCCTAAAAAACATATCTCATTATGCACAGTCCACAAGCACCAGAGTGTAGCAGAAGAGAAGACATTAATTACAGAATTATTGTTCTCACTCAGCCACCACCTGGCTACAGACTCAAAACTGTCACCCAGGGCAACACCCAGGACATCCGAGATGATTTCCCATATCGCACCAGCAATCACACACTCAAAGAACATGTGATTAACTGTCTCCTCCTCTCCACAAAATAAGCAAGTTTTATCATCTAACTCCCGTCTCTTACTTAGATTAATCCTAGTCAAGAGTTTATTATTTGACAAGAGCCAAAGAAAAACGTGTATTCTGGGAGGGATATGGATTTTCCACACAGCCGGGGAATGCACAGGAATAACCCCACGAAAATTAACAATCACATAAAACGATTTAACATAGTATTGTCCAGATGGGTGAAACATCTAGATAGGGCTATCGTCCTCTGTTGTTAATTGCACACCCTCCATTAAGGCCACTAGCTCAAGCCATCTGTTATACAGGCGGGGAGAGACCGTCCTCCTAAAAGTGATTTTTAGATTTTCACCATCCCATACTTCTGACACCGTACGACACTGCTCATTTGCAATAACATACAGTTCCCAGAAGATGGTAGCAAGAGAACATTGACCAAGCCAAATGTCCTCCCAGAACCGAATTTTCTCCCCATTACCCAAATGCCACTTGTACCCTAAACTAGCCGCCGAGGCAGCCCACATAACACCCTTCCAGAAAGGTGAACATATAGCAGGTCTAGCACACAACATATTGGGGTACGAATTATACTTATGATCAACTATTTTTCTCCAAATCTTATGTTGATCTAGATGATAGCGTTTAATCCATGGTGCCAACAAGCACAGATTAAATTCTCTGATATTTTGGATACCAAGACCACCATACTCCTTTTTATGACAAACAACTTCCCAGTTAACCAAATGGTACTTGGGAGCATCCTCTGTATCTTTCCAAAAGAAGTGAGACATTTGTGAGTTTATGGCCTTAATGGCCCATTTTGGAAATTTCAGGACCGAAAGTAAATACATTGGAATACTAGCCACACATGCTTGCAAAAGCACAATTTTGTCTCTATAGGAGAGCAATCTCCCTTTCCACCCCGAAATTCTCTTAATAATTTTGTCCAAGATAGGCTGCAAGTCATCCTTTCGCAACTTAGAGAAGTGCAAAGGGACCCCCAGATAAACCAAGGGAAAGTCAACAACCTTACAGCCAAAAATCTGGGCAAACATTAACGCATCATCATCATCAAGATTAATAGTTAGCAGATCACTCTTATGAAAATTGATGCGCATGCCGGACATCTGTTCAAAACATGTAAGAATCCACTTTAAGTTCCTAGCCATATCAACATCATTTTCCAAAAACAAAATGGTGTCGTCAGAGAACTGTAGGCCAATGATTCCTCCTGGAACCTATAATGGGGACGGAGATGCTATTATCGTGGTATATATTGTTTTCATTTTTTTAGGGTGCAACGGGGGCGATTGTCCATCTCATTTCGTTTTCGGAACAAAGTGTACACAAAACTCCATCCCCGTATAGATGTACTGAGGGATGGGGTTAGAGGCGGCCTAGATTTTTCTTAAGGCCGCGCAAGCCAAAGTGTGACTAAAAATTTAAATGTACACGTCAGCAAAGATAAACATCACATAGGGAACATATACCTTCAACAAGAATTTTCATGTCTAAAAATGGAGAAGGTACATAAAAACAGAATAACACATGCAAATGTTCATCGATACCGAATATGAGATTGTTCACATTTAACAAGAACTCCAATTATGGTGGGAGTGGTGGACACGATACATAGCAAAATAATAACACATCCAGCTCTATATAATATTGTCCGTCATTAGAGTGATATCGCCGCCAAACGTGACGTTCATGCGATATTTGGTTGGAGCCTGCCTTGCGGCATGGAATGCTCTAATAGGGCGGCTTGCTTCGGTACAGCTTTTTTTTAAGCTCATATAGTAGGGAAGACCCCTACTGCTATTTTCCATTTTCTATTAAAACAGCCAGCGGCAAATATTTACAAGGTTACAAAGTTCATAAAAGAGTTCATAAAGAATCTAGCCATTGCTGCATTCCCTCACGAAGACTAGGTTTAGCTCTATGCATGATAAGAGTAAATGATTCTTTAAACATAAAAAGACATCTGTCTTGATCGACGCTGTCATTGTCGAAAATGATCTTATTTCTATGATTCCAGAGGCTCCAACAGCCCACCAAAAGGGTCTCCTTGAAGCAGATATTATTTTGTCGTCGCTTTCCATCAATAAGCATTTCAATCAGATCCATATTTGTATCCCAAGACAATTTAATTTTGTTACAGAAAGCTTTACAGAAATCGCATTCGAAGAAAAGATGTGCCAGACTTTCAATTTGATCATGCTGACATAACACACAGTTTGAATCCTCAACATAGAAGTGTTTCCTGTTCATAAGATCCTTTGTATTAAGCCGGTCCAATAATAATAGCCTTGGGAACTAAAAATCTTCGGTACAGCTGTCGCAAAGGTCAGACCAATTTTGCTGGAATCTACGTGAGAATGGTAAATTCTTTGTAGATTCCATGTACATAGCATTGGTTCACTCCAACATGCCAGTTGATAATCATAAAAAGATATGGAAGATGAAAATACCACTAAAACTAAAAATCTTTGCGGGTATATTCGTCGAGGTGTTATGTTAACCAAGGATAACCTTGTGGCATGGAAGTACAAATTGTGTTTTATGTCCACATGAGGAGACGATCAAACGCTTATTCTTCGATTGCAAGTTTGCTCATTCTATTTGGTCAGCCATCCAAGTAGCTTCAAATTTGTATTCACCACGTTTAGTTGGAATATTTTTGGCAATTGGCTATATGGTATTGATCACAAGTTTAGAACTCTAATTAGGGTGGGGGCGATAGCCATAATACGGTCGATGTGGTAGTGTAGAAATGACAAGATTTTTGATGATAAAAATTCTCCCCTTATGTAGGTAATCTACCGTCGCACCAGTTTGCTCCGTTCATCGTCCACATTACAACGCGTGGAAAATTGAGAACTTTTTACGGAGGTGTCTGCGCGAATGGAGAACATGGCGAGGGATATTTTTATCCGACATGGATGGCCGCGTGATCTTCGGATTGGACCACAGTACCATATGCGATATGTAGTTCACAACTAGTTACTCGCATGCATACCTTTTCTTTTATTTTTGTGTAAATGTGCGGTTGCGGCTGTGTGCATCGTATCTATGTAGAGGCCGGGTGTAATGCTTAAACTTCTTAAGTGATGAATGCCCTTTATCAGAAAAAGAACTCCAATTGCTAACCTCGAATACTCAAATGCACCCAAAAAACTACACAATAACAGAAATTTGGGTTAGGAAATTATATGATGGTACCTCCCAAAGACGGTCATCACGAGATAATAAAAATATTGTCAAATCATGTCCTAATTAGGCCTACTCTTAGGTAAATGTCCTTTAACTATAGCATTACTATGAAGTTGTCTAAATATCTCTCGCGCTCTTGGTGTAGCACATCATCAAGTTAATAAATATTTCATCTTGTTACGCGTGACTTCGACCTGATAATCTTCATTGACGAGATGCGGATTGCAATCCTACAAATCAATTAGCACAAGTGATTCTTTAGCAACGTTCCCTAAGGAATGCAATCCTACAAATCAATTAGCTACAATCGATAGGAAAATCCTCCAAAAAGTTCTTCGAAATGTCTTTGAATAAAAGAGACCCTAAGATGTAGGAGAGTGTACACATGTGCTAACCGCAATCTACGATCTCAACGAGAGATAGGGATTCATGACGAGATCACAAATCTAGACTATTTCATTTTCAGATTTTTTTTGAGACTTCACCACCCTTTATTCATATATTGTTGTACTGCATACAGACTCCCCAAGGTGGGGATTGAAACCACACATGCCGGCCTATAGCTAATTAATTGAACCTCTCGCCAGATTATGTGCGTCAGTATTTGCTGATCTCTTCTCATGGACGAACTGCACAAGCTGAAAGCTTCCCGGCACGCCAACGCCTCGAGAGTTTCAGGTTCTGTCAGTCCATCAAGGACGACAGAGGATGCCCCTATGAACTCTCCATCGGCACCTCTGGCCACTGCTGCGATCGCCGCCACTGGAGCGTTCTTGGATACAGCAGCGTCAACGTTTGTAACACCCCGGCCTACCCCCGGGTCGGGCCTGTCACCCCTGGCAGCTCACTAGGATCTCTAGACTGGCCCCACAGATCAACACTGGTCTTTTCTGCGCACTTTGTCCTCACTCGTGCGCACCCGGGAACTAGTTCCCGGTCGGTCACCCATCCTTGGAGTGCTCCGGGCCAAGCACGATTAACCTCGGAGTTCTTTCCAGATGAGCTTCCGGAAAAGAAGTTGCAACTTGTTGATATGAGTAATCTATCAATCCTATTAAGCCCTGAGGCAGGATCTCACATCCTTCCCCCCTTAGAAGACCGACGCCCTCGTCGGTCAGCCCCCAGTCCAGGAACTTCCCCTCTTGGTACACGTCTGTGCGCCCAGTACCGGCACATGCTCCACATGTCCGCGCCCCTGACCCGCACACGCCCGTGTTGCCGCGAGGGTCGGCTCTGATACCAAATGTAACACCCCGGCCTACCCCCGGGTCGGGCCTGTCACCCCTGGCAGCTCACTAGGATCTCTAGACTGGCCCCACAGATCAACACTGGTCTTTTCTGCGCACTTTGTCCTCACTCGTGCGCACCCGGGAACTAGTTCCCGGTCGGTCACCCATCCTTGGAGTGCTCCGGGCCAAGCACGCTTAACCTCGGAGTTCTTTCCAGATGAGCTTCCGGAAAAGAAGTTGCAACTTGTTGATATGAGTATTCTATCAATCCTATTAAGCCCTGAGCCAGGATCTCACAACGTTGATCTTAGCTGATCCCGGCGGGGGCAGGATCCAGAGTGGCCCCCTACCCGGCCTTGACGAGGCGGCCGCCAGTGTCGGTGCCATGACATTCAGATCACCGATAAACCTCTCTACGAAGCAATGCGTAGATAAAGGGCTTTGGTACACTCCTTCGTGTTTGATCTTCCTTCGCGCATGCCAAAGAGCCCAAAGGGTGACAACCACTCTAGTTGTTTCCTCCTGTGATAGAGCTTTGATTGCCGCTGAGAGCCACCCTCGCGCGTGCGGTTCTTGAAGGTTCATCACAAAGTCATTCAGTTCTTCTGGGGCCCAGACACTCCTCGCTTGGTGACACTCGACCAGGGAATGCAACCACGAATCGTGTTCTCCACAAACTATGCATCGATCATGGGGAGCCATTTTTCTGTGGTGCGCTACATCTCTCGTGGGTAGGGATTGCCGTGCCAGCCGCCACAAAAATACCTTTAGCTTCGAAGGTACCTTGACATTCCATAACGACATCCAGCTTTGCTCAGTTTCTCTCGTGTTTGAATTTCCCGAGTCACCATCGAGCCAAGCTGTCCTCTTCTCCCTCGTCTGAACGAGCATACGATAAGCCGAACGCACGGTGAAGAGCCCTTTGCGCTCATAATGCCACGCCCAAAATTCAGACTGTCTCCGTGTGCTCAGCGGAATATTTCTGATTATCTCTGCGTCCATTGGTAAGAAAGCCACCTGTAACTTCTCCTGGTTCCAAGACACAGTATCCTGATCAATAAGTTCACTGACCAGCTCCGGTGGATCGTCGAGAATACACGCGATCGGTCGTAGCATACCATCCCTGGGGAGCCAATTGGTGTTCCAGATATTTGTGTCAGCCCCAGTACCAATCCGTTTGATCAGTCCCTGCTTTAGTACGTCCCTTCCATCGATAGTAGACCTCCAAATCTTCGAGGGAGCCGTACCCAAAGCCGCATCGAGGAACTCGCCGTTCGGAAAGTACACCGCTCGTAGGATCCGGGCACTCAACGAACTTGGCTCCTGTACAATTCTCAATGCTTGCTTGGCTAGTAACGAGAGATTAAAAAGTTCAATGTCCCGAAACCCTAGACCTCCAAGATGCTTCGGTTTCATCATTTGTTCCCACGATACCCAGCAAGTTCGTCGTTTTCCCTCCTTGCTCCCCCACCAGAATTTTCGAAGAAGGCTGTTTATGTGGTTGCACAAACCTTTCGGTAATCTGATCAAGCAGGACATGGAGAAGGTGGGTATAGCCTGCGCCACGGCTTTGATCAAGACCTCTTTTCCCGCAGTTGAGAGCAAAAGTTCAAGCCAACCCTGTACTCTCTTCCAGACTCGATCCTTCAAGTACTTGAAGGCCCCATTAATCGAGACACCCACATCCGACAGCATCCCCAAATACTTTTCGCTCAGTGTTATATTAGGAACACCAAGCACATCCATGATAGCTTGCTTAACACTCTCCAGGCACCCCTTAGCAAAATGAATTGACGATTTGTCCATGTTCACTTGTTGACCGGATGCACTGCAATATAGCTGAAGAATCTCTTTTATCTCCTCGGCACTCCCCCTGTTTGCTCTAAAGAACAGCAGGCTGTCATCTGCAAAGAGTAAAAGGCTGACCATCGGAGCCGATGGTGCCACCTTAATCCCACTGACGTTTGATGACTCAATTCTTGATTTTATAAGGCACGAAAGGCCCTCTGCTGCTAGTAGAAACAAATACGGAGAGATAGGATCACCCTGACGAATACCCCTCGACGGAACAAAACTCTCGAGATGGTCTCCGTTAAACAGGACTGAGAAAGAGACTGTGGTGACTAACCGCATCACCATCCCCACCCACAAGTGGTGGAAGCCCAACCGAAGCATGATAGCCCGCAGATAATCCCACTCGACACGGTCATTGGCTTTTTTCATGTCCAACTTTAGTGCACAACATCTGGAATCTCTAGCCCTTTTCCTCTTCATGAAGTGAAAACACTCATAGGCTGATATGATATTATATGTAATCAGCCGTCCCGACACAAAGGCAGATTGCTCCTCTGAAATGATTTCCGGTAAGACCCCCTTTAGTCTGTTCGCCACCACCTTTGAGGCGATTTTATACAGCAAGTTGCACAGGCTAATGGGTCTAAACTGTCCCAGCTCTACTGGTTTTGCTACCTTAGGGATCAACACAATGAATGTATTGTTGATCACCGAGGGATCGTCCTCCCCTCGTAGTATTCTCAACACCGCTGAGGTCACCTTAGAACCGCACACCTCCAAATGACGCTGAAAAAAGTGTGCAGGAAATCCATCTGGACCCGGCGACTTCGTCGGAAACATCTGGAAAAGAGCTTCTTTCACCTCCTTCTCATCAAACGGCTTGATAAGCCCATCATTCATCGCAGGAGTAACCTTGATCGGGACTGTATCGAGGACAACCGCCATATTTCTCGTTCCTTCCGAACGATATAGAGTCTTGTAAAACTCCGTGGTCATTGCACCCATCTCTTGGGTATTCTCCGTCGTCAGCCCATCCGTTTTTTTCATCCTGTCAATTTTGTTTTTCTTCTTCTGTTGACTGGCTCTCATATGAAAAAACTTGGTATTCTTGTCACCGGCCGATAGCCACTGTACCCTCGACCACTGCTGCCACATAACCTCCTCTCTATGGCTCAGTTCGACAATACGATCTGTAACTTTGATCTCCACATGCGAGGGACCAATTCTATCTGGTACGGCCTGCAATTTTCCCAGCTCCTCCTTGAGTTGTTTCAGCTCAAGTCTAACGTGCCCAAAAGTGTTTCTGCCCCATCCTTGTAGCTGGCCCGAAACCTTTGTCAGTTTTTGCTGCAAATCCGGTAGCGTCACAACAGCTCCTTCATCCTGCCAGACCTGCTCCACCATCGGAGAGAAGTCCTTGTGTGTTTCCCACATCAATTCATACCTGAAGTTGCCCCCGTTGTTCCGACCTCTCCTAGTAACAGGAGGAGCCCAACGTAATAAAATTGGCCCATGATCCGAGGTTGCAGCAATTAGGTTCTCAACTTTGGCGAAGGGGAATCGTGAGCTCCAATCCGCCGTAGCTAGTGCTCTATCAAGACGGACCCGGCAAAACGAGCCGCCAGCTACTTTCTTCTCGAACGTCCAACTGCGTCCCTCGTACCCAAGGTCACGAAAGCCACAGACATCCACTATCTCACGGAACCCAGTAATCTGCGCTAGGCTTCTTTCTGCACTCCAACATGTTCCGATCGATGTAAAACCTCATTGAAATCACCAATGCACATCCAAGGGTGAGGGCATGATGACTTGATAAATTTGAGCATATCCCACATCCTAAAACGTAGGTGAGACTACGCCTCCCTGTACACACATGTGAGCCTCCATGGATCACTTCCCTGCTCAGTGATGATTGCATCAATATGATATTGTGAGTACGGTAAGATTTCAATATTCGTGTCACTATTCCAAAAGATCCCAATTCCACCTTTGCGGCCCACGCTGCTAACATCAAATGCTTTGTCATAGCTTAGAGTCCTACAAAGTCCTTCAACCCGCACTTTATGCACTTGAGTTTCTACTACACAAAGTACAGTAGGGGCATACAACCTCGTGAAATTGCGAAGTTCATAAACAGTCGAGGCCTTGCCCAATCCCCGACTGTTCCAGCTTGCACAACTCATTGTTGCTGGCGGCACTCCCCATCAGAGCCCGCCCCAAAAATTGCTTGACCTTCGTTGTGCTCTCCACTCGCCTCAGACTTCAGCTCCCACGGAGCAGCCAACCCAACACCCTCCTTCTTTGATCCAGACAAACTTGCTGCCATCTGGTCGCCGCACGAAACCGATCAACCGCCGGCGTGAAAGCAGCCCTAGGTCCGCCAAGGCCGGGCAGCTGTGCGAGACGGCCCCTGAGTCGGCCCGAACGGAGGCAGGGAGTGCGGTCGCACGGTGGACCGGGACCGGAAACCCTCGTCGGTGATGAATCGCCGCCGAGGTCACCAAACCCTAGCAACACTTTAGATTAGATTAGATAGTCTTTACTATTAAATGGGAGTCTGCAGTCGTGATGGTACGCATGTTCCTACGTCGTCTGCCGGTCTGCCTCGTCCGTCGCTCGCCCCATCGCCCCTCGCGCGCGCAATGACCGATTGGGCCGGCCCAGCAAAGTCATCCCACATAGCTCGCTTCGCCTGATCGCCTCACGACCAGACTCACGTTTTTTCTTTTGCAGAGCGACACCAGATGAATTAGGGTTCTATTCCGCCGCCGCGGAAGCCTTCCTCCAACGCAAGCGAGCAGATCGACGCCTTTGCGCTGCTGCCGCAGCAGCTCGACGACGTCGCGTCGTCTTGGCCGCCGCGAGCAGCCCAATCCTGCTCGTCGTCGCGCTTCGCCGGGAGTAGCGCAGTCCACCACTCGCACAGCGCCGCACGTCGAGCAGTTACTTGGAGGAGCGGCTGGTGACCATGAACTGGACCCCGTCCTCAGGAACGTCCTCTGCCTCCTCTCCGACGCGCCGCCGCCGATGCCCCGAACGTGGGTCCGTCGACCTGCACGGGATTCGTGGACGCTGCGATGTCTCCTCCCGCCGACGTCGCGTACGCTGCCGTCGTGGTCGTGTAGGGTGGAGCTGCGCCGGGATGGCAATGATGCCGGGTCGTACGCAACAGCGCGGTGCGCGCGCGGGGAGCGGTGGCGGATGTACGGCGCCGTGCACGGGGAGCTATCGTCGGATGCCGGGGTAGCGGCCTGCACGACTTCTTCATCTCCAGAAGTTGCAGCGAGCCGCCCTACAACGAGCTGTGGATCCTCGCGCTCGTCGTCTCGTCGACCTCATCTGCCGCCAGCACGTCTCCAACAATCACATATTCCTCGAGCGGCTTCTGCCTCAGCCACCAGGTAGGTCGGGGCCGACGACCACTCCTACATTCTCTTTCTTTCTTCGTGTTAAACTTAATTCGTTTGGTTCGTTCTTGATTGGATCTCTGCTGCCTGAGCTGTGCGGGCAGGCCGCAATGATCTCTGTGTGTCGGACATGCGTGTGCTGGTGCGCCTGAGAAGGTACTCGATTCCCATGGAGGCACAAGGACTTGTTTTGGGAATCCGTCTCTGCAGGCCCATTGATGCTGCCGTACACAAATTTCTGGCTGTCAACTTTCAGTCCATGGAGAAGGTGAGTAGGTGACTGGCGCTTTGTTAATCTTCATGGACGAAGCAGAGAAAAAGATGCACACCATCGATTCAATCCATGTCTAATTCACTTTCACCTCGTTCAGTATTTTCAGACTTCTTATTTCTCTTTTTGATAATTGTTGTAGGGTTAACGTTCGTTCAAGGTTGGATACCATAAATTGGAGGGATATTTTATTCATTTGAATGTAGATACAAGAAGGCAGTCTGCTTTTTCCTGAAGATTTTGGACCTTAAGTGAACAGTCAATCATATTTATATGACCGTATTAATAAATTATAAGCAGAATTTGCATGTATGTGTCAAGGGCAGAGATGAGACAGCCATGGCCACACAGGGTGTGCTACTACAAGGAAGAAATTAAGACTGCCGTACGTCGTCAGGTTCGCCCACTCTGTATCATGAGACATAACCTGTTAGTACATGATTTTTGTTTCCACTGCGTAAATCAACATACAGAGATTACAGATAGATGGGACTTTTTTTTTGCTTATCCCTTGACAGTGTAGGGCAGTCATATGTTAATTAATCTCTTGGTTACATGAAATCAAATCCATGAGCGTTGGTATGTTGTACTTCACAGTATTGCCCATGCCTTTTCTTTTAGATGTCAAAATTCTGAAGTAGAATTTGTAACACCATGTTATGTTGTAAATTTCGTTGTGGTAGGATTGCATATGGCCCAACTAAGATATATTCGGATTTTGAGTCAATTAGGTATACAAATGGTATTTTAATGGCTAGGTTGAGAGATTTTTTTTATCTTGGTAGTGTATTAATTTAGTAGCCAAGTGCACACCTTTGCTTCTAACTTTCCATCTACACTATCTATAATTCCTGTATAATGCCACGACATAAATATAATCACTTCAGTCCTATAATGATTGTTCTATTCTAACTTTGTTAAACACCTATCGTAGCATATAATGGACTGGACCCGAGACCTGCTGCTTATTTACTTCCTGAGTTACTATATACAAATTAGTCGCAACAATATTGTATGATTTTCACAACCGAGCCATGAGATGCACTGATTAATTTCACCATATATGCATTTCGATCCTGTGCGGCCAGTGGGGTGAGGACGAGAAGGAAGACAACCGGACAATGCAGGAAAAAGCGACGTTCGACACATAAGAAAAGTATCGCCTAGCATTCCTGTGCGTCCCAGTGCAATTGGCGCATCATTCTCAACCAGATTGTCCTGCTCGTGTCCGCTCGACGCATCATTGACTTTTTTGTTGATTAGGTGATGAGATGGAGAAATTGAATGATATAGTTAACTAGGTGGTGTTTTCTTCTGTACGAGTTGCTGGGACAGGGATGTTGCAGCTGTTAATTTTCAAATTTGCAGTTCGCTTTCATATTAGTTGTAAAACATGAATTGTCGGTTGTTGAATGTATGCATCTCATGCCACTAGATTTCTCACCATTTTATTTTCTAGATCCTGGTCATGTATTTGTTATTCATTGGAAACGAATTAAGAGGAGCTGACCAAGGAGAAGCAGACCAGGAAGAACAGTTCGAGATTGTAATACTGGATCATTTTTATGGTTTGGAAATGAATACTATGTGTTAGATTGATCTCAATTGACCGAGTCCAACGGCTCGATCAACTCCTTGATTAGCGCCCTGATCGGGGGCGTCCGACCCTTAATGGTCGGTGGGCCCCTGTCGCCAGCGCAATATAAATAGAGGTGGGGGCCGGAGGCACGCCTAACGAGGTTCGCCGTGATACTCACACCCCACCAACATACCCATCCGATCTAGGGTTGCGCTGGGCGACGGGAAGCACCAGCGCCGCCATCACTGCCCACTCACACCCACGCTCACGCCGTCGACCACCATGGCCACCGGCTCGAGCTCCTCGAGCCAAGGAGCAGGTATACATCCCTCTGTCTCTCTCCGATCTCTCCCCTCTCAGTTCTTGGACAAGTTTTTTTACAGAGAAAGTGATCTACCGTAATTGCATCTAGACTAGTCGATCTAGTGGTGGTACATCATTGGTATCAGAGCCACCTAGTTGCTAGATCTTTTGCGGTAGAAAAGAAATCAAAGAGATCAAGGAAACCCTAGTTCATCCCCAAAGAAAATCCCCAAAATCAAAACCCTAACCCAAATCAAAAGAGGGGAAAAGGGGACCGGCGTCGCCGGCAAAGAGCGCCGCCGCAAGAGCCGCGCCGTTCCTCTCCATCCGACGCGCATCGGCAAGCCGAGGCGTCGGAGGAAGAACTCGGGCAGTGGAGGGGGCACCGCGCCTCCGCCACGGCCGAAAGGAAAAGATCCCTTTCGGGGGCAAAGGCAGCACCGCCGAACCACCGTCACGCCCTGCCGGCGAGATCCCGCGCCGTCGCCGGCGTGGTGAGAGCAGCAGGAGCCGTCGTGCCTCTGACTGGCGTCGATTTGGTGGCAGTGGGTGGTTGGTGAAAAGAAAAAGAAGAGGGAAAGGGGCTCGCGCGGTCAACGCCGTCTCCGGCGGACCGGCGGCCGGCGACAGCCGCCGCTGCGAGACGAGCCGCGGGCGAGAGAACAGAAAATGCGAGCTAGGGTTTTCCAGTCGGGCAGCTCTCCTCGTTTTGATCCAGCGAGAAATGTGCTGGAACGTCGGATTTCATCCGACGGCCAGGATCAAGCGGCGCGAGCTCCGGCAGGCCGTGGGCCGCGAGTGGGCCGGCTGCCGGGCTGGACCGATTTCGGCCGAAAGAGGCATACACGCCGGTGCGCAAAGCAGGCCGCGGGCCGGGCTGCTCAGAAGATTTTCTCTGTTATTTTTTACAGATTACAGTTTTTGCTGTTTTTTGTTTATATTTTGAGCAAATTTCATATAGTTTTTTCTATTCAAATTGTTCCAACGAAAATTTTGTTTAGAAAATATAAAAGTGACAGTTTTTTCTCTGAAGTATTTAAAAGTTGATGAATTTTATTCTTTTTCCGCTGCAAATAGTCAAAAGTAATTGCTTAAAGCAATAAAGTGATAATTAATTTTTTAAAGATGTGATAAAGTGAATATTAAAGGTGATTATGGTCCTGTTATTTTATGACCAACGTTGTTAATAACATGATCATGATTTGTTATTATGTGTATAAAAGGTGCATTTATCTCTATTTTGCCCAACGGTAATATAGTTTTAATTGCACAAACAGTTGTATGTTTTGATTTATACCAACGTTGGATTAATGCATGCAATTGTTTTTGTTATCTCACATCTTTGTGGTTTCAGGAGGTTACCACTTGATGAGTTGCCTCAAGGACGTTCCGATGCTCAGGGGTGACAACTACACTGAGTGGAGGAAGAAAGTGGACCTGGCATTTGTGTGTGCCGAGGTTGACTGGGTTGTGGACACTCCACAGCCAGTCAAGCCAAAAGAGCCAGTAAGAGAGGCTACTGATGATGAATCTGCTTGGCAGAAAAAGTTGAGGGATCATTCTCCAGTGGAGATGAGTTACACCCTAGATAACCAAAAGTGGCTGAATGCCAACAAGAAATGCATGGCATTTATAAAGAACACGATTGAGAACGCCATTGCGGGCTCAATCGCAGAGTGCACTTCCGTTGGGAGTTCCTGGAAAAGATAAAGAGCCAGTTCACTGGCTCTTCAAAGGTGTATGCTACCCAGCTGCTCAAACAGCTGGTCACAGAAAAGTACCAAGGAGGTGCACATGGCATCAGGGAGCACATCCTGAGGATGAGCAACATGGCTGCCAAGCTAAAGCCTATGGATGATGACCTGGAGCTCAAGCCTGCTTTGCTTGTCCACCTTGTCATGGCATCTTTGCCTAAAGAGTTTGAGAACTTTGTGATCAACTACAACATGTCCCCTGATAAATGGGACATTGAAAAGACCATCGCTATGTGTGTGCAAGAGGAGGAAAGGCTCAAGTCCTCTCACGGTGGTTCCCTGAACTACGTGAAGGAAAACAGGAAAAGAAACTACAACAACAGCAACCAAGGTGGTTCCCCCTCCAAGCCATATGGCAAAGGTCCCCAACAGTATCATCATCAGAGTCTCACAGTGGATAAAGATCAGTGTCTCCACTGCAAGAAGACTGGGCATTTCAAGAAAGATTGCCCAGATTGGCTCAAGTCAATAATGGCAAAGAAAGGTATAAACACAGTTTCTTTTGTAAATGAATCCCTGTATACACAGTTTTCGAAATCTACTTGGTGGATTGACTCAGGTGCAACTGTTCATGTTGCAAATTCTTTACAGGGATTCCATTCGACAAGGACTATGCAAAGAAGCGAAAGATGCATTGAAGTCGCGAATGGAGTTCAAGCAGAAGTTGAAGCTGTTGGCGACATCTCCTTGGAGTTGGCTGATGGTTTCACGATTTTGCTTAGAGATGTCTTATTTGTTCCTTCACTTCACAGAAATTTAATAAGTGTATCACGTTTGGATAAAGACAGTTATGAATGTTGTTTTGGACATGGCAAGTGTGCCATATGGTTTAAAGATGCTTGTGTGGGTATTGCTTTACTTCACGATGAGCTTTATTTGTTATCCTTACGTGAAAAAGTGCATTCTGTGTGTAATGTGAGTGAGCAAACTTCCTTGTCGAACAAAGAACAAAAGAAAAGAAAGCGAACTCATGACTCGTCGAAGTTATGGCACTGTCGATTAGGCCATATTTCGAGGGGAAGAATAGAAAACCTCGTTAAAAATGATATTCTTCCTCCGTTAGAGTTCTCAGATATCGAACAATGCATAGATTGCATAAAAGGAAAGTATGTAAAGCAAATTAAAAAGGGTGCAAACCGAAGTACAGCAACACTAGAAATCATTCACACTGATATTTGTGGACCGTTTTCTGTGAAAAGTGTGGATGGCTATGACTCGTTCATAACATTCACAGATGATTACTCCCGATATGGTTATATTTATCCAATTAAAGAAAGATCTGAAGCGTTGGATAAATTTAAAATATTCAAAGCAGAAGTTGAAAATCAGCATGATAAAAGAATTAAAATAGTCAGGTCCGACCGTGGGGGGGAGTACTACGGTCGGCACACTCCATATGGTCAAGTACCTGGACCTTTTGCAAGGTTCTTACAGGAAAATGGAATAGTCGCCCAGTATTCTATGCCGGGCGAACCTCAGCAAAATGGAGTAGCTGAAAGGCGTAACCGTACTCTTATGGATATGGTGCGCAGCATGATGAGTTATTCCACCCTGCCATTGGGATTATGGATGGAGGCGCTTAAAACCGCCATTCACATTCTCAACAGAGTACCAAGCAAGTCGGTGCCCAAAACACCGTACGAGTTGTGGACAGGGAGAGTTCCCTCTCTGCGCCACTTGAGGGTCTGGGGGAGCCCAGCTGAGGCAAAAGTATTTAATCCAAATATTGCAAAGTTAGACCCCAAAACAGTAACTTGCCACTTCATTGGCTATCCTGATAGATCAAAAGGTTATCGTTTCTACTGCCCAGACAGATACACAAAGTTTGTAGAAACGAGACATGCAGTCTTCTTAGAGGACGAAATGATGAGGGGGAGCATGGTAGCTCGGAAAATTGATCTTGAGGAGAAGAGGGTGTGTGCACCTTTTCCGATGATTCAGGAGCCATTTTTCGCACTACCTGTTGTAGCTGCACCGACAATCCTGAGATTGTGGTGCAAGCACCTGTTGTAACTCCACCCGTGACAACTATGGGTGAAGATCCGGAACCTGTCCGTCAGGAGCCGACTGAACCTGTTGTTGAGCATGAAAGGGAGGTGCAGCAGCCACTTCCAGAGAATGAGACCCTTAGAAGGTCTAAAAGAGCTAAAAGGTCAGCTATTTCTACTGATTATGTTTATAACATAGAAATAGATCATATGGAAGGTGATCCCACTTCATATGAAGAAGCCATGAGAAGCCCTCACTCATCGAAGTGGGTGGAGGCAATGGAAGACGAAATGAAATCGATGAGTTCCAACGATGTTTGGGACTTAGAGGAAATTCCTAAAGGAGCCAAAACAGTAGGCTGCAAATGGGTCTACAAAACTAAGTATGACTCCAATGGGAATATAGAAAAGTATAAAGCAAGACTTGTGGCAAAAGGCTTTACGCAAAGAGAAGGGGTAGATTACAATGAGACTTTTTCCGGTCTCATGTAAGGATTCCTTCAGAATCATAATGGCATTAGTTGCACATTTTGATTTAGAGTTGCATCAAATGGATGTAAAGACGGCATTTCTAAATGGAGATTTAGAAGAAAATGTTTACATGAAACAACCCAAGGGTTTTTTCATGGAGGGGAAGGAACATATGGGATGCCGTCTAAAGAAATCCATTTATGGATTAAAGCAAGCCTCTAGACAGTGGTATCTAAAGTTTAATGAAACAATTAAAAGATTTGGATTTAAAGAGAATGTTGAGGACAACTGCATTTATGCAAAGTTTAAAAGTGGGAAATATATTTTCCTAATTCTGTATGTGGATGATATCTTGCTTGCTAGCAGTGATGTCAGTCTACTACTAGAAACAAAGAAGTTCTTGTCCTCAAATTTTGATATGAAAGATCTTGGTGAAGCTTCATATGTTTTGGGCATAGAAATTCACCGAGATAGAAAGAATGGAGTGTTAGGACTATCGCAGAAGGCATATTTTGAAAAAGTTCTTAAAAAGTATAATATGCATAAGTGCAGTGCCACACCTGCTCCTATAGTCAAGGGCGACAAGTTTGGGAAATTCCAATGTCCCAAGAACCAGTACGAGATCGATCAAATGAAAGGAATACCATATGCTTCGGCTGTTGGAAGCTTACAGTATGCACAAGTGTGCACTCGCCCTGACTTAGCATTTATCACCGGGGTACTCGGTAGATATCAAGAGAATCCAGGCCCAGAGCACTGGAAAATGGCAAAGAAAGCTTTGCGTTATGTGCAAGGCACAAAAGGCCTCATGCTAACATATAAAAGATCTGATTCCCTAGAAATAAGAGGGTATTCAGATGCAGATTTTGCGGGAGACAAAGATGATAGAAAGTCCACGACAGGATATGTGTTCACTCTCGCAGGAGGGGCTATTTCGTGGAGAAGCTCCAAACAGTCAATAGTTGCATCATCTACGATGTATGCAGAATTTATAGCATGTTATGAGGCCACGGGGCAGGCGCTATGGCTAAAGAAATTTATACCCGACTTGAAAGTGGTAGACTGCATTAGCAGACCACTAAAGATGTACTGTGACAACGAGCCCGCAGTATTCTATGCTCACAACAACAAGTCGAGTAATGCTACAAAGCCAATAGAAATAAAGTATTATGTTGTGAAAGATAAAATCCAGGATCAAACTATAAGTCTCGAGCATATAAAGACAAAGAATATGCTTGCGGATCCGCTTACGAAAGGCTTACCACCCAGCGTGTTCATGGAACACGTAGCCGGCATGGGTTTAATGGAAAGCCTATGATTCTGGATCATAAGAGGCCCAAAAGTAACAGGTTTTGTTTCAAAATAGAAAAGTATATGGTGGCTGTCTGATTCTATCGGCAATTGAGCTGTGACGATGAAACATGCTCTATGTACTGATCCGTGATGAAACAAGTAAAGTATAAAGTTAAGAGTAAAAGCGAGATCAAGGGGGAGAATGTTAGATTGATCTCAATTGACCGAGTCCAACGACTCGATCAACTCCTTGATTAGCGCCCTGATCGGGGGCGCCCGACCCTTAATGGTCGGTGGGCCCCTGTCGCCAGCGCAATATAAATAGAGGTGGGGGCCGGAGGCACGCCTAACGAGGTTCGCCGTGCTCCTCACACCCCACCAACATACCCATCCGATCTAGGGTTGCGCTGGGCGACGGGAAGCACCACCGCCGCCATCACTGCCCACTCACACCCACGCTCACGCCGTCGACCACCATGGCCACCGGCTCGAGCTCCTCGAGCCAAGGAGCAGGTATACATCCCTCTCTCTCTCTCCGATCTCTCCCCTCTCAGTTCTTGGACAAGTTTTTTATAGAGAAAGTGATCTACCGTAATTGCATCTAGACTAGTCGATCTAGTGGTGGTACAACACTATGATCAGTTTTAGCTTTGTAACATGGTTATATCCAATTTACCCTGAGCCTTGTATGTTGCAAGATGCTAGCTTAACGCACAAATTTTGAGTGAAAATAGCACTCCTCTTCATTTGTGACCAATTTCAGTGATGACTCGAGATACAAGAAGTTGTAAAATGTATCTCATATACTATTGTAACTTCTTGATTTAAATGAACTTCAATGCATCAATTTACGAGTCCGTAGCAACACACGAGCATTTAGCTAGTTTTCCTAATACCCGTGTTCATCCAGGGATCGTGATTTCATTTTCAGATACGCCTGTCGTGAGTGTCTACGGCATCGCCAGAGCCAAGCCACGTTTTTGTTTTTGTAGGGAAACCAGGCCAACCTTGTTTGGGGATTCAGTCATGCGGTTAGATGCCATCTTGTCCAGCAGACGTGCCGGTGTCTTTCGGAGCAGGCTGCTGCGTCGCCTTGGGCCTGGGCCGTTTTCTGGGCTGGTACATGGGTCGGCGACAACACGTGGATGCATGATAAGCACTGTAGCATATTCGATCGACAAAGAAAGCTGGTCGGTCGGCCGCAAGTTGCAGATCTCGGCGATGAAGCAGAATTTGGACTTTGATTCATCGCGAATATCCCGTGCTGACAAGAATGCATGGCAAATTTGCAATCCTACCATTACTTTGTCTCCCAATATTAGTATCGGAGGAGGTACTATTTGTAGGGCACGCAGAAGAAGACAGTGGATCTCCATGATTGAGCTGCTAGAGGGGCTCACATGGATGAAAGCTACGTGAACGACCGAGGTGTGCTTGGGTTGGTGAGGAGAGGAGCCTACATGCATATATGTATCCATGATAGCTACGGAGGTTAGTAGACTGATGACTCGGTGACGACTGAAAATGGCGTGCTAATTGTAAACCAACTAAACTCGGGTTGATCAGTGAGACATCACTAACATAGCTAACCAGACGTTGAGTGGGGTTTTAGAAAGTGTTCTTGGTGAGGTTAGGTTCTGGCCTCGTCGACGTTTGGGTTCATTGCATTGGTTAGCTTTGTTGGTACTAAAAATTCTTGTTTTTTATATAAAAAGCAGGGCCATCGTCTACCTTTTCTCTGAAAAGGACACGCCTAGCTAGCCACTGAGGGATATGACAAAATGTACGGCAATTTATAGACCCTCTCCAGTCGAGGCCAGATCCAGCCTCCTGCCCAGTGGACCCGAATCAACACACATGAACAAATATCTGATATGCAAAGAGAGAACCAGACACAAATATCTGATATGTATGTGCTGCACTGCATGCAATGCATACATATTGCATAATACTTTCTTCACGAGAAACACCGAAGACATACAAGAATGTAGATGACTGAATACTTCTTCTCACGAAACAACGAATACAACAATGTAGACGCTTGCATACTACATTTTTCTCCCCGAAACATCGACAAAAGCAATGTAATAAACACACGCGTGAACACCTCCGGCACCACATACACATACACTAATGGTGATCGACCGCGGAGTGGCGGAGCTTCAGTATGGTTTGATCCTTGGTAGGCTAATGGTACAACCACCCTCCTAATTAACGATCAAACCATACGTCGATTCACATTTTATATCGCATACTGCTAGAACAAGAACAAATTCGACACTTGGAAAAATATAAGGGAAGTGATCCTACATGCATTACCGGTCTAGCTAATATAGCTCGTGTGTGTGCCTAAAGGCATCGGCCAAGACGATGTCGTTGTATGTCGAGGAGTTCATCTCGTGCACGACGACCCTCTCCGCCGTGACTCCAGCACCGGTGGCGTTGTTGAACAGGTACACGCCGGCCGCCGTGTAGATGGCCTCCGTCGGGTACACGCGTGACGTGGACGTGGACCTCCCGCCCATGGCGAAGCTCTGCACGATGGAGTGGTCCACGAGCACCCTCATGGACAGGGCCTCGCCGTCGAGCACCGGCACGGTGCTGCCCACCACCCGCTTGGTCAAGTCCCTGGCGCGCGACGACCGCGACTCGTCGTTGCAGAAGCTGGTCCTGAGGCCCCGTCGAGGGCCCTGGACACGTAGAAGTAGATCGCCGTCTGCTCCCCGCGGCGGTCCCCGGCGGCGTGGACAAGGAGGCCAAAGGGACCGAGCGCGCCGCGGGCGGCGGCGCCACCGCTGCTGCTGCAGTTGTAGCCGACTTCGGCCTCGTTTACGGCGGCGACGGCAGATGCTTCGAGGCGGAATGTGGCCTCGATGTCGAGCTGGGTGGCTTGGCGGAGCGGGATGTGGAAGACGGAGCCGGTGTCGATGGTGATGTCGCTGAGTTCGGTGGCGTTGTAACGGAGCGCGTCGACCTCCTCCACCGGCCATAGGAGGAGGTTCGTCGGGTCTTCTCGTCCAGTGCCACTGTCCTCGGAATCGACTGCATGCACGGCATACACCGTGATTAGTAAGCTAAGCAGTGTTCATGGGCTCTTGGAAGAATACTTTTTTTTCGATCCTCTTGGAAGGATACGTATTACTAATATTTGGTTGGTAAAGGATACTAGCAGCAAGTACTACAATTATTGATTGGAAAAAGATACTGGTACTAGTGCTAGGTGGCCAAGAATGGAACACACGGAGATACTATATCTAGCAGATATACTAGAGGATGGATTGCAATAGCACAATGCATGCACTGTAACTACAACAAGAACAGCAGCATTCCAACACTCCATCGATGTAATAATCATATAGAGATAGATACGTACCTGGATTGAGGCCCATCCCTTGGCGACGTCTGACCGTGCGGAGTCAACCTCGCCGACGTACCCCAACATTATGCGCCGCTTCTTGGACGAATCATAGAAGGACGTCGATGCATAGAGCTTGCCCCAGTCGTACCTCAGCCCGATCCCCAAGTCCAGCTCTGCGTCGATTGGTGTCCACGTGTTCGCTGTCGCGTTGTACCTCCCAAGCGAGTAGTAGTCATGCCTTTCGTCGTCCATGCTCGCCTTTATCACATACAACACCTCCGAGTTGTTGGCACCACCTACGGGGTAGAAGTCAATGCACTCCCACATGCCGGTGCCCTCGACACGGTGCAAGAGGCCTGGAATGCGCTCCCAGCTAAGGAAGTCCTTGGTCTTGAACACGAAGGCAATGCCGGCGTGGCTGCCCTGGTGGTCGTCCTTGGAACCAATGAGGGTGCGCCACATTCCATCGGACTCAACATACCAGGCGGTGGTGGGGTCTCGGAAGTCCATGTCCTTGATCCCAACCGGATGAGAAAGGACGGGGTTGGCGGGGTGCTTGGTCCAGTGCCGAAGTTCGTGGTCATTGGGGTCGGCCGGGACTGCGAGGCACTGGACCTCGACCTGGTTGGTAGCGTTGGTAACACCCGTGTACATCATGACGAGTGAACCATTGGAGAGTGTGGTGATGGAGCCCGACAAGACGCCCTTGATGTCGTACCAATGGTCAGGCAACATGGCCAGAGGGAGACGGCGCCAGTGGACCAGATCCTGGGACACGACGTGGCCCCACTCCATGCCGTCGTCCCACGCAACACCCTTTGGGTTGTACTGGTAGAACATGTGGTAGTATCCATGGTAATACACCGGACCTGCAATGCATGCATAATGAGATCGATCAAATCAATTCTCTCGCCCGATTTCACAGCTTAATTTATTTATTCGCGTTTGCGTGTAAGTTTCTTTGGTTAGGTAGGAAAGATGCAGCGTTTTCTCCACTTGGTTGCTAGTGCGCAAATGTGGCATGCTACCTTTCGCGTTGTCTACTCCATTGTAGAACCATCTGGCTTGAATAAACACTCTTCGGTGAAAGTAGAGGTGGGGAACCTCTACCCACGTTGAGCATTCATAAATGAAAAGAGGCTCATGTGCTGGCTTTTTTTTTTTACTTTGGTTCAACTTAATTAGCGAGATAGATGATAATTTCCTTTCATCGTGTTACATGTGAAAAAAAATCTGAATTTTCTTGTACATGTATATGTGAGTGTAAATAATATTCTTCATTAACGAGATAGATGATAGTTTTATTACTCCACAGTGTAGTGTGTAGATGTCGATGTTTTTATAGACTCGGTGCAATTTAACAAAGTCTAGCTAAAGAAAAATCTTGGTACATGACTTATATATTACGTACAAAGGACAAAACTTCACAAATTTGATATGCTTTCACATTTATTTATCACGTTCGCTTTTCATTGGGGCCCACATTGATTTGTTCCAACCATGTTTGTCACTTAGCTAGTTAGTGTGTAGTCACTCACCGTTGGGATCTGCATGCATGTCGCCGGAGCCCGCCGCCGCCGGCAAACAAAGAAGCAAAGGCAGCGATGTCAGTTAATTTTCCGGACGGATCAAACACGGCAAAGAAGATGAGTCGTGTCCAGAGATTTACGTACCGCTCATGAACATCCCCTCCGCCGGCTGGAAATGGTACCCGGCGCGCTGCCATTGCAGCATATCGTTGGTCCACGGGAACCCTCCGGCCGCGTCCTCGTCGGCGGCGTTATCGCCGTCGTCCGCCTGACCCATCCTGCCTCCTGCCAGTGCGGCTGCCACGACAACGAGCGCCACCACGGCCGAGGCCGCCACCACGACGAAGCACGCGCGCCACCTCCGGCTGTGGTGGTCCTTCTGGACCTTGGCGACGTCGTCAGCGGCGCGTGGGAGCAGTGGCTCGTACGCCGCGCTGGGAATGGCCCGGGACTCCATTGCCGGAATTCCCAACTCCCGACGAGTTCAAAGAGAAGTCTACTAGATTCCGGTGGTGGATGGATGGTTGGTGTGCTCTTCAGCAGCGAGCGAGGGAGCGTGATTTATAGCTGGAGCGGGCGGTAGAAACAAAATAGGGAGTGGGCCTCCCTGTCCCTGGTATTCGAAAAATTGGCAACTCAAAGTTGCACCCGGAAGTCTGGAGCACCCACAATAAAATGATTTTCCAAATGTTTTTTTTCTTCACATGTGCATGTTTATGTGCACATAAATTTTGATGAATTAGACAAAGCTTTGTTCCGTGTGTTAAAAAAAGTTTCATGCTCTGTAAACTGCACTACGGAGCAATGTTTTTTTATAAAAAAAACACAAAACTTGCGTTGTTTTCATGGAACTTTACATGCACACCAATTGCATGAACATACACTCTTTTGTTCTGAATATTTTGGCAAATTTTATTCCATCCTCGGAGCATGTACTCCCAGGATCCCGCTCATCACCCTCCAATAACTGGGCGTAATAATGCGCCACATCGGACGAAATCGGGCTATTAGCACCGTGAGTTGGGGTGGTTTTTTGTCCCTTTATTGCTGCGCGGTGGACATTTATTGGGCATGACTCACCGCAAGTTGTTTTTCAAAGTGGACGGTTCTCCATCATTTGGACGGTTCTCCATCATTTTTCAAAGTGGACGGTTCTCCATCAAGAGGGGCTTAAAGTAGTGCACTAGTGGCCGGAATTTAGGGCCCAAAATATTTGGCCATCGGTTGCTTTTGCGATCACCGATCCCGACCCCTGATATACTCCACACGAGAGCTGGAATTTCAAACTGGAAAGGTTCACGGGACAATCAATTACAGTAATGCTTGTACGTAGAGTAGATCCAAACAGGAACATTGCTGTGCTACAACAGAGGAGGGAAAATCACAGCCAGTAAATTGCTGGCACAGAGCTTGGGGTTGATGGTGTTGCAAGGTGGCTGACGCTCGGCAGTGGCAAAAACGGTGCATCATGCGTGCATGTGCTTGGCATATACTGTATATGCATGGGCGGAGAGCTGGTCGACTAGACAGAGACATTGCACATTGATCTGACGATCTGCATGCATGATTGAGTTGCACGGCTGTCGTTTCTTGGAGGCCAGGCACGATGCCTTTGCACCGCACATTTGGCATGTCGGCGGACGCGCCGCGCCCGGAACGGATTTGTGCAAAAAAAAACGAATTGGTGTACATATATGCACTGTACGTACATGCATGTTCGGACAGCTCGCGGACGTCCGCCAACATCCCTACCGCAAATGATCAATTAACTGACAAATGGAAACCTATTTTTGGAGTTGATGTGATGATGTCATTTTTTGGGAGTGTCAAGCTATCCTTAATGATGTAGGGTAGGTCTCGATCTTCACGGATTTAGGCGGGGGGAACGATGAACACGATGAACAAACGAGGGGAAAAACACAAAAAGGATAACTAGCAAAGCAAATCCGGACGAAATCAATCGGTAACAAGTCCCCGTGGGTAGCCCTGA